>JARWLC010000014.1:4484165-5088915 GCA_033318265.1 Phyllotis vaccarum | reverse complement strand
TGGATAATTATATTTATTTCCATGGTGGCAATATTGCTACCAACAATGTTCACATGTTCCTTTTTCCTTACTTCAACAACACTTGTTATCTCTTGTTAATAACTATCCCGATGGGTATGAAGCAGCATTGCTTTGTGATTTTAACTTTCATTTCCCTGTAGTATTTATTGAGCAACTTTTCATGTTGTCACAGGGCTATTTGTTTTTCTTTGAATAATGTCTACTCGGGATCTTTGTTCATTTGTAGCAGGGTTTCTCTCTTTTAATGAGTACATAAATTTCTTATATATTTAAAAATTAAGCTCTTAAGAGATCAGTAGTTTGTAAACGGAGGATTCTGTATTAACCGTAGTGACAATTTCTTTAAATATCCTTTTAGTTTTGGCTTCTCTCTTTTTGGGGGGATTGTTGAATCATAGGGAAACTCATTTCCCCCCGACAATGCCAAGAGTCCCTTCCCCTGCTTGATGCTGTTTCCTTCTGGCCATTTATATAGTTTCAATCACCAAATTTTATGTTTTAAAAATTCATTTTGAGATTATATTTTCAGTTTCTTCTTGGTTGCATTTTTGTCCTAGTCTGATACTTAGTTTCTGGATTTTGTTTGTTACTGTTCAGTCACTATGTCCTTAGTGATATTTCTTTTATTTTTCTCATTTTCTCCTTTCTATGCAATTTTTATAATTACATTTTGGATTTCTTCTACATTGGGACTGTAACTATACGATTTTGTTTATCTTTAAGTGAATCCTCCAGGAATTTCCATACGTACATATCAATTGCAGAATTTTGTATTTTTTAATCAACATTTACTACTTTCATTGGAAACTAAAACCCTCAATATAATTTAATTGTATTGAATACAATAAATAAATAAATATTGAGAAACAACAAATAAGGTAATAATTTTTACTTTTCCTACTGATAGATAATTAAGGAGCCAAATTCCCCAAGTACTTTTTCTTTGTCATTGTGTTTCCTGATTTTCAGTGTTTTTCACTTTCAATTCTTTCCTCACTATTTGAAGAAATATTAGATCAGAGAATGCACACTGGTGAGCGTTTCTGTGCATTTTCCTTATCAGGTTACTAAATTTATTTCATTCAGATTTTCTCAGTCTGCCTCTATTCCACCGGTGTGTAAAAACATCAAGATGTCACACTACTTTAATTTTTTTCCATTTTATATTTTTATAAAGAAAATATCATTTTTATCCATGTATCCCCCTGCTCTCCTCCCTTCCCTCCTCTCCCCTCAATCCCTCCCAGTCAGCCTTCAACCTCCCCTCTTCCTATCCACTCATCTCCTCCCCCAAAAGGGCAAGAAGTCCCAAGGTAGGTCAGCTCAGCATGGCACATCCACTTCAGGCAAGTCCACTTTCCTCATCTGAAAGTCAAGACTTGGTTTGGAAGCCTCGAGGGGTGGGATTAGACTGTGTTCCTGTGTGTAGGCTGGCACATCGGAGCTCATTAACACCATTTTCATTTGTATTATATGATTTTTGAGCAAGTTTCTGATGTCATTCTAATTGTCCTCTTCTGTACTGGGTATTATAATATTTCTTTCTAGGTGAATTTTTCCTTTCTACTTGTAATTTTTTTCTACTTGTCTTGAGAAATATTATCATAATTGTTCTTCAATGTATTCATTTATATTGATTCTGTTAGGGGAGCTAACCTTCTTGATTCTGCATGATCACATAGGAACATGGGTTAGAGAAATCCTTGGTTACGTTTTTGTCTCCATTTTTATATCTATATCCCTTTTCTTTTTCTAGATCACAGAGGTCAGAAAGGCAACGCTTCCCTTAGCATTTCATATCAGATCATTTCTACCAATTTGTAATTGACTCTCCTGGTCACTTTTTGGGTAACTTTTATTTTGATGTTTAGCACGCTCTATATTTCCTTAAATTTACAATGTTGTATTTTTTAAACTTATAACATTTCTTTTGTCTCCTTTTTGACATTTTTTGATTTGTTGGTGAGGCATTTTATGAATGTGTTTCTTTTATTTTAAGTGATTATGATAAATTATACCATCATTTCTCTCTTTTATTTCCTGCCTTCAAATCCTCTCATATAAAGCTCTTTGATCTTTTGCAAATTCATTAATTGTTACACACACACACACACACACACACACATATACACACACACACATACACACACAAACTCTTAAATACATGTGTACAACCTGCTGAAGTCATCTCAGAAAGGTGTGTGAAGATATTGAAAACTAGGGAAACAGGAAGTTGGTTGTGAGATAATTTCTCTTAGAAATATCAGATGTTACACTCATTTGGCTTCTTAATATAAGCTGAACAAAGTAGACACTATCAGCATAATAACATGGACCAGGAAAGTCCACAGTCTCATGATTCTACAACCCAGCATATTGAGTCCAGTTTTTTGTTGTTGTTCATAACAAGCTTGTAAATTTTTGACTAAAGTTATGCTTATATCTGCCATAATATTCATATTCAGTCATCCTACCATGTGTGTCAACCTTGTAGTAGCATCTTTCATATCTATTAAGATTATCATAGTTTTGGAATTATGCAATATTTTTTCATTATGGTTTATGGAATTTAAGTATTACAAGATTCTTGTTCTAATTACAATTTCTGTTTAGTGGGAAAAAAAGTGTCAAGGTTCTTAGACCAGCCTTGCCCCTCTTGGATATCCCATGGCTTCAATGTTCCCTTGATTTTCATAACCTTTGCTGGTTAGTTCCCCTGTTTCTTGTCTGCATATTACCTGCAGGACAATCTGAAAACTGGAAAATGAGATCTATAAAACAGAGCAGTTCATTGCCTAAATTTTCCAGTTAATTCTGATTGGCTGGAAGGGTGACCTGCAGAGTATTTAACATACAGATTTAAAAATCCTTTCTTCTTGACTGTTCCTCAGTGTTGTCTTGTGCTCACTGTTTAAAGGCTAAGTCTTTCTGTTTCAGAACTGGGAGGTGATGGAATTAAGTTGCAGATACACTCTCCATACTCATGTTCCCAATGAATATGTATTCATATAAAAATATAAAGTATTTAAAATTCAGTGGACTGTTTTCAATATTCTTTGGAAATATATAAATAATACTAAACCTCAACAAATCATTTTGGTTATTTTCTAAGATACTATAATATACATTTGCTGATCATAAGATAATAGTTAATTACTTGTTTAAAAATGAACACATATTTTAACATGTTACTGATCTTTTGCTATATAAAAATAATAATAATGGATATATAGAAATATAGAAAGGTATTTACTTTATTTTATCTGACTACATATCAGAAAAATTATAAAATAAAAAACCCTTGAACATTTTCAAATGTTTGAAATAGTATCTAATAAATAAATAAATAATTTATACACAAATGCATTTAGTAGATTTTTGAGTTGACTTCTCTATAAACAAAATGTGCCAACATTTGCTATAATTTGGAAACTCTTTGTGGTATAAATTTAGCTCTATCTATGAATCTTTGGACAAATAGGTAGATTAATAACATATTTCTTAAATAAATCTTGCATAAAGTTAAATATGGAGAAAAACTAGTCATTTACATGTATTCAGAATATATATGTGGCATTTCGGACTCAGCTAATCACTAATGTGTCTCCATGCATGTTATAAAGTCTGAGACCCTTAGAAATATTCCTACAACTAATCTGTGATTCAATATATGGCTTGTGTTTTGCAATAAAGCACCACTTATAAAGACATTTATTTATTTATATGACTTCATTGAATGTTGCACTTCAGAAGGACACACTCCCAGCACAGCTTTAATTTTCTAATGTGAAACTTTATGTCTAAAATATCAGCTGCGGCTGGATACACTGGTGTCGTACAGAACTGTACACTTCTATTAGAAGTCTTTTACTTCTAAGAGGGTTTTTAACCTAGTGTAGCTCACCACTCATTTTATTTTATGTGAACTCTGTAATATTAAGTCCAACATCTTTTGGCTCTAGTGTCTATTAGGCTCTGAGTTCACACAGCTCAGCCTAAAATTTCTTTCTGAATTCATCAACTGTGTTTCATTTGAAAGCAATTCCATCTCTTTTTTCTATACCTTTCTGTAAAATTTTTAAATATTAATGTTCTTTGGGAAGCAGTGGCTACATATAATCAATCAATTTTTATTGTTAAATTGACTCCTACATTGGGTGAGAGCTGCTTAAACCAACATGCTAACAGTAAACAATGCAAAAAAAATTAAAAGCTGCACGTGACTTGAGTTCTTTTTCTTGCTGGTCCTGGAAACTTTGCAACTGGCCCTCTGTAAGAGTAGGCAGCTGTCTAGACTTACATAGACTTGTCATTTTCATCTGCCAGGTAATGGTACTAATTAGCATCTTTATGTCTGCCCAGCTCTGAGCTGATACACCTCCAGCTTCTCATATCTGTTTCAGTGAACATTGCTGAGTTCTCCAGAGCCTGCCACCTAAAGCCTTGCTCAAAGCACTAAATCTTTGCAAAAATGAGCTAGCAGATAGGCTATTTTAAGACACTGAAGTTTGGAGAAGTTTGTTCTCTAGTGATAAAGATGCTAAGTGATACAGCAATGTAATAAACCTACCTTGCACTTACCATAATTCCTATAAATTAGTATCTAATTACTCAGTTAATTTTAGTTATTCCACAGTTTCTTTTGTCTCAGTATCTTCATATAACAACTTTTTATAGTGTTGTTTTCAGGCCAGAAAAATGTATGCCCAAGAAAAATTTTTGTTGACTATGATATAGCTCTTATTGCTTAGTGGTTAATCAGTTATCATAGTCACCAGAAATGCCACTCTGCAGTCATCTTCATACATGTCTTTGTAAATGATCTGTGTTTATTTACTTATATATCTAACCATACAAATGCCCCCATCAAACTGGTCTACATGCAAGCCTATAGAGCATTCTCTTGATTGCTGATTGATGTGGGGGCCCTGCCCACTGCAGGCAGTGCTGCTCATGTGCAGGTGATCTCCGGTTAGATAAGGAAACAAACTGAGCCAGCAATGACGTATAGCTGGTAAGCAGCATTTTACCATGTTCTCTGTTTCAGCTCCTGCCTTGAGTTCTTGTCCTGGCTTTCTCATTCATGATGAACTGTTAACCTGGAAGTGTAAGATGCACTAATCTCTTCTTCCTAAGTAGCTTTTATCAGAACATCAGAAAGGAAACTCAGACACTCACAATTGCACTATTAAAACTAGAGCCCCCTCTAAATTATTTTGTTGCACATTTAATAACAGTTCCCTTCAGCTGATCTAGTGATACTTGAGTGTTCTTTGACATGGCTGCTATTTTAAGTCTTTATTTCTCTCAGAAATCTGGAAGCTTTTGTCTTAAACATAGAATTATAAGACAAGGTCTCATCTTAATTTGACAGATAGAGGGTGGCTTTCTTTAATTAGTACTAATTTAATTACAGGTCAAAGGAAAATTATTAATTGAATTACATTTATGTCACTAACAGATTTCTTATGGTGCACTGGGTCCCATCCAAACCGTAGCATCCAATTGAGTTATTGAATTAAAAGATCCTTTTGATATTTTTAATTGAAGTAAATTTTACATATTGTATCTTTTAACATTAGAAGTAACTGAATTAGTGTGTTTATAGTGGATTAAAACAACTTTTTCCACATAAAGGCTGAGATTAAACAGAAAATGTCTAACTTAATTTATCAACCATTTTACTTGGTTGAATATTTTTAATGTGTTTTGGTATAAATGGATCATATTTTTTAAACACAAAATGTTTTCTGAATTCTATTGTTTATTCTAGTTCTATTAATAATGTTTTATTAAGGATGAATCTTACAATATATCATGTAGGCATGGTGTATCTTGTAATAAATATGGTTGTATATTCTATCAAGAGGCTACAACAATTACAGGAATGAAGTCAGAGGGAAGTTTGATGAGTTCAGAGTTCAGCTAGCCCAACCTTTGAAATAGCTTGGAACAGTGATATGTGTACAATCTCTATAAATTTCTGGGCACCACATAGCAAAGCATTTAACTTGTCCTGCTAGCATCTATAGATTCAACATTATTTTTTACTAAAGGCAGAAGATGCATGGTATTTTAAATGCAGTATGTAGAATTCCATGTTACAGTAACTTAACATTGTTATTGAAAGGTGCTACCACAAACTTCTAAAAAATGTATCAAATAAAGTGAGTTTTCGGTGGTCATCCTATGACATCCAGAACCATAAGGCATGATTTTTTTTTAACTTCTCAAAGCATTTTAATAGAGCTGAACTCATGCTGTATGTGGGGAATTATTAGAAGTCACTCTATGTGCCCCGTTTCAAAGAAATGTGTGCATTTTATCTAACCTCAGTACTATTGCTTTGCTTGGTTTTTACAGCATCTTAAAGATTGTGTCATCTGGAAATTTATATTATACAAAACTGGCAGTTTAAAGCAACTCTAATTCATGCAACGCTCAATGGAAGGAGAATGTACATGGCCCCAGCCCATTAGCTACTTGGATCTGAGAGGTTTAAAAACAGCAACCACAGGTTCCATGGATATTTTAGAATACAAACATGCCATACAAGCCCTTCTTAAACTCACTGTTGCTATTTATGAAAAAGTTGAAAGACAACTTCTTTTAAAACATTTCTAATTACAAGTATTGCTAAATGTATAAATAAATAAATATAAGTAAGTATAAATATGCATTGGTAAAAATGAGATGAAATGTGGAGCCATAAGACGTAGGACTTTATGCAATTGGAAGTCTTTATCTTCTGTTGGCTTGCTGGGGAGTTACAAAATTGGGATGCTTTACTTGAGACTTGTGGCAAATATAAGGAAAAGTCTCAAGTAGATTCATAAAGGAGAAAGCAATATATCCAAAGCATGTAATTTTTAAAATGAAATAAACAAAGAGGATAAAGTGGAAAGAACATACAACAAACCTGCAATGCAGCCAGTGAAAAGCTAGCAAAGGGATAGTAGTAAGTCCCGTCTATTAACATTTATTTCAATGTAAGGGAAGCAAAATCTCCAATCAAAACATGATGTCACTGAAAGAACATGAAGGTGACTCTAACAATATACTCACTTCAGCCTTAAGGAGAGACAGAGGATGAATGTGAAAGTGAAGAAAAATTGTCACACAGGCAAATGATTTAAAAGCACATATGTGTATATATAAACACATACATATATATCATATATATGTTTATGAGTCAAAATTACCAAAAAGGAAAATGTTATCATCTTGTGATAAGATCATTAATCAATAGGGTTAAATATTATATTACCAATTTATGTATGTGTATATAATCTCCATCTAATTTTGGAGCAAATGCACAATTAAAGAAATAGTAGACATGAAAAATGAGGGACTATTGAGGTAGGATACATAGTTTCCTACAAAGATGTATCCATCAAATAGAAACAAGGGAGGGAAATAATGAACCTCAACAATGCTTTAGAGCAAGTTGACTTAACAGACACACACTGAACACCACATCCAACAGAAAGAATGCACACATCACTTTGGTGCATGTTTCAGTACAGATCATGTAAGATGAAATAGATAGATAGATAGATAGATAGATAGATAGATAGATAGATAGATAGATAGATAGATAGATAGATGATAGATAGATAGATAGATGATAGATATATAGATAGATTGATAGATGATAGATAGATGATAGATAGATAGATAGATGATAGATAGATAGATAGATAGATAGATAATAGATAGATGATAGATAGATGATAGATTGATAGATGATAGATAGATAGATAGACAGATAAACAAAGACTAGTAGAAAAGGTATAAAATACTCCTCATGGTTTGTTACAAAGGTAAAAGTATACTATATTATACATACCTCATTTAATCAGCCATAAATACTGTTTATAACGGCCACCATCAGGATTCTGAGATGGTTCAGTGAGGAAAAATAAATGCTAATGAGACTGAAGACTTGAGTTTGAGCCCCAAGAACAGAGAACCAAGAACTGATTCTGCTAATTGTCCTCCGGTGCATAAATTCACTGTGCTAGCACACGTGCACATACAACACATAAACACACACAGAGAGACAGTCATACATGTTGCTGCCTTGCCTGGTAGCATAAAGGGAGAAGGGAAGAAGAAAGAAGGAGCAGAGAACCCTCCATCTGTAAGTCAGCAGGACACTGCTGACTTGTCAACCCTGAACTTCAGGGAATGCAGTCAGATGAACAAAACTCCTGCTGTCTCTAATGGCCATGCTAAAAGTTTTGAAAGTGCTTAAACCCAAATTTCAGTATTCCGTAAGGGTAAAACTGTGGTGTTTTATGAGCACACAGGGCTGCATTTTGCCTGGCCAAAGTGCATTAATTCACACATTTATTACTTCCTTTAATAACAGTGACGAATGCCTTCAACATTCTCTGGTTTAGAATTTCAGAGAATAATTTTGCATATTTTATGGCCCCTTGTGGAAAATAAAAATACAAAAACAGAATCAGTCACCATAAAAAACTTCAAACACCTAATTTCTTCTTTAATTTTCAAATTCTTCAGGTTAACCAGCATCCTTCATACAATGTTGGACCTTTAACACATATGGCTTAAAGGTCTACAATGTTTCATCAACAAATTTTTTATTCTTTTGGTGAATAACTTATTACAAAATCACTGCCTTGATGAGTGGAATTCAAAACAAATAGAAGTTTTTTGTTATCTAAAAGTTTCCAAACCAATTCAGATTTTATGTCAGTCAAAAAGTATCAAGCTGTGAGGGTCTTTCATACAGATTAAAGAGGCTTGAACAATGAATCAGGAAACAATTCAGGGAGATTATGCCAACACTGGAAGATTCAGACTCTCTTAAAGGAAGAATAAATGCAAGCGTCAGAAGGGGATAATAATAATATATGTCTTAAGGTGCCGTTGTCAACATTAAAGCATGCAATAGATGTAAAGCACTTTATACAGTGTTTGACATAATACTTAGCACTTGATAAATGGTAGTTATTATTTTATATTATGTCAAGCAAATATTTAATCTTTCTGTTCTTTACAAAATGGAACACTATTTTTAAATGAACAATAATGAAGGAAGACAAGGAAAAAATTAGGGTAATGTGAAATATAAGTGTTTTATGTAGTGTCAGTTGTACCTTTTATGTGGTTGTAGGAATGCAAGGAAGTAGTCTACATTTTTATTTTGCTTCCCCTTCTAATAAATAGCATAACGCCATCTATTCTGCAAAGTGATAAAAAAAAAATCACTAACATAAAATAGGGAAAACAGAAGTGTTTAAAAAGTAATCCATCTTTTTTAAAAAAAATAAAATTCTCTGTAAACATTTTATAGTGAAGATGCTGAGGAGTGAAAATTAAGCCATGTTCCCTGATGTAGAAAAGGGGACTGATTCAAATATAACAACATACTTACATCTTGAGATAATAGCAGTGCTGTGTGTGTGTGGGGGTGTGTGAGTGTGTATGCATGTGTGTGTATGTGTATGTATTCATGTGTATGTGTGTATATATGCATGTATGTGTGTCTATTTGTGTGTATGTGTGTTTGTATGTGTGTATGGGGGTGTATTTGTGTGTGTTATATATGTGTATGTATGTGTGTGTATTTTGTATTCATGTGTGTGTGTATATGCGTGTATGTGTGCGTCTATGTGTGTGTATGAATGTTTGTGTGTATGTGTGTGTATGTATGTGTGTATGTGCGTATGTATGTGTGTATATGTATGTATGCGTGTTTGTGTATGTATGTTTTTGTGTGTAGGTGTATATGTGTGAAAGTGTGTGTTCATGTTTGCTTTTGTACGTGTGTGTATGTTTGTGTGTGTGTTTGTGTGTATATGTTCTCTGGTACTTGGAGCAAGAAGCATTCAGAGAAGCCAGATTTTTTCTGAAGTGACCCTTTTTCTGCAATGCACCTGTGCCTGTCACAGGACAGGTCAGGCTCTTCTGGGGGAAAAGGTGACAAAGATTAGGTTCCAGGGCAGACAGCCTCACTTTTGTAATTACAAAGTCAGTAAATGGTAAATATAGTCAGAATTTCTGATCCATTTCCAGCCAATGTTCCAGAGCTGCAGTCCTGCAGCTAATTAGCCTCAAATAATCACACAAAGGCTTATATTAATCGCAAGCTGTTCAGTTTATGGCTCAGGCTCATTACTTACTAGCTCTTTCAACTTAACCCATTTTCATTAATCTGTGTATTGCCATATGGCTCATGAATTACCTCTGTTTCTTTACATCATGCTTCCTTGGGTGGCAGCTCACAGCAACTCTGTGTGTCTCAACACTCCTTCCCTTTTATCTATGCTTGGATTTCTTGCCTGACTATAAGCTGGCCTTCCATAGACCAAAACAATTCATTTATTATCCAATAATAATTCATAGTATGCAGAATGACATCCCATATCACATCTCCTTTTCTGTCTAATGGAAAAGGAAGGCTTCAATTTCAACATAGCAAAACTACATATACAAAACAGCCATCAAGCAAGAATTAACAGTTACAATATCTAGTCTATTTGTATTTAGCAAAATTAAAGAAAATATTCTTTATCTTATATCTTTTCCTTGAGAGTCCAAATTTTGATATCTAATTTCACTTTTATTATAAATAAGAATAACTATAAATATAATTATCTGATTTTCAACACCTTCAAATACCACGGAAGTACCTAACATTACCTAAGTAAATAGAAGGTGCGTCCAACTTTCAAATTCTAAAAATGACAGAGACAAGACCTGGCTGCCTGGACAGTCACCCAAAGTTTCTTTATAACATTGGGACATCCATCTTCAGCGTACAGGCCTAGAGTCTCTGATAAATGTTTCAGTGCAGCATAAAATTTTAAGGACAGTTCTGTCCATTTAACCAAGGTTTTTCAGTTGCTTTTTCTTTATCCTGCAGAATGTCTGGCTGTCTCTGTGAAGCAGGAACCTGAGGGACAAATATTAGAGATCATTCTCATATGTGTCCTGCATGTCCAGTTTATAAAGCATACTGTCAAGCAGTCAAGGAAGAACAGTCTCTTGCCCAGTGGCTAACTTTTGCTACAAAGTAAGTAAATTCCATATGGAGTTTCTTTGAAATATACTGATGCTTTCAGAATCAGACATGTCTCACTGTCTAGAAAAGTCTGAGTTCTTAAAACATTTTAAATGCCATATTCTGTAGGTCTTTGAAGAGTTCAAAGATTACCTATCTAACTGAAATGTATCTTTGCATATCTAAAAACCTAACTAATGTGACTATAAGTTTGATTTATCATAGATGACTATTGATCTGTATTTTTTAATTATACATTACAGTTTTATATGAATTGTATTAACATATACATTACAGTTTTATAGGAATTGTATAAACGCAATATCTTAAACAAAAGTATAAACATAAAGTATAACAAAATTTACCTTAAATTTCTATCAACAAACTTAAATTTCTATAATAAATATATGCAAATACTATAAAGTATTTTGAGATTAACAGTTTTTAGATGAAAGTAGATTTAATAATCTTTTTATCGTTTCTATATTATATTCCCATTTTTCTCAGAAAGAGATAAACTATGACCATTAACCATTTATAATGAAGACAAACATTTATAAACAATATTTTTGGAATTTGTGTGTAGCTTTCTATTATTACTTCCTGCTGACTGGGGTTCTGGAAATCTTATGGGCTTCCCGTGAAAATTCAGAATTATATTAAAGTTCTGATTGGAATATTCTGTGAAGCTGTGTCATCTAAGACTTAAAGCTATTATGGATGTAGAGCTCAGAAGAAAATGTAACAGTGGTATTCTGAAATGTGGAATCATCTGGGCATCTGTTTCTATAAGAGACTTTCAGGGGTCTTCTTCAATCAAACCTTATTTATTTAACCCGTAATAAATCCATAGATACTAATTTTCTATGAAAATAAAAAAAAAAACCTCTTTCAAAAAGTAACATATCTTTCGAATTCAATTTTGAAGTCAAGGCATTTATAAAATATAAATATTGGATTAATCCAGCAGCGTTTATGATCAAATGTCAGTTAGCAGATCTTACTCCTTCCTCAGCAGTCAAACAATTCACAGACAACATAGCATACAGTATCCAGATTCTCTGTGTATTTTCCATCTTTATGCTGCTTATTATTAGTTTTTCTCTACTTCTTTTTTTAATGGCTTTCTCTACCCTTCTTTCCTTTTCTTTTCTCTCCCAAGCCTAAGTATTTTAAACATATGGTAAACAATTTTGAATTTTTTGTTTTTTGGGTTTTTTTTTTTTTATCTGAATCTCTCTTTTATGTATCTCATGTTTTTCTGACCATACCTTTAGTCTGTTAAGCCAAGACGACAAGGTTTAAAGGCTTCCCTAAGGAGCTCAGCCCAGCTCCTAAGTCTAGCTTCATACAGACTTTAGCATTTTAGCAGAGATACCGACAGTACCCACATTTACCACCCCAACTCTGGGTAATTTTAGGGTCAACCAAAAATAGCACGGTCACCTGCTGCTCATGAACTCCATTTAAGTATTTGGCAGCAGAGCCTCTTAAATAAACCACACAGTTTTCCCCACTGATGCTGAGTCAGGAAACATCTCTTAAAACAATCAGACAACCATGCCTCTGCTTACTGCCAGCAAATAGAGCCCTCTGAGAAAATGCTACTACCAAGAAGCCATGCTTAATTTATTTCTTTTTGTCTGTAAGAGAAGAAACCTTATGTCCATCATATTCAGCCCATGTTTGAACAGAGGCTTTTGTGAGACTTCAGGAACCAGCCTTGTTGCAGCTTAAGCTGCACACTACAAACTCAACATTTTGTAGCTCAAACACCATGGTGTCTCTGTATCACAGCCCACTGGAGAGATATAACTAAAAAGCTGGTTTCAGCCCCCTTTTAGAATCTTTTTCTAAGCTTTCTCAGGTCTAAGTAGATTATTCCATATGTTGCACACCATTTGTAGTCAGAAGTTTCTGACCCATCTGTGACTGCAGTCTGGAGAAGTATTCCCGCCTGTGGTCAAGCAGCCAATGATAAAATAATGACACAAGGGCTTATATTAATTGCAAACTGTTTGTCTTAGGCTTATACTCATTATCAGCTAGCTCTTACAACTTAACTTGACCCGTTTTTATTAATCTATGTCTCGCCACATGGCTAGTGGCTTTACCTGTGTTCTGTCACATCTTTTTCTCTTGGGCAGCAGCTCACAGTGTCTCTGTGTGACAGTACCCTCCTTCCTCTTTATCTGTGCTCAGATTTTCTACCTGCCTCTAAGCTGACTTGCTATAGACCAAAACATCCTCTTTATTAACCAATGGTATTTACAACAAAAAGGCATTCTGCATCAAGTAAAGCTTAGCATGACCAAGCTGGGAAAAATTCTGCAGATTCATAAATTTAGGCCAATGGAGAAATATTATAGTCAGAAATATTCCCTTAGGTTGAAAGCTCAGCAATATACAGAAATGTATATAATCTGATATATACTCTCTACTAAAGGGGGTTATGATGTAATGTTCATACAGCTATTAAAATATGGCCTTATTCATCATGGAATAACTATGTAACAGGAAATAGACTGTGTCCAGGAAAAGGGGATGTAAGAATACTACTCATTAACATCCTAAGGTCTGACTAAATGGGAGCCTGATATTCCCATGAAAACATGAACACAGGCATCTATAATAATACATGAATACCCCAAATTAAAATCACACCACCTTTTAGGTGTAGAAATTCCTACACATGACATTAATTAAAGGTATCACACACATACACAAACACTATTATTTAATTATAATCAAGACATTACAGTATAATTTGCCTAGAGTTTTGGATGTTGAATTCTTTTGTATCTTTTAATTATCTCTAAGGAGACTACTGGTAGACCTGATTCTATTATCTAACACAAATACCTTCATGTGGCTCAAAATATATCTGTGTGAAGACTGTCTCTGAAGGCTGTAACAGAAAGGAAGATACAATGTGCAGGAAATAAAAACTTCTGACATTTAAAACATAACCAGAAACAACAATGTGTGTTGTGTTTTGAAAATAAAAGAAATTCATTTTACCTTTGGATAGTCAGTGACCTAACAAGGAAGCCGTCTCCTCAGCATAACCCTGATATACTATTCTTGTGATCAAATTAACATTTCACCCATAGGAAACATGGCTTTCCTTTTGAAGCAAAGGTTGGTTTAATGTTTGAAGCATGAAAGATGTAAAGCATGCCTGGGATATTTTATTAAAGCAGAAAGCACATAATTTTAATGTATCTATATCAATAAATACAGGAAGGAAATTAGGAGCACTCTTATATTGTGATAAATAAATGGTTGAACTTGTAATAATACTTGTGATCATGTTTTTGTTACTTTTTTCAAATGTCACAATATACTTGACAAGAAAGTCAACTAACTGAACAGGGTGGCAGAAACAGGAAATTGTTTGCCACACTATGCCTAGCAGAAAGCAATGATTGTTCATATTCAGGTAAATTTTTTTTGTTTCTCTAGTATTTACCTTGAAACCCAGGCCACAGATATTTTCAGCCACACATTAGTCACATCTACTTCTTAAAGCTCTATAAAGATGCTTTTACATTTTTACAATGTCCAGAGATATGTCTAGAGATTTACTCCAAATCAATTTGATGAGAACCAACCATCAACACCAATCTGATAAATTTGCACAGTGCCTCTAATACACGATCCACTAAATAGAAAAGTTATTTCAATATCTATTTATAAAATTATTAATATAGATAAACTTTCTATTAATCTTATAGTTTAAATGTTTTCAGCCTGAATTGAATTTTCTCTAATAATAAATTTATGGGAACAGATGGTCGCAACTCCACAAACCTATTTGATAGGGTGTGTCTCTTTAAGAAGGTACAAAACAGGTTATGTTCTGCAGTCTCCAGGGTGACTAGGTTTCTACTATTCTGTAAAAATCCCAAATGGTTTTATATGTAGGATTCAATAAGGCCTAATTTGGTGGTAAGATGATTTTTTTTTTTTTTTTTGAGATCCACCGGACCTAATTCTCATGCAGTCAGCTATGTTTATGAGTTCTTTCTAGTTTAATATATAATAATATTTAGATGGATATATGCAATCAAATGTAAGGTATAATTATATTATCTTATTCATGGAAAAATACTGTTCAATATGTTTGTTATTAATTTTCTATTAATACTCAGATAGTGATATTTTCAAATATTAATGTTCAGTTATTATTGAATTTATCTTGTCTCATGATGAATCCTCAATTGTTCTTATAAAACCTCTGTTGACTGGTAGAATATATCTGTGCTATCAGCAGTAGAGATATATTCTAAGACAAAACATAATAGTTAATGTAACTGCTTTAGCTATGTTTACAATTCCACTTTGGAATGCCTTGTCATCTAATGTGTACATTGGACAATTTTGAGATATTTAGAGGAGATTGACTTTAATACTTTGACTTATTTTATTCTGCTGTTCTAGGAGAGATCAACAGGTCTTGCAACCAAATCTGCTTACCTGGGAAAATAATAAAACACATTTTTAAAAATTGACTGAATATGTACTTGTACCAAAGTTCATATATTAAAACCTAACCCATCTGTGATATAAGTGAGAACTGGGTCTTTAATAAGTGATTAGATCATGCAAGTAAAGCCCTTATGAGCAGCATAGGGCTCTGTAAATAGCATCTGCAAGAGTCCATTTTGCCTCATGAAAAGCACTTCTAGAAGTCTGCAGTTTGTAACCAAGAAAGGATTTCATTATAAACCAAAATGCCAGCATCCCAATCTTAGAATTCTAGCCTCCGGAACTACGATTAATAAGCTTAAGTAGTTTTTAAGTCAACTGTCTATGGCAATTTGTTATAGCAGCACAGACTGGAGCATACTGGGTTATTATAAATAAGCCATAAAATACATTATTTCCAGGCAAAAGAAACATTTCAATTATTGGTTGCAATGTAACATATCTCCACAGACTTAGGGATCTTAAATCACAGCCGACCAGGAAAAGCTTCCTTTGGTAGTTGTAATCTGGATATCTTTGGGCTAAGTTAGACACAAATGGGTCATTGAGAGCTGAAACACCCAACCAAGACCCGAAGTGAGTGTTTCTCTTTTATTGTGATGTATTCAAATCTCTCCATGCAGTTTCTTTAGGTGGGTGAATATGTGCTTGCTATAGTCTGCCCACTTAAAGCAGAAAGAACTGTGTAATTGTAATATGATATCTCACATTTTTTTTCTGAGTAGCATAAAGTAAAATTTGTCATACATTCCTTATTATTCTATATAAAATTATTATGGCTATTGTCTAAAAGCTTTGAATAATAACTATAACATTATCTCAAAGTAAATGTACCAGGGAAGAGATCTTCTGCCCCACTCTCTCTATCCTGAAATGTGCCTGTCTGTCTGCTTGTCTGTCTATGGAATTTACAGAATGGATATGAATTAAAGAGGGCTTCATAGGGTTTAAAAATGTTTGAGATGTGGCTCATAAAAAGTATATGTAATCTGAAATGACAAAATAATGTCCCATGCCGTCTGCTGAGCAGAACCTGCTGCTAGAGTCGGACCACTTAGATTCACAGGTTTGAGTGAGAAGCTTCAAGGGTAGAGATGAAGGAGGAATTCTGATGACTGACAGAAGTCAAGCAGATGTACAGAAGGAGGGTCGTATGTGAGGGCTGAGACAAGCTAAAGTCCAGGAAGAGTCTGGCATTGTCTGGCCATTGGTTTTTGCTGTACGTGCTTGCCAAGTCTAGGTGACAGGCTGACTGAAGGTATCAATTTGCAAAGTTTGAATATTTATAGTCTAAAGTGGCGGCAATTTGTTTCCTCGTGATTGAGAAGCACGCTTTATAAAAGAAGTATCAGTAACTTCTTCCTTAATGGTTGAGGATAAAATGGGAGATTACATCAGATCTGTCTCAATCTCAGCTCTTCAACTCCTGAACTGAAGAATGTAAATATTTATTGTTTTCTCTGGGTAGGAAGCATTGAGTGTTGAGTCTAAGGCCTCAGACATGTAAGGCTTGAACTTGAACCTCTGTCTCCAAATTCTAAAATATTTTCCAGATATGGGTGCTTAAACCTAGGGCCTTCATTATGCTACACTAAGAACTCTGTACCGTCTGTGGCTTACACATTATACAAAGTCTGGCATTTTATTATAATATCCACAACAGATCAAGATGTGTACCAATCTCCAATTACGAATGTATTTCAAATCTAAAGGATCTAATTCTATTTATTTTTTAAACAATTATAGAAAACATTGTACCGCGTGTAAAGAAGACTTCCTTAAGCATTAAGAAGGGGTAGGATGCTCTGCTAGTCTTTCATAGCTTAGTTTGAAGCAGGCACAGGGTTCTCAATGGGGGATGGCCACGCCCCATTCAGGTTCCTGAGACCCCCAAAGCCATGCCTCTAGGTCTCCCTCAATAATGCCTGAATTCCAATAAAAGAATCATTCATTGTTGAGATGATTAAAATGCTTTCTGACTGTTTCTAAACAATGCACCTTTTCTGTGCTTTATATAAAACTTACCGAAGATCTACAAGGAAAGCCTTCTCTGTGTTACCATGACTATGACATCTTTATCTGAGAACTTCTACAATTCCTCTACAGACCCAGTCTGAATTTTAGGTTTCTCTAAATGGATGACCATAATTAGAAAAATGAGCTTAAAATACATGTCTGGACAAGTTTCTTAATTTAAGATTCATAACATAATGATACCAATGTTTCTTTGTGATGGTATAATGGCCTTTTTGATTGCATAATTACTCTAGGTTATAGCTAACAGATTCCCCAATTAGTTCAATTCAAAAAACACTGTAGGGAGTGAAATCTGCACCCTCCATCTTCACTGAACAGTAATTCTGCAAGTGTATAAGGGTATTAACATGTTTCTACCTGGAGTAAATTGGCATTCATTCTTATTTCCCTGGGAAATGCTAATGCAACATTTTCACCTGGGCCTCTATAACAATAAGTATTTTCTTCAATTCTAAGTAGGAAAAGTAATAAATTCAGGACTGAACACTAGGTCAAAAGTTTATCTTGCAAAAACCTCTTCAGGTATAATAGAATAAATAAGACATTTATTTTGAAAATTAAGTTTAAGCATGAATTTAGTTCATTAAAGACACATAAAAGAATATTTCTATATTGTGTAACTTAGTCATATTGCCTAATACGTATGATCCCCAGATTGCTCAAAATTTCTTTAAGGAACTTGGTATTTAAATTAAAAGCCTATGTTTAGACAAAGTAACAGTGATTTATCATTTTTTTTAATATTTTTAAAGTTGAAGCCTTCCCTGCACACATCCTTGGTGCTCTGAAAGACATTTGCTTTGAGAAACAAACACACAAACAGAAAAATCAAGCATTTTCAGTTTCAAAAGTTCAAAGTTGCTGAATCTTTGCTGCAGATTATTTACCATGAGAATGAAATTAAAAGTACTAAAAGTTTTAAAATTGACTTGATAATAATTATAGTGAATATAGTTAGAAATAGCAAAGAGCAGTTTCAGAAATTATCCTCAGAGTCTTACACATAGGAATACATGTTACTGAGAAAACAGATTTCTATGAGGCCTCTAGTAAGGACTGGGCCTGGGCCTGATGAACTTCTCTAGTTTCAGACTCATATCAAAAGGAATGAGTGTTTTTTTTCTTTTAATATGTTTTCTCAAACCATCCTTTATAATTTTAATATTATGGAAAGAATTTTTAAAATATCTTTCAATATTTAATATTGTACACAGTCTTACAGTGAGAATGTCTTTGCCAGATGGATTTAAAATCTCTCACTAAAAGGGCTTATATTCAGCCAACCAATTGAAAAAAAAGGCATTTCAGCTGTTTTTCTAAATTTTACTAGCAGAATCCCTGCAGTGTATTTTATTTTTAATGCTGCGATCAATATCGTTTAGCAATCACAGACTCAGCATCTACTGTAGGTCTGTAATAGAACAAATATGAAAGGAAGGAGAGAGATAATGTAATTGTTGCCATTAAATAATTTATGTAATCTTACATGATATGACATATTCAAATGAGATCAATAGTACTTATCCACTGTAAAGGGAGAAAAATTCAAGATTTACCTTATAATGCATTTGGATGTAGAATGTCTTCCAAGTTAGTTTAATCTTCAACTGCTTTCAAAAGTGTGTGGGGGCATGCATGTGCATACATGCATGTGTGTATGTGGGGGTGTATATGTGTGTGTATGTGCGTGTGGTGTATTTGTGTGTGAGTGTTGTGTATGTGTGGGGGGGAGTGTTTATGTGTGTGTATATATATGTGTTTATATGGTGTGTGTATGTGTGCATGTGGTGTGTGTGTGGTATATGTATGTATATGTATGGTGTGTGTGTGTGTGGTTTATGTGTGGTGTGTGTGGTGTATGTGTGGTGTTTGGTGTGTGTGTTTGTGTGTAAGAGTGATGTGTATGCGTGTGTGAGTGGTGTGTACGTGTATGTGTAGGCAAAGTTTACTTAGAAGGCACCAGTGCAGGATAGATATTTATTAAAATATAAACTAACACTCACGGTACAGGTAACGGTTTATAGTAGCACCTGAACAGGGACTGGAATCTGGAATGGTGGACGAGCGATGGACAGACGATGGATTCCAATCCTGTCTCTCCAACAGCCAGGAACCAGGAAGTGGGCCTCCTGTCCCAGAAGCCCCTTCTCAATGGGGTTGGCCACACCCCCTCCTCGTGATTCTTAATGACTACATTCTGTAAAGGGGAAACTCACCTTAAAGTGATCCTGAATCACAAAACAAGCAAATAAAAAGCAAAGCAAATGAACAAAATCCGATATCCAAGGCATAACAAAAAGCCTAATTCCAAAAATTTTTAATAGAAAGAATATAGTGAGAAGATAGATATTTTAATTTTTGAAAGTACTGAAAAGAATGTTAATAAAAATAGTGACACCAGTGTGAAGCCAGATATAAAAAGCAATTGAAATACAAAAGGAGTTCAGAATGAAGTCCTACAGCAAATAACTACAGCGTAAAATTATTCAATTTGGGACTTGGTGGTCTCAATAAACAGTGCTGGAAATTTGTGTATGTACCCATCAAAGGAAAGTTATATCCTTTCCTGACACACGCCAAAAAGTGTCAATCAACTGTAGAACTGCCATGTCCTTCACCATCTGTCAATATTCACACATGGACAAGAGAAAGACTTTATCAATTCTTTTAGACTGACCTGGGGGAAAGCTTCAAGCATAGATCTGAGGTCCCAGAGTACTTGTCAATAATACACATTCACTCAGGATTTTATCTGCTCCTTACACATTAACTTACAGCTCTATCCATTCCCCATAATGAAGAGATTAAAAATGTAGGATCTCTATTTATAAACAGAAGCATTAAAGTAGAATATAATATATTCTCAAAACTAAAGAAATGCAACCTACACTATGGCTGAGCAGTTATCACTTTCTGCTTAGTAAAATAACTCATGAACAAACACATAGAACACAGTCTTCTATGTAAAATGAGGGTAATTCTACATCACCAGGAATGAAATCAGCAGTTTCAATATATAAAACAACTCTTTCTGAATACTGAGAGTCAGCTATTATGTTAAGAAGTTTTGTAAAAATCTATTAATATTATAATAATAGCATATTGTTCTGACTTCTTAACAGAATTATAAGGGCTTTTAGCCACTTTACTTAAACTACCTGATTTGTAACCAGCTTCTCCTGATTTGTTTGCATCAGTATAAAATGTAGCAGTTCCAGAAATAGGTTTATCCCACGCCACACAAGGGAGGATCCAGTTAGTTTGCATATTTATCTAGAAAGAAATGAATTTCAGAGAAGCATCGCATGAAATAGAAGCCTTTGGGCTTTTGAAGGTAGGCAGGAATGATAGAGGCAGGTTTTATTTTTTAGGTAAAAATGGGTTCTGGGATTTCTACAATAGTTAAGAGCACTTTCTAGTGTACTTTAGAATTAATAATTGGTCCTGACCCTTTTGCCTCTTGGGACTCTCTCTTCCTTGTTTGTATTGGTTTGCACCGCCTAGCGTTGGTATGAGAGCTTTTGTCTTGTCTCCCTGGATCTTATTTTGTCTTGTTTGGCTGGCGTCTTGGAGGACTGCTCTTTTCTGAAGGAGAAACTGAGGGACAGTCGATGGGGAAAGGGAAATACGGGGACACAGAAGCAGTAAAAAGAGGAGAAACTGGTGGGAGAAACATTGTATGAGGGAAGAATTTGTTTTAAATAACAAAATATAAAACGCTTCTATAAGTAACCCATTAATTTGAATCTGCTTTTTTGCACTGTAAAGTTTCTTTGGGGAGAGGAAGGCGGGACATTAATTATGTAAAATATACTATTAATGATTATTTTGTACGGTGTCAAAGTGAAACTAGGCGATAGTAGTTTTTTGGTAATGTATATCAAAATTTTTAGGAAAATTATGGGATGTGGAAATGCCTTTCTGTATGCTGTGAGTATCAGTCTTTAAATAAGGGAGCTGTTTTGGCCTATGGCAGGCACCATAGAGAAAGTAGGAAGAGAAATCAGAGCATAGGTGGGAGAAGCAGGGCGGAGTCAGGCAGATCAAACAAGACGCCCAAGGAGCAACATGTAAGGAACACAGGTGAGCCACGGGCCACGTGGCAGACAGATTAATGGAAATGGGTTGACTAAAGATGTAGGAGCTAGCTAACAATGTGCCTGAGCCATAGGCCAAATTGCGTGAAGTTAATATAAGAATCTAAGTCATATCTGGGGGCCTGAGCAGCAGGGCAGCTAAGGGGTCTGGTGCAGCAGGGTCTGGGCCTCTGGCCGCCCGGTACCAAGAAACCCCATTACTACAATTATGAAGTTGGAAAACCTATTTTCAAATCAAATGTTTATTTATCTGTGTTATTTAAATTGAAATCAACTATGCTCATGTCACAAGAAAAATCACAATTACTGAGATGACTTGTATTCGGTAATGGGCAGATCTTTCTAGAGCCAGCAAGATGCCTCAGTAATAAGGGTGCTTTTTGCCTGAAACAAAAACACACCAATACATGATTATAAGTACATATGTATGCATTTTGTTATGTGTTTTGTTTTATATGTATAGATTGATATACATATACAATATGCAGGAAGACAGAAACCCAGATGTCTTGTCTGTTCCAGCCATTTGCCCTTCATGCTTATAGAAATATACTAATATGATATCTTAAATGAGGAAGATGCGTCTGGTACAACTCAGTGATTATGTCTTCACTCTCATGTAGTACATGTCCTCTAACATGATCTCGGTGCACTATGAGATGATGAAAGTAGGTAAACTCAGTGGCGTAAGGAAGTCTTAGGGATCCTTAGCTACAGTGAAATGCAGAACATGTACAAACAAAACTTTATAGCTTCAGGTTTCTTCAAGAATGGATCTCCTCACATCTCAGGTATTACAAGTTTATGTCCCATCAATATAGTGGGATTACATTGTTACATTGTATATAATTGTGCTACCCACTGGTTTAAGAAAAATGCTAATTGGACAAAGGCAGACAGGAAGTGTAGGCGGGGCTACCAGGCTAAGACAACTCTGGGAACAGGAAGAACAGAGAAGAAATGCCACAGTGGAGCCAGGAAACACTACCATGAGACGCCAGCAGACGCAGAGGAAAGAAGCTGAAATGCTGCTCTTAGATAAGGTGCCGAGCCCCATGGCTGAACAAGATAAGAATCATGGGTTAGTTTAAGAGTAAGAGTTAGCGAGTTATATGCCTGGGCCCCAGGTCAATCAGTGTACAATTCATATAAATGTCTGTGTGTTTCAGGGAGACTATGGGACTGTGGGCCTGAGAGTCCAGGCCAAAGGTTAGACCAAAGAGGCTAAGCCAGAAAGTCAAGGCCAGAAACCTCATACAACACACCAACATTCTAGTTTGCTACTCACTCCAGCAATATTAAGAAGTGGAGATTTAGAAATGGAATTAAGGTATGAGGGCAAATATCTCATGAATGAATTCTCTAAACATATCCAGAGCTTGACCATTCTGTCTAGTATGTGAGGAGATTGATAGAAGACAATAGCTTTGAAGAAAGAGTGTCAACATTCAAGATAAAAACCCTCTCTTGCCTTAGTCTTGAAACTTGCTAGCTCCAGAATTGTGAGAGCAACTTTCTGTAATTTATAAATGATCTACTGTAATCTATCTATATGTAATATAGAGACATGAAAGAAATGAGAAAGTCAACTTTTGATTACTGTTTCTGCTTTTCTGTGAGTAATACATCTGGCTTGTGTGCATTCTCTATATTCCTGAAGTTGTGGGGTCCTAGGACTCCTTTAGAGTCTCAGGAAAAGCTGCCTCATGGTTCTAGGCCTGCTGGAATAGCTGGGTCTCAGTATCCACTAGGGTAAGAAACCTGTAAATATAACCTTGTAAAATTCAAAGAAAATATAATACAGAATATAATGAAGTGTAAATATTTTTGGGAATGGAAATTTAATGATCCTGAGCCAATAAATCTGTATTGCACTTATGTATAAAACCATAATACTCTATCCTAAATATGTATAATTACTATGTGTTATTTAAGATATATAAAATTATTTTCAATTACATATAAACAAATATTTATATTATATAATAATCATTAACTACAAAATTATACTAAAAATTAAAAGTCTGTAAAAGACATGGACAAAATGAGGTATCTTTCTGTAAATTAAGATTTACTTATACAGTGGTTTGCATAGTTTTTTGGTAAGCCTTAACTTATACAAAACATTGGATTTTCTGTTAAGATAGGGAGAGATATTTAGATAATATTAAAGGTAGAGATCTTTTTCTGATAGGTTTTTTTTTTATATGTCATAGGTATATGTGCGAGAGAAAATTAACAGTAATTAAATCATTATCACATGAACAAACATGTCTAGCACCTAGAAGGCATTGGAAATAAGATATGAATTAAACTGACACTTTGAGTTTGCATAGAGGGCCCAAAATTTATTTCTACTGAATATAGGCTTTTTTTTCTGCAGCCAAATACCCCTAGAAATGATCAGCGTTCAGAAGTCATAACTTCATTTATTCAGTCTACATTTATGGTAGATCCTAGCTACTGGCTGGCAGGATACAGTTTACACAAAGTACTTCCTATATGGAGATGATGTTCTGTTTTAGAAAGATGCCACAAAAAGGAACAGATTCCATCACATTGATCAAAAAATAAATAAGAGATTGTTTGCCATTCAGATATTAAAGGGGTCAACATAAAGGCAAAAATGTTTTATAAAGACCATTCTGAGCTAAAGCTTGAAACAATAAATAAGATGTTATCTAAAATCAATAGGAAAAGATACTGCATACAAATATATAGAGCAATAAAATAAAGAGATTATTCAGCTAAGTTTATGGGATGTGGGGAAACTGAGGAATTAGCCTATGACAAGAAAACTGGGCTTGGTCATGCTGGCATGAATCTTTAACGTAATTTAAATCACCTGACAGCTGAGGAAAAAATGTATTCAGCAAACCCCAGTAAATATCTGAATTCCACAGAAAATTTTTGTCTTCCAATGCTTTACTAAAACCTTAAACACAATTCTTGATTCAGAGTAGGAAATCATTTTATATACATACATACATACATACATACATACATATATATAGGGAGAGATAGATAGATAGATAGATAGATAGATAGATAGATAGATAGATAGATAGATAGATACATAGTTACATAGATACATAGATACATAGATTTGGCCATACTATTTTAAATATTACAGAGTGTTCTATCTGGGCACCCCATGAGGAAGGGAGTGAGAAAGCACAGTGCTAACGAAGCAGGCACCAGGGATCAGGTAAGAAGCAGACACAACCTCTATTAAAACAAAACACAGTCCTGAAGAAGACTTGTTTATTACAAATGTGGGACAAACCTATACCTCACCTCTTGATTTCCATTGGCTGTTGAAGACTCCCCTTGCTGTGTCATATTCTCTGTTCTCCTCTCTCTCTCTCTCTCTCTCTCTCTCTCTCTCTCTCTCTCTGGTCTCCAGCATTGCAATATTCACGTACACTGTCACAGGAAGAAACTGGAGTCAGGAATATAAATACTATAGAGGTGTGTAGCAAGCTTTCTTTTGGGCCACCAAACAGCTCCCAGATAATGACAGAGACTTCTTATTAGTTATGAATGCTCAGCCTTATCTTAGCTCTTGTTTTAATCTCTTTATTTTTGTTTTGCCTCAGGACTTTTTACCCTTCTTTCATTCTGTAAATCTTACTTTCCTGTTTCCTCTGTGTCTGGCTGGCAGGTACCTGACTTCTAGTCCCAGGCATCGTCCCTGTACTCTCTTCTTTATCATTCCCAAGCCTAGATTCATCCTCCTATTTATTTTCTGTGCGTGGCAGCCCTGCCAATTCCTGCCAAAACAAGCTATTGATTGTTAAGGTTTTTATTAGACAAATAAGGTGCCTTTGGCAGTCAAAGTAAAACAGAAGCACGCCTTTACATAATTAAACAAATGCAGCATAAAAATAAAACACATCTTAGGCTAATTAAAGTAATATTCCACAACATATACAAATGTAACACATTTTTGTCTAGTTTAGTATTCCACAGTGGAAGTTAGTAAGACAAGTGGACAGGCAAGCATTCTACCAGTCATCCCTACAAACAGGGGTCGCTGTTTTGGGTTATATCTGTAGTAATAGTATACTACTACAAATCTCTCTATGACTTCAGAAAAGAATAATCCTATTTATTTTGAACTTTACAAACATATTGCCCTTCATTAAAGCACTTGCCAAGAATTTACATGCAACTCAGTGGCCAAGTGCATGGAGAGTTTGGACACAGCAGTCTTGGAGGCAGACACATTTCCTCTTTGGCAACAGTGTATGCTCTATAGAAAAACTGAGTTTCAGTGAAAGTCATGACGCCAATGATGCAGAGTTTCTACTCCTCACTAGCTAACCAGACTGTGATGGCAAGGTCACTTTCTAAACACTGCATTGATCACAGAATATTTTTAAACACCCAGCATTTGTCAAGTTCAACCAATGTCATCTTGGGAATTTTTCTGCCCATATACTGACTGAAACATAAAAGAAAGTGTGTTAGGGAGAAACACACAAGTCTTTTTTTTTTTTTTTTTTTTTTTTTTTTTTTTTTTTTTTTTTTTTTTTGCGGTTCAGATATGCATCAGATAGAAATACTTCATCAATAAAAATGTTTTCACTACTTTGCTATAAAGAGCCAGATGTGTTGACTGCTTATGAAGCAGAGGAACCTAGGGGGCTTTTGCCTTCACAAAGAATGAACACCCCTGCTGCTAACTGAAGCTCGTGATTTATATCATTGAATGTATCTGTCCTGTTTGGCTCTGATGACTGGTAATAAGAAAACAGTTAAGAACTCAACATTCTTTAAGCAATATTATGTGTAAGAGTCATTACTGTTGGCAAAAGTATCAGTTAGATACAAAAATAACAGTACTTGTATAGAGATTTGCTAGTTATCAATGGAGATGCTTATTTGCTTTACCTCACATAGCTGAGTTAGACATACTTTTATTCCTTAAAATTTAAGTAGAGACACATGTTTCATATTAAATATCACACTGGGGAATAAGGAGAGAGGAAGCATTTGTATTTGCAACATTCATAGGAGTGTGTAGATAAGGGCTAAATTCAAAACATAACTATTCTGTTGTGGCAAAGGCCTACTGTAATAGCAAAACCTCTTTTCTTATCTGAAAGCTCTTTGGGGATATTAATGAGACAGAATTCTAGAAATTTTGAAAGAATCTACATTTCCAGAAAGTAGATACCATAATATAAAAACAAAGATGGAGCCAGGAGAATATTCTGAAAGAGAATTGACAGGGTAAAAACAGAGACAGTCAGTGAGGAAGAATGGAGGATTATTGGAGAAATAATATATTTGGAGGAGGAAGGAAAATTGCCACACCTGGAAGAAAGGATGTAAAGATGAAGTAATATTGGGGAAGGCCCAGTGCAGATCAGTGCCAACATCTCCATGTGTCAAGTAGCTGCACTTCCCAGAAAATCCAGGATGCAAGTGATGAGCAGAGTCTGGCCACTTCTAATCTGTTCTTCAGTGACATAGTGTCTCTATGTTTCAAATGTGAGCCAGATGGAGATCTTTCCTTGGAAAGATAATGCCACAGTAGGCACCCATCAGAACCCCTTGGTTTCCTTTTATATTTTAAAAACCTGATAGCCCTTGATCTTTCATACATATTTTAATTTTTCTGAGAAAGACAATAAAACACACTCTGTAATTGGCAATTTGGTATGCATATATAGGAAAACTCTCTTTTGAAATAATCAAGTACTCTTGTTCTTTAATGAGGATAGTGTCAAATTAGCAATGAGTATGTGACGTGTGTGTACTAGAGCTAATGTGTGTGCATGTTTTGTGCATGCATGCATGCATGCACGCACACACACACACACACACACACACACACACACACACACACAATGTGTGTTGAATAACAGGTGGCTAGAAAAATCAAGAACAAAGTAATTCCTTACAGTATTCACAAGGAATTTTATGAATATGGTGCATTTAGAACAAATTATGCCTACTCTTTAAGTAACCTAAATTTAAAGTTACAAATGTCTAAAGATCCTTAACAGGAGCTACTGAGGTCCTAACAACTTGGCAATTTGTACAACAGAGCAACTTCCAGATCCTTTTAAGCATTTAATATCTTAGAAGAATAAGAAGTAGCTTGAGAGATCACATAAATCTTGGTCACTGAAGAAATTGCGTGACAATGTGTTTAACTAACAAATAACTCATCAACTACTGGTGTTTATTTTGAGCTTCAGAGAAAGAATGAACAAAATTGTACAGCATCTTAGCAAACGTTTAGTTTTCCTTCATTGATCTGCATTGCTTTTACAGAAAGCTTTGTAAACTACTGAATGAATGTTCCTAGAGACTGAGATCATTAACTTTTTACCCCTAACTCCATTGGCTTATAAAGTTTAACTCAATGTGATATTGTATGACACCCATGAATAGAGCAGCGAGATACAGTGTATGAAAAACTATCTTTGATCATTACTTCACATAAAATCTTGTTCTGAGCCTGAGTAAGAGGATGTAATGTTTTTCATATATTTTCCATGTTACATAGGAAAATAAAATTTTGTCAACAACGTCTTAGACAGCTGTCTAACCTGATTTTTCTGTTTGTATTCTGCTTTGAATTAATTTTATTGAGGTGTCAGTTAGTAAGGAAAGAACTGAGCCCAGCATACAAAATTGACTTCACAGATAGTTTCAACTAATAAAACCCACTATTTTAAATGTATTTTCTAAAAACATGGGCATCATGAGAGTAACTAATCACTTCCTGACTGATTTAAGTCTAACTCTACACAGAAAACCCTATACCTGTAACCAATATCAGGCAAACAAACAAACAAAACCTGTAGCTAGACAGGTCTGAGGCCTTCTGGGAATATTTACTATAATTCCACTAATGAAATATAGTACTAAACCAATCCCTAATGACTTAATTTTAAACCCATAGGTCAACGATGTCTCAAACTTTATATTTTTATCTTCTATGTTTAGTAGATTGTGATTTACTCAGAGGCCCACAACTGGCCAATGTCCAGAGACTAAAAGACTAAAGAATGTTCAGCACTAAAGGTACCATATATGTTTTTCCCTACCTCCCAAAATAGAAAGAGTCATTATAAAGAGTGTAAGAGCTAATGGTGGTAGCTGGCCTAGAATATGATATTTTCTAGACCTATCAGAGAAACTGTCCATGCAAACTCACAGCAATTATCCTGGCATGCACAAAACCTGTGTAAATCCAAACCTGATCAAATACTAGCATGGAAACAAAAGTTGAATATGCACCTCATCCCTAGACACAGAGTGATTTGAAATTACTAGCTGCTGATACAGGGATAGGCAATTTTCTCTAAAACTGTAGGCCTTGACAAGCTGAAAATGTGCTCGTGGAAGAGTATGATTCCATGTGATGTGGGCAGAAAAAATTGGTCTCAAAAGTTTATTTTCAAAAGAAAAGTATGAAAAGTAACTCATTAAATTTACAGAATTAAAATATTTTTAAAACAGAAAGACTATCACATTAACAAATTGTCAAAAGAAAAACTCTCTCAATATTCACAAAATTAATTTAAATCCATTATTGATTTTAAAACTCCTGCTGAATTAATAAATTTAAAGATATATTAATCTTAAATTCTACCATCCCTCTTGTAAAAGTCTTAAAATGCTTGCTGAAGGATGAACTAGGAACTCAGCATACAATAGTGATTGTATATGATATTTTACTTATATGGATTTTAAAACCACTGGGAAAGAAACATCTCACTGTAAGATAATCCTGTGATTGGTCTTGTAGAGATACAACACTATGATTAAAAAGCAATACTTAAGTAATTAATTCCTTATACTATTTATGTAATATTTTTCATAATAGTGTGTAATGGATTTGCAAAAGCAATAATGTAGTGAAGCTCTATCATTAATGAGAACTAAAACTTTAGGATAGTGTAGTGTGAGGTTTCTGGCCCGGACTTTTGGGCCTAACCTCAAGGTCTAGGACCCAGAGACCCGCAGTCCCACAGAGACACACAGAAGCTTCCAATAGTTTTAGGCTGATCAGCCTTAGGCCCAGGAATATAGCTTGCTAACTCTCTACCCTTAAGCTATCCCATGTCTCTTGTTCAGCCATGCGGCTCGGTACCTTTCTTTAGAGCTGCATGGTTGTCCTCTGAATCCTGCAGCTTCTCTGGTGCTCTGTCTGGCATTCTGCTCTCAGACTTTTCCTAGTCTGGTAGCCCTGCCCATACTTCCTCCCTGCCTTTGGCCAATCAGCTCATTTTATTAAACCAGTGGGTGGCACAATTATTTACCATGAAACAGCACAATTCCCTACATATCCCCTTTTCTCCTTTTAAAACAAAAAGAACTCTACATCTAATATTCTTTCCACCCTTATCTATAACAACTTATAAACAACACTGTAAATAAACACAAACATCCATAATCCATGTTGTGGAAATGTGGGCGTTGTTCTCTAGGCTACTTCCTGCTGAATGAGGACGCTGACAATCTCATGGGAATCCAAAGGAAAATTTAGGATTATGGACAAGTCTTTAGTGGAGTAGTCTGTAAGACTGGGTTATCACAGCCAGTTTTCTTGAAATTGTCTGGATACAAAGCTCTGGAAACTTCAACAGAGGTGCTCTGAAATTTCGAATCATCTGGTTCATCTGTTTTCATTGGAGATATTTCAGGGGGTCTTCCTCTATCAAACTTTATGTTCTTTATCCAGAAATAAATCCACAGCTTCTCATTTTCTGTGAAAATAAAAGGAAAACCTCTTCTCCAAAGTAGCTTATCTTTGCATTTCAATTTTAACGTAAACTCATTTACAAAATATATACCTTGAATTAATCCAACAGCATTTATAGTCAACTGTCTTTTAGCAGCTTTTACTAAGTCATTTTCAGTCAAGAAACTTAAAGATAAGACAATAACATACAGTATCCAGACATTCTTTGTATCTTCCATTTTTACGTGGCTTGCTTGCTTATTTATTTATTTATTTATTTATTTATTTTACTCTATTTCTTTTTTAAAGGCTTTCTATACCTTTCCTTTTCTTTTTCTAAGCCTATGTATCTATATTTCAACACACTCTAAATCATTTAGGCTTTTTAAAAAACTGTCTTTACTGTATATTTATTTCTTAACTTTTTCTGTTTCTGACCACACCTTTAATCAGCCACTGTTTCTGACCACACCTTTGCTTGGCTAGGGATATTAACTCTACCCAGATTCTTCTATTTCTTTCAGTTTCTGAACACACCTTTAATCTGCCAGGATTAAAGGCTAGTATGATGGGTGGATGGCTCCACCCAGCTCCTAGTTTAATTTTATAGAATTTATCTTTTTAACCCAGGTAGTCTGGGAATTTTAGGGTCCATATAATTATCAAGTAAAGCTTTGTCATCTGCTACTCATTAACTCCATTTAAGTGTTAGGTAGCAGGGCCTCTTTAAAAACTCACAAGTGTTTTGCTTCTAATGCTGAATCAGGAAGCTTCTCTTTAAAAAGTCAAGCTTTAGTTTGCCCCAGGCAAAAAGAGCTGATCCATGAAAACATCGACCCTAGAAAGCCATCTTTGATTCTGTACCCTTTTTCTCCTTATGAAGGTAAACCTTAAATAAATCATTTATAACCTTTTGCTTATATTGAGGCGCCTGTGAGACTTGAGGAACCAGCCATTTTACACCTTAAGCTGCACTCCAAAAGCCCGCCATTGTAGTTCAAGCCTATGTGCTTCAGCAGGGCGTCTCTGTACCACAGCTCACATGGGAGACACAATTTAGAAGCTATTTTGGGCTCTAGACCCTATTTTAAGCTTTCTATGGCTTTATGCGGGTATATTTGACCCACGTTGGGCTGCCATTTGTAGTGTAGGTTTCTGGCCCGGACTTTCGGGCCTAACCTCAAGGTCTAGGACCCACAGACCTGCAGTCCCACAGAGACACATAGAAGCTTCCAATAGTTTTAGGATGATCAGCCTTAGGCCCAGGAATATAGCTTGCTAACTCTCTACCCTTAAGCTATCCCATGTCTCTTGTTCAGCCATGCGGCTCGGTACCTTTCTTTAGAGCTGCATGGTTGTCCTCTGAATCCTGCAGCTTCTCTGGTGCTCTGTCTGGCATTCTGCTCTCAGACTTTTCCTAGTCTGGTAGCCCTGCCCATACTTCCTGCCTGCCTTTGGCCAATCAGCTCATTTTATTAAACCAGTGGGTGGCACAATTATTTACCATGAAACAGCACAATTCCCTACAGGATAGTTATTTATATTTTAGGTAGAAATACTCAGTGGTACAGACCTGTAGTCCCAACTACTTACAAAGTTGAGGCAGAAAATGTGCTATGCCAATCAGGTTCAAGGTCAGCCTGAGCAATTTGCTAAGTCTCGTTCTCAAAACAAACAATAAAAAGAGCAGATGATAAAGTTCAGTGATGGGGGTGGAGCACTGTTCAGCCATAGAGCACTTGTCTAGTATACCTAAGGTATTAGGTTTAACTCAGTACCAGATAAAGCTGAACTCTATAAAATGTAAAGTTCTAAGTGCTTTCATGTTAACAGGTTAGGTGTTTGCTGAATTATTTCCCTGATGAACTTCCTTCAATTTTATATTTTGGAGTTAGATTTTTAATTAGAACGTATTGGATTGAATATTCTTATATCATCAAGTGATGGTGATACACACCTTAAATCCCAGCACTCAAAAGGAAGAGGCAACTACATCTCTGAGTTTAGGCCAGCATGGTTTTTGGAGCAAGTTACAGTCAGCTCTTTTTAGAAAACCCTATAAATATATATATTCCTATATTACACATAATATTTCCAATATTTAAATGATTATAAAAACAAAGGTCTTCAATGTAGCAAAATTCTGGAAGATGTTGAAGTAAGTACATTAGAAAGTTATATCTCCCTTAGTAATCATCGCTCAGTCTCTGAACACAGATGGAGCACTTCACACTGTATATGTACCACAAGTGTGTCTTTTTATACATACTATATACAGCCTGCCAAAGCTATTTTCACTCTGGGAACTATGAACTGAAAATTTTCAACTCATGTCTATTAATAATCAATGTCCTAAAGTCATACTAGCATATTTTTTAGGCTAACACTTCCCCTTTCGGCTTTATTTCCAAAGTATAGAAAGAAAACAGTGATTTTCATTGCACAACAAAATAAATGTAATTTTGAATAAACATACATTCATAAACATACATTTTTATAACTACCTGACAAAAAGTATACAGGTTCTGTCAGGGGCCTTGTAACTTTCTCTTATAGTCACAGAATAGTAAAACTACATGTTTTATGATGCTAGTTCCTTGTTTCCCTAATATTCAATCCACAATAGTAGCAGTAATAATAATCTCCAAACTAAAGGAAAAGTTAGAAAATTTGATTCACGTAGATATTTACCTCTTATGACTTTCTAGTCTTTTGTATTTTTATATTCATGATTAATAGGTAAATGGACATATATTGGGCACAAGGAGAACAGAAGGAACACTTGGATTGAGAATTATATTTCTTGAAAACACACACTGGTTTTCTAGAGTATATAGTACCATAAATATGTAACGTGGATAGTTCTGAAATGCTTTGCTTTGATGTATCTGGTAAAATTGTGCCCTTTTGTCTGGGTAGGATTACAGTCCTTGCAAAACTAAATAAAGTAGCACTATACTGATTGTGGCACTAGAAAGGCTCCAGCTTAATGGTCATAAATTTAAGACAAGAAACACTGTGATGGCAGTGGGCGGGCAAGTATTTAGCAACCAGTTCTTTGAGGGGAGTTTTAAAAATTATTGATGTGTAGTCTAATTCAGTTTTTGTAGTGTAGAGATTACAAAGCACAAACAGAATCCAATTACTATCTAAGTTTCTGAAAGTATAGCAGTTAACTCCCATGAGCCATATAAACTGTTTCTGGTACCTCCACGCCACAAAAACATGCTTCTCAAAACCATATGCAATGATGTATCTTGAATGATATAACGTTTTTAAACATCATAAGGAACGTTCACTGATAGCATGGCACTATTTAATAGGGACTCCTGGTTCAAAAACACTCAAGGTCAATTCCTTTCTTTATTTCACAGTCTCTAATATTTTAATCTGAAAGAAGAATCCTTTTGGCTCTCTGTTCTGATAGTGTTTGAGCATTTGATCTCTGTGGGCCTTGATACAATAAATATAAAGAATCCATTTTCAATTACTCCACTGTTAAAAAAAATGAAATGATGACATTAACAGGTAAATGAATGGAAGAAGAAAAGAAATCATCCTGAGTGGGGTGACTCTGACCCATAAAGACGAATAAGACATGTACTCACATATATGTGTATGTTAGCTGTGAAGTTAATGCCAACCAAGATGTGAGATCAGAACCACAGAGATTAGATAGACAGTAAGGAACTAGGGGCTGGAGGCAGATAGACCTACGTAAGAGAGAAAACTAGATAAGATAATTTTGGATGAATGGGATAGGGACTGGAATGGAAAGATAAAGCAGAGAGGGAGAGTAAGATGAGGAAGAGAATATGGGAGAGACAACTAGAGTTAAGGGCCATTTGAGGGGGTAGTGTGGAAACTAGTACAGTAGAGACTTCCTAAAATATATTTAATATGGAGGAGATCTAAATGAAATGGCCAAGTAATGCAGGAGACAGAGTCCCAAATGGATATCCTGTGTCACCAAAGCTTCCAGTACCAAGCTTAATAAAAACATAAAGGGCCTTAATAAAAACATAAGGGCCTTAATAAAAACATAAAGGAAAAAGAGGATGGAAAACTGACTGTGATGTTTGGCATCTAACAAGTGAGCATGTTAGACAGAACAAGGCTCAGAGATATGTGCAATAATTTTAAATAATTTATGTTTTGTATCTTTATTCAAACAGGAAAACAAAGTTAATCTCTGGTCCTTTATTTGATTTAGAAAGAAAACATCTTCTGATGTTAGTAGACGCAGCAATGGTAAAACCATGTGTAAATAGAATTTAAACAGACTGAGTGAGACCTTGCTGATTTAATAATCACAACATTTTTATAGGATATAAAATTATAGAGTGGTCATGTAGCTGGTGTCTGGATGGGGATGGAAAATAAGACCCAAGGATGATTACAAAGAGGTATTTCTTTGTGTGCTTCAAGTATGGGATATTCTATTAAAAATTCAGATAGCTATGCACATAATCAGATATCCCTGATGTCACAATGAATCATGTTTATGAACACTGATGTATTATGACATGGGAAGTCAAACTGTCTGGCTTGCCTCTAAATAAGAATTTGTTGACTAATTCAGAGGAACTTTTCATGCATTTCAAATACATCCAGGGGGGGCTCATTTTAAACAGGCAGCCTCTTAGATGTCTGTACCTCAGATATTGCTTCTCAAAGTCCTAGAGGAGGGAGTCTGGGATTATCAGAGGAGATTCCTCACTTTCCTGGTGACTGTCCTTTAGTCGCATAGATTGGGACATCGAAAAATGAGCAGGAATGATGAAACACCCTGTAAAGCATAACAGTGTCAGTAGGTTCTCCTTGATTTGTAGACAGTTTTGGAAGTCAACCTCCAAGGTGGCTATTAAAGGTCCCCATTCTTGTACTTTCCCATCTGAGAGTTGGTGTCAGTAGAACACTGAACAAGATGGTGGGCTGCATCTGATACTGGGACTGAGAGACTCTCAGACTCCTCCCCTCTCTCACCTTGGGCTGCCTCTGGAGAAAGCCAGGCATCAAAACCAAGAAGGATTTCTTGAAACCATGTTAATCATGATGAAGACTCCAGGACTCTTCTCTAGAGGGTTCAGTGGAAACCATGAAACTCCAGCTTCCAGAAGGTCACACCTCTACTATTTTAAGTTACCAATCACAATTGCATACCCTTTTGTCAACAAAACTTAGGAATTATATTAGTGATAATGAGACCCACAGAGATCAATTAAACAGTCAGTGGAGTTAGGGAATAACAGAAAGGGAGTGTGAGAGTGGTAAAGATATCAAGTGATAATGTGATGTTGGGTTAATTTACCGTTCTGTACTCACAGTCTTGGTCCTCCATTAATAAATGAGAATATCTAAGAAGTGTTCATAGCTATAGATATCTGCATATCCTGAGTTCATGAACTGGCCCCTTGAAGTCCATTCCTCGCAGGAAAACACCTTTCTCAGTCTTGACACTTGGGAGAGGGACTCGGACCTACCTCAATGGACCTGCCAGACTGGATTGACTCACATTGGCATCTTGGGATCCTTTGCCTTCTCTGACGAGTGAACAGAGGACAGAGTAGGTGATGGGGGGGAGACTGGGAGAAGGGAGAGGGAGCAGTAGAAGGTAAAATTTTTTTTTTGAAGAAAAGGGATAGTTTTTTAATGCTCATAGTATGGGTATGTTGTTTATCTATTATCTGGGTCTCTGGTCTTTAGATAATACAGTATACAGAGCAAAGTACACATGAAATGTAATAAATATGTTATATAAATTTATCCACCATCAAATATATATTATTTGTTTATCAAATATATTTTGTTTTTATATTTTTATACAAAGATAGTATTGTATGTTTGTTTAATGATACAATTGATGATTTTGCATTATATATTTTGCAATATATATATACATATATATATATTATGTGTTTATCAAATATATTTTGTTTTTTATATTTTTATACAAAGAGAGTATTGTATGTTTGTTTAATGATACAATTGGTGATTTTGCATTCAAAGTTATGCTACTAAAATTTAAAGCCCATAATAGATATTATATAAGTCACAAGGCATATCTAGAAACTATATAATATAGGCATATATAACATGAACACATAGATATAATATAATGATGTCTGATTAGAATAATAAAGTATATTTCTATGATGTGCTTATTAGCAATTTTACCCTTCTGTTCAAGTGAATTAGGATCAGTAATGATGGGGCTTGCACATGATGATATTTTTACCTGTTTCAAAGTGATTCTATCATGGAAAATCAGTGGCTATGCTTACTCTATGGTTTGTGTGGTGGAGGTTAACATGGCAGAAAGAAGCCTTGAGGTGGAAGATTAGTCAATGATTCTTGAATAGTAAGACATCCATGACACAACCCCAAGGTTGGATGTTCATAACAATAACTTGTTGATAATTTGACTCCAGTTATTTAAAACAATTACTTAAAAATCAGTTACCAAATCAATCACACAAGCTGAGGTCTATGCGCAAATGTTGTTCCTGTTTATGACCTGGCATATAAAGATTTTATTTCTCTATATATGCATTACAGTTCATGAAGATTATGACACATGTACAAAGGTATCTTGTACAATGCAGGTAACAAGTAAATGTGAAATGATTATCTGTACTACCTAACCTATTAGAACTAATATTAACTGCTCAGATTATCATGCATGACTATGAAAAGGAAGAGACATTAGTTAGATCTCCAGAGTTAGCCATGTACAGCATAATGTGGAAATCCTGGTTTTAGAGATTCAGTGAGTCATGTAAAGTAAAAAATTAAAATGACATACAGTCAGACATGGATTTTGGCACATGGAATCCAAAGTTGTTGATTAGCAGTTGCACAGACATAATGTTAGTAGCAAATAACAGAATCGAGGGGCACCTCATTCTAGTCAATTTCTGATGTACTTTAAATTTGTATTTTTTCCTCATTCTGATTTTTAAATATCGCCACATAAAGTATGCATCATTTGATGTCTCAGGGAAATCCTCTTAAAAAGAACTTTTTTCTATTTAAAGGATGTGTATAATAGGTTTTCACAACTGTTTTTGTTGTGAGAAATTTGCACTGAAGGACCATGAAAAGAGAAATTAAAACCCTGAATATTAACCCACTTTCACCTTTTGTTAATTTTGTGAATTTTTTTTCCTAAGGATGTTGGGATTTGATATACAAGCTGATATTAAGAATACATTTCTTTAGGGATAAAATTGTATATACATTAAATACTATGTTGACATATAAACTTTTTAGTAGATATATAGTAGATATATAGCATTTATAATTAGTAGAGCTATATAGTATAGAAACATTATTGTTTTACAAATTGTGAGAAACTTGTGAAGTGATTTCTTTGGTCTCTCTCTGTATTGTGGCAAAATTATATGCTAGTAACAGCGCTCAAAGCCTTAAAGCACTTACATTCTGTCATCTATAGCCTGCAGGTCCCTTGGCAATAATAGCAAGAGGAGAGATGAGAGGGGCCATGATTGATTGGGGAATTCTCAGGCAGGAGGGCCCAGCACTGGGCCAACGTTGGCGCACGGCTTTGGTCTTAATAACTTTCCATTACACACTCTTCCTTTGGCATCCCTGAAACAAGGTTTGATTTATTTTTGATGGATCTTCCCCGCATTGGAACTCTATTGCTTTCAAAGCTGTTGCTGCAGCAACACCTGAAGTGATTTTTATCACTGCCATAAACACATTAAATGATTTCAGGTGCTAGAGACCTTTTTTTTTTTTTTCTTTTTTTTTCAGGGTCTCCTGTTTGATAAGGGAAGTCAGTTGTTAAAAAAATGTTTTTCTGCTATTTTAACTTTTGACATGCCCCTAAAATAAAATCTATATTCTTTATCAACTCTGGTATGATGCTTTATACATGTGGAGAAACACCAACTGACTAACAGCAGTTCATATTTGTGTATATAAACAGAGGACATTAAGCCAAATCCCACCACATACTGTAATTGTATTTGTTTGCTCATATAGGTTGATTGCAATAGGCTGACTTGTCCTGGCTTTTCTGTGAACTCAAGAGATGTGAGCTCCTGAGAAAGAAGGCTGTGGTATTATTCTACTTGCTGCCGTTATCCTGATTTGGAGGATTAAAATGAAAATATTCCAGTTCATCCTTTTTTCATGAAATAATTCTAAGTAAGCTGGAAAACACCCCAATTGATATAGTGTCCTCTGTACCTGACAATAAAATGTCCTACTGAGGTGCACTGAATCATCTGTCCATCAAACAGCCTTAGGGGAGAGATCGTCAAAAATCTATGTTCAAATTGTGGTTTAGAGACAAGAGACTACATAAGAGTTGGTTGACTCACCATAAGTAAGCTGTGTCAGATGAAGGACATGGAGAACAAACATTTAGAGGATCTATGTAAAAAAGAAATGATAATCAACTCTGTGTCTTAGATGGCAAAGCACCCTTTTCTTCTTTTACACAAACACTGTTTCATCAGTTGCTAAAGCAGTTCATGTTTCTGTAATTACAAGAGATTCTGGCCATTGCAAATATCTTTCTTTCAAATTAAACTCATCTCTGCAGATTTAATTTCCTCATTTTTTTATCCACATGTTTGGGGAAAAAATGGTTTTTCACCAAAATTGGATTTGATGTCAGTTCTAAGCAATCTTTTCAATCATTTTGGGGAAAAAAATTATATCACTGCACTTTCACTTGGGGCAATGGATTTTTGTTTTTATAAAATAGCATTGTTATATCTCAAATAAATATCAAAATTATATTCACAGATATAATCTTCTAATCGATAAATATCATCTGATGCCAGGTTGAAAAAGGACAAGACCTACATGGGTCTGCACCAGGTCTTCTGTGTATATGTTATAGCTGATAGCTTGATGTCTTTCCTAAGACTCCTAATAGTGGATGTCTCCCTTAACTTTTTTTCTGTTATCTAGCTGCTTGGGGTGGTATGGATTGTATCCCAGTTATCCTTTGTTTTACATCTAAAATCCTCTTATGAGTGAGAACATACCATGTCTGTCTTTCTGAGTCTGTGTTACCTCACTCAGGATGATGCTTTCCAGATTTATCCATTTTGCAGGCAAATTTCAGGATGTCAATTTTTAAATCTGAGTTAATGTATCACAATTTTGTAATCCATTCTTTAGTTGAGGGGCACCTAGGTTGTTTCCGGGTTCTGGCTATTACTAATAATGATGGAATGAACATAGCTGAGCTAATGCCCTTGGGGTAAACATGTACATCCTTTAGGTATATGACCAGTGGTGGTATTGCTGGATCATTGGTAGATTGATTCCCAGTTTTCTGAGGTACTTCCATATTGATTTCCAAAGTGTCTGTACAAATCTACACTCCCACCAGCAATGGAGGAGTGTTCCCCTTGCTCCACATCCCCTTCATCATAGGCTGTCACCTGTGTTTTGATCTTAGCCATTCTTACAGGTGTAAGATGATATTTCAGAGTTGTTTTGATTTGCATTTCTCTAATGGCTAAAATGTTGAGTAGTTCTTAAGTGTCTTTCAACCATTCTGTAGAGAATTCCTTGTTTAGCTCTGAACCCCATTTTCCAATTGGGCTCTTTGATGTTTCTTGAGTTCTCTATATATTTTAGAGATCAGTCCTCTGTCAGTTGTAGAGTAGGTGAAGATCTTTGCCTGTTATGTAGGCTGTCCTTTTGTCTTATTGACCACGCCCTTTACCTTACAGAAGCTTGTTGCACTCAGTGTCTGTGCTGCTGGTGTTATATTTAGAAAGTAGTCTACTGTGCTAATGTATTCAGGTATATTTCCCACTTTTTTCTATCAGGTTTAGTTTAACTAGGTTTGTGTTGAGGTCTTTGACCCACTCAAATTTTTGTGCAGTATGATAGTTATGAATCTATTTGCATTTTTCTACATAGTACTATCCTGTTATGCCAACACCATTTGTTGAAGATGCTATCTTTTTTTCCATTGTATTAGTTTGGTCTCTGTCAATATTCAGGTGCTCATAGGCATGTGAATTAATGTCAGAGTCTTCAATTTGATTGCATTGATCCACAATTCCATTTCTATGCAAATATTAAACTGTTTTATTACTATAGTTTTATAGTAGAACTTGAAGTCAGGGATGGTGATGACTCCCGAAATTCTATTATTGAACAGGATTGTTTTGGAAATTATTAGTTTCTTGTTATTCCATATGAATTTGAGTATTGTTTCTTTCTAGGTCTGTAAAAAATTGTGTTGAAATTTTGATGGGGATCACACTGAATCTGCAGATTACTTTTGGTTTGATTGCTATGTTGATACAACCTATCCAATTGCATGGGAGGTCTTTCCATTTTCTGATATCTTCTTCAATTTCTTTCTTCAATGACTTAAAAAGTTCTTGTCATACATGCCTGTCACTTCCTTAGTTAGAGTTACCCCCAAGATATTTAATGCTATTTTAAGCTATTGTAAAGGGTGATGATTCCCCTGATTTCTTTTTCAGCCTTTTTTTATCATTTGTGTATAGGAGGGTTATTGATTTTTTTTTCAGTTGATGTACCCTGATACCTTGCTGAAGGGGTTTATCAACTATAGGAGTTCCCTGGTAGAACTTTTGGGGTCACTTATGTGCAAATATGGATAGTTTGACTCCTTCCTTTCCAATTTGAATCTCTTTGATCTCCTTTGGTTGTCTTTCTGCCTCAACGAAGACTTCCAGTACTGTACTGAATAGATACGGGGAGAAAGGACACACTTGTCATGTTCCTTATTGTAAGGGGATTGCTTTGAATTTCTCTCCATATACTTTGATGTTGACTGATGGCTTGCTGTGTATCACCTTTACTATGTTTAGGAATTTTCCTTGTATCCCTAATCTCTCCAGGACTTTTATGATGGAGGAGTGTTTGATTTTTTTCCAAAGGCTTTTTCAGCAGCTAATGAGATCATCATGTGCTTACTATCTTTCCAGAATTCCTCCAGTTTGTGTCTCTTCTTTATTGCTTTTATTTCAATTTATAAATCTTGAAATATTTCTTCACCTTTCTCTTTGCTTTTCCTCGGTTTGTTTGTAAGGTGTTTTGTTGGTCTCTTCCAATTTCTGTTTATCTCTTCTTCTATTTCTTCAAGTGAGTTTTTTATTTCTTCTTTTAAGGCTTCTATTATCTTCATAACGTTGTTTTTAGGTTGTTTTCTTCTGCTTCTTCTACATTGTCGTGATGAAGTCATATTGTTGTAGAACCACCACACATTATGGTGGTGCTGTATGTATTCTTGCACTGGTGCCTTTCCATTGCTTCTTCAGATCAATGCAAAATTTGTCTGTATCTAAGGATACTCATTTTGGTGCAATCTTTTCTGGCTGAGTCTGTGTCTCAGGAGGCCTCTCTTGGTCCAGTTTGAGCTCTTAGTCCACTTGGAGTTGGCTTATTCTGTGTCACAGTGAGCTGTTCTTGGTGCAATAAGAGCTCGCTGATACTGTGTCTCAGGGATTCAATCTTGGTACAATATGAGCTCTTGATCCAGAAGTAGACCTTGATCCAGTGGGTGCTGGTTAATTGTGTGTCTCAGGTAATCCTCTTGATCCAGTAGGTGCTGAAAAACTGGGTATCAGGTAACTGTTGATCCAATAGATTTTGAGAAACTGTGGGTCCCTAGTAGCCACTGAGGTTGCTAGGTGGTGGGATGCATTGGTTTGTATGGGACTTGTAGATGGGACTCTCCAGCAAAATGGATTTTCCTGGTGAGGTCTGGTCTGCCTGGGTTTTTCCTGCTAGCTTGGATTTAGGAGAGAGATGAGATCCAATTTTATCTTTATATTTATGGATAAGTGTAGTTTTTCACCGCTCATCAACGAAGCTTCTCTTTGCAGCAGAGACCAGTACAGAACATTTAAAGAGATTCTAGGTTTGTGGACTTATAGAACTAACCAAATTTTTAAATTTTAAAAATATAATGATGTCTATGAAATTGTACATACTCCAAGCATTCTGTCCCACTTCCAGTTTTTGCTAATTTTCTCTTATGAGAAAAAATAAATAAATAATGCATGCATGAATATACATAAATATTTTGAAGAAAAAGCTAAGAGCTTTTTTATTTTCTGAAAAATGTAACACTTTTATTTTAGTGACATATTGCGATATAAATAGTGAACTAAAGGGGTTCACCTGAACTGTTAGCACTTGGATGCCTCATAGGGTTGAAGTCAGGTATTAAAATGGGTATAGTTATCTAAAGGGTGCCTAAGCTCTGTGTCTGAGATGGTTCATTGACTGACAATCTCTATTATCTGTCAGCCACAGACTCACTTGAGCTATCAGTGAGAATGCCTGTTATTGATATTATAGGTGTTATTGATGAAGACCAAGAGATGTAGCCTTGGGTTCTCAGGACCCGCAATTGGGTGTGCGTGGCCAGTCCCCATTGAGGAACCAGGGTACGCTGTCCCTGCTTCCTTTTTCTGAATTCTTGGGGAGAGAATTGGCACCATTACTATGTGAGACCATCGATCAACTCTCCAAAAATTACCTTAAAGTTCAATTTATATCAATAAATGTTTATATGACCCCTTAGCAAATATTAGTCCTTTGCATAATTAATTGCCAATAAAATTCTGCAATATCTAGTGCCCAGTGTTGGGCACCATTTGTAGATGAGGTTTTTGGCTTGGCTTAGTCTCATGGTCAAGACTTGTCTCTCTTTGTTTAGCCTTTTAAAAATGACTTAGACAATTATATTAATTATATGTTGTTTGGCCTATGGATCAGGCATATTCCTTGCTAGCTTTTGAATCTTAATTTAACTTATTTTTATTAATCTGTCTTGCCACATGGCCCATGGCTTTTTTTTTTTTTTATTGTGTTTTTTGGGCAGCTGGATCTCATCTCTTCGGACTCTGCCCTCTTTCCCTTGTAGCTATGCTTGGATTTTCCACCTACTTTTAAAATGCCTTGCTGTAAGTCAAACAGTTCCTTTATTAACAAATGATGTTTTCAGCATACAGAAAGACATCTCCTACTGTTTATGCTAAGCCTGATGTGCAAAAAATAGCGTGGCCTCCCAGAACCATTCCTGCATCACCACCTCCTGAACAAATACTTTCATTATAACCATAACAAACTTGAGGAGACAGCATTGCTTTTAAGGAAATATGTAAGTAATTTTCAATGAAATAATGAGAACAGGCTACTACAAAAAAGCCATCATCAGGAGAAGTTGAGATTAAGAGTTATTTTTCTTTAAAATTTGGGGTTTCCAGTCCAAGAATTTTAATTAAAGTAATTAATTCAACATGTCTTTAATTATTAAATAAAAATATTTGTATTGTATGTTTATAATAGTAATAAACTGGAGTCAAGATAGGCCATTTAATAATTCTCCTAATGTCTTCAAAGGGCCTGTTTTGATGAGCAATATGACAAAGTATATTAATTATATATTAGAAAATGCATAATTTAATTACAAAAATATATCATATATTTTTTAAGTTTCAGTTATAATTTTATACTTAAATTGAAATAAATTTAAATTATCTTCCAGTTTTAATGCCTTTATTTTAGACCTACTGTTTCTGAAAAGAAATAAATTAATGTGACATAGTCTGAAGGCAGCTGATTATAGACCATTTATTCCATCTTTTGAAATGTAAACTGATACAGCCGCCACTTATCAATAATCTTTGAACTTCCCCAGCTTTTCTCTTTCCTCAAATGGTACTCTATACCTTCCTCCCCATCTCTACTTATCAAAATTATGTCTCTTCTTTTACTCACAGAACACTTTAGAGTACTTACATAGCTTTTCCTATATTGCTTCAGATTACAGCTATTTGGGAACATAGCTCACTGCACGGAGTCTCAGAAGACAGGCAGTCTATTCCATTCATCTCTGTCTCTCATAGCAGCATAAGGCACAGTACCTGACATTGAGTAGGCTTGATAAATGTGTGAGACACAAGTGTTTCATTAATCTAGTCTCTTGTCAGAATGTTAGCTGTTTTCTTTATTAAACAAAATATAGGTTTCTAATATCTTCGGAGTAGTCAACAATTCTAATGCAATGAAATGTGAAATGCTTTGAAATGAGTGAAATCAGTGTCCTGTACACATACATACACTGTCTTTATTCTTTCTTTCCTGTCGTTTGTCTGGTTTCTGTTATTGGACATCCCCTCTGCAGTGAAAGATAGAATGTTGCCTTCTATTTATCTCATTTCTGTTTAGATTCTGCCAGTTGGCCTAGCTGGCAAGGTGTTGAGTCTGTAAAGGGGAAAAAAGTCAATATTTCTAAAAGCTACCTTCTGACTTAGCCAGTATTTTATTGAGAGTAGACATAAGAGCAGGCAACAGGACACCTGGGAAGCCAGTGTTGCAGGTGTTTTGGTTTGGGCTGTTCATGTCACGTATATTGGCAGCTTGCAGAGTTATTGAAGATTCTGGTAGATGCGTTGATAATTCCACTAATACTTTGGAGTCTTGTTCTCACAATAACTTAAGATATGACAATACGGGCTGTGAAGATAATCCAGTTAGTGCAGTACTCACCACAGAAGTCTAAGGATCATCTTAGAACATCCATGTGAAAACAACCAAGTATTTTATGTGCCTTTAATCCCAGCACTGGTAGGAACAGTGCTAGGAGCATCCTTGGGTTTGCTACTATCAAATACAGAGAGACCAGTGAGTTCTAGGTTACGTGAGAGATATTATTTTTAAAATTAAGGTCTATACAAATCAGAATGGGAAATAGGGAAAGGTGAAAATGATACAAATACTGTAGTGTAGAATTCTCAAAAAATAAATAAGATATATGACAGACGACTATTGAGGAGGCCTCTCACACATGCACAAAAATGTATACTCACTCTGATATTACTAAGAATAAGCAAAGCCAAGAAAAATGATTAATTCTGCATACATATTTAGTGAAAATGAGATTTCCATCTGGTCCTGTAATCATAAAGTAACTTACTGTACCTAAATGAAAGCAACAAATGTGGGCTGCCTGCTCTTTGATAGCTAGACACCTTTCTTTAGTCTGGCCAAGATGTTGGAGTAACTAGCTATTTGACCTAAATTCTATGAGGTCCGTAAAAATATTTATTGTTCAGAGATAGTAATAGGTGAATGGCAAGCTGGGCTTTCATGCTCAAGCTAACACTCAAGGTTTTCATAGCACCACCTCTGAATGGAATTAGCTTATGTCATTGCTAACGTGTCCAAAGTCTTTCCTCAAAGACAGCATTTGAATATTGCTTATTATATTTGTATACAAATATAGTTTTTTATAAATAATCCCTGATAACAAAGCTTTCCAAAAGTATCACAGAAATGTGTATAAAAATTTCGCTTAAAGAAGAGTATGTTTATAATTAGGCATGTGTTAGGTAAACCACCCTTTCAAACAAATATAATGGGACAAACTTACACAACATATGATGTTTTTCTTCAGAGTTTTAGAGCTTGGTAGTGTGTGGTGAGCGGTCTCCTTGTTTCTCCTCATCACCCTTCTCTTCTCCTTTTCTCCACTAGTTGATTCTACAGTAGCTAGTGTCTGAGCTATATTTAGTCATTGTGCTCATTTATCCCATTTATAATTATGTAATAAACCCTCCTGTTAAATCATATCTTAACTCGTTGAAGGAAGTCTGCTCACTCTCTTTTTTTCCACTGATCTATGATATACGCAAAGGTAGAGTAAACAGTTCAAGATCAAATTTCCCTACATGATAGCATTCAGAAACAATGATGAGGGATGACTAAAGTGTCCAATGGGAAATGGATTAGATATGCAAATAGCTAATAATTGAGACATCCCATGTAGGTCAGGGCATGTGATCTGACAAAGCTTTTACCAAGTCTCTGACAATGTGTTGTGTAGATGTTTTCTCTGAAATGAAAGCCTTCTATGTTGGAGGAAAGGCCCTTAAGACAAAGGATGTTAAAGGGGAGACACTATCACAGAGTATTCCAGGGGTTAGGAGATTGAAAAGACACAGGTTGTTAAAAGGGAGATATTAAAGGTATATAAAATGTTCTATCTTCCAGGGAAACTTCTTTTGCACAAGAAGTTAACAACTTAATAGTTTAAGGAAGTCACTTAAACAAACAGGATTTACTAGGGTCTTCTCTCCCCAATCATATGCAGGTAGTAATGAATATGCAGAGATGCTCTAAGACCAGCCAAGCAGTCTGAAAGAAGTAGATGAGACCAACTGAAATACCTGGAGAATTCATTGTGCAACATTTTGAACTGCAAACTTGTTGTGTAGTGAACTCCAGGTTTCTAATTTCTGTCACACATGTTACAGTGAACATTTGGTGATGCAGGTGTCTTTAAGCCATTTGTGTTTCTGTAAGTAACCTTTCACCCATGTTCTTTAATCCCAATAACACTCACAGGCTCACTAAGTTTGATTTTGGAGGTACCCTTATCTGAATTTATTATTGGTTTGCTACCTGTGGCGAGTAGATGCTTATTCATGACTACCCAGTAAATGTATTACCTCAAATGGTAGCATGGATAGGATCATTATTTATACATAAAGATACTATGTGGAAGCCAATAGGCCAAGTTCTTATATGTCAGTCACACGGTTGAAAAGTTGCTAAACAAGAAATCAAATCTCCCATACTTATTTATGAGAATGTGTCTTCAATAATAGATAAATACAAATGTTAATAAGAAACAAAAACCAATTTACATTGATTTATACATTTTTATTAAAAATGTACTAAATTATACTATATGGCTAGATTAAAACCCTAATGAAATGTAAGTAATAAACATATACATAAAAATTATCCCCAAAACAATTAGACAACTATAAGTCATTCCCACTTTTCATAAATGAGCACAGAGATGTACAGTGATCATGCTTCAGTCCCATGTTACCCATAGTGCATTCTTCATATTTTATACAAATAGAAATAGCCATCTAATCACAGTGCAACAGAAACAAGAGAGGGTATATTGTATTTGGTAGTTGATGGGAGCCCACTGGAGTTTCAAAAACTTATATTTCAGAAAGATATTTGGGATTCCAAGTGTAATTTATAGTAACTCAATGTGAAAACTATATGATATAATTTAATTTATACTGTTGATTTTTAATGTTGGATAATGTGGAAATCTGGAATATCCTTCTTGTTATAATATTCCTTCTTGTTATAAATTTATAAATTGAGTTTTATTGCTTACTGTCACTGAAAATTAATTTTATTATATTTTAAAATTGGAGCACATGCCTTTTAAATGAATTTTGCCTCTCAAAGGACCAAAGACAGAAATAGTAATGCGTAGTATATCTTTCAGGGGAAAGTGCACATGCAACAGAATATACTATTAACTTACTTATTTGGCAACTTTTAAAACAGAGAATCCATTTTAATTGACAAAAAATTGAATAGACAACACATAGTTATTTAGACCTGAATATTTGCCACATATTTTTCTAAGCAATGAAGCAAGAGTCTACATCTTCAAAGATAATAATTGAAAGCATATTTGTCAAGATACAATTAGAACCTTGGGTTTGAAATTGGAACTGTAGAAAACTTGTTTAAATTTCTGTATAACTGAAAGTATCCAGACACATAACTCCTTCACAGAGAAGATTGGTTGTGATTTGTGATTTTGTTTTTTTTTGCAATTGTCTTGAAACCCTTCAAACATTGGAAACTCAATGAATCAATATGTCACAAATAATGATCATTTGTTGTTACAATAATGGAGCCTGAGGAAGAGGTCCGTGGGAGGTAGAAAGCAGGAAGAGCAGAGCTTGCTTGTAGCAGGTTTCATGTCATAGATAAACTTTGTCAACAGATCATACACTAACTTCTCTGGCCTGATTTATCACTATAGCCTATCTAAGCAAGTATCCATATTAAAGTAGGTTTTCATTATTTACTTCTACCAAAAATTAACAACCAAGGATAATATCTACATACATGTGTTGGGAGCCTAAAGTCCTTCTCTAAGCCATAAGGAACAGAGGAATCCCAGAATGAAAAAGAATGGGCTAGAATGCCATCCCTGGAAGAGGCCAACCGAGTTGTAGAATATCTGAATAATCTACCCTGTAGGTTAATTTACAACTGTACTCCAAGCCTTAACTTGCAGGACTGGGCCCAGATGGTCCTTGTAACCTGCACATTTCTAGGCAAGAACCAGCCTGGACAGGGCGGGTGTAGAGGCTAGACTGAGGCAAGACTGATAATTAGGCACTTGGGTCACAGGATGGCTTCCTGTTTGTCCCTTACCCACCTGAATCTCTCTTTGCAAAGATTACTTACTGACATATAGGAAAAAAAAAACACATCAAAACTGGATGTTACTCCAAGACAAAAAGTTCCTGCATGGAGGAAACAAGAAAAGAGGAGAAAATATTGACTTTTCTAGCTCACATACAACTCAAGAGCTGAAAGCCAACCCTTCATCCCAGTAACAATGAGCAGAAGCAGAACTGACAAAACTTGTCATCTACTAAAACCAAAGGGACAAATATTGAAAAGTGTATAAAGCAAATATTCTGTTCATTCAGGCTTTTTGATTTATTCATTAAAAAACCATTCATGATCACATGCAATCAATTCCTTTTTAGTTACTTTGAAGGTGAATATTTTCTTATCAGTTTTAAATTATATATAATTAAAGATATGTACATATACACATATATATGTATGTATCATTTCACACACATATTAAAAATATTTGTTTGCCTATGTAGGTTTGTACATGTGAGTGCTGTGCCTGTTGAGGTCATAGGGAGTTGGATTTACGAAAAAATACTGAGTTGCCCAACATGAAGCCTAGGAATATAGCACTGCATTCTGCAAAAACAGTATACACTCCTAACCACTCAGTTATCTTGCTAATACCCTCTTTATAAATTTTATATGATATTTTATAAATTAAATATGATATTTACAAGATATTACTTACATGAACATCTCTTGCAGATAAAGCCCAGCACTTTTTTTAATTGAAGGTAAGCATTCTTTGACTTTGTAACATGATCTCATTTAGCAAAGGCCAAACAGATGTTTCACATGCCCTAAGAGTTTATAGATTCCAGCCTAGATGACAATACTTTGCTAAACTATCTATCAGCATCATAAAAGAAGAAAAGTCCCATAATAAAATCACACTTAAGCAGTGTCTATCTGTAAACCTAGCTCTACAGAAGGCACTAGAAGGTCGGCTTTATTCTAAGTAGTTTCGTACACTCTAAATGATCCAAGAAATAATAAACCAAGAATGGTTAATCAAAAGAGACAGACAGAAAATATCTACATTGCTGAAACAAAATAACAGGAATCAATAAACATTGCTCATTAATAACTCTCAGTATTCATGATGTAATTTCAAAAACAAAAAGACATAGACTAACAGAGTGAGTTAGAAAACAGGATTCATTTTACTGCTGCATCCAAGGAACACACCTTACCGTTAAGACCAGAAACTGCCTCAGAGTAAAAGAAAGGAAAAAGTCATTTAAGCAAACGAACCTAAGGAAGAAGCCAGAATAGCTATTCTAGAATATGACAAAATAGTCTTCAATTTATATCTAATCAAAAGAGACAGGGATGTATGCTACATATACATAAGAGGAACAGCATTGTAGTTTTTGATTTATAGTTTTGCACCAAGACAACTTAAGTGTTATTTTGATGTGGTTCATGCTTGAGCTTTCTGTGTAGGAAGTAAGGTTTACTTTAGGACTTGATCTGAGAAGAGCTCAGGCACCTTAGACACTAAAACTGTCTGCAGAACTAAGGATAGCTGTGTAAAGTCTTAAGGTCCACAAGACATTCCATAAAAAAACACCCATCACATATGCAATCAACAAGAGTGTTTAATAAAAAAAAAATTCCAATGTGCAGTTGTCAACTATTTTACACAGTGGTTGTGATCCTTCTCATTATACTGTTCATAGCTATAATTATTTAGCGTTAATGTTAAGATCAGCCAGTACTGTAACCTGTGCGGCTTGGCACTTTGATTTGATTGGGGTGATGAAGGAGTGGAAATAAGACAGATACCAAAGAAACAACATACACACAGGCACAGAGAAAACTGAGCCAGCTGGGTCATGTGCACTCTGATGGAGTGGTACCAGCTACCACAGCTGTAACTTCAGAGTCTCTGTCATGTTTAGGACATGGAGAGCATTCACATAGTCTCAGTAGATCTTGTAGATGTCCAGTTTCAGGGTGTAAACATCTGATAGGGTGTAGCTACAGTTGCTAATTTCTTTATACACTCAGGCAGTTGTAAACACTCATACCTTCATACACTATCAGCATTCTCTTTAAGAGAAGATTAAGGCTTTGCATGATACAAGCCTGACCCTTATGGGGTAGTCTTTGTTGTACTCTTATGAGTATGAAGACACCTGGTCCTTGACATGGCAAGCTCATGTCAAACAATAGTCACTCAAGGCTTCACCTACTCTTTATACAGTCACTCCAAGGTTTCCTCCAAACAAGCCTGCACTGTTTCCCATTCATGGCATTTTTATTTGTCATTTTCAATTTTTTTTTTTTTTTTTTTTTTTTTTTTTTTTTTGCCAGTAGTTATCAGCAGTCAACTACTGGACCTATAGACTTAAGTAGTTTCATATTATATTTTCTCTTCTGTTCCTAGGGAAATAAAATTATTTAAAATGTTTTAAGAGTATTCTGAGGACTCAATGTTTATTAATGATAGTCCAATATAAAACAATAAATAAATTCAAGCTTTGAGTATTCAGTTCCTCAATGTGCTCCTCCACCAAAACACAAACAAGAAATCCGAAGAGACTGGGACCATCTCACACTGTTACTTATGCTAACTCCTTGTTTGGTACCGAGCTGTCAGCAAAAAAATTTACTTTCTAGTTAGCAAATTAAACACTCCCCTCAGCTTCTCAAAGAAATAGAGCACAATGACAAATCTAGGACCTTAAGAGGCTGATTCATAAATATCCATTGTGCTTTGTTCTACTCAACAGAAAATCAGTTTTCTTTCATAAACAACTAAAAAAGTGTTTATCTAAAAAGAAACATAAATGAAATAATATTCATTTTCTATATCTACCAGAATTTCTTTATATTTTTTTAAAATAAAATCAGCAGTATGCAAAAATAGGGCTTTAAGATCATCTCAAAGAGCTGTTGTGAATGCAGTTTAAAAATCTGAGTGAAAAAAGTAGAGGGTCCTTAACTCACCTAACTGAGAGAGAGAGAGAGAGAGAGAGAGAGAGAGAGAGAGAGAGAGAGAGAGAGAGAGAGAGAGAGAGAGAGAGAATGAATCATGGGTTTTCTTTCTCCCAGGTTTTTCACATTAACAAATAGTTCAGGTTTTCTGAGAAAGAAAATAAGTCTTATTTGTTCATATTTGAGGTGAAAAATGGAGAAAACCTTGGTAGTCAAGGCCATATATCTTAAGTGACTCAGATAATAGTTTTAGTAAGTGCCTTTTTCTTTAGAGATACCAGCTCATCTTGGGAACAACTAAAAGCCTTTCTTCACTGACAGTATCTAAAGTCACAGGGGATCTGTCTTTATAAGCTTATTCTGAAATAAGACAACATTTCCTGGTTAGCATTTGGCTGCTTAAAATTCACTTCATTAGGTCCAGAACTTTAGGACTGAAAACCATAAGTCATAGCATCATGATAGCCAAGGTGTTATTATTATATTAGCTATCTTCTAAGTCAGCAGTTGTCAATCTGTGGGTCACTACTCCTTTTGCACTCATGTATAAGATATCTTGCATATCAAAATTTATTACAATCATAGCAGTAGCAAAATTACAATTATGAAATAACAATAAAGTAATTTTATGAATGGGGTCACCACAACATGAAGAACTGTTTTAGGGTGTCACAGCATTAGGAGTGTTGGAAAATTCTGCTCTAGGTATTTTATGGAGGAGTTAAGTAAGAACAAATGTTAGTGCCATATATTAATGAAAATGTATATGACGTCTTCATATATGTCTGTGAAGTTAGAAAGAAATAGGAAGGTCTACAAAATTAAAATGATACAAATTAATTTGCTACTACGTAGCCTAGTGACAGTCAGGAGCTGAATAATCTAGACTTAAGCCAAGGACTTTCTCTCAAGAACACATAATTGAATAAAAAATCAATACTTTTTTCATAAGAAATTTTGTTTTAAATTTGGAATATTAATATTTAATGTCAGCTCAGGAAACATTTATTTGCTTTAGTCAAAATGGTTCTGAAGAAAGAAAGGAGCCACATGTTGTCTTACTGTGCCTATTGAAAATGTTCTACAGAATAGGGGACACATTAACAGAGGATGAAAAGAGCCTTGCTTCCAGTCCTTGCAAATATATTCTTCTGTAGAGTTCAGCTGCTATGTTCTCTGATCAGAATATACTTTGTTGTGTAGAATACATTGATTAGGTGATAGTTTTGTTCTCATGAAAGAAAAAAAAACATTTTATTTGGAGAACTCCTGTCTGTTTGTTTGATTTTAGCTCATACAGTGAGTGACAAAATCTATTATTATCATACAGAAAGGCCACTGTCAGCTTTAAGAGAAGGTCAGAATGTATTTTTCATGGTCACCAGGGTTCATATTTCCATTACAGCATCTGCCTTGCTGCATACCTCAGGAAGGAATTTCAGAACAGAAATTCTAAAGTTCAGTTAACCATTTGTAATTCATGGTGTAGCAAACTGTGTCTTAGGAACACAGACAATAACATGCTGGGTCCAGCACAGACCCAATAATTTTGTCAGATCTTGTTATTAGTACCCTCAGAAATGCTAACTTCACTCTGATGTGGCCTTGTGATGAGTGATTTTGGGTGTAGTCTCTTGCCCTCCGTGTGCACATTAAAATCACAGCAGTAGGGCTAAAAATTACCAATTTCCAGCTACAAAAATGGTTTTGGGTTACCTAGGTGGAAACTAGGTGGATATTCAACAGCATGGAGTTTAAATATTGTGTGTACATGAATTGGGGACAGTGTGACTGTGTACTGTCTGAGATAGCTGGTGAGCCTGGATAACAATTTGACATTCCTGACAAGCCACAGATGATGCTCTTTACGAGAAAAGATCAAGAAAAATAGATACACAATATTGATTATACACTCGTACAAAATAAATACAAGTAAACCAGTATTAATTACAACTCATTCCTAATAAAATAATATAACGGGAAAATAAATATGACAGGATATTTATTGTTCTGCAATTGATAGCAGCATACATGGTCAAAAGAAAATGAAAAAAAAGATTTTTAAAAACAGACTATAACAAATTAATACACAAAGCAAAAGATAGAAAAAACAGAAGGAAAAACTAATATAATAGGAATTTTATATTACTATTAATAATAATTTATGAAAACACTTGTTTTGGCACTTACCTTCAATTTGTAAAATAATTTAAAAATATATTTTGGGACATTTGTTTTCCTTTGACAAAACTAATGTCAGTAAAATGAAGAAGAAATGCATTTTACTAATTATTATTCTTATATCAAGTTTTTCACCATGACAAAATTATTTAGCCATTTTCTTTATGGGTTTCCATTATTTCAAAAAGTATTATCATTTTTTAAATAATTTATTCTTAAATATTTATTTGGTTTCATCCATATATAAATATATATCTATAGAGAGTGTTATGCATATTTGTATTGTACATAGTTTATATAAAGAAGATATTATAACACAAATCACTGTTTATAGAGATTACTGGTGTAACATGTATTTTTATGATTCTAGTAGTATGTGGCATCATTCTTTGCTAGAAAATAATATAAAAAATGAAGCTCCTGGGATCTTGGGGATGATTGGGCAATATAAATATATGAAAACTTTCTCCCATTTTGAAACATTGCTTAGGAATTCTTTAGATTCAGAATAAATTTATATAGTATTAAAGTATTGATAGTCTGGACTCTCTTGGGATGATATATGATTTTGCTGGGGTGCAGAACTGTTAGAGGTGAGTGGGCATGCCCCAATTTTTTCAAATATTTAATTCATTGTTTCTCAAAACTGATATATTTTGAATTGATTATTTCTAATTTATTAAGGATATACAAAACACTATGAGCAATATTTTGTTTATGGCCATTTCTATCCATCTTGACATTAAACACCTCTAATTACATATATCTCTGTAGACTGGCATGTTAGTTACAGATCCTCTTGCTGTGATAAAACACTATGACCAAATGCAACTTGACGAGGAAAGTTTTCATTTAATATTTTAAACCGTTTTTATTCTTCAGTCATATATTATACCCCAATTCAGTTTCCCCTTCTTCTCTTATTTCCTCTCTTTTCTCTCCCTCCTCATCCCCCAATATTTACCCCACCTCCCCTCTGCCATAGACCACTACCTTCTTCCTCCCCTCAGAAAAGAACAAGCCTACCAGAGACATCCACCAATACAACATAACAATCTATTGTAAGACCGGTTACATAACATCACATCAAGGCTGCAAAAGGCAACCCGTAGGAGGAGAAGGGTCACAAGTAGACAAAAGAATCAGAAACAGCCTCTGCTCCCACTGTTAGGAATCCCACAAGAATAATATGCTATTCCACCATAACATATATGCAGAGGACCTAGATCAGATGCCGACTGGCTCCCTGATTTTTGTCAGGCTCCTGTGTCCAAGTAAGTTGATTCTGTGGGCCATGTCCTCATGGTGTTCCTGACTCCTGTGGTATCTCTGATCCTTCTTCCCTCTTCTCCACAGGACTCCCTGAGCTCTGCCTCATGTTTGGCTGTGGGACTATGCATCTATTCCCATCAGTGACCAAAGTGACTCTGGTCACTTTGATGATGATTTCACTAATCTTGGTGCCAGAACATTTTGCAGGCTGGACAAATTGTAGGTAGAAGGTTTCATGGCTTGGTTGGAGTCTCAGTTCTTGCTGGTTACAGAAGATGGCGAGTTCATCCTCTGTGTCCCACGACTGGAATATTAGCTAGTGTCACTGCAATAGATTCCAGGGAGTTTCCATGACACTGGATTTCTACCTTGTCCCCTAAATGCCCCCAATTCCTACATAAACCCTCTGTTATTGAGTTTCTCTGAGTCTGAGAACCAGACCATGATTATCTTTTTAATTTATGACTAACATTCACATATAAGTGAGTTCATAACATCTTTGTCTTTCTGAGTCTGGTTTACCTAACTCAGGATGATTTTTTGTTCTGATTGTATCCATTTTCCAGAAAATTTCATGATATCATTGTTTGTAATAGCTGAGTAATACTCTTTTGTTGAAATGTACATTTTCCTCATCTATTCTTTTGTTAAGAGACATGACCTTGTGATAGGATAGCACATTCATTGGGTATATGCCAAGGAGTAATATAGTAAAACCACTATATTGATTTCCAAAGTAGTTATTTATATGTGTGTGTGTGTGTATTTACATATATGTGTACATACAATACATATATATTTACTCAATCTTATTTTTGATATAAATAACCTCATCATTAACACAAACGCACATACAAGTACACACACATGCTCATACACACATGCACACACCCATATGTAATGCCTTAATTTGATGGTTTTAAACCTCTGGGTTGCAATCCATTAAACAACCTCCTAACTCAAAGTATTTACATGATGATTAATAATGGTCTCAAAATTACAGTTATGAAGTAATAATGACTTATTTCATGGTTAGGGTTCACCACAACATGAGGAACTGTGTTAAAGCTTTGTAACATTAGAAAGTTAAGAACCACTACTGTAATTATGATGAGAAACTGGACTGGTTTATCTTAATCTACTGAATATTCAATGAGTTCAAGTCCATTTTATTCTATCATATCTGATCTTATGTTGAGGTGATTGGTCTTTTTTGAGTTGAGTTTTGTGAAGGGTAGTAGATAAGGATCTATTTTTATATACTGGTACAATTCTACTACAGGTAACAAAGCACTTTTAGACTTAAAGCCACTTCATGAGATGGAACAAATAAATGACACTGATTGTTAACGTGACCATGAACCTGAATTCTGAGACTGAAGGTAAAGCCTACTGATATTAACTTGCTAAAGAGATAAAGCAGTAAAATGGCTTCTAATTATATAATGAAATACCCATGTAATTTGAACATAACATCTGGAGGAATTGGGCAGGGAAAAAGAATGTGATCAAAGTATGTTACATAAAAAAATTAAAAGATAAATCAAGTTAAATTTTCATACAACTTCTGCTTACACAATTCTTGGCTAGAACAATATGACTATAAAAAAGTAAACATGAAATAGTAATTACATGGAGAAAGATAAAGTAGCTTCATTCTCAACTGATATGATTGTCTCTGTAGCCAAAATTTCCAAATCTACCAACCCAAACAAGACAAAAAAATCTATTTAACTAATTATCACATACAAGATATATTGTTGAATGCTTTTTTATATACCAGAAAAAAATATTAGAAATTAAAACACTACTTGTAACAATTCTCACTTTTATCACATGAAATATTTTGACATAACTTTTATGAATGATAGTTAATAGATATATGTCTCATATATATGAACAAATATAAAGTGGAAAGCCTTGCAAAATGAAATAATTAGAAATATTTCCATGTTTATTGATTAGAATACTCAATATTGATGTTTTTCAGATTAAATAATATAAAGACATCAAAATTGCAGGTTTGTACACCCAGTATTTTTAGTGATTCTACAAACAATTAGCACATTTTTCTGTACAATCAAGTTACTAATAACATTAAATAAATAAAGGTAATTTTAATATAATTTTAAATGTTTTAGAATTTTGATGAAAAAAAGTAATGTACTTTTAGATTTCAAGCCTTTCTAAAGATGCATTCATCTGAACAGTGTTTGATTTTCAACAGATTCATTATTTAAGAGAAAGCATAGAGGACCTAGGATTAATAATATAGACTACTGGTATTTACGAAGTTGCAACAGTATTCAATTCATTAAGCATAGACTTTCCTCATGGTGTGCCCTGTATTTCAATAACACATAATCAATAGAAACTTGGAGGTCTGTAATGCCATGACATTAGCTGTTTCAAGCATACCGATGCTTTATCTCTCTTAAACTGGGAAGAAAGCATTTTAATGAAAAATGGACATGAGACTGTATTAAATACTTAGACCTTAGCCACACTGTGTCTGATATTTAAGAAAATTAAGAAAGAGAGAAATATATACTTCCTATTTATGAAATCTAAGACTTTAATGCTTGTAGGGCCATGATTTTCCTTAAGCCATCAGAGAGAAAACTGTCTTGCCTTTTGTTATCTTGAATTTCTCATAATATTTAATGTGTTTTGGCTTATAGAGGCAACACTCGGTGCCTCCAGCATTATATAGAATTTGCTCTGTCTCCTAGCCTGTCTTTTCTTCCTTTCAAAAAACAAAACCAGTGAACACATTAATGATGTCATCTCAACAGGATTACATTTGCAAACACTTTAATTATGATTATGACCACAATATGGTGCAGAGAATGTAGACTTCAATATATCATTTGTGGGCTGAATTACAATCTAGAGCAGTGACAATGTTTGTAATGACTTGGCAATTTTTGTTGTTGCATCAGGAAAATCATGAGCTTGTGAGAGGTGTCTGGACTAAGACTGTTTATGTCCTTTCAATGCTTAGCATTTTCAAAAGACTTTTGAATTGAAGGATGTAGTTTTCAGGTCCCACAGACAAAACCTAGGTAAAAATTGTAGAATATTTTATTCTTGGCCTCTAGTTTAGGGGAATATAACTCTACTACCTGGAGAGATTTTGAGGACAAAATCATTTGTATGCCACAACAAAGGCTCCTAACACTTTCAGTCCATGGTTTCGCTCTATTATCTATCTATGTATCTATCTATCTATCTATCTATCTATCTATCTATCTATCTATCTTCTATCTATCTATCTATCTATCTATCTATCTATCTATCTATCTACCTACCTACCTATCTATCTATCTATCTATCTATCTATCTATCTATCTATCTATCTTCTATCTATCTATCTATCTATCTACCTACCTATCTATCTATCTATCTATCTATCTATCTACCTACCTATCTATCTATCTATCTATCTATCTATCTATCTTCTATCTATCTATCTATCTATCTTCTATCTATCTATCTATCTATCTATCTATCTTCTATCTATCTATCTATCTATCTACCTATCTATCTATCTATCTATCTATCTATCTATCTATCTTCTATCTATCTATCTATCTATCTATCTATCTATCTACCTACCTACCTACCTACCTACCTACCTACCTACCTACCTACCTACCTATCTATCTATCTATCTATCTATCTATCTATCTATCTATCTATCTATCTATCTATCTACCTACCTACCTACCTACCTACCTACCTATCTATCTATCTATCTATCTATCTATCTATCTATCTATCTATCTACCTACCTACATACCTATCTATCTATCTATCTATCTATCTATCTATCTCTGTCTATCTCAATTTCTATTTGTATACGTGTGCATGTATCTATCTATCTATAGGTCTTCTTAATCATGAATTGGCTTTAGGTCATTTTTTTTAAAGTTTAAGTATATGAGTTGAGTATTGATTCTGAAAAGTAGGACTTGAGGGCCTTTTGCCAAGAAATACTGTTTTAAAAACATTCGCAGATAGACAGAGATAGAGGTGGAGGATGGGCAGAATAATACTTAGAGAAAATGAATTTCCAGTGAAGTGGGACCATTGGTGGGGTTCTAATAATAAAAGTCCACTGGTTTTGATAATATTCTAAACACCAAAGTTTTGGAATGAAAATACATAACTTTATAATAAAGAAAATCCTTCAGCCAAGATTTTTGAATAAATTGATGATGAATTTAAAAACAAAACAAATTTGTTACCAGTAATTTAAAATGCTTAAAATTTCCAAAATACAGGATGAAGATGGAGTTTTAAAAAAAGTCATACTAGAGAAGGTTACTGGCCAGGCCCCAGAAAGAATGAGCATTCTGTTTAGAATTTCAGAAGAAAAGGAAAGAAAACAAAATGGTTTGAATAATAAAAAATTATGAGACGTTCCCTAGATTTAAAATAAGACAAATCCAATTTTAATTGCTAATCAACATTGGTACAATTACCTCATTAGAAAGACAGATCCTGAGCTTTATGATTCAGAAAGTTTAAAAATCCCTTCTTGAAATATAGGTTAAAACAAATTAAAGTGTGAGATGTTAAAATGCAAGCAAGTTGTTTAAGACAATAATACTATCCAATATCATAAAAATATAAACACATCCTTTTTAATTAGAGCAATAGTTTGGATACATTTATCTGCATGTGTAGAAAAAGTTATTCACAGATATCATGGGTTATTAAAATTTAATTCCTTAATCCCAAGGGTGCTCCACTGCTATGAGCTGTTGGCTAGAAAATCTCTTGAGGTTCCCAAAATAATACAGACAAGTTCACCACTGTCAGACACACACCAGAGAGAGAAGACAAAACAATATTGTGAAGACACTGCATACTCTTGTTTTAGGATGTAAAGCAATCAAGCTGGACTTGAGAAGAGTACTTCATTTCTGTAGGATGACTGACTCTCAGACTGCTCGAAGGTGATCCTCAAGCTGCTGGGGTAATGTTACCCAAAGTCCTACTCACTCCATGTACAGTACTAACTGGACAGACAAGATTTGCCATGGGAACAATAATGGTAAGTTTGTTTCAGGAGTAACCAATCACTTTCTGGTTGGATTTGAGGCTCTCTTCACAGGAGGGAAGTCATGCCTGACATTCTAAAGCCAGTGGATGGAGAGATCATAGACATGATGCTAATATATATAATACACATTAGTGAAAATGTGTAAAAATTAGTGAGAAACAGATTCAAAGGCAAGTCCTGATTATGCCTTTTACAATTATGTTTTAAAGTTAAAAATATTTTGATAAGCAGTTAGAAAAGCATAAATTAACAAAAGTAATCTCTATTAAAGAATCAATCAGAATATTGTAATTTGTTGTTTCCTTGATAAAAAAAAAATCTTGTGCAAGCATTAGTTTATGTGGTCAAAAACATTTTCATGAAGCAGATGAAAATGTAAGGGAGTAGAGCTTTCAAAGCAGATATTCTAGAAAACCACTAAAAACTTGAAGATAATATCTTCTTAACCTATCCAACAAATATTTCAAATGGCTTGTAAAATTATATTCAATCTCCATAATTCCTATATAATAATGCTACTATATCAGAACACATACACTAACTCATTCACAATTACAAATGATGTCATGAGATGGTTGATAGCATGCTTACCTATTGGGTTTAAATAACAAAGCACGTAGTCTCAGGAGTTAAATACTTCAAAGCAATAAACTAACAATGAAATATATGAACAAAGAAAAATGTGCCTGTAATATTAATACATCTTTTAAATATAAAGATAATGACCTTGCCTCTCTGGTGTATTATTAGCATTGCTGTTTAGAAAATTCTGTATACAAAATTAAATTTCAGGAATTGTCATTGAACTTTACTTTAATATTTTCTACTAGCAATTTTAAAAGATCAGAAAAGTATATTAAAATAGTAATTAATTTTATAATAATATATATCTATCATTCTACTTATATTCTTCTGGATATAAACATCCAGTTTCCCCAAAATCACCATGCTGTGTTTGTAGAGATTGTCTTGATCTTTAATTAATTTAGGGGAGTCCAGCCTTGTATTGATTTTACAATCCCTAGGCATGGAAAGCCAGATCAGCATGAATGCATGAACTAACCAGTAACAAGGAGTACTTCAGTTTGTCGGCTTCAAGTTATTATTCTAGTTCCTATACTGACTTCCCTCAATGATGGACTGTGACTTGACCTGAAGTAGAAGCCAAATCAACCATGCGTTCCCTGGGTTGCTTCTGGTCAGAGTGTCTTATCCTATCAGTAGAAAAGCAAACTAGAATAGAAGACAGGGTGAAAAAAAGTAAGTAACATCATTTTACTAGAAACAGAAAAACAAAAAGATATTAAGTGCTTTCAATGATGTTTCTAGAAAAGGCACTTGCATTCTGCTGATGCATGAAGGCTTCTTGTAGAGTTAGCAGCAGAATAAACAAGAGCTAATGATATACTGACAATATATCCAAAAGAAATGAAATCACCTTGTTACAGAGCTGCTAATAAACCTGCATTTATTGAAGCATGATTCATAAGATTTGTGAAAATTAACACCCTAAATGTTTATCTAATAATTAATGGATAAAGAAAAGAAGGTACGTATATTCAAGAATATCGTATACATCCACTAAAAATAACAAAATTGTTTGCAACAATATGGAGGAAACTGGAGAAGCAAATACAAATACAGCATGACTTTATTTGTATGTGTGACTGTAAAAAGTTGATCTCATAGAAACTGAGGGCTAATGGTTACAATGTCTGAGAAGATATATGTCTTTCCATCATGATTTTTTTGCACTATAGGCTGCTGAAATGTCTGTCAAGACTAGGCGACTGACTTCATTTTCCTTTTGTCTGTGGTAACATATTTCGAGGAATGAAAATTAAGGGAAAATGAGTATATTTTTGGATACAATTCAGCCGTAGAGTCCATCTCAGTGGGGAAGTTACAGTGGTAGAAGGTTGAGGGAGCTGGTGGTATCACAGCCATAATTAGAAACAGAGGACAATGAATGTGTGCATGATGCTGCTAGGTCACTGCCCTCCATTTACAAAGCATTGGTCTGGTCCACAATTAAGGTGGGTCTTCTTATATCAGTTAAAGCAATCAGAATAGTCCTTCACAGACATTCCCAAAGGTTTCTCTGTGAAGTGATTCCAGATTCTTTCAACTTGACAACACTAACCATGACAGTGTCAGTGTAAGGTGTTTGATTTATGGAAAGAAAAATTGGACATTGATAAAGGGGAATTCTGTAAGAATTAAAAGATAAGTAAAGCCTAAAATGAAATGAAAATTCTAAGATAAAAATATATAATATTTCATGAGTCATGGTTATTTCCTGTTGCAAAGCATAGATAATGCAGGCTTTTGGGTGAAGTTCCCTCTTAAAATGCTATAAATTGTCCATCCCGGTTTATTTTGTCAGGTTAAGCCCCTCAGGCTTTCTACCATCATCTAATTTCTATGTTATTAGGGAATAATACTTGTCTAGGAAGTTGGAGATAACAAAAAAAGCTTCCTTTTTTCAAACACAATGTAATAAAATAAAAGAAAAAATTAGTAACTAAAGTAACTATGAATTATACAAATACATGAGATTAGATGTGTGGCAGAATGAACCACATAAATAAGAAAAATGTAAAAAATTGAAACATATGAAAATATAACTATAACATACTAAAAACTGTGAACTACTTTAAAACAATAGAAAGACACCAGATATCATAGTAAAGACAGAAAGATTTCAGGTAAACAGGAATAACAGAGATGCCCATTAGCATAAAATGGATGGAATTAGACGACTGAAATCCATCAGAAAAGAGATGGATACAAATTTTTGTCTTCAGTGTAGAGGCTGAAAAGACAGAGCTAATGAGTACAGCCAGTAATTGGCAACCAAAACCTTGGGAGGAGAGGAAGGCAAGGACATCAAAAGAATTAGGTAGAAGAAATGATTTTGCGTCAAAACTGGAATTTACAGTAAGCTACATGTGCTGTGACTGGGTGAGAGGATTCAAAGTCTCCAAGGAAATTCATGGAAAGAGATTTAAATGTGAGTGAGCCCCATTTGATTGATACTTCTTGTACACACATACAAAAATGCCACACTGTGTACCACAAATACGCACAATCATAAGTGCTAACAAATTCTATTTTAAATAATTAAGAGACAAACTTCAAGGAAATCACAAAATGAAAGTCTTAATAAGCAAAAATAATACTTAGTACATTATAAATAACTGCAAATTTACAAAGATACGTATTTTGTTTTTGACAAAACCATGACTTTTCCTAATGGTGTCATCATTTCCTACTTTCAAGTTAGATGGGAATATTATATCTTAGTTAAAATTAGTGAAAATAAATTAATTTCCCACTTACAAAAGTCAATGTTTTCTTTATTTTATACATAAATAATTTGCTAAATTCCCATGAGGTCTAAGCAATTTAATCTAATAATAGATGTTAGTTATTTATTTCCAGAAATTGAAACAGAAAGCATCTGAAATATTCCAAACAAAATTTATAATAAATTCTCATCTGCACATTCAGTCCTCTGCAAATGGTTCCATGTTCTGTGTGTTCTTGTGTTACACATGAGACCATTAACTTCTCTACTAGAGTCCTGGAAACCACAGTTCAGTTCAGTGGAAAGGTCCCAATGTTATTTAGACCGTTTCTTCAGAAGCCTGTGCCCCAGGCTGCTTGGCACAATCCTTCCAGGGGTCTCTGAAATATTATTTGTTGAGCATAAACATTCTGGCTTTTTGTTGGTTACAAGAGCTTTTTGGTAGCTTCATTAAAAAACAGTAACAGCACAAAATGCTATCTATGGATGCCAAAATCTTAAAACAGCCATCATTGGATGTCTGACTAAAGTTCACTATAAAAATATTAAAACGCACAAAAAAATTTGGGAAATTCTTTAGTTGCACAGTTTTAAAATACCAACTGCTTTGGGGTTATCGAAGGCTAGAAAACAAGCCCTAAAATAAAATGGTGAAAATAAATGAAGTAAGTGGAGTTATCCCTGATGCTATAGACTGTTTGTCTAATAGGCACACCACCACTAGGGAATATTATGGGCAGTGATGACGCTAGCTGTAGGGGATTGTGTTGGTAAATAATTGTCCCACTCACTGATTTAATAAAAAGCGCTGATTGGCCAAAGGCAGGCAGGAAGTGTGGGCGGGGCTACCAGACTAAGAAAATCTCAGAGAACAGAATGCCAGAGCAGAGCACCAGAGAGAAAACGCAGGAAGCAGAGGACAACCATGCTGCTCTAAAGAAAGGTACCGAGCCGCATGGCTGAACAGGAAGAATCATGGGTTAGATGAAGGGTACAGAGTTAGCAAGTAATATGCCTGGGCCTGAGGCCAATCAGCCAAAAACTATTGAAAGCATCTGTGTGTCTCTGTTGGTCTGCGGGTCTGCGGGTCTGCGGGCCTAGACCTTGAGGTTAGGCCCGAAAGTCTGGGCCAGAAACCTCATACTACAGTTAGCATATGCCTACAATGTTATGCAATGTTGGGTAGTATGTGAGTAACATTTTTTTCCTACAGAAAAAAAAAATGTGGTAATGAGTAGATATCTTTTCAACAAGACTTTTCATGCAATTAAGTATATGTGATGAACTTTATTTGAAATAACTCCTGCAAAGTTCAAGAAGAGTTTAACTCAATGTTTTTAGTTAATCTGAGGTATAGATGCTAGTTAGAATTTGAGTTTGGGGAAGAAAATATCAAAAGATATCTAACATAGTAAAGGATTTGAATATTTGTCTAAATAGGATAATTACTGAATATGAATACTTGGCTTTTATTTTGCACAAAGTGTTAATAAGACATGTTCAAAACTGTAGTCGACTGGAGAACTTTTTTATATTACTAGATTTGAACTGATTTGACACCAGTTTGTGTTAGATAGTGAGAATCTCTCTATAAATGACCAATACAAACATGGTTGTCTTAAGAAATCATGGTTATTGTAGTATTAGGTTTCTGGCCCAGACTTTCCGGCATAACCTCAAAGTTTAGGTCCGCAGACCCGCAGACCAGCAGTCTTGCAGTCCCACAGTCCTACAGAGACACACAGACACTTTCATTAGTTTTTGGCTGATCAGCCTCAGGCCCAGGCATATCACTTGCTAGCTCTCTACCCTTCATCTAACCCATGTCTCTTGTTCAGCCATGCAGCTCGGTACCTTTCTTTAGAGCAGCATGGTTGTCCTTGGCTTCCTCTGGCTTCTCTCTGGTGCTCTTATGGAATTCTGCTCCAGAGATTTTCTTAGTCTGGTAGCCCCGCCTACACTTCCTGCCTGCCTTTGGCCAATCAGCTCTTTTTATTAAACCAGTGGGTGGGACAGTTATTTTCCATGAAACAACACAATACCCCTACAGGTTATTGTTGTGTTTGAAAAGATTTTAACACTTCCTAGTATTTAAGTTTCATCTTGATCGTTATATTAAGATAAGCTTGGACGAGGTGATTAAATAATCAGGGCTCTGACCTCACGAATTGATTGTTGTTTTGTGAGTGGGCTAGTGAATTGGTAGAGAGCATGATGTAAGTTCAGCGTCACTTAACTTCAGCTTCTCTGCCTCATATGCCCGTTGCTTTTCTTCTCATATTATGGTACATCGCAAAGGTCCTTAGCAAGTACGAGTTGTATGCATGCACTTAACTTTTTAGCCTTCAGTGTCATGAGCCCATATCACTTTGTAGTGGTTTGAAAGAAAATTTCCCCAAAGGGAGTGACATTATTAGTTAGGAGGTGTGGCCTTGATGGAGGAAGTGTGTCACTGTAGAGGTGGGGCTTTTGTGGTCTATTCTGCTCAAGCTTCTCTCAGTGTGACAGTCAATTTCCTGTTGCCTACAATATGTAGGACTTAGATCCAGCACCTTGTTTGCATGCTGCCACATCATGAGGATAATGTACCTTGGGGCTGTAAGCGAGATTTCCCAATTAAATATTTTCATTGTAGAGTTGTCATGGTCATAGTGTCTCTTCACAGCAATAGAAATCCTAACAAATACATACTTTATAATTTTCTATTGCTTGCATATATCCTGCTCTGTGATATTCAACTACATCAGCAGTATAGAAAATGGCTAAAATTCGTGTTTTAACATCAACTGCAAGTACTGGAAACATTTGTGATGTGCTACAGGCTATGTTCCAGTTTGCATATTTAAGACACAAATTAAAACTTAATGCTTTTTTAATTTAATATTTGATAACTTCAAACAGCAGTACTGTATTAGATCATTTGTATATTTTCCCCATTATAAATCAGGCTCTGTTCCCCCTTTCACTTTCAAATTTATAAGCTTCTAACTTCTTTTTAATTGTGTACTTGTGTGTGTGTGTGTGTGTGTGTGTGTGTGTGTGTGTGTGTGTGTAGGTATTTTGTGAATTTTCACCCACCCCCATTGGTGTGTAAACTGGCATTTTCATTAAGCAAGTCATGTTTATGTAACCTTATTGTAGAAATTTTATGGGTGCTGGTTTCCTCTTATACATAGCAGATATTAACCCAGCAGCAGACATTGGCTATTGCAATCTTTCTCCTCCCTCCCTGTTCTCAATTTTCCCTAAGCCTTAGGTGTAGAGGTTGCGCTATAGATTTATCCACCGTGGTTGAGTACCCTATGTTTAGTTACTCTCTACACTAGGAACTGTTGTCGATGTCTGTGATAGTCTCTCCCTGTTGCAAAAAGAAGCATCATTGATGAGGCTTGAGAGCTGTCATTATGTGTGGTTATAGAGTGACGTTTTAGAATACAGAGTTAAGTTAATGCTAGGAGTTAGCTTCTTCTCTAATACAACTCTTGAAAAGAATTTTATCACTTGAACAGAGAGAAAATAAAACAAGAGTTTGAAATTGGTGCACTATGGATATGAAAGATGATTTATAAACTTATGAATAAACTTATCCATGTATCCAGTCTACACAGGTATCAGCTTTGCAGCCTAAGGCATACTTTCCATTAATTTTCTGTGTGAATTCAGAATTTGACCTACCCTTTGTGAAACAGCCATTAATTTTGCCTTAACTGGTACAAAATTACTTAGTAATCTATGTGTTTTTAAAAAAGGAACAAAGCACATTACTTTGCATGTATTGTATAATATTGAATACTGTTTTAAAATATTATTAAAATCAACTTTGTAGTTTTGATAAACTCAAGCCTCTAGTAGATATATTACAATCTTATTTGGCTAGTAAATCCCAGTAGATAAAAATACACATTTTTAAGATAATAGCACAGAATTCAAAGCTGTTTTCATCAGACCAACAATATTAAATTAATGTTACTGCCAAATATAGGCACAAGTTGTATTACTACGGATTATTTAATATTTTTATTTCTTTTTTTATGAAGTACCTTTTTTCTATATGAGAGGTATTATAATTTTAGTCCCTATTAAAATTTCTGAGTTTTTATAAATTATTAAATTTTAGTGTATTCTTATTTTTCCCTACACCAAATGGAATGAAGTTTCTTTATTAGATTTTATAGAATATCACATGATCAATGTATTAGTTCTCTGTAGCTATAACAAAATAGCTCAGCAAAAACTTTTATCCCATCTAACGAATGGAGACATTGCAGTTCACTGCTGCCTAGGTCTGATGCTTTGGGGCCTGGTGAGCTAGGACACCTTAGCAGAAACCACAAGGTATCACTAAATTGCTGATGCCATGGTCTAGGAAGCAGAGAGGCAGGCTCAATCCTACATTTCTACCACACTCTAGTGTGGTGATGTTACATATTTTATAAAAACCAGTCTAAAATATCAGAGATCAGAGTCAATCCAGGGGTATGGTATCAGAGAGTGGTAACTCACACCTTTAATCCCAGCATGGGGAAAACCAGGAGTGGTGACCTACACTTACTGGGAGTGGTAACCTATGCTTTTAATCCCAGCAGATCTGGGGAAAACAGTCATCTAAATCTAACTATGACACGGATTATGTCTCTTAAGCCAAGTTTCAACAACCATGTTCCAATTTAAGAAATAAAGAGAGAAATAAGAAAAGTTTATCTACCTGAAGCTATAGAGTATGTGAAAAAATTGAAGTTTATCCTCCATTGGTAGAAAATGTTATTGCATACCTTTTCTGTCTATATGGGCACACATGGGACATTTATAACAGAGAAAACCGTGAATTCAAAATTTATATCAAACCAGAGGAAAATAGGTTTATTGAACACATTGCAAGAGAGCAACACATTGTCAAATGACATGAAAATTTCTTGTGTCATAAATTGTACTCGAAGTCATTTTGTAGTTATGATGAGATTTCTTTTTTAATTTTCTTGCATGTAATTTGTTCTATATGAAGGAATCTGCTCCAGAATGGTAGTGAAATGTTATGGTAGATCAGCAGGAGCTGTTGAGAAATCTCTGCCATGCAAATTAGGGTCATACACATCAGGGTGGCCCTGGTCAATGGTTTAGGTCAGAGGGTACTAGGTGGAAGCTCTCTGGTTATAGCATTCAGTGTTAGCTGTTTGAGATTCCTGAAGGTGTTTGTTAAATTTTCTAAGGTACTGAATGAATTTTCTGGTGTCTCATTAATGGCCTTTATTCTACAATAATTAGAGAAAACCAAAAGATTTTTAATACAGGTATACTTCAGATATGCATGTCAAGTTCCTATACCAGGAGCAATCCTGACAAAGGTACCTTAATTCTACCTCATAGAACATGGTTAGCCAGAAAATACCAAATAAAGGAGCTGAGAAATGTTACAATTTTAGGAAGGTGATACAGACTGAAGACAAAATAGGGAAGGGGTGGAAAAGTAGCTGATGAAGGATAAATAATTAGGTTCATTATAAAGATCTGATAGACATGGTATCCATGCTCACAGAATCTAATGTGATCTCCAGAGGATGACCTTGGATGGAGAACGGGGGTGGGGGGGTGGGGGGGTGTTGATGGACTAGCCTGGCTTCCTCTTAGAGTTAAAAACTATCTTTTGGTAAAACTGGGTTTATTCTGGTTTATAGTTAAATCTGTTTTATAGAATTGAGCTATCTCCATCTGTAACCTTAACTACAAATTGTTCTGCACTTACTGTTACAGGAACTGGAAATTATGTCTTTGTTTCAAAGTTATTATACCCATCTTGCAACCCTATCTTTGTATCAAAATGTTGTTATGGCTACCTTGTTATGATAACTTGTTGTTGTGACTATTTTATTAAGCCCACCTTGCAAATATGTCTCTGATTCAAAAAGACTAATTTGTTACCTTATGCTCTGTCCTGTAAATCCACCTACTTTGGCTGCCAAATCCCCCATTTAGAAACGCCCTTCCTTGGGGTATAAAAGCACTGTCTTACTAATTCCAATGCTGACCTCTTAAACCCCATCTTAAGGGAAGACAGCCTGTGTGCATGAATAACAAAAAATCGCTTTCATAAATTGCTTTCTTTAATTAATTTGGTCATGATGATTTGGGTCAGTGGTCTTTTCCCACAAACCTTTGAGATTTACAGGTATTTATCATGACTATCATCTCAAAATATGTATTTAACACAAACAGGCATTTTTTCCCTCTAAGATGGAGGAATACTTTCTAGTGTCTCAAAACCCTATGAAAACAGAGAAAATTTCAACTTTCCAAAGGCATGGTTGTAAAATATTCAACAGTTTTCCAGTAGCAATTAAAAAAGTTTAGAATGTAGTAAAGGTTCAGAGTTTGCCTTTTCCTCCCATTGAAATTTAACTTAGATTTAAATTTTACTACTTGAATTTCATAAAGCCTATGAAGGATCTTTGTATTCCAAAACTCATAAGAAATAGTTGTAACATACATGCTAACATTTTATCAGGAATTCAATCACCAAGTTTTTATTTAAAAAAATAGTTTCTCCCTAAGAGCTTAATTTAAAATAACTGGCCAGTTTGTTATGATGTAAATAAGCTTTTAATCTTACAAAAAATTAATGTATTTGTTCTTTGATTATATATGTTTATTTTAAAATATAGAAGCCTAGCAAACAACCTTGCTACTTCAGGAGTTCCTTTTCACACAGGAGATTGAGTGGGCAAATTCATACAGGGCATTCACAGGACTATAGCATGAGGGTTAAGATTAAAACCAGGAGCCCAGAGTTTATCACAAGCAATTAGTAGGCATTGTGAGCTGAGGGCACTTGGTTAATGTCTATTTGTTCTCAGGAAATTACAGTTCAGAAGGAACTCTGCTACCTCTGACTCGGCAATCTGTGGGGCTTTGTGTGCCCAGCCTTTCGCCCACAATCAAATTGCTTCTCTTATTTGTCTTCTCACACTTACTGCCTTCTCCAATTTGACTATCAAACGTCCTTTGCTTTTGTCCTGAAGCTTTTCAACCAAAGTCCTGTAGCTTCTGATAAAACTGTGCTTTGTTAAAAAGGGTTGCCTGGGTATTTGCTGATATAAATAGTTTCTTTTTCTTGATCACACACACATTCATCTCATTGCACCAGCATTATGATAGGCCCTATATCACCTTCTATTGCTATTTAATACCATAAAGAGATTTGGAAAAGCAGGGATGTGATCAGAAATTATGCTTTGAATATCCATCGCTTTGATATCTCACCAAATCTGAAGACTTTATCCTCATTTAAGCTCTTTTTGTTGTTGTTATTCCAAATCAAACTGTAATTTACATAAACCATACATGGTTTTCTCCTCATATATCTTATCATTTTAAATTACCAGGTTTATGAAGATTTTTTATAGTAATAAAGTGTTTGTTTTACAAATATCCACTTTATCTAAGTCCCACCCCTTCTAAGACAATAATCTGCTAAGCAGAAAGGGGACATTTGGAAAGTGGTGTGTAGGAGTTATTATCACAAATCATTACACATGAGCAGAATTTTTACACCTAACTCCCTCACAGTTCTTTGAAGATGTACCCTTTGCATAAAAATATCTGCTTGGGAGTTAACAAACCAGAAAAAAAAATACAAACACTTTTCTTGTTTTGTCTTTGCAACTGAAGTCAACTTTAAATATGTTCACCCTAAATGTCTGCATCAATGTTATTATCTATGGGTATTTTACCTGAACAATTAAGGCTAGATTATTTTGTGAGTAAGAGCAAATGCATGTTCTATATCTTTTGTCCACGTTAAAAGTGTCTCTTTTTATTTTCTGTTGATAATATTATTTTGATAAATGAAAACATAAATGTTTATAGTATACCATCTATTTTAGATTGAGAGAAAACATTTGTCATTTCTCACCTGTCGTTTAAAATTCCTGAGCAATTAAAAAAAATCTCTCAATGTGTGTATGGATGTTCCCTATGTTTGGATGCATCCCTTGGTTCAGTTGTGTGTGTGTGTGTGTGTGTGTGTGTGTGTGTGTGTGTGTGTGTGAGAGAGAGAGAGAGAGAGAGAGAGAGAGAGAGAGAGAGAGAGAGAGAGAGAGAGAGAGTTTGTGTAGACCTAACATTGACATGAAGTGTCTTTTCAATCTAACTATCTAACTTTATGTACTGGTACAGGGTCTCACACTGCACTCAGAGCTTTGTGGTCTTGGCTAGTCTAACTAGCCATCTGCTCCAGGGATCCCTTGTCTCTGCATCTTGAGTGCTGTGATTATGGGCCTCTGCCACATCTTCTTGGCCTTTTGAGCAATTAAAACATCAAACAGTGACTTAAATGTCCTTAATTTCTAAATGCTTTAAGAGTCCCAGAGAAATTTATTTGAAATTATTTTTCATAAATATCTACATTTTAACAATAAGATCACAATATTAAAAACCATTTGTGGGATATTGTAAAAGCCCTTCTGGTTATGTCTATCTTATAAGATTAGATGTGTGCACTGTATATAATATCATTAATGCAAAGCACATAGCTGATATCAACAGTTAATTAACAAAATTTTTACCCCCCTCAATAAACAGAGAGGGTAAAATATTCACAGAAGATACAGATAAGTAATGATAGAGCTATGGACATCAGTGCCACATTGTAAATCAGCATTAACTTTTCTTGAAATAGGGGTGAAGTATAGAATTTTTAGGAACTAATATTAAACGTGTCAGTAAATCTCATTCTCTTCTGTTTCATTCCCACCTCATATCACCTCCCGTTCCAGGCTCACAATCTATGCAGGAGGTCTTATCAATTGTTCCTTTCCAGGGGATCCATGGAGTTATCTCTGAGAGTCTTCCTTCTTAACCTAGCTGCTATGGGATTGTGGATTATAGCCTGGCTATTTTTTACATTAAAGTCTGATAGTATCCATGGTATGAGTACATACCATGTTTGTCTTTCTGGGCCTGGGTTGCCTCACTCAGGATAGTTTTTTCTAGCTCCATCCATTTGCCTGAAAATTTCAGGATATCATTTTTTTTAACTTTATTTTATATTATAATTTATTTGTTTACTGCTGAGTAGCACCACTTTTGTTTTTTAATCAGTTCTTTAATTGAGGGGTATCTAGGTTGTTTCTAGATTCTTGCTATTTCAAATAATGCTGCTATGAACATAGCTGAGCAAATGTCCTTGTGATATGAATGTGCATCCTTTGGGGATATGCCCAAGAGTTGTATTATTGGATCATAATATGGAATGATTCCCAATTTTCAGAGAAACCGCCATACTGATTTCTAAAATGGCTTTAATTTTTAAAAGTTTATATTCTCACCAGCAATGGAAGAGGGTTCCTCTTACTCCACATCCCCTCCAGCATAGACTGTCATCAATGTTTTTATCTTAGCCATTATAAAAGGTGTAAGATGATATCTTAGAGTTGTTTGGGTTTGCATTTCCCTGATAGCTAAGGATGTTGAGCAATTCTTTAAGTGTCTTTCGGCCAAATGATACTTTTCTGTTGAGAACTTTCCATTTAGATCTGTACCCCTTTTAAATTGGATTATTTGGGATGTTTGATGTCTAGTTTCTACAGTTTTTTAAAAAATATATAATTTAGGAATATGTCTCTTATTAGATGTAGGGTTGGTGAAGATTTTTTTTTTCTTCTTCTGTAGGCTGTCATTATGTCATATTGACTATGTTCTTTGCTTTACAGAAGCTTCTCTGTTTCAAGAGGTCCAGTTTATTAATTGTTTCTCTCAATGCCTATGCTACTGGAATTATATTTAGAAAGTATATCTCCTGGGCCAAAGAGTTCTAGGCTATTTCCCATTTTATTTTCTATCGGGTTAAATGTAACTGGGTTTATGTTGAGGTCTCTGACCCATTTGAACTTGATTTTATGCAGGGTGATATATATGTATCTATTTGCATTTTTCTACATGCCACCAACTAATTATGCCGGCACCATTTGTTGAAGATGCTTTCTTTTTTCCGTTCTATATTTTTGACTTCTTTGTCAAAAACTAGGTGTTCATAGGTGTGTGGATTAGTGTCAGGGTCTTCAATTTGATTTCATTGATCCACCTGTCTGTTTTTATGTCAAAGAAAAGCTGTTTTTATTACTATAGCTGTACGATAGAGCTTGAAGTCAGGGATGGTGATGCTTCCAGAAGTTCTTTTATTGAACAGTATTATTTTGGCAATCCTGGGTTTTTTGTTCTTTTATATGAAGTTGAGTATTGTTCTTTCAAGGTCTGTAAAGAATTGTGTTCTGATTTTGATGAGGATTGCATTGAATCTATAGATTTGCTATTGGTACGACTGCCATTTTTACTATGTTTATCCTAGCTCTTTGAGCATGGAGATCTTTTCTGTTTCCTGATGTCTTCTTCAGCTTCTTTCTTCAGTGACCTAAGGTCTTGCCCTTTGGCTTTGTTAACATTAATCCCAAGATATGTGATGTGAGTTGCATCATTTTAAAGGGAAACGTCATTGTATACATCGTTTGTATGTAGGAGGGCTATTGATTCTTTTGAGTTAATCTAGTGTCCTGCCATATCAGGCAGTGTTTATCAGCTGCAGGAGTCTTCAGGTAAATTTGGAGTCACTTGTGTATACGATCATATCATCTGCAAATAGCAACAGTTTGACTTCTTTCTTTTCCATCTGTATCCCATTGGTCTCTTATTAGTTGTCTTATTGCTCTTGCTCGAACTTTAAGTGCTATATTGAATAAATGTGGAGAGAGTGGGCAGTCTTGCTGTATATCACCTTTATTATATTTAGGTATGCTCCTTGTATCCATGACCTCTCCAATACCTTTGTCTTGCAAGGGTGTTAGATTTTTGTCAAAGGCTTTTTCAGCATTTAGTGAGATGATCTGGGTTTTTTTTTTTTTTTCAGTTTTTTTATATGGTGGATGACTTTAAACCATCCCTGCATCTCTGGGATGAAGCCTACTTGATTATGTTGTATAATTTTTTAATAGATTCTTGAATTTGGCTTGCCAGTATTTTATTAAGTATTTTTTTACATCAATATTCATGGGGGAAATTGGTCTGCAAGTCTCTCTCTCTCTCTCTCTCTCTCTCTCTCTCTCTCTCTCTCTCGTTGTTTCATCTTTGAGTGGTTTGGTCATCAGGGTGACTGTATCCTCATAAAAATGTTTGACAATGTTCCTTCTGTTTCTATTTTGTGGATCAATTTAAGGAGTATTGGTAATAGTTCTTTAAAATTATGCTATGATTCTGTGCTGAAACCACCTGTTTCTGGGCCTTTGGGGGGCTAGGAGACTTTGTAATAAATGCTTCTATTTGCTTAGGAGTTATAGGTCTGTTTAAGTAGTTTATTTCGTCTTGATTTAATTTTGGTTAGTGGTACCTATTCAAAATACTGTCCATTTCTTCTAGGCTTTCCAGTTTTGTAAAGTGCAGGTTTTTAAAGTATGGCCTAATGATTTTGTGGATTTCCTCACTGACTATTATTATGTCCCCCTTTTCATTTCAGATTTTGTTAATTTGGATGTTCTCTCTCTGCCTTTTGGTTATTTTGGATAAGGGTTGTAGAGATATTATGTTGTTCCATTGAAAACAGTTGTCCCTGCCTATGAGTTTAATAAAAAGCGCTGATTGGCCAAAGGTAGACAGGAAGTGTGGGTGGGGCTACCAGACTAAGGAGACTCTAGGAACAGGTGGAACAGAGCAGAAGGCCAGAGAGAAGCCGGAAGAAGCAGAGGACAACCATGCTGCTCTAAGAAAAGGTACTGAGCCCCATGGCTGAACAGGATAAGAATCATGAGTTAGATTAAGGGTAAAGAGTTAGCAAGCTATATGCCTGGGCCTTAGGCCGATCAGCCTAATATTAATGTAAGCGTCTGTGGTCTCTGTGGGTCTGTGGGTCTAAACCTTGAGGCTAGGCCCGAAGGTCATAGCCAAAAACCTCCTACTACAAAGGGTTTGTCTTACTGTTTTTTTTTTTTAAATAATCAATTGTTGTTTCTTTGATTCTCTGTATTGTTCTCTTTCTTTGAATTTTATTGATTTCAGCCCCAAGTTGGATTATTTCCTGCCTTCTACTCCTCCTGGATGAATTTGCTTCTTTTTGTACTGGAGTTTTCAGGTGTGCTGTTAAGTTCCTTGTGTGAGATTTCTCCAAGTTCTGTATGTAGGCACTCAGTGCTATGAGCTTTCCTCTCAGCACTGCTTTAATTGTGTCCCATAAGTTTAAGTATTGTGGATTCGTTTTCAGCGAATTCTAGAAATTCTTTAATTTCTTCCTTGACCCAGTGGTTGAGAGTTTTTCAGTGTCCGTAGGTTTGTAGGCTTGTTGGTGTGCTTTATCCAGGCCATGGTGGCCCAATAGGACACAAAGGGTTATTCCCTTTCTTTCGTACTTACTCATATTTACTTTATGATTGAGCATGTGATCAATTTTACAGAATGTTCCATGGGATGCTGAGAGAAGATGTATTCTTTTGTGTTTGGGTGGACCTACCCTGTTCAGTCTGAGAAGTTGTCTGCCTGAGAACTGGCTGTGGTTTGTTCCCTGTCTCTCTGATATTTCAGACTATTTTTATTAAATATACAATATATCACCACTGAATTAGTTATTTAGAAATACCTCATAGACAGTTTGAGCAAGGCTTCTAATTTGAATAGGAGTCTCCATTCTAAACTTTCTTGGAAGACATGTTATATTCCTGATCATTTAAACATAATGGGAACAATTATTGATTCAAATGTAAAAATCAGTGGCTTGTAGAATATAGGGGAACTGTCATTCATTTTGTTCTTCACATTATAGTTCAGTGTTTGGCAAGTAAACAGGACATGAACATGAACCTATAGAAAGGGAAAGTAACTACTGGCTTCACCAGGAATTATCAAATGCCGATGTAACAGGAGATTTCAGAATGCAAGTCTAGTTGATTAACTTGGTCAACTAAAGAGAAACATAGTCATAGAAAGCAGAAAAAGAAGATGTATTAAAGATGGCTACAGTTGGAAGAGGAACATAAGATCCAGGGACCTTCACTTCAGTCTTCAGGGAACTGACAAGAGACTGACTTTAAAAGGCAAGACATTTGCATATCAAAGCAGTCTTGGTCAATATATATTCCTAACCATTACCTTACTACTGAGACATTTTTGCCCTATTATAATCTTTCTCCTGTCACCTCTCCTGCAAGTTGGCAACATTGCTTGAAATCTTCTTGGGAGCCAAGTCCAAACATTGTTTGGCACTGAAAGCCCCAAGCTTCTCCTCTATGTAAAACTATTGGCAAAATTCCAATTCCTTGAGGTCTCAGCAGTCCAAATATCAGAAGAATTGCAAGTGTCTCTGTTTAGAACATCTTTACTTGAGACCAGTAGGATACATTTATTGGGTTATCAAATGTCTCTTACATGAATATCTGTTTGCTTCATACTAGAGGTGCTGCTGATACTGAGCTTTTTTTACCCCAGCCAGGAGAAAAACAGCAACTATCTATTCCAGTCTTGCTACCTGCCACATGTCTTTTACTTTGGCTTGGAATGAGATGGGGAAGTGAGTGATTTTATGGTAAAATAAGAAAAGAATCTGTGGAAGCTGTTTTCTAACTTTCTCAAATTATTGCAAACTTCTCAAATTGGACTTTTGATGATTCTCTGGGTAGAGGCTGTGAAGGCATTGCAGATTTCTTTGTTGTACCCTTAATGGTTAACTACTAGAGTTTCCTGCTCCAGAGTATGCAAAAAAGAGACTGCTGACATCACTAAGTATTTCTTGGAAGAGAACATCCTTGGTAATGGATGATTGATTAAATATATTGTCTTTATACTCACTAATATTTCTTTGTAATATTAAACTTTCAATTGACCGTATTTATATTATTTGAATTTTCCTTTAAAACAGTACAAGCTATCAAAAACATGGAGAGCAAGTCACCCTAGTCCCTGTGTCATAGAGTTAAAATTATCATTAGGAAGTCACATAAAACTGAAATTGCTATGCCAAGAAATTCATTAATTAGGGATGTTAGGCAATTATCTCTCAGTATACAGCCATCTCTCACATTTTAATACTAGAATGTGATGTTGTCTTAGGTGAAAAGTATGGACTATTTCTTTTTAGTTAAAAACTATTTGTTGTCTTTGTGGATTCATTTGGTGAAAGCTATTGAATACAGTGAAGGAAGTTGTTTGTGTGAAAGCATAGACTTCTCTTAACAAAACTTTATCTCAGGAAAAGACCATTTTAAAAACCATCTAGTGACGGGGGTACAGTGCCCAGATCTAAGAAGAATCCAGGAAAAAAATCTCAGGAATATGAAGTGATAACCAATAGATTAAAAACTTGGTTTTAAACTGAAATTTAACCAGTAGTTTCAACCTCATCCCTTTACTTAATACTGAAATCCCAAGACGTGTTAATACCCAGCACATTTCTTTCTTTAAAAACTCTCTTACCCCTGAGCTAGGAGCAGAATTACCTCCACTGTGTTGGAGCATAGGGTTTTGGCCCAGGTTCAACCCAGTCCAAAAAGAAAAATATTAACAAGAAACTGACCCTTGTGTGTTTGCATCAGAATCCAGCTCTTTGCTGGTCTTGTGTATCTTTACATGGATACCACATTTGCTTGAAATTTTTCAGGAACTATATTCCCATTTGCTAACAAGGAAGTTAGCTTGTTTTTATTTTTAACTTTTAAATTTTGTTCCTCTTCTCCATATTTAGTTTTAAAAGTACCATTTAAGAGATTATAGGTACACAGCTCCAAACTGCCATCCTCAACAGCCTGGGGAGTTCCTTCAACTTATGACCAACTTTATTTCATGGCTTTGATACTGTGTTTCATGACAAGTATATGAAGTGAATTTGGTGACTTCATTAAAGATATTCCAATGTTGGCTAAAGAGAAGGACTCTGAAAGTAAGACATACACATATGGTGATATATTGTATATTTAATAAAATAAGTCTGGAATGTCAGAGTACAGAATCACCTACCGTTAAGCTAGGAAAGGTAGGCAGTTGTGGTGCACCCTCTTAGTCCCAGAACTTGGGAGGCAGAAGAAGGTTGAGAATCTCCATGAGTTTGAGGCCTGCCTAGTCTACAAAGTAAGTTACAGGACAGCCAGGGCTACTACACAAAAAATCCTGTCTTGAAAAAAACAAAACAAAATAAAAGAAAAACAAAACCCTCAAACAAAAAGTCTGTAATAATATATGCAAGTAGGGACACATGCTTCCCAAGGCAATGTGGGGGAAATGAAGGCATACGTAAGTGTGAAACCTGGCATTTCCAAGGAAAAATAAGCATTTAAGTATTTTTATATACCCTTTTGGTGACTCTCAAGTTACATTTCAAATGGCTGAGAAATACTTTTTCCTCCACTGTTTTTGTTTTTATTTGAGAGTTAATGTGATGTGACTCTCAAAATGCCATTGATGAAATCATAATCGCCACTGAGGTATCATAAGTGGTTTAAAGCATGCTTCTTCCCTTTAAAGGAGTTTCCTGGTGACATCCTAAGAACATGGGAGGGGCATAGCTGCCGTGACTGAAGACTATGCCAGTTGCTAATTATGATAGAAATCTTGTTCAACTGCTGGAAAAGGCTTCACCTAGATTTCAGGGTGATGGAAGCTGTTTTTTTTTTTCTACCTTTGCAGGTCCTTGGGATTTCCCCTGCCTCTCTGAGTGGCTTCTAAAGAATCTAATACTGAATTTCAAACACTTATTGTTATGGAAAAAGATAAAGAGAACAGGAAAGCATGATCCAGAGGCAACACAGAAATAGAACACTGAAATCTCCACACACTGCTGACAGCTGCAGATAGAGAATAAAGTCTTTTTTTCAGCCAACAAGCAAACATGTATCTAATGCCTTTATAGATTGAGACATATTTGCTAAAATCATACTTTCAAGTAGACATTAATCACCAGAAGGATTTAGGGCCCATTTTGTCAGTCAAGAACCTGACGGCTCAGAGTTCATGGCTTCATCACAAGAGGTGCAAGGAAGCCTCAGTAAGTACAATGTGGCCAAGTGCAGGAATGTGAGGGCTTATCTGAAATGCTAAGTGTAAGACATGGGACTTTGAAAGGCAAAGGGGAGTCTTATTGTGTTTAAAACTGTGACCTAGGGTGATTTGCTCCATGCTGAAAGCATACACAGAGAAGGAGGTGAGGTGAAGGTGTTATGCTGGAGCACAGATAGAAGCATATATGTAGGGAACAATTTATGGCAAGCCCTGTATTGCCCTTATTGTCCATCCAATAAGTGAGATGCTGTGAATAGTTAATGGCACTTAAAGTACAGAGTACGGCCTGGATACTGACGCAGCAAAATACAGTGAGACCAGCTGATATTTCATCACGTTACTCAGAACCCTTGGTTTACAACTTAACAATCATTTATTTCTGGAAACTTCCTCTTAGTAGTTCTGAATCTGGCTGGTCATGGGCAAGTTGCTGCTACAAAACGTGAAACTGAAGAAAAAGATAGGTAACTACATTTTCCACCCTTCATTTATCTGTCTGTCTATCTATCTATCATCTATCCATCCATCCATCCATCCATCCATCCATCCATCCATCCATCCATCCATCATCATCTATCATCTATCTATCTGTCTGTCTGTCTGTCTGTCTGTCTGTGTTGTATTAGGGTTTCTCTGGGTCCCGGGCGGCCAGAGATCCGAGACCCACAGACCTGCCGTGCCAGACCCCTCAGCTGCCCAGCCGCCCAGGTCCCCAAAAGTAACTCAGAGGCTTACATTAAGTTCATGCTGTTTGGCCTATGGCTCAGGCACATTGCTAGCTAGCTCCTACATCTTAAATCAACCCATTTCCATTAATCTGTTGGCCACGTGGCTCGTGGCTCACCCGTGTCTCTTTACATGTTGCTCCTTCGGCGGCTTCCGCGCGGTCTCCCTGACTCCACCCTGCTTCTCTCACCTAAGCTCTGATTCTCCTCCCACTTCCTCTATGGTGCCTGCCATGACCCATAACAGCTACTTTATTTAAAGATACAGCACGCACAAATGCACTCCCACATTTCCCCCTTTCTCTCTAATCAAAAAGGAAGGTTTCAATTTTAACATAGCAAAATTACATATAACAAAATAGCTATCAAGCAAGAATTACAGTTATAATATCTAGTCTATTTGTATTTAGTAAAATTAAAGAAAATACTCTATCATCTATCTTATCTTTATGAATCTAAAGTTTTATATCTAATATATCTTTTAAATGACTAAGAAAAACTGTACATATAACTATCTAATCTTCAACTACATCAAAGACCACAGAAGGATATAATATTTACCTAAGTAAACCAGAAGTGCAAACGACTTTTAAAATCTAGAAAGGACAGAGATGACACCTATCTGCCTGGACAGTCACCCAAAGTTCCTTTATAAAGTTGGGGCATTTATCTTCAGCCTACAGGCACAAAGTCTCTTTTTATTTTAGTGAAGCAGGAAATCCGCTCTGCCCATTTTGGCACAGTTCATCCGTTGTTTCTCCTTGAGTCTTGAAGAATGTCTGACAGTTTTTTCTGTAAAGCAGGAACCCGAATGATGATCTTGGCTTGTTCTGCCAAAGTCCAGAGGTCATCTTTCCATGGAACCTGCATGTCTGGTTTAAACAGCATACTGTCAAGCAGTCAATATAAAAACAGTTTGTTCTCCAGTGGCTCACCATCACCACAAATAGATGAGATTCTATATGGAGTTTCTTCAATGCCCACCTTCCTGTTGAAGTAAATTAGTGCTGCCAGGAACAGACCTGTCTCACTGTCCAGAAAAGTCTAAGCTCTTAAAACATTTTAAATGCCATATTCTGTAGGTCTTAGAAGTATTTGAAGATTATCTATTTAATTGAAATATATCTTTGTATACCTAAAAATCTTAACTAACCTAACTATAAGTTTGATTATCAAAAGTGACTATTAACCTTTATTTCTTAATTATACACTACAATTTTAAAACAGTTACATGAACATCATATCTTAAACAAGAATAGAAAACACATACAGCATAATAAAATTGACTTTAAATTTGTATCAATAAACCAAAATCTATACCAATGTAAAGCAGTTTGAGATTAACAGCTGATTACCTGTAAATTTAATAATCTAATTTTTTAAAAAAGCATTCACATACCATATCCCCCGTTTTTTCTTAGAAAGAGATTGACTATGACCATTAACCATTTATAATGAAAACAAACATTTAGAAACAATATTTGGGGAATTTGGGCGAAGTTATCTATTACTACTTCCTGCTGATTAAGGGGCGTTGAAAATCTCATGGATTGTTGAGACTGGATCATAATCTGTAGCTGTGAAGCTGATCTGGCCATCTCTTTTCATCAGAGGTTTTTTCAGGGGGTCTTGGTTGATGAAACCATATTTGCCTGGAAGCAATCCACAGGTTCTCATCTGTGGAAACAGAAACAGAACTCTTCCAAAGCAATAAATCCTTAGACACAAATTTCAAAATCAAAATACCTTTAAAATATACATTCTTGTTTAACTTAATAGCCTTGGTATTTGCAATCCATTGTCTTTCTGCAGTTAGCTCATTAACAGTTAAAAAATTAAAAGAAAACACAATAACAACCAAAATCCAGATTTTGTGTCTATTTTCCATCTTTACGTGGCTTATTATCTTTTTATTACTTTATTTCTCGCTTTAAAAACTTTTTCTAACCTCTTTATTTTCTCTCTGAAGCCTATGTACCTTTTACAAACATTGTAACCCGTTTACAGGTTTTCTTTTTATCTGAATCTGTTTTATTGTGAATCCTTAATCATCTTCTAACCTTAAGAGCTTTTAAAATACATTCTCTAAAAAGAAACACAGTTTTTGCAAATTAGGCTGAATCACTAAGTTTTCTTAAGCGGACCGTAAACAGAGCACACCTAAGAAAATGCTGCCACAAAGAAAATTTGTTTCTCTTTTGTTCAAAATAAGCAGAAATCTAAAATCAATCACGTTACTGAATCTTTTGTTAGTTTTTAGGAACCCGCCTGATTGTAGCTCACACTGCCTGTCGCCAGCCCGCCGCTGGCGCCATTTTGAATGTGACCCGGACCATGCTTTGTTTGTACAAAGACCCGATTTACATACACAATTTGGAAGCTGCCTTTGCTCAGTTTCTGCGATCTAGAACTCTTTTTAATCTTTCTCAGGCTCTAAGTGGATAATCGGCCCACGTTGGATGCGCCATCTGTTGTAGAGAGTTTGCCGGTCCTGTGCAGGAAGAGGTCCCAGACCTACAGACCTGCCCGGGACTGCTTATCTGTGCCCGCCGCCCGGGTCCCTAAAAACGACTCAGACGCTTCTATTTATTTCAGGCTGTTTGGCCTACCCATTTCTATTAATCCGCGGGCCATGTGGCCCCGGCCCGTAGCTCACCCGTGTTCCTTACATGTCGTCCCTTGGGCGGCTTCCGCGCTGTCTGCCTCTAACTCCGCCCTGCTTCTCTTACCTAAGCTCTGATTTCTCCTCCTACCTATTCTACGTACCTGCCATGGCCCAAACCAGCTCCTTTATTTAAAGATACAGCACTCACAAATGCATTCCCACATTTTCCCCTTTTTCTCTAATCAAAAAGGAAGGTTTCAATTTTAACATAGCAAAATTACATATAACAAAATAGCTATCAAGCAAGAATTATAGTTACAATATCTAGTCTATTTGTATTTAGCAAAATTAAAGAAAATACTCTATCATCTATCTTATCTTTATGAATCTAAAGTTTTATATCTAATATATTTTTCAAATGACTAAGAAAAACTGTACATATAACTATCTAATCTTCAACTACATCAAAGACCACAGAAGGATATAATATTTACCCAAGTAAACCAGAAGTGCAAACGACTTCTAAAATCTAGAAAGGACAGAGATGACACCTATCTGCCTGGACAGTCACCCAAAGTTCTTTTATAAAGTTGGGGCAACCATCTTCAGCCTATAGGCCTGGAGTCTCTTTTCATTTCAGTGAAGCAGGAAATCTGCTCTGCCCATTCTGGCACAGTTCATCCGTTGCTTCTCCTTGAGTCCTGAAGAATGTCTGACAGTTTTCTCTGTAAAGCAGGAACCTGAATGATGATCTTGGCTTGTTCTGCCAAAGTCTAGAGGTCATCTTCTTATGGAACCTGCATGTCCAGTTTAAACAGCATACTGTCAAGCAGTCAATATAAAAACAGTTTCTTCTCCAGTGGCTCACCATCACCACAAATAGATGAGACTCCATATGGAGTTTCTTCAATGCCCACCTTTCTGTTGAAGTAAATTAGTGCTGCCAGGAACAGACCTGTCTCACTGTCCAGAAAAGTCTAAGCTCTTAAAACATTTTAAATGCCATATTCTGTAGGTCTTAGAAGTATTTGAAGATTATCTATTTAATTGAAATATATCTTTGTATACTTAAAAATCTTAACTAACCTAACTATAAGTTTGATTATCAAAAGTGACTATTAACCTTTATTTCTTAATTATACACTACAATTTTAAAACAGTTACATGAACATCATACCTTAAACAAGAATAGAAAAACATATACAGCATAATAAAATTGACTTTAAATTTGTATCAATAAACCAAAATCTATACCAATGTAAAGCAGTTTGAGATTAACAGCTGATTACCTGTAAATTTAATAATCTAATTTTTTAAAAAAGCATTCACATACCATATCCCCCGTTTTTTCTTAGAAAGAGATTGACTATGACCATTAACCATTTATAATGAAAACAAACATTTAGAAACAATATTTGGGGAATTTGGGCAAAGTTATCTATTACTACTTCCTGCTGATTAAGGGGCGTTGAAAATCTCATGGATTGTTGAGACTGGATCATAATCTGTAGCTGTGAAGCTGATCTGGCCATCTCTTTTCATCAGAGGTTTTTTCAGGGGGTCTTGGTTGATGAAACCATATTTGCCTGGAAGCAATCCACAGGTTCTCATCTGTGGAAACAGAAACAGAACTCTTCCAAAGCAATAAATCCTTAGACACAAATTTCAAAATCAAAATACCTCTAAAATATACATTCTTGTTTAACTTAGTAGCCTTTGCAATCCGTTGTCTTTTTGTAGTTAGCTCATTAACAGTTAAAAAATTAAAAGAAAACACAATAACAACCAAAATCCAGATTTTGTGTCTATTTTCCATCTTTACGTGGCTTATTATCTTTTTATTACTTTATTTCTCGCTTTAAAAACTTTTTCTAACCTCTTTATTTTCTCTCTGAAGCCTATGTACCTTTTACAAACATTGTAACCCGTTTACAGGTTTTCTTTTTATCTGAATCTGTTTTATTGTGAATCCTTAATCATCTTCTAACCTTAAGAGCTTTTAAAATACATTCTCCAAAAAGAAACACAGTTTTTGCAAATTAGGCTGAATCACTAAGTTTTCTTAAGCGGACCGTAAACAGAGCACACCTAAGAAAATGCTGCCACAAAGAAAATTTGTTTCTCTTTTGTTCAAAATAAGCAGAAATCTAAAATCAATCACGTTACTGAATCTTTTGTTAGTTTTTAGGAACCCGCCTGATTGTAGCTCACACTGCCTGTCGCCAGCCCGCCGCTGGCGCCATTTTGAATGTGACCCGGACCATGCTTTGTTTGTACAAAGACCCGATTTACATACACAATTTGGAAGCTACCTTTGCTCAGTTTCTGCGATCTAGAACTCTTTTTAATCTTTCTCAGGCTCTAAGTGGATAATCGGCCCACGTTGGATGCGCCATCTGTTGTAGTAGGGTTTCTCTGGGTCCCGGGCGGCCAGAGATCCGAGACCCACAGACCTGCCGTGCCAGACCCCTCAGCTGCCCAGCCGCCCAGGTCCACAAAAGTAACTCAGAGGCTTACATTAAGTTCATGCTGTTTGGCCTATGGCTCAGGCACATTGCTAGCTAGCTCCTACATCTTAAATCAACCCATTTCCATTAATCTGTTGGCCACGTGGCTCGTGGCTCACCCGTGTCTCTTTACATGTTGCTCCTTTGGCGGCTTCCGCGCGGTCTCCCTGACTCCACCCTGCTTCTCTCACCTAAGCTCTGATTCTCCTCCCACTTCCTCTATGGTGCCTGCCATGACCCATAACAGCTACTTTATTTAAAGATACAGCACGCACAAATGCACTCCCACATGTCTGTCTGTCTATCTATCTATCTATCCATCCATCCATCTATCTATCATTGCCATTCCTTGGCATAAAATAGGAGGAAAACAAAATTATTTAAATACAATAATAGAAGAAAACACAAAATTACTTGAACATACATACAAAAGAAAAGGAGTTTCTTAATGGAGATAAAGACTAAATATCATAGAATGAATCCATTGAATAAGCAAAGCTCAAAGATTTTTAATAAACTGACACAGATTCTTTATTGTACAGATGACTGAATGTCTGTCCGCTGTTGTCTCTTAGCTCTCTAGGGTTGTGTTGAATTTCCTTTAATCTTTCTTCTGTTCTTCAAATAGGATAATTTTAACTTCTGTCTATAATTCTCCAATTCCTTTCTGCCTTCTCAAATCTACTTTTGAACTACGTAGGGATTTTTTCACTTGTATTTTGTTTTTAATCTCTTTTATTGTTTTAAAGTTTTGCTAGCTGAGATTTTCAATTATTATGTCATTTTATGGCACTTATAATTCTTTGATTAAGCTTAGTCTTTTGAAGCCTTATTTTGCTAAGTCTAACTTCTAGACACAAAAGCTTTATATTTCAGATTCTTCTAGGAATTAGGACTTCATGGGAAATATTTTGCTTATTTAATTGTCTTGATGTATTTTTTATAATTTTACTGAAATTGAATATTTTAGATTATATTAAATGTAGCATATCTGAAATGCTATTTATTTTTTAATTTGTCTTGGTGTAACCTCTGAAATCTGTGTCTGTTATAGTAAAGTACCAATTTGGGTTTTTATTTCTTAATTTCAGTTTTTCAGTTCAATATCTTAAAACACATCCTGTGTTTGCATAACTTAATATTCTGGCAATGATTTGAGCTGAGGTTCTACAAAAACAGTTTGTGTTGGCAAAGTTCCACCCTTTTATGCTACACCTGTGCGCAAGCTAAGAATTCATCTTCAAGTTCATCCAGGTCTCAAGTTTTCCTCAATTCATACCCCTGGGCATCTTATTCCTCCTGTGAATAGACTTTCCTGGTGAAAGACATGTGAAGACGCTATGTAATCGGCTATATTTAGTTTCATATCCATGTCTATTTATTACACTTTCGGTCTGATTTCAATCTAGACAGGAACAATCAGAAAACAAGGGGAACGAACGAGTTTTCTCCATTTCCTACAAAAGTTATATTTACAATGTCTGTTACTTGTCTACAGGAGACATATTTCATGTTCTTTAGTAGACATAGGACCAGTCTATACATGCTGTATTTTCTCCAACTTATAACAAGTTTTCACCTTCTTTCCTAAGAGAAGCAATTTTTGACTTCTCTTTGCCAGCGCCCTGTTCTGCTAATATGTAGCCAGGCCTTATTATATCAGGCTATCCACCCTGATAATCAAGAAAGCTAGTAAGTGACAGACGGGTGGGCAGCCCACACAGCATGGATATGCTGGACAAAGGTGGCTAACATCTATGCAGGACAGAGCAGAGGGCACAGAATTTTATCATTCCACAAGAATTGTTCATAATTGAAAGCTTATGAGGTGAGTATTTCTACTTCTAGAATGTTGTGGTTAATATTCAGACCATAGGTCACAGTGGGGAGATTGCTACTGAGGAACCCTGCTGTAGTTTTCCATATTACCAGTGTATATTTATCTTTCTCAAATCACATTTTGATATCAGCAATTATCTGTGATTTGTCACAAAATGATCGCAAAATTGCTTTAACAATAAGGTCCGAGTAAGCAAGAACATAGTAGATTTGGTTTTAACATACAAAGTTCTAAAGGTCTTTTTATCAATAACATTTTTTTCAAATTGTTCATCACTATTTGCATATTTGAAATGCTTCTTTGAGCCAATTTGGATAATCAATGTGAACTTTTTTCATAAACTATGAAGTGGCTGCTTTTCAATTTTTTAACTTTTGTCTACCACATTAGAGAAAGGCATATTTAATGTGATTATGATATTTTGAGAATAAAAGTATTTTGCTTTGATTTTCTAATTGAGAGTTCTTTTGATTCTCCTGGAGTTTTATCATTGTGGTTTGTTGACTATGTCATTATTTTCACCTAGTAAATGTTAAGGCTCCTTGTCCAACTCACTCATTTGAACTAAAGGAAATCAAAGATATCAGAATAAAGTGTGCCTGACTTTCTCATTTACTGTCTCTCAATGTTTGTTCTGTATCTGAAGCTCAAGTCCATGATGTGGAAAGGGCTTCTGAGATAGGAGATGCCCTATCAGATCTGAATAATTTTAACACAGCACACGTTGAACTTTTTAAGGTGTTGAAGCATTCTGGAAGAAGCAAAAGGATGATGGGATCTGTTTGCTTCCTTGAAACAATTGTGGCAAAATTTGTGCAGAACTTTATCTCTTAGAAAATAAAAGGAAACATACAGAAGCCAGAAGCTGTGTTCACAAGTTCCTGCAATGTTTTATAGTCTAAGCAAGACTTCACAAAGATGGAAAGGACTGCATAACAATGCAGTACAGGTGAAAAAGATTCAGGTTGTCCTAAGGGTGGGCAATGAAACTCCCTGTTCATGCTGTAAGCATTTCTCCCCTGTAAAATGTATACTGGTTGAAAAGATGGTGTAAGTAGTGAGGTTTCTTGGTCCCAGGCAGCCAGAGGCCCAGACCCTGCCACACCAGACCGCTTAGCCGCCCGCCACTGCTGCTCAGGCCCTTAGAAATGACTCAGATGCTTATATTAACTTTATGCTGTTTGGCCTATGGTTTAGGCACATTGCTAGCTAGTTCTTACATCTTACTTCAACCCATTTCCATTAATCTGTCTGCCATGTGGCCTGTGGCTCACCTGTGTTCTTTACAGTTGCTCCTTTGGGCTTTAGGGTTTGTCTGTCTCTGACTCCACCCTTCTCCTACCTATGTTGTGATTTCCCCTCCTACATCTTCTAAGGTGCCTGTCATGGGCCAAAACAGCTCCTTTATTTAAAGATTGATATTCACAGCATACAGAAAGGCATTCCCACATCAAGATGGTTCACATATGCTAGGGGTTTTTCAGCAGCCAGAAGTGACTGATAGAGAAGCAAAGGAAGCTGAGCCTATCAGAAATGGGGACCAGCTCAAGCAGCAACAGAGTATAGCTATTTTCCCTCTTCTTCCATAGTTATACATTGAGTGAAGTAGCAGTAACTAGCCTATGGGGTGGGGAGATGGGCAGAGTGGCTATAGTAGCACACTGAGTTGAAGTAACAGGACATATATCATGGAGAATGACTTTGGCTTAGATGTAATACCATGTGTTATTCATACCACTACATTTCTCTTTAGTCAAAAGAACAAATGTGATGGGATCTTTTTTTTACTGTATTCAATCTTGCTAACAATCATTTTTTTAGTATCCCCTTAATCAGTCCCAATAAACTGGAACTTGGAACTAGTGACAGGGAATATTTCTGAATCTTTCCCACTTTCTATAAACAAGTTTTCTTATACTAACCATGAGTTGGTGTGGAGGTCGGCCTGCAGACCGCAGGGCTTAGCACTATTTAGTGGCCTGCTGTGTTTACCAGAACGAATTGATCCCTTTCCATTGTTGGAACACTGCCCAAGCAGGTGATACGACTACTGAATCAGGAAGTTAGCAGAGAAGAAATTGACCGATGCCAGGTATTTCTTATGAGATGCCAAGGTTACTCAAAGTGAATAAGGCAACCCCAGCATATAAGACTTCCCCTGAGCTTCAATTAATGGCATTCTTCATTCAAGAGTGAGATGTCTTTGTGTCTCTTAATCTCCAGGCCCTTGCTCAATATGAGGCTCGCTCAGGTAACGCAGGTGTCACAATTTGGAAGACAATGTTGAATATAGTAAAATCAGTAGTTAAAGGTGTTGACTTAAAAAACTCAAAGAACCATAAGGTGACTAGCAAAACTCACAGTCACGTGTTACTTACCTATAACTTGGCATCCATGGCAATTCTTAAAGTCCTACACATGATCAAAGATTCTGACACTGTTATTTGTTACATATCAGAGTTAGGTAGTAAAAACTAATGCTAAAGGTATTGTTCACTTTGGCTGAATGTCATGGAAAATTTGGGCAGCTGCTAAGACGGATGCTCCTTTTCTAATGCTAGCAGATTTGTATAAAGAACTTTTTCTCTCAGTTATGCACCTTATGTGCTGTATACTAACATGCCAGAAAAAAAAAATGTGTCCACAATACAATAGTGACACGACAATTATGAGTTGAACCAACCACTTTCCAATTGGATTTAGAACTTTTTTCACAGCAGAGACCTGTAGCTAAATAGACCTGAGACCTAAGTCATTGAAAAGACAATTATTACTGCTTTGTTAAGTTGATATGATAAGTCTAACAAATTCAGTTCTTCGTATTTATGTTTTCATCTTTCATACATTACTGTTGCACTCGGCCTCTAGCTCAGAAGAAAATTTTTATTACTGTTTGCAATTGGGTAAGGTTAAGAGACTCATTCAAGTTTCTGAGAATAAGTGACATTTTTTTTTTTTGTGGCCAAGTGTTGTTGTTCATTTCTCTGTTGTTAGGTTTCCTAGAAGAAGAATCTTAGGAAGAAAATGTTTCTTTCAGCTCAGGGTCCTTCATGAGGTGCAGAGGTCAATGAAATGGCTGCTTGAGCTGCTAGTTATATATTCATAATTAAAAGAAAAAATAGCAGAAAATGACACTCAGCTATGTTAGACCTTCCCATGTTAGCTAATCTAATAGATATAAACATGTCCAGAGACTTGTCTGTTTGGTGACAGTAAGATCTCATCAAGCTGACAATTAATCATCATGTCTAGTAATCTAATTTTTAGCCACACATAAATGAAAATACTTCACATTTGTCTCCCCTCCAAGTCTTGGAGAACAGAAGAAGAGGGACAGAAATAATGTAAGAGCCAGAGAAAATAATGGAATGTTGTATAGCTAGGTCCTTTAATATGAATAAAGTCACATACCCAATACATGTTTGACAGGCTCATTTCCTTGTGAGGAAAGACAGAGACTCATAAGAGTCAGGAAAATAACAAAACATAGTAGGCTCAGCAGTCTCATGAAACTTACAAGATCAAGGAAGCCAAAAACATTTCAGGATTTACAAGGTATTTTTCCATGATGTTAACCTTGTTTCTAAACTGGGTGGAATTTAGGATTTCCAGAGGGCAAATTTCTCACTCTATCTATGAGGTTATTTCCAAAGAGAAGTAACTGAGCTAGGAAGATGTGGAAAATACAAAGCTGCCAGGCTGGGATTCTGGAATTATTAAAGAAACTAAATCTGTGGGTCATTGCCATTCCTGTAGCTCCCTGTGTGCTGACAGGATGTAATCAGCTGTCTCAAAATCCTGTTGCCACAGCTAAAGTGTTCTCGCTACCTTGCCTACTCCACCACAATGACCTGACTTCTCAACATAAGATAAAGTGATGCCTTATTACTTAAGTTATTGGCATAGCAATGAGAAAAGTAATTCATCTACTCTCCAAGATTTTATAATTAAAATATAACTATTGAGGAGGGAAACTCTGGAGTCCTTAGCAGGTGTGCTGTGAGCAGTAGACATGCAGCTTTCATGCATCTTTACCTATGCTGGGTTCTATTTAGTGACACAGCTGCCTTGCCTCACCAATTCTCCTGTCAGAGCTACAATAAGTCTGTTGATTCAACAAATTACCCTTGGTGTTAATATTTTCTTTGATCTGTTGTTGATACCCTATCCAACAAATGTATGTATATTCATTCCTTCCTGTCTTTCCAGAAAAAGTCACAATAACACACAAACACACACATACTCTCTCTCTCTCTCTCTCTCTCTCTCTCTCTCTCTCTCACACACACACACACACACACACACACAAAACACACACAGACACACACACACTCTTTCTCTTTCTATCTCTCTCTCTCACACACACACATACACACACACACACACACACACACACACACACACACACACACACACACACCTATACAACTCTATTTATTTTCAGTGAGAAATGTTTCTGTTAGAGGATTGGGGATACATGGCAGTCACATACCCAATACATGTTTGATAGGCTCATTATAATGAAAATGTTTCCTATAATCATAAATTTACAATACTGCCATTCCAGACACAAGTAATTATTTACCAATATTTTAAATAATACATCGAGTTAAATTTTCTTCTTCCTAGGTTAAAATAAAATGAGAATAATCAGAATTTAATTCTGATAATTTTTAATTTTGTGCCTTAAAGACTGACTAGTCTCTAATTTATGCCATTTTTATTCACATAGAATATTATGTTCATTGTTACTTCAGGAATATTTGGCTGGCTAGGATGGATTTATGCCTCTATAAATAGGCTTTATTTACCTTTTATGACATGTGAGAAAAATATTACCTTATATTGATAATAAATATATTTTAACTACTAAGTTAAATACTAAGTATTGGAAAAATAATATAAGCCTAAAATAATGCTTAGCCTTAAATATTTCACAAAGCAATTTGCAAGGAGATTAAGCTAAAATATATTCTTTGCAAATTTAATCTTTTTCTTCATATGTAATTTATAAATATCTATCTCGCATTATGATAGGAGTCCTAATAAAATCACCATCAATTGAAAAATACCATAAACAAAATATATTTACTGTATCTAACCTACAAAATACAGATTAGGTTTAAAGTGCTCTTAACATATTAATATTAGACTAAAGATTAACAAAAAATAAAAAAAACTATTTGTAGTAGCATTCTGAATATTTCAAGTAAGTATTAAATATCACACTGTAAGTACAGTGAGCTATAAAGTATTGGATTTTTTCCCTTCTGATGTCATAGCTGACTAAACACACACCTTAATGCTACTTCCCCACATGTGAGTATTATATCACAGGCAAGTATGATATATCACTGTGAAACCAAAAAAAAAAAATTAAGACAAACTGCCATATGCCAGGACAATCTGAATATTAAGAAAACAGGTCTTCATGTTAGCAATGAAATTATTTTTATCAGAAATATTATTATTTTTCATGTGTCAGTGTTTCTGGGAAAATTTTGTTTCACAAACCACTTTTTGTTTCATTCTTTTTCATCTGACCAATAATAAATGTTTTAACTATATAATTAATGTATTATCATTAGTATTTTTATATATGTGTGCATTATGAAAAGATAAAGGTTAATTAATAATTCTGTCATTTAACTTATTAGTTTTGCTGCTGAACTTATCCTTTCAACAAACCAAGATTTATAATGTTACTGTTTTAGTCTGCACTCTGTTGCCTTGTTAGGAAATCATGCCTAAAGCAATTCTTAAGAAAAACAATTGACTGGGTGCTTGTTTATAATTTCAGTGGGTTAATCCATTATCATTGAGGCAAGAACGAGACAAGCATGGTTCTAGAATAGTAGCTTAGAGCTTTACATCCTCATCCTCAAGCAGAGAGACACTGGACCTGATTTGGGCTTTTGGTTTTTGTTTTTTTTTTTGTTTGTTTTTTGTTTTTTGAGATGGTTTCTTTGCAAAGGCATATTTGTCTTGTAAATTGCTCTGTAGACAAGGTTGACCTTGATCTTACAGAGATCCAACTGCCTCTGCGCCCAGAGTACTGGGATTAAAGGCGAGCTCCATCACTGCCCAAATTTTGTCCAATTTTGAAACAGACCACCAGTAAAACAGCTGCTCCAACAAGGCCACACCTGCTAATCCTTTCCAACAGTTCAGGAACTGAGGACTAAATACACAAATATCTAAGTCTATGAGGTCCATTTTTATTTACAATTATACATTTTTACAACTTTTTTGTTGTTCTCTTTCCTCGAAACTTATTTCACCAAATTAAGTTTAAAGATGTGACTGGCTTTTGTTGCCATACATGAACAGGTGATGAGAACCCATCTCTAAAGAATGAAGGGAATGCGGATGTAGTAAGAGTTTCTGGCCTGGCCTAGCTCTGAGATCCAGACCATCAGTCCCAAATATAAGTCACACAAAGGCTTATATGAATTACATGTTGTTTGGCTTATAGCTTAAGCATATTGCTTGATAGCTCTTGCATTTTAATCCATTTCTAATAATTTGTCTTGCCACGTGGCCCTTGGCTTACCTGAATTTCTTTACATCTTCCCCCTTGGCAGCAGCTCACAGCGTTTGTTCTGACTTTGCCCTTCTTCCCGTTAATCTATACTTGGATTACTTCCTGCTTCTAAGGTGCCTTTCTATGGGCCAAAAACAGTTTCCTTATTATCCAATGGTATTTCACAGTTTACAGAGAGATACCCCACATCATGGCAGCAAGGCATGAGTGTGGCTTTAGCTAATTCAAAGTTTCATTGTTATTGTTTGAACTGTCTTAAAAACTAATGAGTTTAACCATGGCATTTTCAGACATAGCTTGTTTTTGTTGGCTCTTATTACCCAGCACCTTTCATTGTAGCCTGAAGTATCTGACACTTCTAAGCTTGGGCTCTGAAGGATTCAACCCACCCACAGTCCCGCTGTTGCTTATATAATAATTACACAAAGGCGTATATTAATTACAAACTGTTGGTCTATAGCTTGGACTCTTTAAACTTAACACACTTTCAATAATTTTTGTATTGCCACTTGATTTATGGCTTACCTGTATTTCTTTACATTTTGCTTTTTAGGGCATCAGCTGGAAGCATCTCTGTGTGATTCTGCCCTTCTTTCCCTTTATCTATGCTTGGATTTCTGTCTGCCTCTACGCTGCTTTGCCATAGGCCCAGCAGTTCCATTATTATCCATTGTTAATTCACAGCATACAGAAAGACATCCCACATCACTTCCCCTTTTCTCTTTAATCAAAAAGGAAGGTTTCAATTTCAACATAGCAGAATTACTTATAACTATGTCTTCTCCTGGCAGCACCAACCCACTTCATGAGAATGATAGGCATAGAAAAAGTCCATGTGAAGTTTACTTTATTTGTGGTGGGAGTTAGCCTTAGCCTTGACTGATTGACAATATGCCAAATAAACTAGACATGCAGGACCCATCGTAAAGTGACCCTAGGAACTTTTCTAGAACAAGCTGAAATGGTCCTTCAGGTTTCTGCTTTACTGGGAAAACATGTCAGACATTTTGTAGAATACACAACTGACAAAGCTTGCCAAAATGAACAGAATGATTCTTCAAATTTTCTGCTTCACTAAAAAGTCTGCCAGAGACTCTAAGCTTGTAGGCTGAAGATGGTAGCCCCACTGTTACAAGGTAACTTGGGGTGATTGTATAGGAAGCCTGATGTCTCTGTCATTTTTAGAATTTGGAGGTTGATTCCAATGTACTTCCTGTATACTCAGATAATATTATATCCTTCTGTGGTCTTTGATGGAGCTGAATATTAAACATTTATAAGTATCGTTTTCTGTAGGTATAATAAAAGGTAAATTAGATATGAAACTTTGGACTCACAAGGATAAGGTAGATGATAGAATATTTTCTTTAACTTTGCTAAATACAAATAGACTAGAAATTTTAACTCTAATTCTTGCTTGATAGCTGTTTTATTATGTTAAAATTGAAGTATTCCTTTTTGATTAGACATAAAAGAAAGAGAAATGACCTGGGATTTCTTTCTGTATGCTGTGAATACCATTGGTTAATAAAAATGCTATTTTGGATCTATGGAAAGCCATTTTAGAGGCAAACGGGAAATCTGAGCTTAGATAAAGAAAAAAGAGGGGAGATTCAGATGCTGACGCTACAACCTACTGCCCAGAAAAGGCAAGATTATAAAAGTACATGTAAGCCATGAGCCATGTGGCAAAACATAGATTAATAAAAAAGGATTGAGCTTAGTTGCAAGAGCTAGCAAACAATAAACCTGAGCCATAGGCTGAACAGATTGTAATTAATAGAAGTCTCTGTTAATCTATTACTTCCCAGTCCCATCCATTTTCCTCCAAATGTCATAATTTCATTTTTCTTTGTGGCTGATGACAATTACCTTGTGTTTGTGATTGTACTTTCTTTATCCACTACTATGTCAGTTGACATTCAGGAAGGCTTCAGTCCTTAGCAATGAACATGGTTGGCTGAGTATTTTTCCATGGGTGAGAGAAGACACGATTTCCCTCTAGTCCCAGCTTAATCTGAGTGGAAATTTGATGGCTGTGTGAAATCCCTTAATTCTTTTTACTTATTTTATTTAGAAAAGTCTGTCTGATTGCATGACATCCAACTTAAGTGACTCCACTGCAATTTGGGCTAATATGATGCAAATTACTGTACCATAAAGCCATGCCCTTCCTTATATATTTTTTAATATCCATAAAGATAAAAATGTTTAATAAAACCACAGGGTCTTCCTAATATCCAGTACGTATTCCCAAGATTTTATGATAAAGTCCTACACATATGGAAAACTTTTCTGGCTTTTATCCAACAGGAAGCAGGATCACAGACATGCTTATTGTTGAGCTCACGTTTTTGTTTTCTTTCTGATTCTCCTCTCCCCGTATATCACTGTTCTTCTTTATTCCCTCTCCTCTCCTAATCTTTCTCTTCCCTTCCTCCCCCAACCAGTCTCCTCCTATTTATTCTCTTTAATAAAGATTTATTTTCTGTTCATGTCATTTCTAATATTAATGCTTTATTTTATTAATTTTCTTTTTATTCATAACAAATGAATATTGCTTTCTTTTGGCCAGGGTTTGTTATCTTATCTAGACTTGTCTAGAACTAATGGTCCTCCTATCTCAGATTTTCCTTTTCTCTTCCTTCCTTCCTTTCTTTTTTCTTTATGTTTATTCAAGACTGGGTTTCTCTGTCTCGCTTTGGAACCTGTGCTGTAACTCACTCTGTAGACCAAGCCGGCCTTGAACTCATAGAGTTCCACATGCCTTTGCCTTCCAAGTGCTGGGATTTAAGGCATGTGCCACAACTGCCCATCTGTCTCAAATTTTCAAATGCTGGGATGGCAGCAGTGTTGTCATTATGCGGGATGGTAAGAATCAGTTGTTTTCCTCCAATGATGTCATTTAAGAGCATTTTAATAATTTTTTTTTATAATCACAGTTTTATTCTATCAACCATATACTGTAGTATATCATAAAATACTTTTGCTTTACATGAACCTAGGCAAAATTTAGCTATCATAACAGTAAATTACTTAACCATTTAATTGATCAATAAATAATAATAAATAATTTAATTATAAAATTGTATTAATATTTCAGTTATTTAAGTCAGACCTTGCAATTTTGTTTCTCTTGTCCTGTGATGTAATGCAGCCTGCTCCTCACTGTGGTCTCACATTGGCCATTATCCTAAAGTCTAAAGCAATAGGGCCAAGAGTCTATGATGGAAACCTCTGAGGCCAACTAAGTGAAACTAAACCAACCCAAAACATTAGGAAGTTTCTTAAGTTGTTTTGTGATAGAAGAAAGCTGGTCAGCTAACAGGAATTCCTCCAACCTGCAGTAATTAGATAAACTATTTGATGATTTACTTAACATTATCTACACCAGATAAAGTTTTGATATTGTCAATAAAATAATATGTAACACCAAACTTCTGTTATGCATAATTGTAGAGATTGGCCTGCAGCCCCCAGGACTTAACACTATTTATGGCCTACTGTGTTTACTAGACTCAGTCAGCCTGTTCCATTATCGGAACATTGCCCAGGCAGGTGCTGGCATGAAGGAATCAGGAAATTAGCAGAGAACAAAGAAGTTGACCAAGGCCAAGTGTTGCCTGTGAGCTGCTAAGGTTACTCAAGGTGAGAAAAACAACCTCGGCTTATAAGGCTTCCCCTGAGCTTCAATAAATGGCATTCTTCATTCAAGAGTGACCTGTGTCTCCTTGTGTCTTTCTTAATCTCCAGGCCCTTACCCAACATGTGGCTGGTTCAGGTGACACAGGCATCACAATCATGCCATATGCTTATACTTTAAATTATAATTTTAACTCATCTCACCTAACCTCTAACAGAACGTTGTCATTCCCATTGGAGGAGAAAGTAAAGTATTTCAAGGAAGGACACGTAGATTAAGTGAAAAAAATTGAAAGGAACACAGCAACTGAGAAGAGCATTGGACTTTAATCACATATTGTTGACTGTCCCTTCTCTAGGAGGATGAAGATGATTTTTCGTATGGTTCTACTGGAATCTCTCTGACTTTGTAAGATTTGGTGTAGAGAGAAGTAATGCTTCATTTAATAGTTTTAGAAAATATAGCATTGTATTCAAATCTGGCTTCACTGGAACTTAAAAAAATAAAAAGACTAAAATTTCAATACTTTAAACTCCATCTGTCCAATATGTTTGATTCCAAAAGCACTTCTTCAACATAGCACAGAATGACATTGCATAGCCTCTTCCATGTACTAATTAACATTCATTTCATAATCAAAGAATTCAAGGTAACAGTCTCATTATGAAAACGGAGCCCTTCTAGACCAAGAATGACACAGAGAACAGTAACAGGAATGAACTCTCAAGATTTGTTTAATGAAAATAATTTTGCCTTGTTAATTCAGTTAATTTGTATCAATAAAGCTATCACGGGATCTGAGGTGTATACAGGTTAAGGAGCTATGAGGAGTTTCTTATTCATGTCTGTTCTACTGACAGAAATAATAAATAGCAATTAAGTGATTGCAGATTAGTAGTCACACATTTACCTACAATTTTTAATCATCTTCTTAGTGTAATCTTAAATATTAGCTAATGCTTGTCTCCAATTTTAATAAATAGACAATATTAGGATTATAAAGACTGTAATTAAGTTTATTTTTTTTTTTTTGTACACAGATATCATTTGTGCCAACGGTTCCTATGTCGGTTTCATTGTCCCTATATAGAGGATTTGGGTAATTCCTCAGTACAGACCCACAGCTTCTGGCTTTTTCAGCTCTTCTGTTTCAAAAATCTTTGCTTCAAATTTATCACACCCATCTATGTTAGTGGTCAGCTCTTAAGTCTGCTCATATGAAATGGTAGAATTCAAACAAAAGCTACCCTCTGCCATAGAAGTCCATTTTGGGAAATCTATTGCTGTAGCTCCAAAGCTTTTAATCCATAAATACCACAAATCTCTTCCAGTAATAGGACTGATAATCTTTTATTCACTTATGTTTCCAGGTCTCTGTACAGAATGATCATATAATCGCCCTTGTTATGTCCTGTCTCTTTCCACTTTCTTCTCAACCTTCAATCTGTCCCAGTGGGCTTGGCTTCTGATTGTCTAACTTTTCTCCCTGTCAAGGACTCAGACACTTCATTCTACAGACGGGTTTTAGCTTTCTTTACAGTTTACGTATATTCAATTCTTCCTACTTATAACAGAACTCAATACACTTTCTCTGACACTCTGACATGATTGGAGTAGTACTTTTGCATTCATTGTCTCTCACTTTTATTTCCAGTTATCCAGCCACATGGCTTTTCGTTCCATTAAAAAAATTAAGTAAACACTAAAAGTAGTCCTTCTCATGTTAGGAGCTTAAGAGCTGTTCTATTTCTATTTGATTTTTTCTTGTCATTCAGATAATGGCTCAATTGTTATCCTTTCTGAAAGTGCTTCTCTGGGGGACTATTAAACCTGAATTACCCACTCAGTTACTAAGTCTAATGTGCTCATCTGCTTTCTATTATTATAACAAAATATCTATGATAACTTCAAGGATAAGAAGGTTTATTTTGACTCATCACTTTAGGGATTTCAGCACACATTTTTGGATTTGAGTGAGGAAATATATATCATAGTTGAAATAGACTGTAGAGCAAGAGGTTTACTTAAACATAGCCAGGAATTGAGAGAAAGAACAAGCCAAAGGATCCTTAATCACCTAAAAGGGTATAATAGCATCCTGAATGATCCCAAGATATCCTACCTCTTGAAGTTCAGCCATCTTTCATCAATGCCTTATACTGGGACTAACCTGTCATAACCAAACTGAAGCTTAACACCAAATAATTTTAAGTGCATAGATACTGTCTTGGCTGTAGTTAACATTGCTCTGTTGAAACACCAGTATTAAAGCAGAGAAGATTGAGCTTATTCCACTTGTACTTCCACATCACAGTTTATTATCAAGGGAAGTCAAGGTAGCAACTAAGGCAGAGCAGGAACCTGGAAGTAGGAACTGAAACAGAAGCCATGGAAGGGTGATGTTCCCTGGCTTCCTCCTCATGGCTTACTTAGCCTGCTTTCTTATAGAACCCATGACCACCAGCCCAGGGATGGCTCTATGCACAGTAAGCTGGGCTCCTCCCCACACATCCCTGTTTACAGGCTTGCCTACACTTGGATCTTATTTTCAACTGAGGCTGACTCCTCAATGATGACTCTAGCTTGTCAATTACATAAAACCAGCCAGTAAAATGCTGTAAATGTTTCTGTTCACTAGTTGTTACCAAATCAGAATGTGAGTCTTAAGAAGGGATTTTCTTGTCTGCAGGAGCCACACATTACAGTCACGGAATGAGAACCTGGAGGTCCACATGGATAGAACCGTGCGCTAAGTACATACATGATTCCATTTTCTACAGTTGCTGTTACGTACTGTACTTATTATTTTAAGTATATACGTTTACTTTTCTTTCTTTAACTTAGCAAGGTTTTACTATATTAGTTTATTTAAAACCTTTCCAACATGCTGTCCTTTATGCCTTCTAGCCTCTTCTTTCCTTCATAAAGAGTGTCTCCTCCTCAACCTCACCAGTCCTGAACAGTTGTTCTTCTTCTAAACCTTTCCTGAATCTCCTCACTGCCTATTTACTCTTCTTTCTCTCACTTATGTTTATTAATATGATACTAATTTTCTACCTAAGCAATGACTATATCTGACTTAATATTCTTTTTCTTTTAAAAAATAGAATATATTTGCTTTTTTGACAGTTGCATACATATAAACAACATGTTCTGAGTATATTTACCCCAACTCCATCTTCTCATGTCTTCCATGGACCCTCCTCCTCATTTTTTATTAAAACATTTTTCCTCTCTCTTTTTGTACCTCCATTTTTATCTCTCTTCTTATTTTTGTAACAAACTGAGATCTGTTAGTGCTTGCTGCTGTCACAGTGACTGATCTTGTTGGTATGATCTTGTATAAGTAAACCTAGCTTCTGTGAATTCATTACCAACAGTGGCCACACACCATACCTACCCAGAAGAAGACAGTGTCTCAAAGCCCTTCTCCTCTCTAGCTCTGACATTCTTATGCTCTTTCCATCTTATTTTCCACAATGTTCATTGAGCCTTTGGTGATAAGGGGGTGATATATCCATTCATGGCTGAGCATTCAATAGACACTGATTCACACCAGTGATGAGTATCCAAATAAATTTCTGGATGTACAGAGAAGCTACATGTGCCAGTAACATGTATGTTCATAAACATAAGCATTTAAAATGGAAACCTGAAATATGCCCATTTAGAAAGACAGCAGTAGTATGTTGTGCTCTAGGGCATGTGACCTCCTCAATCACGGGCTTTTGGCCAGGTTTATAGTACCAGGAATGGATCTGCTCATGTGGTCCAGTCTTCAAATCCAACCCAAAGTGATGAGTTGCTCCATTACTGGGCATATCTTGTCTGGAAGGTCAGAGTTGTAACATGAGAGTGTTTGTTTCTGGATAATACCAGCAATTCACTTTTCCTTTGGTGAGCTGATGTCCTTTCTGACCCTGTGGAAGTTAGCCAACGGATAAAGTTTTCAGTTTCCAACTTGATTTCTCCATAATCTAAAAATTGTGTTTTATCTCCAGCAATAAGTTCTTATTGAAACATGAATTCTAATTGGTATTTAAAGAAAACTCAGAGCCAGATATTGGAGAAAAGCTGGAATATCAGAAAGAGGAAACAGACCACAGTCAAATATCACAGCCAATTTCTCAGGGTAAAAGCTGTCTTTCAGAGACCTCAGTCTGACTCGTCACTTCTACAGAATACCATGATGTCTTCTGCCTATATCTTAAATATCTTCTTCATTCACTTGTTTCATTTCTGAGTTCAACTCTGCATCATAATCCTAGAGTTAGGATTAAAGGTGTGAAGTTTGGTAGTTAGGCCTTGAACTCACAGAAACACAGACAGAACTCTGTTTCTGGAGTTATGGGATTAAAGGCACAGGTCACCACTCAGTCATTCCTCTGCTGAAATTAAAGGCATGAGTTACCACTCCTTGACCCTCTTGGCTAAAGTGTGGGTGAATCTGTTCTCTGATATTCCAAGCTTATTTTATTAAATATAAAATATATCACCACATCTTATCGTTTAGTTTTGGTGGAAATGAGAGCAGTAGCAGTAGCCTATATTATTTTATGGTTCTGGCAGATCAAATAGCTAGTAGGAAGATATCCTGTACCTGGAATGAGATTTTAATTTAATAAGCCATGTTTTTCAATGGGAATCATGATCCTTTCATGCAGAGCACCTAAATTCAAACTCCTTAAAAACAAAATATATGTATTTTATGCATACACACATCCTTATCACAATTAGTGGATTTCTATATACCCTTATTTTGATGACCTCATGAACCAATCCTTTCTCTTTCCTGTCTCCCACACCAACCCCTGCTTAAACCTTTACTATGTAGTATTTTTTGACTTGCTTTTATGGAAAGTGTTTTATTATCCACTCATTTCTTAAGTCCTCTTCCAAAGGCACATCAGGGTCCTTGCTAGATTCCTGCACTATACAGATACCCCAGTTAAACACATAAGTCTAAACTTTCAAAGCTAGGTTCACATTCAAGGGAGATCATGATGCATGTCTTTCTGAGCCCAGCTTTCATTACTTAGCATGCTCTTTTATACTTCCACTTATTTTTCTATGAAGTTCATGATTTCACCTTTTTATTGCACAATAAATTTCCATTGTATACATTTAACACAGTTTCCTTATCCACCAATTTCTGGTGGATATCTAGACATATGACATTTCTTAGCTATTGTTGATAAAGTAATAGTGACCATGGATGTACAAATCTCTCTGTGGGAAGATATGCAGTTCTTTGGCTTTCTATCTAGGAATAATAAAAGACGATCATATATTAGTTCTATTTTTAGGTTTCTAATAAACCTTCACGTTGTCTTCCATAATTGGCTGCCGTATTCTTTACTTTTTGGCAGTAGAAAAAAGCATATAATAAAATTTCCTATTTAACAATTTACACATACAATTTACAAAAAATAAATAAATAAATAATTCTAGGTAACCAAGGGAGATTCTGGTGATACAAAGGAGTCAGTAAATATAGACTGTTAAACAAAACATTTCACAATTTGACTCTAGTTTTCTTTATTTTAAATCCATGATTTGGCATAGAACTGAATTTAAATTCTTAAGAGGACCACAGAAGATTCAATTAGCCAGTTCCTGTAATTTATTTTATACTTTTGAATCCATCTCTGTACCTTTTGTGTCTAGATTTCCTTAGATACCATCTTTCTTATTTTTTATTATCTTGGTAATCCCTAAGAAGACAAAGGGGTTATGCATTTGTAATTTTCCTCCATGTAAAATAATTTTATAGATTGAATCCATTTTGTCTTAGATGCTTTGAAAGTGATTAAAAGCTAAAATAGAATGAAACACATATCCTTTTAGAAATTATGTTAAGTACTATTCTTAGATAGTAACAACATGAGGGAGATATTAATTCTACCATTGATCGAGTTAATGTATATTGATCTTATGTGTTTAGTGGGATATTGACTGTGACCCTGAGCAAGACAAACTAACTGAGAACAGAAATCTGTATTTTGCAAGTTCAGTAGTAGTGGCCACATGCATTTGATCTGTCGCTTGGGAGGCAGAGGCAGGTAGATCTCTGTGAGTTCAAGGCAACTCACAGAGAAATCCTGTCTCATAAAAAACAAAAGAAAGAATTAATGAAACCTGTATTTTGCTACCCAATATAGGGAAGTAAAAAAAAGGTGGATATAAATGTGGACAATGGTGTGCAGAATCTTATGTAGAGGACAATATCAGTGTACAAAGAACAGATTTCCAAAGGTTCTGATGCCGTTTACAAGTGAGAAACTGAGACTCAGAGAGAGGGCACATACTGAGAAGTGCTGTGGGAAGATGATGAAGTATGTTGTTAATATTTGTCCCTTTAATAAAAAGCTGATTGGCCAGAAGGCAGACAGGAAGTGTGGGTGGGGAAACCATACTAAGAAAACTCTGGGAACAGGAAGAGCACAGCAGAGACACCAGCAGATGCAGAGGAAAGAAGAGAAAAACGTTTCTTTGAGAAAACGTACCAAGCCAAATGGCTAAATAGATTAATGGAAATAGATTGAGTTAAGATGAAAGAGCTAGCTAGCAATATGTCTGAGCTGTAGGTCAATCAGCATGAAATTATATAAGTATTCAAGCCTTTGTGTGATTATTTGGGACTAAGCATCAGCCGGGTTAAGAGTGGGTCCAAACCTCTGGGATAGGCCTGAAAGTTTGAACCAGAAACTTTATCCTACAAAGAAGGAAATAATGTGGTGAATATATTAAACTATTTCTAATGTCAAAAGCAAAATATTAACTACTTGGCATTATAGTCTATTTTCCATAAACCAACCAAAAATAATATATAATATTTTGTATGCATTCTATCATTCTGATAAAATTTATGAACAGAGAGTTTTGATTTTAATATATTTTATATGAAAGTAATTAATTACACTTATAGTAAGCACATAATTTCTTATAATGGTAAAATACACAAATGATAACACAGATTTTGAGTTTTGTTACTAAGAAAAAAGTTTCACAATACTTGCTACTTTCTTGAATATATTAGTTGACTATGTTTTAAAAAATTTCTTCTTAATTATAATTAATGGATTATTGATTGAAATTTTATGAAATTTTTTGGTCCTTCTTGACATTATCAATCAACACATACTGATCTTCTGTTTTTCCTTATCTGTTTATGACTATGTTTATTTTTGGCATATAAACTGAGCGCTTATCTTTGTTGTTTGCTTTGCTTTTACTCCCCAATTCATAGGGATTTTCTAAATGAGTAAAATTAAAACACTTTGGGTTTTATTTTTCTTCTTTCTTTTCTCAGGAAAACATTTTAATTAGGAAGTGTAATGAAATATTCTGTTTGAATAAGTTGTGTGTGTGTGAGGTTGAAATTGATACATTCAACTCAAGCTATTTATGAAGATGGGTATGGTTTGTTATCTCTTACACATATGTTTTATATAGAAAGATACACAGAAAGAATATTTGGATGCTGCTATTTTATTCATATTTCCAGCTACTTTCCTGCATAAGCAATTTTCCCAGCCTTGGCTTCTTTGCAGTTAATGAAAGAAGATATTATTTTAATGCAAGAAGAAACAAAATAATTTTGCTTCCTATCAGCTTTGCTTCCTATCAGCTGATAACTGACATACACACACACACACACACACACACACACACACACACACACACACACACACACACACCCCTGCAGGCATGTAGCAATGTTCATCAAAAGGAACAGTAATGAGACTGTGTACCTCCACACCTGTGATGTCTGCCATCTTTCTGCAGAAAAGAGTGGTTGCATTCTGAATTGTAATGTGAGCGAGAGAAAAAAAATCTCAAGGGAGGAAAAAACATGTTGGAATAGCAATGAGGAAATAGTTGCTCTACATGACATTTTATTTCTGGATGGCTGGAAAGATCAATGTACTTGCCTGGAGCTCGTGAATTAATATCCCCAGCTATCAAGAAAGCAGACACTGTGCACAGAAACTTGTTCTTTATTGTAAACTTCTTGTCATAAGTAAAGTAATAATAAGGTGGCTTCTGAATAGGTGTCACCCTTGGGTATAGTGGTCCTGTATCTTTAAGTCACTAATACCTGTACTATATAGACTTGACTTGAATTTTCTATGCAACTGAGACTATTTCTATTACATGGAAAGCACAGACTCTGGGTCACTCAGCCTTTTATAAATATCTTTCTGATACCACAGAGGTCATTTTCTCTCCATCTGCTCCACTGTGATGGCTGGGTTGCATTCTTGAATAGGAATTTCATAGCTATCTTTCTCAAGTTAATAGCTTATGTCTCTGGTACAGGCAACAAAATTCTGTTATTTTTACCGGTATAAAAATGTATTAAGAATAAATACATGTCCACGCTTGTTTAATCAAGAATGTTTAAAAAGGTTTTTAAGATTCAGCATTGTGCTAGACAGTGTGCATAGCTTCTGTTCCTAATTAGTTTAAATGGTAAGTCCAGTGGAGATAAATGCTTGCTGTATCACAAATGCAATAAGAAAATATAATTTTTAAGAAGAGTGATCAAATACTTTTCTTGATGTAGGTGGAGTACACCCCTATGACATCGAATGGCAAAGAGCATATGTGGGCTTTGTAGCATTCCAGAACTTCTGAGACCTCAAATAAAGGATATCGCTTTACATACATAATTGTTGGCCTCAGATTCTTTTCAGGACTTTAATGATAAGATCGCATAAAATGAAAGGAATTCACAAAAGTAAGATGAATGGAATCAATGTTCACGGGAGTAGTGGAAATACAAAAGGTTCCACTTTGGAAGGAGGCAGTTATAAGAGGACTGGATGAAACAGATGGTATATAACAGCCTTGAACCTGTCATAAAGGGGCCTCAGAGGATCTTCAGCCATTCTTCTGCTCTTTTTAAAATAAGGCACAATTTAAATGGTTTTCTAGCAGTAAAATATCTCCTTATTGGTACCTTCCACTAAGTAGTCTTGTGAGATGGAATTAAGTTCTCTTTCCATTTTAGGAAGAGAATGTAAGCCTCTGCCGTTTAAAAGCATCCAACTTAATAAAGAAAGCGTAAAGATGAGAGGAAATTATCTTCCACTTATGCCATTTATGGGTCCTTCTGTAAGTCTGTGCTGAACAGCTAGCCACAATCGCTGGCTCTGTCCTTTGCAGCTCGCATCCTGTGGAAACGGTGACCTTCACGATAACTGCATTTATGGCTTTGTGAACTTCATTTATGCTTGATATCAAAAATGTGTCTATAGAAAGTAGAACAATGTGAAAATTGTAAATCATTCTGTCATAATTGCTTATGACATAAAATGGACCAGTGTTTGCGTGAATAAAAGCCAAGTGCTCTACACTGTAGCATCACAAAGAAGTACTTCACAGAGTATGTCGGTTACAGCTTCCTCACCTATGGTTTCATGACAAGAAATGGAAGATGATGGCATGATTCAGTCATAGTAAACAAAGTTGAAATGGCTCATGTGTCATTTTAATTAAGTAATTTTAAACAAAATACATCCACCACCGGGGGCTGGGTAATGTCTCAGCAGATAAAAGCCCAAGTTATGGAAGCTTGGGCTAAATTCAATTCCATGAACCTGCTTGACAAGCAGGATGTGGGGTGTGAGCATCTGTAATCCCAGGACTTTGGTTGTACCGTTTTATGTCTTCCCTTTCACTTTCTTGAGCTCAGACCAGTCAAATATTTGCTCCCCTCTTCCAATGAAACTACTCTCAAAAATTCTGTGAATGGTTTGTTAACAAGGTCATTCCACACATCCTACCCACAGGCAAGAATGCAATTCTAAGAACTTTGAGGGTACCACTTACCTGGGTTTCCCTAACTTCACTCTTTTTGCATTTTCCCCCTCATACCTCAGGAAGACTGAGCTTGTTCCTTTGAATTGTTATTTTTGTTTTATTTTATATTGTGTGTTTATTTGGGTGACATATATGTCTGTGTGTGCATGCGCACATGTGTTTACTTTTGCATTCGTGTGTGTGTGTGTGTTTGCACACGCGCATGTGGGTTTCTCTTCACTGTCTTCACTCACATCTTGTCTTTTGGGGTACTGGATGATCTGTGGGACAACATTGGGGTTGCAGGTACTTGCTGCTACCTCTGCTTATCATATGGGAGCTGGGGGGCAGAGTTCAGGTTTCCAGCCTGTCCTGGGAAACTTTTAGCTCTCCACCATCACCTTTTGGGTCCCTGCTCCTAGCAGTCTGCATCGTGAATTTTCATAGATGTGCCAATCCTTAAACTACTTTCTTTGCCCAGTGGGCTGCTCAGGCCCAGAGAGCCCTGGTATTTCCATGAGCTGCTCATGGCCCTCATCTTCATTTCAGTTTTCCTCACCCCTGTTAAAAATTACTACAAGTTCAGTGACTTAATAAAGAAAAATGCATTTTTTTTCACAGTGGAAGAGGATAGAGCAAATAGTCAAAACTAAAACATGACAGGGTGGTGTGGTGGGATTCTGGTGTTGGCTGACCAGGCTGGGAGTTGTGTCTCTGGAGTTCTGGGAGCTTGAATGGGTCGTGGCCGGGACCGTTGAAAAAGGGCTGCTGGGATCTTGAGCGCCTGTTTGGTTCCTCCCTTCTTGGAGACCAGACCAGCAACCCCTTCGTGGGACAATCCTGATTTCAAGAATTGCAATAAGGTTCACAGTTTAATCAAGATTATAGTTGTGAGTGTTAAAATACCCTTTAATACATATTAATCCTTTGTATGGTATGTTGCAAGTGAGAATTATTGCAATAGGGTGGCCTCCCTCTGAGGCTTCCAGGAACCTCTCTGCTCCTTTCTCTGTGTCTGGGGGCTGCTGGCATCCCTTGAATTATGGCTCATTTCTTTGGGGGTATGTATATCTTTGTTTATGGTACCATCTTCTTTCTCTTTATGAGTAAAATATTTTTCGTTATCTTCTTTAAGAAGACAAAACTTTACATGTATGGCTCAGTAGTTTAAGATAACGTTGTCATCTTAAACGGATTAACCAGCTATTACAACGTTTTTCTGCCCTGTCCCCAGTTCCTTTCTCTCCTTCTCTTCAGATTTATCCCTCAAGTCCTTCTGCTTCTCCTCCGTTCCTTTCTCTCTCCTAACTCTCTCTTCCCACCTTCTCTCTGCTTCTCTCCCTCCCACACTGTCTTCCCTCCCCAGGGTCCTTCTTCCTATGTTCCAGTTGGTCCTCCTACCTCGTCCTCCTTCTCGTTCCCTCTCTAACTCCATGGTGTCCCCTTCCTCACCCTCTCTCTCTTCTAGTTTCACAGGCTACAGCCATGGTTTCCAGTCACTAGGGAACATATATCTACTGGGTAGGTCTGTTTTACAGCCTGTAATAATCTCTCCTGAATCTTGATTAAACTGGGAATATTTCTTCAATTCCTTTCCTGGACGTATTATTTTAATTTTTTTCATACTTCCACCACATTCCGCAGCACTCAGTATCTACTTTCCTCTTCTTTTTGCTTAGAGTACTCAACTAAAATAGTTACATATATTTTAATTCACCGACTTTTAATTATATTTTCTTTGATGTGTAACTCAATGGTGATTACATTTTTGCTAATTATCCTTAGTATTTATGTTAATACTTGTGAACCAAGACACAGTAAATATTAGGAGTGCCAAACTTTTTCATGGTTTCTTATTAGCAGTGAGTTTGCACTATCGTGGTTCTGTACCATTGTTTAACTCCATTTATCATTATTTGTGTTCTTTGGTTTTTAGATAAACAAATTCACAAAGATCTACTAGTATTGGGAAATTTTCCTACTTTGGATTTTTCCCCAAGCAATTTTACAAGTAATTTTTCCAAGTAATTTACAAGTAATTCTTTTCAATTTTAAATGGAAGAATAATAGCAAAGGAAGCCTTTATATTTCCCTTTCTGTTTTAAAATAATATTTATTTGAATCTAGTATTTAAGTCTTTTTCTTATAAAATTGTGGCTTTCTCTAACTTTTTCTGTTGAAGAAATTAAAATAAAGGTGGATAACTTTAGCATTTAGGAATTTAGCAATAGGAAGCAGAGGAACTCTGTTCTCTTTTAGGTGATGCAAACACAGTTTAAGGCAATGCAGAGGTCAAGAATGATTTTGCTTTTCAATGGTTTTACTAATTATATGTATATATATATATATATATGTCTTATATACATTATAATTACATGTTACACACAATAACATTATAACATATATTATACACTGTAATTACATATTATGCAACATAATATATGTGCATCTATATGTATATGTATTTATCTTCCAAATTGTCACTATTATGTCTCAGGCAACCAATTTGAAGACTAAATTCTTAAAATATCTTTTAAAATATTTTGAGGCTTTCATGCAGGTGAGCACTGTATTTATGTGATTTGAACCCCCACCTACTCTGTTCTCTCCTTCCAATGTCTCATTAGAGTCATGACCTCTTCTTCTGAGCTTATTATTGTTAAACATAGAAATAGAAAAAAAAAACTACAAAAAAACCCCAAAACAAACAAACAACAAAAACCCCCACCTACCTGGAAATCTTCCTTAGAGGAAGTTTTAAGGAGAACTCTAGAGAAGTTTTCCCAATGGCTGTGTTAGAACACAATTCTTGCAGTACTGTGCAAACAATTCTATTTTCAATATGTGGGAAATGGGATTCGATGAGAACAACAGAGACTCCCTTACCCGGGTAGCTTGGGCCCAGGGCTGGGAGACTGGATGCCAATAAAACTTGCAGTGGCTCAGAAGGTTGCTGTACTTGTCACTGAATCAAAGAATTCATTCCATGGGTAAAACGAGGGACGAGTTAAAGGGAAACGCGTACCATAGTAAAAAAGCTTAATGAAGAAACATTTATTGTAGACAGAAACAGTAACTCCTACATGTGAGCGGGGCTGAGAAAGAGATGCTGGAAAGATTGGGGCTCTGAGGAATAGTAGAGGTGTGAGATGTAAAACTGTCGCTACAGGATTTGCCTTATGGTAAAATATGATTCTTTCCTAAGGGAGTAAATTGCTTTTTGAAATGACTGGGCTGTGATATGGGGAATGAGCTGGTCAGTGTGGCATAGCCTTTTATAAAGCTACCCATTTGTCTCCCCACACCAGTGACTAGCCTGGAATTCCGGCTCATACTTTCAAGGATGGATGATGTACTGGATCACACGTGGCTTCCAGGCAGTTCTGCTCATTAGGCCTTTGTGCCAAAGGAGAACGATTCAATAACCCCCCACAGATAGGAACCTGTGCCTCTGGCCCAAAGTCTGGAATTTCTTGCATCTCACTAAGGGCAGAATAAAACTGCTTGTTTTGGAAGTCCCACCCTACATGCCTGGGATGGTCTTCTGTTGTCATTATCTTACCCATTAGGCTCCAATGTATTATACTCCCCCTCTTCAGTTTAACCCACACTAAGAACGCTTGTACCTGAAGACTATTATCTTATGTCCTCTAAACAACTTATGAGTGTTTTCTGCTTTTTTCTTTTTTTTTTTTTTTTTTTTTTTTTTTCAAATTACCTCAAATTGGAGAGGACAATTGTGAAAGCATTTAAGCATTGCAAGATTTGGGGTGTTTGTCTCGTATATCTTCATTCCTAAACATCTTTTTCGTATTTTCTTCAAGTTTTTTTTTAAACGTTATACTACCTTGTTTTTTATTTTTAAAAAAAATAAAATTATTTTTTCCATGTCTACCAGGGCTCTCCCTCCCTTCCCTCCTCCCAGTCCCTCCCAGTCCTTCCTCAGCACCTTCCCACCCCCTCTCTACATCCCTTCCCCAGGGAGGGCAAGGCATCTTAAGGCAAATCAGTTAAGTCTGGCATATCCAGTTGAGGTAGGTCCGAGTCCCTCATCCCAGTATTAAGGCTGGGTTAGGTGTTCCTCTGTAGGGAATGGGCTCCGAGATGCCAGTTCATGCACCAGGAATAAACTCTGATCCTACTGCAAGAGGCTCCACCAACTGCTCACACCATTTGACTGTCGTCTACCTTCGGATGGTTTAGTTCATTTCCTTGAAGGTTCCTCAGCAATTATTTCAGAGTCATCTATTGCTGGATGAAGGTTCTATAATAACAATTAGGGTGATCATTGATTTGATTATAGGGGAGGTCCCATTTAGGCACCCTTGTACTACTGCTTCGAGGGGTCATCTTGTGGATTCTTGAAGGCGTCCTTAGCACCAGGTCTCTCTCTGACCCTACAGTGGCTCCCTCTATCGAGATACCCGTTTCTTTGTTCTTCCTCTCTTGATCCTCTCACTCAAGCATCTCCTTCTCACATTTGTTCCCAGCTCCTCTTGCTTGTCCCCCCCCCCCCTTACGGTCCCAATTTACTCAGGAGATCTTCTCTATTTCCCCCTCCCAGGGGGATCCATGGATATATCTCTTAAGTTCCTCTTGCTGCCTAGCTGTTCAGGGTTATGGTTTGCAGCCTTGTTACCCTTTTCTTTATGTCTAAAATCCACTTATGAGTGAGTACATACAGTGTCTACCTTTCTAGGCCTGTGTTACCTCACTCAGGATGACACTCTCCCAACCCATTTATTTGCCTGCAAATTTTAGGATGTCATTTTTTTTCCTGCTGAGTAGTACTCCATTGTGTAAATGTAGCACACTTTTTTGATCCATTCTTCAGTTGAGGGGCATCTAGTAGAGAACTCAAGAACTTAGATGCCAAAAAGTCAAAGAATATAATTAAAATATGGGATTCAGAGCTAAAGAGGGAATTATCAGCAGAAGAATTTTGAATGGTTGAAAGACACTTAAAAGAATTGCTCAACATTTTTAGCCATCAGAGAAATGCAAATCAAAACAACTCTGCATTTTACACCTGTCAGAATGGCTAAGATCAAAAATACAGATGGCAGCCTATGCTGGAAATAATGTGGAACAAGGGGAATACTCCTCCAGTGTTGGTAGTAATGTAAACTTGTACAGCCACTCTGGAATGCAGTATCGTGGTTCCTCAGAAAACTTGGTATCAATCTCCCCAAGGATCCAGCAATATTACTATTGGGCATATACCCAAAGAATGCACATTTGTATCCCAAAGGTATTAGCGCAACTATTTTCCAACTATAAAATTATTTTTGTTGCTACTTCAGAGTCGTAATTTTGCTACTGCTAGGTATAGTAATATAAATATCTGATATGTGTTCCCTGTGAAAAGATCAGTCGACTCCTAATATGCAGGCTAAGAGCTTGCTGCTCAAGAAAAGGTTTCCCAAACCAGAGTTGGAGTGTTTCTCACTGTGTGTGCACCTTTCTGTTCTGTTAGCTCATAGGATGTACTTATATCTTTTACCGTCATCACCCAAATCATGCTTGAAACAGATATTAAAATCTTGTTGAAAATTCTCAACTGTGATGCTAAGATGTTTCACAGCGTTAACCCACATGCCACATGACACAGCTGTGTCACCAACATTTCCACTAAGCCCATGTCAAGTGTCTGTTTCTTACCACTGGCTTGTGGCAAGAAAGCTCAACTTCTTCTTTTTTAATTCCTAAAACTCTATTTTCATGACAGAAAACATATGGACAAAAAGCATAAAATATGAAGTGTGAGGAGTGGAATCAGATGCCAAATTTTAGGGTCCCATTAAGCAAAAGACAATTAGGGATGGTTAAAGAAACACTAATATGATTCAGACTAGAAGGTTATATGTTCCCTGGTACTGTGTTTATAGCCCCTTGCTTGTGTGGACAATTTGCAAATTATCATCTTACAAATAAAGTACTTTTTAATTCAGTTTTATGGTTTCTTTGCCTAATAACACTGATTTTTTATTTTTTTCTAGTAAGTACTGGAAAATACAATATATTTAGCTGGTAAGTATAGAAAAATATCATTTAAAATAATATTATTTTTAAAGATTGTTGTGTATACTCACAGAGAGTGGGTAGGAGCATGTTTTGCTGGATCTTGAATTTCATATAAGCAGAATGAGCCTATCAGTCACCATATTATTATTTATACAATGTAAAAAGCAGAATGAAAGAAAATTCTGATACATTAAAGAATGTTACTTACACTTTTCCATTAGTTTGCCTGAACTACAATTTTTAAAAAATGGATTGAATTAAATCAATTTGGTGTTTGCAGCTTATATTTTGGATCAAGCTTCCTTAGCATTGGGTGACATTTTTACAACTTGACCTGTGTATTTTTTTTTCTTTGGGTGTAAGAGCAGAAACTAATGTTCCTCTTCAATAGTTGTTAGTAGCATCCCATCACACATGTGATAATGGCCGCCTAGACATCCTAGACATTGAAACATTTCTTCGGTTGGAGATAGAGTGCTTGTGCACATTTGGAACCCATTGCCAATAGCTAAGAAACAGCACTTTGAGGGAGTTGAAGAGATGGTTCAGTGGTTAGAGCACTTATTGATCTTGCAAAGAGCCTGGGTTTGGGTTCCTAGCACCCACATGAGGACTAACAATCATCAGTAACTCCAGCTCCAAGGGATCTGATATGAGCTTCTTACCTCTTCAGGCACAAATCACACACATGGTGTACATGTATACACACATACAAAACACTCATGTAAATAAAATAAAAAAATCTAAATCAAAGAGAGAGCACTAATGAGTATTATCATGCAAAATCATATCTGAAATGAAACTTCTTGTTTTTAGATTCTCCTCTTGTGTGCAAAGGATTGAGGTCAGGAACTTGCACATACCAAGCTCATCACAGACTTAGATCCCCAGTCCCTAAACTGGAATTCTAAGTGTCAAAGATCAAAATGTTTCTTATATATCATTAAAGCATTTACATACATACATTACAAGCACACTATACTTCATATTAATGGCCAGATGTATGAATACATATGTTTGGATAGCTGAGCTAAACTTGGAATATTTTTAATAATTCTGTTAAAGAATATTCTAAAGCAACACATCCATTCACTGTGTACGTCACAGCATGGTTTGCCTTCTATTTGAATATAAATAATAGGGAAGTGATTTATATCTATAATTTATGTCTATAATTACTGGTCACTCATTATTGCCTTTAAATATTTACTACTTGTGGAACAAGTGTAGTTTAGGCTCACAGTGGTTTTCTGTGGCAAAATGAGAACGTGGCTCTGTAATGACATTTCATTATTTTACATCTGAAAATTTATTGAAGAGAAAGAGACAACTTGTGTGTTGTATTCATTTCAAATTTGAGCATTTGCCTCTTCACCATAGTTCTATTTTAATATCTGGGCTATTAATAATTTAAATGTTTTAGCTTCTGGGTACACAGTCATAGATTAGCAACTAAATCTATAGCAGTAAAAAATAGAGCATAAACTTTATAGCAAAAGAATGTGCAGAGGAACAGGGAAATGGATCACTTATAAAAGTGCTTATTGTATAAGTGTGAGGACTTAATAGTTTCATATCTCCAGAATCCATGTATGAGTTGCACACAGCATGAGTGTCTGCAATCTCAGAACTCCAAGAAGGAGATGGGAAGCAGAGAGAGAAGAACCTAGATGCTCACACCTCAGCTGCTGTGGCTTTAGAGCATAAAATACTATGAAATTTTGTTTCAAACAAGGTGGAATATAGATGGATAGTCAAAGTTGTCCTCTGTCTTCCACATGAACAGAGTGTTACTGAAAGCTCACATTCACATATTAAGTTGTAGGGACAACACACATACATACTTAACCCCACTTACACACACAAAGAGAGAGGAATGTACAATGTGCAAAGCGTGATGTGTATATTACAACTTATTAAGAATAAGACAATACTTTGCTGTTGAATATAATTATAATTTTTATGGTGTGTGGGTGTGTGTTTGTTGTGTGTGTGTGTTGTCTCTCTGTCTGTGGGTGCATGTATCTGTTGGTTTTAAAGGAAGGCTACATGACGGCTTTTCTCAGTTACTCTTCATCTTTGTTTCCTCACAGGAGATGCAAGTTGCCTTCTCATTTGGCTGGGCAGAGAGGTCCTGAGCTCTGCCAACCCCCACCCCCATCTCTGGTTTTACATATATGCATCTTCATGCTCAGCTTTGATGTGGGTGCTGGGGACCCACACTAAGGTCCTTAGGTTTGTACATCAAGCACGTTACCCACCTCCCTAGGCCAGAATTGCAGTGACTAGAAAGACTGCACTCAAGTCCATGCCACTTGGTAACTTTTGTATCAACTTCCAAACTTGATAATTTAGAACTTGCAGCTTCCTTAGTGGTGTGTGAAGAAATATCATTAGTCTACGTTTAACAATGGCGTAACACTAACCTCCCAGGTGAGGTTTTTGTACTGAAAACAAGAATCTAAGAAATGTAATAAAAAGGAAATCAGGGTTGAGGAGATACAATGCATGTGTACCTTCTGTAGGATTGAGAAAATACCTGCTGTTCTCTTCAAACTGTAGAACACACTAGTCTCCTATTCTATAGAAATGTGGAATATTTAGGATGAAGCAAAAACTAGCCTAAAGTTACCTTTTCCCCCCAGAATTCCTCTTAGTGTTCTTTGTGAAAACAAAATGATATCCCAAGTCGTAAATCTAAAATTTCTGTTAAATGTCCTGTGTGATTTCCACGTCTGACTCTGACAGCCTACAATTACCTGTTGGTTTACTTGGACATGTTTAATCTCACTGGTCAAGTTCATGACTCACATTAGACCTACAGGTAGAAGAATTGTTACAGTTCCTGTATTTCAGGATAAGCCTTTTCCAACCTTTTTTTTTTTTTTTTGAATGTTACAAAGCTTTTGCTGTCTTATCAATGGACAAGCAACTTTTAGATGCTTCTGAATGACATAAGAATGGCCTATATTTTAAACGTAACATTATATGAAGTTACAGGCATCTTGTAAAGCACAAATGTAGATCCACCCACTGATGGGGGTAATTAAGACTCTCTCTTGTACTGAAGTATTAGTGGTTTAAGAAGCCTAGTCTAACTGGTCTTCAAAGTTTTGTTTTGATAAAGAAAAGTATAGGCTTAATAGAGACCATTAGTTATATTCTGCAATGCCTTATTATCTCAACAGTGGTTCACTCTCTTAGAGAAGTTTAGGAGGATTTTAAGGGCATAAAATAGAAGAAAGAGAGATGTTGGTGTGTGTTCTGTGTTATTCTAGAGCACATTACTGAACAGATACTTTCATTCAAAGAGTTATCTGTACAGTAAAACAGTTTGGTTTGGTTTTCTGACTTACTCTTGATTAGGGACCAGATAATATGTTGTTAATTTTGTTTAAAGGAAATTAAATTCTTTATTTTGAATAGGAAAAAAATAGTCCCAACACTTATGGTTATTTTTTTCTGGGATCATTTACTAGTTTCTAATCTAGGAATTGATATATGATATTTATTTTTGACTAAATACTTCATTCTCTATTTAGCCATGGACTACCTTTTCCCACTCTTAATTTTGATTTCAAAATCATAATTTTTCGATATTAGCCTTTTTATTATAAGGTTCTGGGATGATTTCAAAGATACAAATTCCCTCAAATAAGCTGACAACTGAACTGTTTTCAATTAGCTCTGGTTATAACTGCTATCCTCAGGGAAAGTCCTCTAAGAACATTTACAACAGCGTTTGGTTCCTGAGAGGAATATGGATCAGTCAGTGCTGATTTGGGTTTGAAATGGAAAGGGGATGAAGGAAAGAGAAGAGAAACGGATGTTTGATAATTTTCAGAAAGAAGCAGGATATGAACTAAACAGGAAGAAAGTGTGGAAACCTGTGAGACTTGAATTGCTCATTCACTGAAGATCAAACCACAGAAAGTAACCAAGATTCAGATCCTACAGAAAGCTTCCTGCACCTCTCTTGTAGGCAGAAATTACTCATTAATGCAAGAAAAAAAACCACTTTCATGCTTACAATATCTATCTATTTGGGTTTGTCATGTGAGGGAATATTTCACATAGCAAGATAAAATATTTGTACCTGTTGAAGAGTTCAATGAAAGAGTTATTCCTCACATCTTGAAAAGGAATGTTATTTCTCAAGCAATGTTGATACAAATCTGTACTCAATTTTTTGTCATGACTACAGAGTATATAACAGTAAGGGAATTCTAGATTGAGGAAACATTTAGTGAGAATATTCTTGTTTATGTAATGGGGCTTGGATAATTTAGAAATAAGTTATCAATAAGTTAATAGAGCTGTGATAAAAAAAAATCTGACTTTACATTGTATATTTGGAAATTTATTTTCAATTTTTCTATATTTTCATTCAATGTGTGTGTCTGTGTGTGTGTGAGAGAGAGAGAGAAAGAGATTATGTTTCTGTGTATGTGTCTTTATGTGTGTCTCTGTGAGAATGTGTTTGTCTCTGTGTGTATATGAGTGTATCTGTATGTGTGAGTCTCTGTGTGTGTGTGTGCGATTGTGGAGTTCAAAGTGTGGGAACTGGTTTTCTCTTTCTACCATATGATTTCTAGGGCTTGACAGAACTCAGATCAGTCAAGTTTGGTGAAAATTCTGTTACTCTCTGAGCCATCTTGGGGTTCATAACCTATTTTTTAAATAAAGAACCATCTATATGCTGATTTATTTAGTACTATTTATTACATAGCCTATATCGACCAACCAATTCAGACCCTGGATAAAGGTAAATGTGGGGAGGTTGATATTAGAAACAATCAGAAATGTTATTCTTCTGTATCCACTGACTTTACAATGAACAGAATCTTCCCAATAGGGTTTCTGAGTCATTTGCAGACTGCAGACATTGGTCAGGTATTTAATCTGACTTGGGACCATCCTCAGAGTGTATAGGAGCTGATGCTGTCACTAGTCATTGATTCATGTTTGCAGTTTGCCTCTTTGTTGCTCAAAGACACTGTGGGGTTAGTCCAGAGGTGTCTTCTTTGACCTTGTATTACTTGACTCTCGGTGCTGAATTAATTCTGAGATATGAGCTGATGTGGGCAGAAGCACTTTTAAATTTCACTATAATTTGGGCACTAATATGTCACTACTTAAGACAATGCTACTCTAGTCATAGGTAACAGTCCACTCGGAACTATCTACACACAGTAAATGTAAAGACAGGTCACTGTTTCATTGTACAGCGAAACATGCAAGGTTGTGAAGACATTACAAGCTAGTAAGTACTTTGATATTATTTGAGAGTGCAAAGGACTGTTTCTCACAAAGAACACCAAATAACTAAGGCCCTTGATGTGGTTACACCACTGAAAAGGAGAGCCTGTCAGAAAAGATACACTGTGAGTGATGACTTTTGTAAGCCAAGACTAATGACACAGAATTCTGGGGCAAAGGGTTACAGAAATATTGCACCGAGGAATATTGAATTCATATGGTGCAGTTCTCTGGTGATCTAGGTGAGCAAAGTGTCATCTCTTACCCGCCTTTATTGGAAAAAAAAAATTAAAGTTAATTATCAAGGACGCAAGACCTTATTGCCCTCTTCTGTTTCAAAAGCTGCTGTTAGATTTGGTTTCAGTATAAGAAAGCATAAAAGAGGGTCAAATTAAATTAAGAGCTTCCCAGTCCATCAAAGCATCAACCTGGAGAAGCAGTACACCAAAGGAAGGACACTCAGATGCTAGAGCCAGAGAGCCCAGCCTGCAGCTGACTCGTGTGTGACTGTGTATAGTCTCTGCTTAGATCTGTAATTCATGAGGTAGTAGTAGCAACAGGACCCACAATATGACTGCTATAAAAACTAAATTAGTTAGTTTTCATTCAAAATATTTATGGTTTAAATTGCTATCCCTTTTTACAGGTTTATGTAGTTAGTAATTTGATTATGTGATTTGGTAATGTTATTTGTATATGGAAGGACACTGAATTTCAGTGTAGGTAGGTTCTTGTTTCCTGTTCTGTCAGTGTCTTCCTGACCTCTTTAAAGGGACGATGAATAAAACATTGTCCTTCTCAGGTTCAGTTCATAGCGACCACTTTTTACTACAGATGTGTGAAGTTGTTTAGCCACACACTCAATTCAATCTCATTCTGACACTGTTTGCCCTACAGGGTGGCCTAGCCCACAGTATAGAGGGTTCAATTGAGCGTATAAGCTGTGATCTATTATCAGGCTGACTAGCTGTACATCATGATGCCACCATCACCTTATCAGGTTCTAATTAGTTACTAGAGTTCATAGATCTCAGGGAAAAAGCAGCTCATTCTGTTTGTTGGATCACTTTTAAAACGCCTCAAAGACAGAAGTCTGGGATACAGCATTCTAAGTGCCCTGGGTTCAGTCCTTGGCACCTAATGATCTAGGCCTGGGAGAATATACCTCTAATCCTAGTCCTCAAGAAGTGAAGGCCAGGGAATTAGCAGTGCAAAGCTAGTTCCGCTATAAAGTAAGTTTGGGCCAAGCCTGAGCTACATCTGATCTTTTCTCAAAAACAAAATAACTGAGTAAAAAAGCAACCACCAAACCAAACAATTAACACACACACACACACACACACACACACACACACACACACACAGACACACACACACACACCAATGTACTAAAGAGATAATTTTTTTTGTTTGTTTTAGAGAGAAGGCATATAAACTCGGGCAGTTTCACTGGGCTTTTCTGTCAAGCAGAGATAGAGAATGACATACACCCAGGTTGAGTTAATACTTTGATCAAATATGTATAGCAATAGCCAAATGCAAAGAGAAAGCAGCAAACTGGATATGACATTGAAAGTGAGATAGACCTGTGCCCCTGGAGCTGTTATAGAGGGGGCTCTGGAAGTCTCGTTTAGCTGAAACCCAATCACTAAAATAGGGTGACCCAGTAAACCCTAGGCGATAGCTAGGTGGAGTAATAAAGAGCAAACTGATACTTCCATGTCTGTTTTGAACCAAGACACTTTTTTCAAATAGCTGTATAGCCTCACTTGGATTATCTCCAACCTGGACCTCTCAGGTCCATAAAACATCTGTCCCTCAATCACGGACCTCAGCAATGTGGGACTTTATTACTTTATCGCTTATTATAAAAACTGACCATCTTCTCCCACTTTTATAATTGAAACATTCTATCTAGGCTAGCTGCGAGTGAGCAAAAAAGAAAGACGATACACAAGTATATGCATTTTTTCCCCTTAAAATCACCTCAGGCTCAGTGGGTAAACAGGACTGCAGACATTGTGAGGACCTAAGTATGATCTCCAAGCCACACTGAGTACTGAGTAGGGGAGTAGCACAGCACCCAGACTTGCGTAAAATGAAATAGAAATAAAAATATTTCTGACATTGTGCTCTTGATATTTTCTACTTTTTGCTGGGAGATTATTGTAACTTCATAAAAGTTGAATGCATATCATGATGAATATTCTTGTATGCTGTGTTTAGAGAATGCCACACTGAAATAATTTACTCCAAAAGTATGACATTTCCCCAAGAGTGCACCAGGTGAGGAATTCAATCTCTGTCCAAAGGAACATGCTGACACCTACCCTTTATATCCTAAGTACTGAAAATGGCCAAAAGGTTTTTAAAAGAAATGGACTTGAAATCCATGTTCTTCCATGATAACAGTAGTGGTTTCCCTGTGTCAGGAACAGGAGTGAAGCTATATACTGATATGGGATGTCTTTCTGTGCTCTGTAAATATGCTTTATTATTGCTCAATAAAGAGACCGTTTGGGCCTATGGCAAGGCATCTTAAAGGCAGGCAAGAAATCCAAGCATAGATAAAGGAGAAGAAGGGCAGAGTCAGAGGGAGATGCTGTAGGCTGCCTAGGAGAAAGCAAAATGTAAAAGGACACAGGTAATGTCACAGAGCCACATGGCAATACATAGATTAATAGAAATGGGTTAAGTTGAGGAGCTAGTTGACAATGAATCTGAGCCATAAGCCAAACAATTTGAAATTAATATAAGCTTCTGAGTAATTATTTTACCAGTGGCTGCCTGATCGTGGGTGAGAGAGCTTTGTTCAGACTGCAGGCTTGAATGGGTCAGAAACTTCTGACTACTGTATAGTAAAACCCTTCTTTCATTATGTTAAGGTTTCTTTAGTGATACCTAATAAATACTGCAAGTACAAGGCATTTTACTTTATAGAAAAGTAAGCCATTTCCTAACATCGCCAAGGGCCATGCATTAAAATGGTCATACTTTAATCTGTAATATAGTCATTCTTCCCAGTGTGATGTTAATTTGTATTATAGTAAAAAAAAAACTATCTTTTGTTATCTTTGATATGTAAGTGTCAAAGACTGAAGCAGAAAGATGCTTTTCTTACTGTAGATACCTTCCATGACCTTCAGACATCAATAACGGTAGTGGAAATAGGGACGCTTTTCAGCAGGTAGAATGCTTGTTTAGCATGCCAGGAACACTGAGTTCAATCCTCAGGTCTGCCTAAACTAAAAATGCTGTCATACAGACTTGTAATGTTAGCAGTGCAGATTGAGAAGCTAGAGGATCAGGAGTTCAAGGTCACCCTCTGATAGCTGACGTCCAATGAGGCTTGCCATGTCTCAATATAACAGAAAAAGATCTTTCTTGCACAAAATTATAGAAATGTGGGAAAGTGTTTCTAAAAGTGATTATGCTTGTGTGACTACTTTAAAATTATTATCAGACTAAATTACTTTTGAAATTGATAAATGTTACTTTAGTACTCACATATTTAATAATATTATTTATTTTGTTCTGAATAATTGTTATTAAACACTAAAAAAAATGAAATGCCTGCAGGAAAGAAAACACTGATGTAAATATTTTAAAGCACATAATTTAATGATAATTAGAACATTTATTAAGTTCAGAGAAGAAATTATGCATGACATGGCAGGTTCTGTGTTGTATAATTTTTCTTGATGACTCTGACAACACTCCTTATAAACCAATTATCCCTGAGAAAATGGCAATGGATGGTTTTCTCTCTTACAGTGTAGGCTACTACCCTGAGTGCTCAAACAAGTTTGAAATCTCATTTTCCTGCACTTTACAAAGTTCAGGAACATCTTCAAGGTCAGTGAATTCATCTATCGCCAACATCTTGTCAGGAAGCTGCTTTCTTCCAATTTCTATTGTCTTTTATTTGTGTGGTCAAAACTGGCTCATCAACGATATACAAATATCTCAAAGGCTTAGAAAAAAAGAAAAAAGACAGAATTCCATTAAGATGATGACCTAAAAACTTTATTTCCTGTTTATCAGGGAATCTGGGGCAAAGGGAGAAGCTACCCACTGTTCTCTGGCAGAAGATTTTTAGAGAGAAACAATGCTCTTCTGCTGGAAGAAAGAGGGGGAGTAAATATTTGTTTAGAGACTTGTTGGTCTGTGCCACACAGAGACAAAGTGTGACAATAGGAGATACATTTGTGGAATTCAGGTTGCAATGGATGGTTTATAGATCCCACAAGTCCAATGGTTTTCTAAGTGACTGGGGCAGCGGATATGTTACTTAGATTAGAATCTGGTTAGAAGGTGAAGCTTGGTAGTTCATCATCTTTTATAAGCTTTGTGCAGTCAGAGTTTCTAAGTTCTTGGAAAATTCCTAGATACTGAGGATATCTTCTGTGCTAATGATTGCCACTGACTGCTCATAGACCTGTGGATGGAGTGAGTCTCTTTCATTACACTGATGACGTCTGAGGAGTCTGTTGATGGGGAACGGACATCATAAAAATCAAGTCATGATGATGTTCCATTTTCTGCTATTCTCCCCATTCTACAGAATAGAGACAGTTTGGTAATGGAGTTGTTAATGGATCATGCCTACAAAATAAGGCATCATATAAACCCATGAATTATGGAATAAATCACCAAGTGGGGGGCTCCTAGACTACATGACGCTCCTCCATCTGGGACAGTTTCAGAGTTTTCTCGGTTTATCCTATGATTTGGCTGCTCATTTGCTTGCATTTGTTTTATTATTTACACTTATTTTGAAAGAATCTCATGTAGCTCAGATTGGCTTTGCATTTGTTATGAATACAGTGATAGCCTTGTAACTTTGAGCTTTACACCCCCTTTCTCCTAAGACCTAGAATTAGAGACTTGTACCATTGGCACATTTCTGTTTTTATTACATTATTTTGAATGAATGAAAATCTTACGAGATAAGTTTATTTGTGAGCAAATATAATAAATTCTCTTACAGTGTTAAAGCCACTAACATGTTGGAGAAATCATTTATTGGCACCTCATGTTTATTCAGTATCTTTGGCTCTCAAGGTATTGAGAAAATATTATCCAAATATTCTAATATATGTGATTTCATGTCTAACAACTGGATATCCTTATTCTAACCTTTCTGGGTTCATAAGGTAGAATGTCTTTTGAAAATTATTAGCTTTTTTTTGTGTGTGTGTGTATGTATGTGTGTGTGGGGATTTAATAAAGTTTCAGAAGTTTTGGAGATATCAGAGGGAATCTACCCACAGTCTATGTGGGGGGTTAGTAAAAGCTCCAGAAGTCCCAGAGCTCTAACCACAGTCAGTCTAGGAAAATCAGAGTGGTGATTCAAACCTTTAATCCCAGCACAGGGAGTATCCTGGGAGTGGTGACCTACACCCTTAATCCTAACTGAGTGGAGGTCACTTCAGATTATAGAAGGAATTCCAGGCTCCCAAGCAGGTGTGGTGGGGCCACACCTTAATTACCGAAAGAATGCTTAAGAGGGGATTCAAACACAGAAAAAGCCATTCCAAGGGAATCAATGCTGAGGAAGCTATAAGACAGCTGGGTAAGATCTGACAGTGGTGTTTATTCCCTCTAGTATCTCCAACTCCTTCAGAGATCTATCCCTGAGTCTTATTCATTCGTGCGACAAGGCTCAACTTGAAGGAATTGATTCTCTTCTACCATCAAGTGGGACCTGTAATTTAAATCAGGTCACCAGGCTTAACAGAAAGTGCCATATAACTTACCCTTAAGACACGTTTGGCCACAATAAAAATTTAGGTAATAGGTTTGCATTTGAGTTGAGGAAAAGTATGTTTAGTCTGTAGCTATAACAATAATCATCAATAATTATTAATAACACAACATAATAAAATATTATTTGTAAATAGCATCAAGTAATAAAAATTAAAACATAATATTTAAGTTTTGCAGTCAAAATAAAAAACACATCTACTTTTAAGATTGTCATATTTCCATCTCCATTTCCCTTGAATGACACGATGCTTCTAGTAACATTTATATGTAAAATGGTTTTATCAGAGCTAAGATAGCAAATGATAACTTGGCAATAACTCCTCAGATAGCAATGACTTTGCTATGATTCAATGACAAAATGAAGTGGCTTGTATGATGGAGCATCAGAGATTCTTCTCCTTCCATAGTGTTATATAAGCCTGTAAGTTTGCATCACCCCATCATCTGCCTTATAACATGATGCCAACCGACAGATTCAAAGAATGATGCACTCGTAAAATGTCCCCAAACCTTGGTTACCATTATTAATAGCAAATTATTCCTTCTGAAATAAAAGGGATGTCAGGCTATTATTGAATATCTTCAAGTATTTTCTGTATTCATCCAGAAAGACGGTTTGCTAGGGCAGGTTATTAATTAAAGGGCTTTCTATTTCATAAAACATACCGCAGAAATTTTCTATGAGCCCTACTTTCTAAAATCATAAATTAGTGACACTTTTACACTGCTGTCATTTATAAATCACGATTTTGTGTAATAAGGCAATGTCATAATTTTAAACATTAGTAACGAGGCCTATAAAATATCTAACATTAATAGATAGTGCTGCTTTGACCTAGGGGCTTCAAACTAATTCATAGCGAAGATGTAAATGGGGTCTTCTTAAGCTCTTCAGAGAACACATTCTTATCGTGGAAAGTAGAAAGCTGGTGATACTTCACTTGCTGTGTAATTTCTTTTTTCCCAGCAAGGTTCTTGTGCAACTCACTCTTCAAAGGGGAACACACTAAAAGCCATGTACTCAGTCTGGCTCTGTGATACCTGCAGCTCTTGGCAAGCCTGGTTCTCACCTTCTGCACACTGACCATTTCCCAGCCTCAATTGGGCTGATTTGGAGTTCAAGTTAAAGGCAGAGTATCTACTAAACATCAGTTCACTCAGTAAGTAAATGAACTCAGACTATTATCAATTAGAGAATGAACAACTTAATTTAAGGCAAAATAAAAATACAATTAAGTTCCTTCCCACCACTTACGAGTTGGGTTTAATTTCCCACAAGTGCAGTATTTTTCTTCTCTATCTTCTCCATATCTTTCATGCAAAATCACACATTTCAGGCTCACTGAGGACTCATGTATTTATAGAGCCTCATGTCAATGTGAAAAAGTACCACAAGGAGGTGGAAGCTTTAACTATGATCAAGGAACTAAACAGAAGACCTCTTCACTTCAGCTTCTTCTTGCCATAACCGCTTACTCGCGTGTCCTTTCCCTCCTAATATGTCAGCATGTTGGATGGATGTCTTTAAGTGATGCATCCTGGACCATCATAAACCTGACAACATGAAAGTAAATAAATCCTGTTCAACAAAATAAAGCTGTAAAAGGATGCTGGATTGTGCTATTCCAAACAAGAGTCTATAATATATTAGAGATAAGCTCATAAAGCTTAAAGTATAGAGCGAATGGTAGGGCTTCGAAATACCCTCTGTTCAGAAATCTGAAACAAAAATACTATGGGTAAACTTATGTACACCTCTTATTCAGATATCTGTTGATGGCATTTTTCTCAATTATGTATATGTAGCACTGGAATAAAGAGTATGAGGCAGTATAAGTAGAAATATTCAGTTATTTAAGTGTTTTATGGATTAGCTAACAATTAAATGATATATTTAAATCATTATAATGTTGAAAGCGTGAAGACATACCTATAAAACTTAAGTAGGATCAAAGCCGTCTCTTCTACTGTAACATAGGTTTTAATGTGAAAATTTATGACAGAGATCAGTAGTGGAGGAGTTGAGCTTTGCCCAGCTTCTCCATGCTCTGCTGCTTCACCAATGAGGGATGGATGTGTGGCACACACAGATAACATTCTCACTTTAAGTTGCCTCAGAACCTTTGTTTGGAAAAAATATAAATAACTTACTCATTGGAAGATAGTTAAAATCAAAGAAAGGAGAATAAACTGTTTTTAAAATATTTTATGAATTACTATGTGTTAGTCTCTCTCTCTCTCTCTCTCTCTCTCTCTCTCTCTCTCTCTCTCTCTCTCTCTGTGTGTGTGTGTGTGTGTGTGTGTACTTCACACATACAAGAAGTGTTGGGGGCTTATGCCTTGTTACATGTGTTTGGTCAGAGGAAAACCTTTGGAAGTCAGTTGTCTCCTTCCATTGTTAGTTCTAGGAATTAAATTCCTTATCACATTTGCCCAGAACTTTCATGAATTGAGCCATCCTGCTGGCCCTTAGAACAAATACTTTCAAAAGAAAAATACTACATTAAAAATACTCATAATTTTACATTTTATCAAATAATTTCATAGAAAAATATATATTCATATACACCATTTGCATATACATTTTCCTTCAGTTTTCTCTGAAAACAGATTATGTTTAAGCTTGGAAAGCATCATTTCCTACTTTCAAATTGCTTCTAATTTTCATATGCAGATGCTCAGGATAGGCAGTGTTCCATAGGTGACATTGAGAGGCCAGGCATTATTGAGGTTTCTGTATTTTTCTCCATCTTCACCCAGCTGAAATAATGGCCATATCTCATGCTTAGCTCTTAACTTGGTCACTTTCTTCAGAACTAAATTTTTACTCTCAAATGTAAATGTTATATTTAAAAACAGTTAGCGCTACTGTTTTCCTTGTGATGAGTGTATTCTTGTAGTTTTACAAAATAAAACTAGGTTGTCTCCTTTATGTAACCATCCTTGAAAGAGGTTGGAGTAAATCAGTGCTTCAGCCAACAAATATGATCAAGGAACTCGAGACTGAGCCAGCTAACATAGTATGAAGATAGACATACAGGAAAGAACAAATTCCCTTCTTTGCTTATATATTCTGTTGCTTAGTACTTATGCCCAATATCTGTACAACACATATGTTGATGAAGGTACCTATTATTCATGGAGGATGAGATTACGTCTAACGGGGCTTCTTTATATTGAGGATTTTACATTCAGTAATTGAAACTAATAGTCCAATTACAATAGTTGTAGTTAAATAACTTATGCTATTAAATTAAATGCACAGTATAACAAACAAACAGTTTCCTGTGAGACATCATACACTTTAAGTATGTGAGGATAAAATAAGAGCAAATTAGGGAAATATGGTTGGGGTTTTGTGTGGTTGAAGAAGAGAGAAGACAGAACTGATAATTGCTCAGAACAACAAGTCTTCAGTGGTTTTGTTTTAATTCTCTTCCTGGAATGTGGCCATTCCTGCTGTGAGCATAGGGGATAGAAAACCTTTGGCTCCTGGGATTCCCTACTCTATTCATCAGTGAACCACAGGCGAATGGAATAAATGATCATGGTAACTACAAGAGAGCAAAATCATTAGGCTTAAGTTGAAAGAGGGTTGTTTGGGGTTTTTTATGTTTGTTTTAAACTTAGAATAGCATGGTTGAAGCAAGACTAACTAGGCAAGCTTCCATTAGAATTACCAGAAAGAAGTGAGGTGTGTGTCATGTGTCATTTACTGTAGGAAAAGCATTGCAGACAGAAGAGACAGCAGCGCTTTCTGGTAGAATAATCTGGAGAATAAATAGAGGGATGTTACATGAGACAGGCTAGAACATGGAGAACTGTGAGAAAGTAGATGTAAGTGAGATCTGAGACATATTGCAAGAAAGACTATGCCAGCCCTTTGAAGCTATGTGGAAGACATTGGGTTTCACCAAAGTAATAGAGCAAAGAGGACAAGGGGATCTGTGAAGTTCTGAGCTGTATAGACTTATTATTGACTTAAGGCTTAATCATTTTAGCTTTAGTCTAAGCATTCCATCAGGCACAGTGTGTGATGCCAGGATAAGGCTCACAGGCTAGGGGATTGGGGAGAAGGATATCAAACTAATTCACAAAAAGTTGAGGTTGCTATTTTCAAAGTAGCATTGAGACAGCAAAGGAGAAGAGAATGTAAACACGGAGAAAGAGGCTGATTCCGAACGTTCTGAAAACTCTTAACAGACTTCCGGGCAACAAAAATATAGCGAGGTCAAGAGAAGACTGGAGGGGTGCAGCCCAGTTCATGGAGACCTCTGTAAGTTGTATATTCTGTTCTGATTTATCTGTGAGCCTGTTGGATTATTTTTAAAACAAGATTGAATAACAGCTTTGGAAGCCATCTCTATTTGCTATCTCTACCAGGGTCAGAAGACAAGTTCCTACTTAGTTGTGCGGGACATTGGCTGGGCTGCAAATCTGGAACCAGAGCTCTCCCCAGCACATCCCAGCTATGGGGAAAAGTGAACTTTTCATAGTTGGGAAACTGAGGCCCATCCTCTCCTGGATTCAGATTCTAAAAGAATTATACTCCCCAAAAGCAAGGGCCCTGAAACTGAGCTGGAAGTTCCCAGAAGCCATCTAGTTGGAGACTGCAAATAAAATGCTGCTACTGCTAACCCCAGACCACCAGACATTGTAAAAGCAAAGCTGCTGCTCCTAAAACAAGAAGCTGGGTAGTTGCATGCAGATACATAGATCCTGAACTCTGAAGGGCAGCTTATTCAAGAAAAACACCTATTTCCCCATCCTGCTCCTAAGGAGGCCTCCATCTCTCTTCCCTATCCTTAACTATAAAACACCCAGGTCTAAGCATGTAATCTTCATTTTTTTTTTTCTAAACTCGGGTCCTGGTTTTCTGCATCATGTACCCAGACCACAGTGTAGTCATATCTGGGACACCACCTCTCATGAATTAAATTAAGCCAGCTTTAAGTGTTTCGTGTTATCTAAATTCTCAATTCTTCCTAGAAACTTAATTTTTACTTATTCTACATCTATCCACTGCAGCCTGCTTCACAGCTACCTTCAAAGCTTTTTAATTCAGTCAAATCAATGAAGACACCTCAGAATGATATGAGGAAAATAATATAAAGACATCTAACTCCGCTGCTGTGGCAAACTTAAATTATCAGTACAGATTATGCTTTCCAGATCTTTGTCTAAGATGAATAACATGAGGGTTACCCTGGATGGGCTTAAACTACAAGGAATCTCCTCCAAATACCTTAACATATTAGGGGTGAGTGAATGAGACAGAGAACAAGTTGAGGAGTTGATGATGATAAAGGAAAGGTAGAAAAAATGGAGTCAACAGTAAAAGAAGATTCGATCCATATCCCAAATAGAGAATATCAATTTAGAAGAGACAAATGACCTTTCAGCCAAAGAAAAGAATCATGACCAGAAAGGATGGGCTCGAGGCAATCCACATTGAAGGCTTCATGCTGAGAAGATGAGCAATACCCCATCACCCGCTACCAGCACCTGGAAGTAAGCAATGATGCCAGACTGGCAGAATAATTGTCCTGCAGTCTAAAGCAATGTCTTGCTACTGATCATTGCATATCTCCTTTCTTTGTCCATCTCCCATTTGGCAGGCCACGGTAAAGTGGGTTATAATTCAGTGACAGAGCATTATAAAATAATTGGATCAAATAGTGATGCAAAATTAAAGTCATGGAAAATACATGATACAGCCTTAATGGGGCCAGGAAAGCAAAGTACCTGGACAAACCATGTGCAATCAGAACAGAGGGAGAGACAATGAGGCTGCTACAGGCTGAGGTAGGTTTGTGAGAGTTCACATGCCTTCACCATCGGAATGTAACTAGTTTAAAATGATTTTCTTACTTCAATGTGATGGCATCGTGTGAAGAGAAAAAAAAATACATAAGCCATTACACATTGATAAACGGTCCTGTGAAGAGCCAATGAGAAAGAGGCGTCTGCAATCCATGGAGAGTGACTTCCCAGCAAATTGAGGCTGTTATATCCACTGTTCCTACGGTTTGTAGGACCCAGCCCACGCCATTTTCTGATGGCATTGGGGCAAAGAGGTTTAGAGGGTTGAATTCATTCTAGGATTGAGATGTATCTTAAGCAACTGTATGTGCTTCTTCAATTCTAGCACCTGGGAATTATGCAAATGGAGACTTCAATTTAGTACATCTTGGACAGAACCTAAAATCCTACATTTCTAATGGAATAGCCTATCATGTCAGAGTTACTGCTTTAAGCAGCAGTTTGTGTAGCAAGAGCTTAGAACTTAGAGGCAAGGTAACCAGTAAATTCAGTATTTTAATTATTGTGAATCTGAATGCTGATGGCCAAAAACATAATATATGCCTTGAGTATCAAAGTATTTGCATACAAGTCATATAATTCATTTATAAACATACTTCAATAGATAAAATATAACTTGTATAATGTAATATGGCACATCAAATGTTGAATAGAAAATATTCCCACATTACTAACTTAAATGTACTGTTCAAATTGTTTTCCCTTGACTAATCTCAATGTGGGTACTAAGTTACTTTGTGTCCCACAAGGAACTTGTATTCTTCTTGGACAGCGTGCTAAAGTAAGAAAACAACCAGGTTTTTCTAGGATTGGTTATGGACTTCAGGTCTTAATCATTTCCAACAGTATCTATCTTGTGTTATTGTATTATGATATAGATAACTTAGGTGTGCTGGAAAACATCATTTTATTTCCTTTATACCCTCCTCACTTCATCCTCTATGAAACACTGTAATTTTTTTGACCCTCATGCCTTCAGTTTGGACAGAATGTCTTTGTACTTAATAAAATATGAGTTACTCAAACCATTCTTTCTTTGCCCTAAGTGGTAACGGAAATTTCTTTGCTGTTCCTCACCAAATAATTATTCTCTTTCTCTTGTTTTAGTTGTAGTAACCAGTGACGCAAATCAGAAGTGTCTTTAGTATTCTTAACTAGATTGTAAGGGGGACTTCCAGATTACTGTTAGGTCTCCAGCAAACATATGACACAAGTACTCATCCTGCCGCACACAGTGTGAAAAAGAACACATGGAGAGGGCGGAGAAAAAGGCAAAACTCAGCCAAGTCTTTGTGCAATTGTTGCTCACAAAGCTTGCATATCTAGGCACGGGCATTCTAGACTACAGAGTAGACCAGACTACTTGAGTACCGCAAAGCAACCTCCAACTGACACCACACTAAACTGAATAGCTGGGTGGAAGAAATGAATCAGTGATCAAGAGCACTTTCTGTCCTTCCAAGAGACCAAGCTGGGTTCAGAACACCCACATCTTGTAATCTCACAACCGCCAGCAACTCCAGAGAACCCAGCGTTTCCTCCCAGCCTCTGTTGGTAACTGCACACAAATGGCATACATTCACCAAGTTGTGCATGCACACAAATACATAAATAAACACGAAAGCATCATGATTACCAGACCCTACAAAATACAGTCACATAATATAAAGTAAAGAAATTACTCTTTTACAACTAGGCTTCAGAGCTTCTAATCACAGAGCAATAGCACTAGTGCATAATTTCAAAGAGAATGCTCTTATTTCCTCAGAGACAGGACAAGGAAAGAAACAGAACTCAAAAGGATAAGACATATTATCTTTCTGTATTTGAGAAAGATAGAAAATTAAGTAGAGAAAAAGCCATAGTAGGAAAAAGAAGATATAAAATAAATGGCACAAAAGTCTGTATGATTTAATGAGTAGAAAGGGCAGAGACGCATGGGAGAAAATTTTAAGACAAAGCGAAGAGTAGATGTAGAAATGAAATGCTTAGTGATATCTTTAAGGAGATTGTGTTGTGTGGTATGCTATGTCAGTGCTTGAGAAAACACCTGGGCTGCTTAGTTCTTTTTGAAGAATTATTTCTTTCATAATACACACACACACACACACACACACACACACACACACACACACACACACACACACACACAGAGAGAGAGAGAGAGAGAGAGAGAGAGAGAGAGACAGAGAGACAGAGAGACAGAGAGAGACAGAGAGACAGAGAGACAGAGAGACAGAGAGACAGATAGAGACACACACACACACACACAGATACATACAAGGTTATGCCAATAATGAGTTGAATGGAAGAGTAAGAGATTTACATTATAAAATCATGCTCTGGTATCACAAATAATCAGAAAGAAACCCACCCAAATATATCGTGGGGAATAGTATTGTAAAAGTTTATTTCATCGTAGGATTCTAATTATTGTAAAATTTGAAGGTTAAAACAAAGGTACTTAGACATCATTCAGTCACTGAAAGTAATCAATTACTGCCACGAACATATATATGCATCATATTCACATTTTTACAAATATAATACAAGTATATCTACAGACTCAATTTTCATGTGCATATTATGAATCAAATACACTCACATACCTTTAATATATTTGACTATTTTCTTCCTTTACTTATGCCCCGACTCAAATTTAAATTATGACTTCAAAGAAAATAAAACAATTAGCTTTTGCTATTTAAGCTTTGCCTGGATGACATATCTGCCCCTTTCTGTATTTTCACATCGGTTTTACTCTCTGCTTGCTCTCTTGCTGACCTGCCTTTTCCTCCTTATCACAAGCACAAAAAGCTAATCAGGACATTCGAGCAAAGGAAAATGATTTCTCCTAGTATTTCACGGGGTGAACCCTTGTTCCTGTGTCCTGTTCCACTATCATAGCCCATCCTTCTTTTCCTAACACTCATCCATCTCCTGCCAACATATCTCCCAGAGCAACTTCACACTCTTATCTCATCCACAAACCTTGTCTGTGGCTCTGCTCATCTTCATCCACATTTAGCTAGATGTCTAATCATCAATCAGGGTATAGATTTATGCTATTAAAAACAGTCACATCCACATGCAAACTGGCAAAGATAAATATCACCATAAGAATAATGAAGACAGACACACACAGATGCATACAGATCCATATAGACACACAGAGACACATACATAAGCATACATGGACACGGTGATTTATAGAGTCTACATACATCTGTTTACATCTGATAACTTTGTACACATGTAGAGGTTGAACTCTCGTCTCTTTACATGACCTCTATTTCAACCTTTTCACTCATCAATATAAGAAATGGAGCATTGTTAAAACATCAGCTATTGCTCACTGCCTACTTCATGGTATATTCAGATTCCAGTGTCGAATCTAGAAGGACTTTGGGGATTTTGAAGAAATAAAGCCTCCCACCAAATATTTATGAATGTTCAGTTAGAAAATCATAATTTATGAAATGGAAATGACACCACGGTGTCTGGTATTACTAACAGCTAACATTTGCCTACAAAAAGAAAAATTGCTAATTTATCTCAAATATCTGTAAAGTCTCATACCAGAAAATTACCACAATTGTCTCTTTCCTTGGGCTGTTCAAGGAACCAGAAACTCCATTAAAAGGGTCCAAGCAGGGGAATGAGAAGCCAGCCAAATATCATGACAGGCTCCTAAGAACTAGGCTTCCATTCACAAATAAAGGACAATCAATCACCAAGGTCCCTGACAGTGGAGGAGGAAAATTCCACATATGCCTGAACCAACTCCTCCGTCTCCCCCATACACATGTACACAGGTAATAACCAAATAAGGACAAAGCCTCTGTCTTGTTCAGACTACCCAAGAATGGAAAACCTACCCCTGCTAACTCTAACCAATTAGACATGTACTAATATGATTGCCACTTGCATAAGCCAATCCAAATTAGAATGTTCACACTGCTTTTAAAAACCTTTTAGTCTTGCTTAAAGGGAGCCTCCAAGTTTCTCTCTTCATTTAGCTGTTTTGTAGGATGTGTACCTTTGCTCTTGAGATTGTAAATGCTCTTGCCGATTGCATTGTGTATGATGGTCTTTTACAGGACTTTTCACAGACCCTAACAAGCAAAAGATGGAAAAGACTCCTTCCAGTAGGTGTAAGTAGAGTTAAAATAATAGCAAGATTATCTAAGAGACACTGATGTTCTTGGAGTCACAAGAACAGTGGACAAAATTGTATACAAAACTATGTGAGAACAGACATAGAAAGGATGCTACTTGGTGGAAATTGAAGTCCTCAGCTACTTTTAAGACAGGCATTTAAACAAGTATGCTATGACATGATTTTCTTTATCATATCTTCTAGGTGGGGTCTTAGTTTTAGGTGGTTTTATGTTGTAACTCAATTGATTTGAAGTATATAGTTTAAACAAGAGATAATACATGTCTGCAGAAAACTTTTGATCTTTTTATCTAACTAAATATTTTAACACAAAACACACATTTAGCAAATGAGCTTTTTACTGATGCTGAAAAATACTAACAACTTCTAAAATGCATTAAAATTTTGAGGTGTAATGAGATTTTTATTTATAAGATGTCAAAGAGGACAGTATAATATATTAATTGGCATGGGGGAAGGAATATAATTTCGAAAATCAACCTTGTATTTATTTCTAAGAAATCTTCAATGAGCAGGAAGTAATAAGCAGGAAGGACATTCTTCTGTTTCTGAAAGGCATTCAAATGAAGAAGGCACATCTGAGCCTATGGGCTTTTTCTTTCCTTTGGAACATAGTAGGCATAGTAGAGAAATAATAAATACTTAGAGGACAAATGCTAAATTGCTCTTTTGAAAATTCAAACATTTCAATAACTGTGGTAATTTAATCAAGGCTCCAGAAGTTTTGGAGATATAAGAGGGATCTAACCACAGTCAGTCTAGGAGGATCAGAGAGTGGAGATTCACACCTTTAATCCTACCTAGCACTGGAAGTATCCTGGGAGTGGTGACCTACACCTTTAATCCAAACTGAGTTCAAGGTCATCTTAGTTTACAGAAGGAGTTCCAGGCTCTAAGGCAGGCAGTGGCTCAGCCATGCTTTAACTTAACAAGAGAGTATTTAAAGTGGATATAGAAAGACAGAAGGAGAGGAAGCCAAGAGAAGGCAGGCTGAGGAAGCTGGAAGACAGCTGGGTAAGATCTGACTATGGTGTTTACTCTCTATAATATCTCCGACTTTCTCAGAGATCGATCCTTGAGTTTCATTTATTCATGCTTTTAAACATTAATTACATTCATAATACTGTATTCTTGTTTGTTTAATTTTTTAATTCTCCTTTTTTTCGTTTTGTATTTGTATTTTCCAAAGGAAGAAGTGGGTGGGTAGAATTGGGTAGATGGGGGAGATCTGAGAAGAGACGGGTTGGAAAGAAATGTGATCAGATTTACTCTGTGAATTTTCAATAAAAATGACTTTTTGGCAGTAAGAGATCTTCTTAACATAGAAATAAACATATTTTAATAATAATTTAAAAAATAAATTTTATGTGATTTTAAAGTTTTAATTTTCCTTGCTTTTCTTTATGAGTCACATACACATAAGTTTAACTCATATTTTGTTCAACTACAAACTTAATACTTTGTTCGAAACTTTCTACTGAAGATGCCACTCCTCTTAATTTATAATATTTTTAAAACATTTATTTTTTAAAAGATGTGTGTTCGTGTGTGTGTGTGTGTGTGTGTGTGTGTGTGTATTTTTGTGTGTTCGTGTGTGTGTGTGTGTGTTTGTGTGTGTATTTTTGTGTGTTCGTGTGTGTGTTTGTGTTCGTGTGTGTATGTGTGTGTGTTCCTGTGTGTGTGTATGTGTGTATGTGAGTGTGTGTGTGTGTGTGAGAGAGAGAGAGAGAGAAAGAGAGGCAGAGAGATACCCTTGGATATCAGAAGAGGGCCCAAGCTGCTCTAGTGCTGTAGTTACAGATAGTAGTAGTAAGCCAGCCACCCTTGTGAATCCTGGGAACTGAACTCCAATCCTCTGGAAGAGCAACAGGCACTTTAAACACTGAGTCATCACCTAAGCTGAACTGCACTAATAATTATTTCTGAGCAAATCCTATACACAAAGAGCTATCAAGAAGAGAAAAAAATAAAACAGTTCAAAATGTAGTATAATAACTATCATTATATGAAGTTGAATTTGGGAATGCATGCCTATCACTACAGGATTATAATTTTGTTGTGTGTTTACGTCTTTCTGCTAATACATATACACTTGCTAAAGCTTTTCTATTCAGAAAGACACTTAATATCTCACACAGTAGCATGGTATGGTTTTGAGTCTCATAGATTTGGCTCTGGATAAAGTAGAGCTTCAGGCCCAAGCACTTTTATCAGATACTCTCAATACCATAACTGATGCCTGAGTTCACATTCTCTCCTTTGACCTTGTCAGTTCATCCATCACTCTTGGTCACCTTGTCTCTTGGGACACTGATGAGAAGCACTTATTATTCATTCTGCCACAGTTTATCTATCTCCCAATTAGTTCATGCTGAGCCTTCTAAAACAGCTTTCAGGATAGAACCCTGTCATCTACCTCTTTCCTGCCCAATTTATTGCACCTCCAGTGCCTGAAATAATTTCCATCCAAACAACATGACCTTCCTCTCATTATACTGAAGAAGTTACCAGTCATGTTTTCCTCACATCTAATTTTCTGATCCTAGCCTTCATGTATTTAGCCTCTGAGTTTATTACCTTCACTTTACCATTTTCGTTTGTAAAACTAGCTCTTTTAGGACAGATTGACTTAACAACATCCAGGTACCTACCCTGCTTATACATGTATTTGGAAATTCTGCTGCAACTGACTTTGCACTATTATAATAAATTAATTTTTATTATATGATTATGTATTATTTCTCAATTATATTTACTTTTCTCCTTCAAAATTGTTTCCTTGGCTCAGTTTATTCATGTTCAAAAAAGTTGATGTTAACTTAAAAATGCATTCTTGTTCCAATTTGTATGTTGGTCCATTGTGGTTTCTGATGTACTCCTTAGGTCATTATTAAGTGCCAGGCATAAAGCATCCATTTAGGTCTAAGGCCATGAACTGGTGTCTTTGAAGAGCATTCATTGTAGGGTTTTCCTAGGGTGGAATATGTATGAGAGATTATGCAGTTTCCTTGGCCCACTTTTCACTTCCTGTTTTATGTGATAGTCTGTAGCCAGAAATTTTTATGACCCATGTGGGCACACAGTCCAGAGGAATCTTTCCCACCTTGTGTCTCACATTCACCTATATAGTAATTGCTCAGAAGCTAATATTAATTACAAACGGCTTGGCCTATGGTACAGTTTCATTACCAACTACCCCTTATAACTAAATCCAGTTTTAACAATCTGTTATTGCCACATGTTCCATGGCTTTATCGATGTTCCATTACATCTTGTTTTCTGGGCATTGGTCTGCAGCTTCTCTCCCTGACTCTGCCCTCCTTCCTTGCTTGGGTTTTCTGCCACCTTTAAGCTGCCTTGCCATAGACCAAAAGAGGCTCTGTATTAACAGGTTGTAATAAGGCTTATTCACAGAATATAGAAAGACACACCACATCAATAATCTTTATCTGCTGGACTGGATTCAAATCTTCTGAAATCCCCAGACTCCAGTTTAGATATTGGAACAAAATCTCTTACCAATTTGAGGGTCTTATTGTGTAAATCTCCACCCCCTTACCACAGTCTCTGATTCTTGGTCTTAAAAGGCACGCAGAAATTGAATCAAAACCCTTTCACTTACTCTGTAGTTGAGGTGATGATGAGAGCAAAACTCAAGAGATGTACTTCCTGTGCTTCCTGAGGAATTGTAGGTTACATTTGATTGTGAGGGTCTCTGTAGGGTGTTGTGAATAATAATGATGCTGCTGATAAGAACCATAGCTAGCATTTATTACTGACTTTCTGTGCATGGTTGACCTCCCATTGAGAGTTTTTTAAAGAAGCTCTCTGGCATTATAGTTCACTTTGCACAGATTATAGCATTTAAACCCCATAAAACTCCTAATGGGACTATTTAACAACCATAGAAACCAGGGTGTTAAAAGGTTAAATAACACAGACAAGATTACAGTGTAAGTTGAAATAAGACCTGCCTGATTCCAAACCCCAACCATAAAGGGTGCACTGGAATGCCAAAATATTGTGCCCCTCTACATGGAATGATTTATGGGGAGAATAAGAAAAATTATTTGAATTTGTTGCTACTGGAATTTATAAGAACTGCAGTGGCATCTGAATAGCTACTAATGATAAATATTCCACTTGGGGACTTTAAAAGCCTAAATAGCAACAGACTGTGGTTTTGAAGATTTTAATTGCTTTTATGTGTTATTCTAGAGTCAGACATGAGTCCAGACTAAAGATGAACAGGTTATGCTTATACACAGAGAAACGGAAGTAGCATAAAAAATGAAAGCCAGAAACAAACAGGGTTCCATTGCGTCCTGTTGGACAACTGGCATTGGTGATATATTTTCTATTTAATAAAACCAGCCTGGAATGTCAGAGAGAGGAAACATACCACAGTCAATTCTCAACCAGCCAACTTCTCAGGTTAAAAGATACCTTCCAGAGTCCTCAACCTTGACCATTTGTCTTCCTATGCCTCCCTTAAATAACTTCTTTGCCTAGTTCTTTCACTTCCAAGCTCAACTCTGCATCATAATCCTACAGTTAGGATTAAACGTAGGAGCTACTACTGTTTGCTAGTTAGCCTTGAACTCACAGAAACAGGAAAGATCTGTCTCCTGAGTTCTGAGATTAAAGCTGTAGGTCACTACTCGGTCATTCCCATGCTGGGATTAAAAGCATGAGTTACCACTTTACCAGCTTGTGCTGTGATTAAAGGTGTGAGTTACCACTCTCTGACCCTCCATGCTTGACTGTGTGTGATTCTGTCCTCTAATATTCCAGGTTGATTTTATTAAATATAAAATATATCACCACAACTGGCTGCTGTAGTCAGCTGAGTTCAAATGGATTGCTCAATGAAATTATTCAGTCTTTTTACCCCCAAAGTTGGGTTACAATTTATGGAGAATTCTTCAGGCAAACTTAGGCTTAGGATGAAAAAAGAGTAGATATAGCAAATAGAAATACACAAATGAATCTAATTTTTATATGAAGCTATATTTTATATAAGCCCACAAAATATAAAATTTAATAGTACACTCAAAGCATATTCCTTTCATGAAATATGTGTAAATCTTTTTTGATACAATGAATATTTTGTGAGTATTATTTTCAATTTATATTGGGTATCCAGAAAGTAAAATTTTTGATTAATAGTGATTAGTGACTAGAAATACATATAAGGTAAAACTTTCTTTGCCAATATGAAGATATTGCTAATAAGTGCTTATAGCATATTGCTTTTGTTCTAAACTATTTGAACAGTTCTCTGTAAAACTTTTATTAAATAAATATGTCACAAGAATGACAAATCAGAGAGAGAGATAAAAAGTAAGATATTTACTCCAGTGCTACCTTTTATATCCTATAATAAGAAATGAAATTAGCCATTAAATTTCATTAGCAGCCAATCTAATGCAGTCTACAAGAGTCAATTTAAAAAAAGACCTAAATACAAATGGATAACCTCTTCCGGTGCATATTTTATTTTCTTATGACAAGTATTGAAGTGAACCAAAATTCACTGTGGAAAGTTAGAGGATCTGTATCCTTTGAAGCTAAAGCTAAGATGCCATATAGGTTAAATTTATTTATTTGCAAGCTTATAAATGATAGCAGCTTTCCCATGTCACTTCTGTAAGCAATACCTCACACAAAAAGAGCAAACTTTTGTTGTTCAAAGATTATTTTATGGGTCACAAGAATGTAATTTGAATGAACTGTATCCTTTGGTTCAAAATAATGTCTATTTATTGACATCTTAATAAAGCTTTAAGTTATAATCATTGACAATTTTTCAGTGTTTGGATAAAATGAACATATCTCTTACAAGGAAAATCTCTTCCCTGCCTTTCTGTTTTCCCATCTCTCTTTATTTATGTTTGCTTTTGTGTATGTGTCTGCATCTTTACATTCAAACATAAACAAAAACCTGAATTCAACATTTATTTTTCAAATGTATTTCTTAAATTTAAGAGTCATTCAATGGGGAAGTGAGGTGGCTCATTTGGTAGAGGCCAGAACCCATATAGTGGAAGTAAAGACCCTGTTCCTGAAAACTTTCTCTGACCACCACACTCATGTGTGACATTCATGCCACCCTACGCACTCACACCCACTCACTGAAAATGTATAAATGATGATGTATTGAATAATGGATTTATCTGCAAACCATGAGAGCCAGAAGACATAAGTTAATGAATTAATATTTAGTTATAAATCATAAAGTAAATTAAATGCCATGAGTTATGCTCACATGACTACATGATTAAAAAAAGGGTAGTACAACTCTCCATTTCAAAATCATATTAAATAAATCTTAACGTCCACATACTACTGTATATCAGTTGAATGAAAACATATCTTGCTCACTCCTTATGGACAGGTATAATGACATTTTTCTAAAGATTACAGAATAAAATAGTGTAGGAAAATAGCTTCCCCATGAAGAGACTGGACAACCACCACCTGATCTAGCTATCAAGGTCAACACCAAAGTTCATAAATCATCTTGGTTGTTACATGTGTCTTGGAAATATGATGGAAATGGCACCTAGTGCTGTAATCTTTTAACAAACCCATAGCCTCAGACTAATAATGAGAAATGAATCAAATTCCACTAGAGATCAGTTTAAGATTTGACCACAACTCTTGAAAACAGCAAATGTTGTTCAGTGAAAATTTGTGGAATTATGGCAGTCAGAAAATGCTTAAAGAAATATGACCACAATATAACATTCCAAACATAGCCTGGAAGATCATCTGAATGAACCATGGGTTCTAGTTAATGTATTGATAGTGATTCATTAATAATAAGAAATGTATACTTTTCACATACAATGTTGTTAATAAAAACAATAGCAGGAAAGTGGTATATAGAAGTGGACCAACTGTGTATTTTTCATGTAATAATAAACACTTGAAATTAGGTTAACATTATTATTGATGAGGCTGGTTTAATTCTAATTTGATTTGCAATATAATCTTTATAGCCTTGTGTTTTATCAGTAAAATACAAACGTTTCAACTTATATGAAATGTAGGGAATTTGAAGAATTGGAGTTTGAAGAAATAGATTCATGCAGATAGAAGGTTCCCAAGACACATGCTTAGGACCCTGTCACTACCCCTGACCCCTGTGGGGATATTTTCAAATATAATAAAAAGATATTTAGATATCAGAGAACAGATCCACCTCCTCCAGTCTGTTTTTTGTTTGTTTGTTTGTTTTGTTTCCAGACAGAGTTTTCTGTGTAACAGTCCTGGCTGTCCTGGAACTTGCTTTGAAGACCAGGCAGACTTTGAACTCACAGAGATTCTCTTGTCTCTGCTTCCCAAGTGCTGGGTCTAACAGTGTGAGCCATGGCTTCTTCTGCCTGCTCTGTCTTTCTATGTCTGCCTTAAATACTTTCTTCACTCAGTTAAGGCATGGCGCCACCACTGCCTGCCTGGGAGCCTGGAACTCCTTCTGTAAACTAAGATGACCTCAAAATCAGATTGGACTAAGGGCGTAGGTCACCACTCCAGGGATATTCCCTGTGCTGGGATTAAAGGTGTGAGTTACCACTGTCTGATCTTCCTAGACTGACTGTGGGTAGATCCCTCTGACATCTCTGAATATTTTTATTATATTTGAAAATATCCCTACAGCCCCCTCTTTCTCCTCCTCTTCTTTTTATTTTTTTAATTTTTTTTTACTGAAATACAGATTTTCACATACAATTCACCTTGATTAAAGTTTCTCTTTCATCTGGTTCTCCCAGCTCCTCTCCTGTCTGTCTCTTCCTGTCTCTATCAACTTCTTTTCTATCTCTCAGAAAAGATCAGGCATCTGGGAGATAGCAACCAAACATGATGAAATATGTAAAATAAAGTAAAACAAAGCTATCAAATCAAGGCCAGGCAAGGCAAGCCAACAGGAGAAAAAGAGACCCCAGGAGCTTGCTGGCACATGAGTCAGAGGTGCACTCATTCATATACTTAGGAGTCCCATAACAATACTGAGCTGAAATATATACACATGTACAGAAGTCTTGATGCAGACGTATGTAGGCCCTGTGCTTGCTGCTTCCATCCTTGTGAGTTCTCATGACCCTTGTTTAGTTGATTCAGAGGTTCTTGGTCACCTGGTGTCCTCCGTCCCTTCTAACTCTTACACCTTTTTCCTCTGCTTCCATGGGATTCTCTTCCATGACCTTAAGCCCTGGATGGATCTGTTGCCGTCTATATCCAGTATCCCTAAAGTTAGTGTTCATCTCTTTTAATGGGATAGTAGATTGAGGTTTCAATAAAACCACCTTATCACCCAAATTGACTTTGTGAAATTCATTAATAAAATCATACATTATAAATTAATCTTGAAATAATATTCTTTTTCAATAAAGGAGTCTGCTGTTCTATTACTGAAAGGCATTTAGTGGCACTGAATATTTTCATATGTCTCTGTATCTTTTTGGATGGGGACGAGTATGAAAAATTAGGATTTCTAATTCCCTCCAGAGAAATTATCCTGAAAGCAGTAAAGAAACAAAGATAGCAAAGTGTTCTTGATCAAACCAAGGAAGTACTGGAGTTTATTAGGTTCAAAAACAAAATGCAGAAAAGGAAGGAGTGGGGTCGAAATGGGAATGAGAGGATATAGAGTGAACCAGAGAGAGAAATGAACATTGTAGATAGAGAACATGATAAAAGGAAGCTGTAAATGTCCTTGGGAAGAAGACAGGGATGTATAATAAAGCCTTGTTTGGAGTGTTCAGATAAATGCACTGTGTCTTATAAATGTTCATCATAAATCTGAAAACATATACAAGTAGACGAAGGAGGTTGTACGTATGTGTGTGTATTCATATAATGATAACTGATGAAGAAAAGGGCATGAATGTTGAAGAGAGCAAGGGGTTATATATGGGAAGGTTTGAAGGGAGGGAAGAGAGGAATAATGTATGTAATTCTATCATGATTTCCAAAATTAAAAGATAAAAGCAATAAATGTCATTATGGAAAGCAAAGAATTTGGATTTTGTGTAATGGCACATCATAGGTAAATTAACTTTCTACTAGTCATCTGCAAATGTCAGTTTTCTGAATTATGTGACCTATCTTATAGTCTGTGTTAATGCACCTCATTTTAGTAAAATGTACTGAGGAAATCTAAAGTTTCAAAATCTTCATATTGAAATCTCCCACATTGCTGTAGTCATGGATTTTATTGAAACTTAATCTTAGAAGGCCAAATTATATATGATGTAGAGTCATATATATATATATATATATATATATATATATATATATATATATATATATATAGTGTGTGTGTGTGTGTGATATTCACTTGTATATGTGCACAATTTTAATTTTATTTATATGTAACCATTTATCTGCTCTCATATTATCATTAACTGCAGGTTTTGATTTTTTTGACATACCACACAGTTACCTAGATTTCATGTAACTTAGCTGTATTTTGTAATAAGTTAAATCTACTTTTTTTGCATTTTCCTATGAATAAAGCCACTCATCATATGGAGGCTTTAATTTCTTTCTCTGCATCCATATCCGAATGGAAGAGAGACTTCAAAAACTAGTGTCACACTGAAGACACTCTCCTCCTCATCACAGCCTTGAAGGGTACTGCAGTGCACTCATAATTCAGATTTTAAAACTCATTTTGTTCATATGTAATCAGCAAATTATTTCCACTTCCATAATAATATTTGAAGCAGGGGACATCGTGAACTATTTTATTCTGAAACAACTTTAGTCCTCAGTCCCAAAGTGCCAGTCTATGAGCAAGCACATCTTTAAGGGCTCTAGTTTTGTTTAGATTTGCCTTTATATTTTGCTTTTATTTTAATTATTCAATTTAATTTTGTTTATGTGTGTTTTTTTCACATATTTTTCTCTGTACTGTGAATGTGCAGTGATGACAAGAGACCAAAATGGTTGTTGAATTATCAGGAACTAGAATTGTACATAGGTGTTTGCTGCTATGTGAGTGCTAGGGTTCCAGTCCTGGTTCTGTGCAAGAGGAGCCAATTCTCCTGAAGCATCTCTCCAATACCTGAATTTTTAATTATAATATGTTCTTAAATTGCATTTTGAAAATGTGTACATTGTGTATATGCACACACTCAGGCTTGAATTCTCAAGCATGCACTGACTTTTACTTGTTGAGTGACCTACTGGCACAAGTGATTTTTCACTTTACAAATGGAGTATGCCTCTTCTTCTGCACTCTCTTATGAGATCTATTTAGTGGTATTTAATCAAAATTATCCCTATGTCATTCTGAGTTAACCTGAGACAATTTAACATGAAAAAAATGTAACGAGAACATATGTTACATGTTTTAGTAACTTAAAATTAGCCAGGAAAAAGATATCATTTTCTTTCAGAAAAGTCAAAACAAAGGTAGACTTGTTGTTCATGACAATAGCAGGTAAAATATCCCATTTCAAGAAAAAAAGCATCTCCAGTTATTTTCACTTCAATCTGAGACAGTTTTCCACCATTAGATTAGATTCTCACTAAAGTCATTACAGAAATGTAAGTTAGAGAGAAAAGAATATAATTATATCTGTAAGGCCTGGAATTCAAGAAAAAATTGCAAACAAGTAAATAGTAATGAGAATTAACTTTTCTGTTAATTGGTTAAAATTCATGATAACACATTAATAATGAGAATATAGCAATAATACTTTGGCCTTTAAAGAACACTTAATAACTCTTATTATTACAATAGCCCACAGGTGTGGGTGAAGTATGTGGAGTAATAAAACAGCATTTAACAAACAAATGGAGCTAGTAATTACTTCTGATTGTCTTGGGCTAGGTATTCATGATCAAATGTACAGAATATTTAATGCAATGACAAAAATAACTTACTTTCAAGTGTATGCAAGGAAAGGTCAAAGCAATATAGAAATGGAAAAAGCATAAAAGACAAAAAGGAGTAGAAATTGAGGAATAGACTGCTCTTGAAATGCATAAATTAACAAAATGTTATAATGTAATGCCATTTTATGAATCCACGTGAAGTACACATTGTTGACCTTGCTAAAACTTCCAGGAATATAAATGAAATGTTTACAGTCACACGAGGCAGTATTCAAAAAAGAAAGTGACAACTTGGGCAAATTCTAAGATAAATTTGTCATGTCTATATCCATGTGCAACAATGGTAAACAGAATTTAAATAAACTACAGAAAAATGGCAGTGATCATGGGCCCAGTTAATTTTGTTGAAGAATAATTCATGATAAATGCATTATTATTTAATATGTACTTACCTGATAAAACAAATTTACTACATACAATAGATAGTTTTGTCAAATTCTGTGAGAGTGCACAATAAATTGTAGTAAATGATGAACATGGCTTGTGTTTTCCACCCACTAAGCAGCTAAAGCCAGACTAAAAACATCTTGACATGTTTTAATCACCCAGAAAGCAATATCATAAGATGCATGCAAAATAGTTATTTCTTAAGAAACACATTGTACATTTACAAAATTATAACAGAATTGTGTCCCTAAAGAAAATGGGCAGCCTCAAGCATCTGAATACTATGGAATATATTCTCAGAACAAACTAAATTCACATCATAAGCCAAGGACTCAATGAGATTTAGCCATAAAAATTGTGTGAAAGTATGAAACACTTTGATTGAAGGAGATTGAACCACAAAAATGTATAAAAGTATGAAACATTTTTAAAAGTACATTTTAAAGTAATCTTTGGGTCAGCTAAAAGTATTTGTTTGTGCACTTGTAAGAAAATGATCATGGCACCTCCAGCTATAGATAAACTATGGTCTCCATGAAGAGAAAAGGCATGGAAAATGTGGCTTGTACAAATAAATGAACTGTTTGAGAAAGATTAGGAGATGGGCCTTAGGAGGATGTGTGTAGTATGCCTGGTATTGGAATATAAAATAGAGAAAAAAACATTCTTTCTGAAAGTTTCTCTCTAAACATTCTCTAATACACAGAGGAGGTATCAAATAGCAATCACTAAGTGTCAGAACTGATTAATGATCTGTTTACCCGAGGAAACTGTCAACCTTCACATATATACACACATATATATTTTACTATTCAGACATTATGAATCACCAGTTCCTTAGCATCCACACAGTGTAGTATCTTCACAGCACTGGCGGAGGCATCCCTCCATGAGAAAAATGACTTCAAGTGTTTACACCCCAAATTTCTCAATTCTATGGATTCTCTGACTTAAATCCCAGTCTTTTGAATGTTACAGAGATGGCCACCCGCAGCTTATGAGGAAGCAGCTCTCAGAAGAGTGAATTCTTCTCACAAATAACACTATGGTATCTTGAGCATTCAGAGGTAAATTCTCAGAGGTTCCTAAGTTCTAAGACAAGAAATTAAAGGTATGTATGGACTGGTCAAGCTGATTCCTCTATGAGCTTTGGAATATAGTGAATGAAAAATAAACATAGGTTATATAAGAATTATGAAAACATAGTCATATATTGTTACTTCAAGTTTTAGAGACCAGGGAATAAAATTTTGGAAAAGCCATCGTTGACTTGAGATGAAGAGATATGTAGAAAATGAAGATATTAAGATGTAAACTTAAACTCACATTAAAATTCTTCTGTCATAACCCACTAGAAATAGGCATTTCCCTTTTATTGAAGGAGTCTTTTGGATTTGACCTACACATTAAAAAAATTAATTTTATCCTCTCTCCCCCGACGTCGTGTGTGTGTGTGTGTGTGTGTGTGTGTGTGTGTGTGTGTGTGTGTGTGTGTGTATGTATGTGTCTCTCTGTGTGTGTGTACATAGGTGAGTGTCATTTGGATGCATTCATGCAATGATGCATTTGTGCTGGACAGAGGACGACTTTTTGAGTCAGCTGCTTACTTCTACCATGAGGATGGAATGGAAGTCTGTCAGTTTTGGAGGCAAGTCCTGTTACCTGCTATCTGACAGTCCAAGATTTGTTTTGTACTTAAATACTGTTATGCTAATTTCAAATAAATCTATGCCTCAGTTTTACAATATTTCCATATGTTGTTTTAATTTTGATTATAACTCGTAATAGAAAGCTCAAAGAAATTCTTAAATGACACTGTACATACACTTAACTGAGTAGTTAAACTTAGCTTAGAGTTTGCATGTTCTTTCTCCAAATGATGCTTTAACATTTAAACATTTAATCTGTATTCCCTCGACAGAAATGCCGAGTGTTATAAGCCACATGGCGTTTACAGAGGCAAGAATGAAAAGAATTCTAAGCACATACATCAGCAGTGAATTGTGTTCAGCAAAATGCATGCTTATTTTCCCTTTGGACTTTTCAATACAGTTCTGGTTATGTTGCAAAGACATTGGTGTACACTCATACAACCTTACGAAGTGTCACATGAAACGTGAAAACATTTGGCGGTGGGAAGATAATCTCTATCAGTGGAGAGGAATAAAACTCAGAAGAGTTTCACTTCTGAGCCGTGTCCGGGAGAACAGAAAGGTTGATGAAGATGGTTGAAACACCAAGAACAAATGAAAGGAAAACAGAAAAGAGATTTATAAACCAACTGATTTACTTTTCAAATGGAAACTGATTCATTTTATTTAACGTTCGCAGACACCTTTTCTTCTACTGGTATTTGTTGTTCCAGCTCATTAGGTTTCTGAATGGTTAAGCTTTACTCTCTGAGGAAGAAGAATGAGATGATTTAGTGAAGTGTGGGAGGGCTGAGCCCCTCAGGACATAGTTAACCCAACAAAAGGGAAGCCGGAGCTAAGGTTCCCAAGCCATTCATACTAACATAAGATGTTACTATTTCTCATTGATTTTTAATGCACTGTTAATACAGAATGACCCATTTCCATGTCATACATCTAATGCTAGTATGTATGTTTATCAATATTTGAAAGCATTCATTCATTCAACATGATCTATTCTATTAGGAATTTTGATATTAGGATAGTAAGATAAATTTCTATTAGAATTAAATATCTATTAGAATTAAGCTAATTTACAGCCTTTCCCCTATTTGTAGGGAAAAATCAGAAAGGTTATATTGGTAACTGAGCTTAAATTCTTATAAATATTATATAAAACTTTCAATCTCCAAAATAGTTTTTCTTGATAAACTACAAATCAGTGTTCCTTATGTGACAAATCAAAGGGAACTATGTTAGAATATGTGTAGCATTCAGAATTTAAGGGCCAGCTTCACAGAGTTAAAGGCCATACACATTTTCTCATCATTGAGATCACCATGGGCACATGGAGATTGAGTTAACCCTAAATCACCCTCAGGGTGTTTAACCGGAATGTACTCTTACCCTTCAGACACTCTCCAAAGCTTTCAGTCTTAATGCTTTTAACTTTAATTAATACGTTTTTTTAAAATTTTCTTTTATAAGCCTCAACTTTATGTTTGTAGAAAACTGATTACCTAGCTTAAAGTTCTCTAGAATTTCTCCTAAATTTTCTTTTATAAGTATAATTTTAATTTTATGCTTATGTTTATGTTCTATTTTGAGTAAATTCCAAAAGTTCAGTATATTAGAGTGTTTGTAACATTATTAACTATTATACATTTTCACAGAATTTTTATTTCTTGAATTACATCATTCATTTAATGTAATTTATGGTTTGATATGGTAATATTTTGATGAGAGTTTTTCAGTCTGTATTTACTCTATTGATATGCAGTTTTGGTTAGATTTGGGATGTCCATTTTTAGACTATTAGGATAATGTTGGCTTCATAAAACGAACTCGAAGTACCCTCTTCTATTTGCTGGGAAGACATTACAGAACATTTGTCATTTCGTCTATAAATCTTGGCAGAATTTGCTAGAAATCCCAGCTTACTCTGCTGTTTTGAAGAACTAATACTGGAAGCCTGAGAGCCACTAATGCAATGGAAAACACATTGCCTGGTTCAGATGTGTGTTAAAAACTCGAATATTTGACACAGTTCTAGTAAATCTCAGACTGGCTCAGCTCTTCTAATTTTGTTCTCTCCTCCCTTCTTCTACCCAATCCTCCTTCCCCTCCCCTCCCCTCCCTTCCCCTCCTCATCCTCTTTTCTTTCTGTCTTCCTCTTTTAGCTTTGCTTCAAGACAGTTTCTCACTGTGTAGATCTAACTGTTCCAGAACTCAGTCTTTCAGAATCTAGGTTTTCTTTTAATTTTCAATGCTAATGCTAACTCGGCTTCTCAGTTATTAGCTTCAAAGAAATCTAGATAATTGTCTGCCAGGTCCAACATTTTAAACAAACAAACAACAAGAGACCCTGATACTAATGAGGGGAGGGGATAAAATGAAACAGTAAATGCAGTGAATCAAAAAAAGAAGCAGTAAACTCGCAACAATGAATAAGAAGCTCTTAATAATAGTCATAAATATAAATGACTCAACTCACACTAGATGACCGGCTGTGAAATGCAAATTCACAACTGTTGTTTCTATGAAGTTCACATCAATAGCAAAGACACTGACAAATTTCGAGTTAAGAGACGTCAGTATAAGTTTACAATGTGAATTAGAGTTTCAGCCCAGCTGGTATAGGCACTCTCAAGTCTGTTTAAGTAGAGTTCAAATAAATTCAGTCTGAAAGGATAACATCATGGGAACTATTAAGAAAATACAATGCAAATCTATATGTACTCAATATAGGAGCTGCCATTTCATAACACAGATGCCAATAAACATAGACATGTTATATAGAACCAGATATACTGTGGATGAATGTATAGCTTCACTTTCATCTTTGCATAGACACTCTTGAGTGAACATACATAGACATAGTGAACATACACCATAATTTAAATGGACTTAACACATAATTTCCAAATATTTATAAAATAGACTACATAATAAATAATGTACAACACTGAAACTAGAAAAATGCGCAAGTCACAATGTAAGGAAGAAACCAGGAAAACAATTCCATTTACAATTGCTTCAAAAAAGTAAAACAAAACTATGGAATAAATCTAGCCAAAGAGGAAGCCTTCTATAATGAAAACATTAGGATACCGGAAAAGTAGCCTTAGAGTAGAGAGAAAGAAGACACTGGTAAATGAAAATGTCTCTGAGCATGTTGGCAGCGTCAATGCTGTGAAAATGACCGCACGGCTCAGATGATCTACATGTTCTGTGTATCACATTATCAATACCATTCTTCACAGATACAGGGAATCAGAAACGGTATTTCATTCGAAGTGTGAAATACCCCAAGGAACCATGACGATCCTCAGCAAAGATGAGCGGTGGAAGAACGGGAATACTTGGAATCGGGCTACACTGTAGCATAACGGTAACAAAGGCAGCATGGGAAGGACCCACGAGAGACAAAACCCCAAAGAGGACCCAGACAGCCCCACACAGTAAGGACCACATGACTTGTTATTTTTTCACACATACTTGTGGTTCTTTATGAACTGTACAAAATGAAACTGTTTAAAATGAAGGAAGGCGCTTCTAGCTTCAAGATAAGGACTCTGGATTTTTTAACTTCCTGCAGAGTCCTCCCTAATTAGTAGCCACCTATCAGGAAAGAATAACCAAGAAACCAAAGATTTAAATACTTATTATCTGGTGAGTTTGTTGTATCCGCTTGTTTTGTTCATGGCAACGAAAGTAATGGAAGACAGACAATTGAGAGATATCTTCACAGCTCTAGGTCCACGACAAGGGAATGTCTTTCTGTATGCTGCGAATATCATTCTTTAAACAGAGGAACTGTTTTGGCCCTTGGCTGGCGCCTTAGCAATAGGCAGGAATCAGAACACAGGTAGGGGAAGGAGGGCAGACTCAGACAGAGATCTAGCCAGCCTAGATTCAGCATGTCAGGTACCACAGGTGAGCCACGGACCACGTGGAAGGAAGGCTAGCTACCAATATGCCTGAGCCATAGGCCAAACAGCATGAAATTAATATAAGGGTATGAGTCACTTTGGGGAGGAAACGCGGCTGCGAGCTTGTCCTGACTATGGGGCTAGTTGAGATAGAAACCTCATGTTTCAGGAGAAACCAACTCAAGATATCACACAAATATATGTGTAGTGTGTTTATATGTATTTATTTTATACATAATCTTTAGTTATCATGGAGCATTTTTGTGGGTATTACAAAACAGGGCTTTGAGTTAAGCCATATTATTAAAGTGCAAATGTTTTAATATGTAAAAATATAACTGAATGTTACTGATGAATTCCTAGAGAATACAGATTCATTTCAGGTTCTACCTAGTGCCTTTTCCAATCACTTGGCTAGTATTCAGAGATCATCTGTGGGGAAAGTGAAGGCTGATGGACACAGGGCAGATATCATGCTAGGTGTTATGGAACATTGGATGAGGTAGTTCATCCTGTAGACATGTTTTTTTTTGGTTTCTAGACAAGTAGTTAACTTTTTATGAATTCACAGGTTTCCAACTTTCAAAATCTTTCTTGGAGAATTAATTTGTTCAATACACAAAACAGTGACGACAAAAATGAGTTCTCCAAGAAATATTTTGAAATCACTTTTTCCTCTGTAATGATAGGCCTTCCTTGTGTTTAATTCATAAAATCAAGAAGCCGAGGCTGTTGTTGACTTTGCTATGAAGTCAAGCATAACCTCTATCACTTGATTTTCCTTCCTCTTCCTTTACAGGATGCAAGGCCACATTTATATAAATTGCTGGTATCCAGCCAAAAACTTTGTACATCTAGACAGACAATCTACTTACCAGGCCTCTTGAACAACAATTGCAATACCCTTATCTATCTGAAGACAACCTAAAGGTTAACATTACAAAAATATCTTAAGTGGACAAGATTTCAGACTCAGTTTTCAAGAAACATCTTTTTTTCCTTTGAATATTCATCAAAGATTCCACAGTCATGGGTACGAAAGATATCTAGAAGCTATTTCATCTTTCCATTTTAAATATAATTTATCTCATAGAATAATTTTCTTCAACAGAACATGAAAAAAACAGTTTTTTTCAATAGTTGAAATTGAAAATCAGTGATATAAAGTAAAATATGATATACAATTTTATATTTGAAAGAAACTGTTATTGAAATTAATGGACAAGTCTCTCTTTAAATATAATTTTACAATGGAATAAAATTTTCACTTAAAATATTCAAAATATAAGAAAAGAGTTTGATGATACCATTTGTCAATTTGCTATTGTGAATTTTTAGTGCTTTCAGTCACAATTTTCATCAATAAAATTTTCTGTGAGACATTATTTAGATAATAATTTTCAAAACTGAAGATAAATTTGTCTTTACATGTTATAGATAAGTCAATAAACATAAAGAACTATAGAAACAATAAAGAATAGATGAATAATTTATTTTTTTACCATTTCAACTAGAATTTTATTCAAAGTGAAGATTTTTGTCAAGTTCTTTTTATATTTTTATTCACAAATTTATTAAATTGCATAGCATATAATTGGTGTGTATGGTAGTAGTGTGCACTAGGAGAGATTCCTGAAAAACTTTCAAAGACAATTGAATTGGTATATCACTACCGAAATCTAATTCTGTAATATAAAATATAAAACCCCCCAAATTAAGAAAGCTGAAGGAATATAAACGATTTTGAGTTTCTTAAAATGTAAAGTAGTACATGAATATGTGATGCCATCTATAGTTCCTGTATCAACAATCTGTTCATAAAATAGATCTAAACTAATTCCAACATGAGGCTACTTAAGGTAGTAAAGCCAGGCCAAGATACTTTAGTGTACTCTTACTTAACCAAAATTACATTTTTATGCTAATATCTTACACCAAAAACTCTGTTTGTATGTGGCCAGTAGCAATTTCATAAGAGCAGCAAGGAAAGGCAAACTGTGTCTCCTCATCTGACCAAACAAAGCAGCCTTTGACAGCCAGCCACAGGCCTTCAGACTAACCTGCTTTCTTGGAAGAGGGCCACGGCAAAGGGATATTTCTGGAGCTCTTTGCCATCATCAGCCTGCAATGTTCACAGCTGAGAGACAAGGGCATTGAACACATTACCCAGGTCAGCTTTAAAAATGAGAATAATAATGATTTTTAGGATTTGCTTTGATAAAAAAGGCACAAAGAAATTTATTGAGTAGCCATTTGATATTTTGAGAAGTAACTTCTCTCACAAGAGCAAACCAGGTAAATTAAATCAGATATTTAGATAAATGTTATATAGTTTTTTTACACATAATGTTTCTAATTATAAATTAATTGTGTTAATAACCTGAATAAAATAGTTATTAAAACATCACATATACTCCTTCCATGATCCTACTTCTATTTATGCACAAATGGATAAATTTATTTAGAATTACTTGCCTAACATTTATTTTGATTAAAAAAATTTAAACTATGTGTACTGCCTCTTATTCTATTCAATAGTACAACATAAGTATATTCGTGTTACTTTAAACACTATATTCCATTTTAGATATGTATAAACAGTGTATAAACATAAGAAAAATATACATTGACTTATGATTGAGGGAAACTGAGGTTATTTTAATTTTTACTGGTTGGAACTATTGACCTTCTGTCTTCATCCATCTCTGTCTTTTCCCACCCAACTCCTAGATAGTTTGGAACACAGAGAATAAACCACACAGTTGCCTGACTTTGCCCTTCAACTCAAAGCACACAACATAGTGTGTTTCTATAATCAAAGTATAGACCCAAAAGGGCAGGACTATGGTTTTGAAAACAGTGTGTAATAGGGACTGAGAAACTGAAGTATGTGCATCTTATTATTTTCACACTAATATATTTTAATGTGAGAATAAACCAACTAAACATTTCAAAGCATTTACAAATGGTTGATATTTTAGATCCAGTAAGGACCAGGGTGGTAGAGCAATGTTCTCTGAATTGAAACACTTTTTCAGAAGGGAGGGCTCATGTGATTTAGGGTATGTGAGACCCATGAGGTAAACAATAGGCCCCATGTGTCGCAAGCCAGAAGAGTGAATGGTTCTTAAACTCTCTCCAGCTGTATATAATGTGTAAGCAGCTGCTGGGGAGGATGATCTGTAAAACTTACTGAGTTGCCTGCAAGTCATGAAGGAAGCTGCACTCATGTTGCTTCTGAGTTGTCATCCATGTACCCTATGAGGTGGAAATATGTGAGTGTGAGCTTGCCCTTGTAAGTAACCCCTAACATCCTACTTTTACTAACCCTGATGTAAGACGTCACTTGTTCAGTTTGTCGGATTAGGTGAAATCATTATTTTGTTCTGTTGTAAGAGTCCTGAGTGAATGCCTGTGTACATGTATGCATTGCATCTCCCCAGGAAAAGACTCCCAAATAACAACCCGGAGTAGGTCTTTTATAACAGAGACCACTGTTGTCTTTAGTAACTGGATATGATTATGGTTATAAAGCTTTGGCCAGTTTTTTTTTTCTTGTAGCTCAGATGATAGAACCTGACAGCTCCACTTAAACAAGAAGAAAAAAAAAAGCTAAATCATTTTCCCACCAAGATATAAAAATATGTCAGATTTTGCACAGAGGAAAAAAAAAATCAGGTAAGGATGTATATTGCACTCAGATAAGCCATAGAATCAGTTTCCAATCTCCTTCAGATACTTCAAAGACCAGAATGTGTGTCAGACTTTGCTGTGGATCTTTATCTACTGTACTACCTTCCCACTCAGTCTCACATGATTTCATAGCCAAACACACTTCAGGGGGAAAAAAACCTAAAATGATCTCTTGAACATTTATATGATAATTATGGAATCTAATAATAAATGTATTGATGCAAATAGCAGTGAGAAAATTATGATATTATAAATATGGAACACAAAAATATAGTTATAGATTATAGACTCAAACTTTATCTGAGAACAACAAAGAAACATTTAACAATATTGAATCACAGAGTGAAATAAGAGGTAGCTCCTTTCCATGTAGGATTTTTCTTTATCATTTGTAAAAAATGCAACAATGGAAAGATATCCATCTCTTACAAATTCTCTAATTATTTTGCACACATTTGTCAGGATAATTCTCCCTGGTTTAGCATAAGAACCTTAGCCCCTTTGCACCAGTCTTGAAATCCGAGGCCTTTATGCAGTTGAATACTATAGGTCATGAGGGTGCTGTTTTCATGACTAGATGGTGGAATTGTCTCCTTTATCGTGAAGGTAGCAGTGTTTTAAAAGAACTCTTGGCCCCCTCCCTTTCTGTTCTTTTATCCCTCATCATGTGCATGTATGTGAATTTTTCCCTTTAGAATTATGATAGAAATAATAGCCGCCCCAGAAGTTACTTGGTCTTTATAGATGCAATTACAAACATGAAACACACAGACCCTGCAATGTTCTGAGACAAGTCTTTGAGGATCCATTTTACTTCTGAGATATCTGTTGCCATTTGTTTTGTTTCTGAGTTTACTTAATTCAAAACTTCTCTCATCTTTTAAAAATATTGATTAGTTTTAGTTTTCTGAAATTGAATTTTATGTGATTCTTTATATATTTACTTTTCCTAGATCCTGTAACATTTATTTCACTTTATTTATTGCCCATTTAAGATTGACTTGTACTTTATCTCCTAGTTCCTTGAATTATGATCTCAGCATATTGTGCATATTGTGGAAAACTTTCTTTTCCTTTTGGTGGAAAAAAAGTATTGGCTTAAACATCCTTTTTCAAAACTGCTTTTGTTCCATCCTATAGGACTTGATATAGTGTTTTCTTATTATTAATCTCTAGACAATTTTTGATTTAGTTAATAAGAAGAAACTTACAAATTTCTTTTCTCTTTTGCCTCTTAAAAACTTCTGGATGCAAACAAGCTTGTGTTGTGTTCTCCTATAGGGAATTAACTCAAGACGTAATGAGCCAAGGACCACTAGGGAATCATATAACTAGTACCTCAGTTTCAGAAGACAGTATGTCATTGAGTCTCTCAGAAAAGTCAAAGGATAACATGCCTCACAACTAAGCTGCTGTCTTGTCCTGAGATGACCTGTGTCATCTCTTTTGGAGCCACAAGAAAGGTCTCAAAAATTAACACTGTGGGGCCAAACTCTGAGAACTAAGAGCAAAGTTCCCTTTGGACTGAGAAATAATAGAGAATAAATTAGTAGTTCTTGGTTAAACTCTATGAGAAATGGCTTCATTTTCATCTCAAACCCAGGTGATTTTACAACGGCACTTACTCTGTTTAAGACATCATCATATAAAGGGTAGGGATAAAGTCTGATAAAAATATGTGCACGCATGTGACTTAATCATTTGTAGAGTTTAGAGATTCTACTGTTTGGATGAACCATAAATGCTATTCCTCACAGTTAGTATCTTTAATGTTCCTGACTTTTCTGACCTTAAAGGTTTCATTTCTTAGACTTAGTGTTCGAAGTCAACAGACATGCTCCTTCCGTGGTTTCTTGTTGCTAAAGTTATTTGTGTCAACTCTTCATGTATCAGCCTCTGATGATGACAACTACAGGGTCCTTTGACAGGACTCTTGGATACCCCTGACAGAGTGATATGGTAGGGTTCATACAGTTAGGACAAAGAGCCATAAGGTCAGAGATGCTGTCTGCTAACTTAACAGCCTGTAGCAGGATGTCCTGGCTAATTTCAAGTCGACTCAATACAGGCTAGAGTTATTTGTGAAGAGGGAACCTCAGTTAAGGAAATGTTCCCAGATGATTATCCTGTGGATACATTTTCTTAATTTCTTAATACAATTTTTTAATTAGCGATAAATGTGGAAATGCGAAGCTAGCCCTCTGTGGGTGTTTCCATACTGGGACAGTTATTTTGAGGATGTATAAGAAAGCAGGAAGAGCATGTTGTAAGAAGTGAATAAGTCAGCAGGAATTTTCCTTGGCTTCTGTCTTTCCTTTCTTGCCTCCAGGTCCCTGCCCAGCTTGAGTTCCTTCCTTAACTGCCTTAGATGATGAACTGTGTGTGATGTGATAGCATTTGCAAAATAATCTCTTTCTTCCCTGAGTTGTTTATGGGTGCCGTGTTTCATCACAGAAATACAAACCCCAAGGCACATGGTTTCTTTCAGCAGGAGTGTAGAAGATGAAACATTTTTTAGTGCTTCTTACTGGCAGGTAAGCTCAGCTTTTCCTCTTCTTACAAAGAACATTCTTTCTTCTGATACCTTACCTCAATTCAGCCCTTCTTTTTAACACCATTAAAAAGTCTCTTTCTGCCTTTCCCTTTTTAAAACCAGAAATTATATACATGATTTTAGGAAGTCTGTTCATCAGTTTCTTACATGAGTATCTATATACACATATCACTCTCTGTTTGTGCTCATACTCCACCCCTCCTCTCAGGTTCTCGGTCCTGTCAACCTCTATTACTCCCTACATGCCCGTTTCTGCCTTTCTTGTCTTTTTAGTTCAGCCTAGAAAGAAAAATGCTTTAAAAGAGAATGGAAATGTCTCCTTGTCTCCTCTGGCCTGGGTACCATAAGCATCGGAGGGGAGCATCATACACAACTCTCCAGTCTGGAGTTCAGCACTATTAAGAATCTCCTGAATGGAGACACAGGAAGACCATCCCGCCAGGCTGCTTGCATCCAATTTGCTCTTTTACAATCCAGTTTCTTTCACTTGTAAAATTAACATATACAGATTCTCTTTCTATCTCAAGACCATAGGGATAAAGTGTCACTGTTTCTAAGGCTGACAAAGACTTTTAAGAAGACAGAAGCAGCTACTATGCTTTCGGGAACTGAGCTCTGAGGCATAAATTCAGAGGCCCTCATACCCAGAATACTTGCTAATGACCTAGAAAGTTTCTTTAGGCAAAAGCCATCTTGATGGAAAGAATACCATGGGAGTGAAGTAGACAAATTGGGAAAAACAGTGAGTCTACTGGTCACGTAACCCAGCTGATCACTTGGAGATAGGTCCCAAAGAAAAGCCATGGGACTGGGCATTTATGGTCCTTTGGTCCTCCTGATATCCAAGCCCATACCTGTTACATTGTGTTTTCATGGTCCCGGGCAGCCAGAGGCCCAGACCCACAGACCTGCAGCCCCAGACCCATTAGCTGGCCGCTGCTGTTCAGGGCCCAGAAATGACTCAGACGCTTATATTAACTTCATGCTGTTTGGTCTATGGCTCAGGCACATTGCTAGCTAGCTCTTACATCTTAAATCAACCAATTTCTATTAATCTTTCTTGCTACATGGCCCGTGGCTTACCTGTGTTCCTTACATGTTGCTCCTTTGGGCTTCTGGCTTCTTCTGTCTCTGACTCCACCCTGCTCCTCCTACCTATTCTGATTCTTCCTCCTACTTTTTCTATGGTGCCAAAACAGCTCTTTTATTTAAAGATTGCTATCCACAGCATACAGAAAGGCATTCCCACATCACATACCTTATAAACTTGAGCAACCCAAGTCTAAGAAATCATCAATTGTTGCCTTTTTAAATAATCGAAAGTCTTTTATTTTCTTTTGAGAATTCCTTATTTGATAATCTAAACTCTGATACTTTCTAAGTGTCAACATACATCATAGTGGGTAAAGACAATACAGACTCACTAAAAATATTGTGTAAACTGACATTTAGTCTATGTATATGAGTGTATATTTAAAATTAATCAGCTTTATTTGACATCCATTCTATCCAAAATATTGTTATTTATATGCCAATAATCCAAACTGCTCTAAATTTGAAATTTGAAAGCTATATTTTTTGCATTTTGAATAAGGGGTACTCATCCTGTCTTAATACACCACACACTATGGGCATATGGTGCTGCAAATATTAATTACAGAGCACAGAAAATACTGTGAAACCATTTCTGAAATTAATAGGCAATAAGAATATTTACTGTTTTATAGAGAGAAAATGCATTGATTTTAACAGAAAGCTTCCTACAATTCCCTATAAACATTTTTTATAAACAAAACTACTTGGATTCCAAGAACACAATCTACAATCTTCTGTGGACTAAAATGTAGTTCTTTTCAAACTTTCTGCTGAGAGTAAGTTTTTTGTTGTTGTTAGAAGAGACACATGTTTGGCTTGTTAAAACATGGAAGGAGTGAGGCTTCTCTGGGACTGTCTGTATATGAGAGATAAAAATTAAATATTAAACTCTCTTGTTCTCAATCTCATGTATTTTTGTAGAAGTATGATACAGAATAACAAATGCTTACGCAAGCCTTGAGAAACAAACAACACTTTAAATCAGCTCTATCTGTCCTACTGACCTCAAGTAAATTAGTTTAATTTCCCAATTTTATCATTTACACAATGGAATGAAGACTCACACCTGTTATTAAAACTATTGTGAAGATAAGAGATGTAAGAGAAAAGTAATTTGAACATGGCACATAATGTGTGCTTTGCATGATATTGCATGTATTCTCTTTATACTTATTTCAAAGTGATGATTATGAGGTATGTATACATATTTTGGAGGCTTTATGGGTATTTACTAATAAATGTTTATATTAATTGTTTTAAATCTCCAGTTGTGTTTGCAGGATTGGTAAAAAAAAAAAAAATTTTCTTTTACATTCGGAAATTAATTCTAGGCTTCATAAGTAATAATATGTGCTTAACATAGTTTTATTTTATGAATATTATGAATGACTATCAGCCACGCAAATAATTTAGAATATATTTTAATTATTTAGAAACATATTTGACCACAAGATAAATATTCATTTGTTAGTTATAACTTTACATATTTGATTTTTCAATCCAAAAGTACATTTTTGGAAAACTTAAACATTTTAGTGTATGCATTTAGTTAAATACAAAGAATCTAAAATTCAAATGTCATCTTTTATATTCTAATTGAGCTTTTTTTGTAAGCTAATTATTCCAGATAACTCTTGACAAGTATAAGACAAAAATAAGTTGTTCAAGTTATACATTTGTGATGTATAATAGTAAATTTATAGGTATATATTCTACAAATAATGAGAAAAGAATTAGTATATTAAGCATAGGATATCCAGCCATGCCAGTCTTGGGCATGTACATATAGGACTCTGTAACAAAATTAATACATTTTCATTCATGGTTATATTCATAATAGCAAAGAAATGGAGCTACCCCAGATGCCTATGACCTGGTGAACAGATCATGAAAATGTGGTAAACTGAAATAACTTAGCAATTAGGAAAAAATAAAATTAGTAAATTCACAAAACAGTTTGGAAGCTGGAAACAATCATCTTGAAAAAAATACCACACCAGAGAGACAAAGGTGTATATTATATTTTTTCTCAGTTATGAACGACAGCTTCGACTCTTCAGATATGTGCATTTAATTTGGAATACCCATTGATAGCTATTTTGTTTGTTATATGTAATTTTGCTATGTTAAAATTAAAACCTTCCTTTTTGATTAGAGAGAAAGGGGGAAGTGATGTGGGAATGCCCTTCTTTATGCTGTGAATCTCAATCTTTAAATAAAGGAGCTGTTTTGGGCCATGGCGGGCACCATAGAAGAAGTAGGAGAGATCAGAGCATAGGTAGGAGAAGCAGGGTGGAGTCAGGCAGATCGAGCCAGCCGCCCAAAGAACAACATGTAAGGAACACGGGTGAGCTACGGGCCCGGGCCGGGGCCACGTGGCCCACGGATTAATAAAAATGGGTTGATTTAAGATGTAAGAGCTAGCTAGCAATGTGCCCGAGCCATAGGCCAAACAGCATAAAGTTAATAGAAGCGTCTAAGTCGTTTCTGGGGACCCAGGCGGCGGCGCGGATAAGCAGTCTGTGGGTCCGGGACCCGAGAACTCGCTACAACAATGGGGAATGATTAAGAAGCTGGGGGGTGTTCAAAGAAGGGGAGAAAAACCCACTGAACAAAGGTTTAAATGGGAACAGGAAGGGTAAATTAAGACAGGGAAGGGAAAGGAGGGAACATGAGGAGGGATTAAACACTGAAAGAGCACTAAAGACAATTTGTAAAAGTTATATGGAAATCTGCTACAGAAGAAGTTTCTATATACTCACAGAGAGACAAGACACACACACACATACACATGCACACAGACACATAGGCACATCCATACAGACCAACATGCACACAGACACACATATACACAGGAACACACACACACACACACACACACACACACACACACACACACACATGCACACAGACATATAGGCACATCCATACAGACCAACATGCACACAGACACACATATACACAGGAACACACACACACACACACACACACACACACACACACACACACACACACATGCACACAGACATATAGGCACATCCATACAGACCAACATGCACACAGACACACATATACACAGGAACACACACACACTCACACACATGAGGCTAGTATAGGGTTATTTCTAACAGGGCTATAGTGCCACTGCTAGGTAACATGACATCAAGAACTAGCAAGTAAAAGTCCATTGATGGAGATAGGTTACTTCTCTGGGAGTTCTTAGCCAGTGGGATCCCATGGATGCCCAAACATTATATGCTATTGTCAAAGGGTCTTCATCACTCTTCCTAACTTAATGGCAACTCCGTATCTCTGAAGGTGTCACATACCTGACCATAGAACATAGAGATATCAAGATGGTACTCATCTGGAGGCATATGTTACAATGGTGAGCTTGCATTGTGTTGGAAGGTGCTATGCATGCTCTATTGAAAGGGGAAGGTAATCACTTCTCTGACTGTACCTGTGTGAACCTGTGAGCTGCAATAATGACTAGCAAGCCTCGCTCCCTGGTGTGGTGGTGGAATACATGTCATGGTTACAACTAGTCACTTTCTGATTGGATTTAAGTCCTGTCTCACAGTATGAAACCTAATCCTGACACCATTATCAGGACAAGAATCTATAGTTAGACAGGTCATAAGCTCTAGGAAAAATCTACTCTTGTTACTCTGTTAAATGGTGATAGTGTTAAACCAATGCCTAATGATTTATCCATAAAGAAGCTTCTTCTTGCAGTGAAATTCATTAACACTGTAACCCACACTCCCCAGGTTGAAGAGAATAAGTCTGCATAATTCTGAGTCCTAAGGGGAACATATATATCATATACATCTCTCTGAAAGCTCAAGATTCACTGAAGAAAAGGGAGCAAACAGGAAGCTAGGGCCAGAGATACTGGCTACAAGGCAAGACTATCTTTTGGAGAAAGCAAGGTAGCTACATATATGAACTCAGAGAGACTGTGATAGCATGCACAAGATCTGTGCAAGCTCAAGCCGGAAAAAAAAAAAATCCCTGAGCGGAGAAGGAGTTGAGCAGCAAGTCCCAGACCTGGTTTAGGAAATACTGGCATTTGTTAGCTCCTGGGAAAGGGAGAATAAATTTTTTAAAGGAAATAGTCCTTTGTGTATCACAAATGCTCTATCTGATAAAATAAAACACATCTAAGACATTTGAGTCCCACACATTATTCTTGATAGGCAAAGAGAAAACACCAAGTTGGGTGGGTAGAGAAGAGAGTTTATATCTGGTAAGTGTTGGTTGTAGTGAATGTAATCAAAACATGTTGTATGATACTCTCAAAGAACAAATAAACCATTTTTTAAAAGTTAAGCACTGTGCCAAAGTCTTCTTACTATTATCTAAAGCCCAAAATATCAAGACTATTTAACACACTTCCCTGCAGAAGAGTTTCCTAGAAAATCTGTCAGAACATTTCTTGAATTATTTCATGTTCTTCTGGGCATTTTGCCTTTTTTCATAGTTACTAGAAAAATATTAGGAAACAGTTGGAAGTGATGGAAGCAGAAAGAGAAACTGCAGTTAGAAAGCCCATTAAAGGAAGCACTTTGTTCTGTTACACTGCAGGATGTGTAAGGGATCAAGAGTAAATAGCAGACAGAGAAGCAGGATGGGGTAGATGTACATAATAGCCGTTTACACAAAACCCAGTTGGCTACTGAAACATTCAAGATGGCACACTCAGAGCTGAACCCCATGTTCACATGGGCTGATTGGCATCGCAGACATTAGGGATCTGAGGCACCCCACTTGAGACAAAATCAGAGAACTTTGCAGCTTTAGTTAAGACATGCTGGTTTCACATGCAGGAAGAAGTAAACCCCCATGGAACTTTACTGGAGGAAATGACCAGTGTGCTTTATTAATTAATTCAGGTAATCCTATCTAGTTATTTTTAAGTATCTAGCAAAAGAAAGAAGCTAGCAAAAAAATCACTTTGCTGCTTAGATACTTATTTTTTTCACAATCCTTTTCTTATTTTAAAATATTTTTCAAACTATATGCATATTAAAGGATAACCACAGGAGTTATTTATATCATCCAATTATTTTCCTTAAGGTTCCATAACAAATAATACTTAACTTCTAGGCACTAGCTCAAACGTTCCCGTATATAGCCCAATAAATACATTTAAAGATCTATTAGGAAGACTATAATTTCTTATGAGCTGGAGATGAATTGTGAACACAATAATGAATACACATACATATGCACATCCAAACACACACAGACGTGCATTCCCACACACATGCCCACTTCTTAAAATACAAGTCAAAGTAAATAACTCCAAGGGTGACTATAAATTAATTTCTCATGGGCATGATAATGTATTAAATTTCTAGAACTGAGGTAATTCACTCAGGACCTAGTGAAGGTAAAAATTGTCACAGTATGTAATTCATTAAGCACCATTTAAAATTCACTTTTAAGTACCACAGTCTTTAATTTTTTTTTTATTAGTTTTTACTTATTTTCCACACCAACTAGTTTTCCCTCGCTCCTCTTCCCATGCCCCCATTCCCCCCCCCTTTTTTCTCTCATCCAACTTCTCCACGGGAGTCAATAAAGAATGTCATATCACTTTGAGGTAGGGCCAAGCCTGCAGCAAAGCTGGGTTAGGCATCCCAGAAACAGTCCTGATCCTGCCCCTAGGGGCTCCACAAACAGACTCAGCTGCACAACTATCATTCATATGAGGAGGGCCTAGCAAGAAGCACGTTCCCCAGCTGTCTGTGCAGAGTCAATGAGCTTCCACTAGCTCAGGTCAGCTGTCTCCGTGGGTTTTTCTCATTATGATCTTGACACCCCACCTCCCCATACAATCCCTCCCCCCTCTTGTTAACTCTTCTCCTGGAGCTTGAATGTGGTTCTCTGCATCTGCTTCCATCAATTACAAGATGAAGGCTCTCTGTTGAGAATTCGGGTAGTAACCAATCTGATACAGAAGAAGGCCAGTTCAGGAACCCTCTCCACTACTTCTTGGAGTCTTAGCTGGGCCTTCCTTGTGGATTCTCGGGAGTTTTACTGGCACCAGATTTCTCCTTAACCCTCAGATGCCCCCCATCTATCAAGATATCTCTTTCATTACTCTCCCCCTTTCCTCCTCCCAACTTCACCAACCAGATCATTTATGTCTGCATTTCCCCCCATATTTCCTCTGTCACACCCTCCATTACTTTCAGTTTACCAAGGAGATCATCTATTTCCCCTTCCCATGGAAATCCATGCTTCCTTCTATTCTTCTTAGGGTCTTCTAGGTTACCTATCTTCTCTGGGGTTGAGGATTGTAGCCTGGATATTCTTTGCTTTACATCTAGTATCTACTTATGACTGAGTACATACCATGCTTACATATCTGGGTCTGGGTTACTTTACTAAGTATGTTTTTCCCCCCTAATTACATCCATTTGCTAGCAAATTTCATATCATTTTCTTTTACCATGGAGTAACACTCCATTGTGTTAATGTACCACTGTTTCTTCACCCATTTTTTTAGTTGAGGGTCATCTAGGTTTTTCCATGTTCGGGCTGTTATGAATAATGCCGTTATGAGCATAGTTGAGCTATGTGATGGTATAATTGATCATCCTTTGGGAATATGCGCAAAATTGATATAGCTGGGTCTTGAAGTAGATTGATTCTTAATTTTTGGAGAAACTTCCATACTGCTTTCCAAAGTGCCTGTACAAGTTTGCACTCCCACCAGCAATGGAAAAGTGTTCCCTTTGCTCCTCATCATCTCCAACATAGGCTGTCATTAACATTTCTGATCTTAGCCATTCTGATAGTTGTAAGATGGTATCTCATAGTTGTTTTGATTTGAATTTCCCTGATAGCTGAGGATGTTGAACAATTCTTTAATTGCATCCTGACCATTTGAGATTCTTCTGTTGAAAATTCTTTGTTTAAATCCATACCCCATGTTTAATTGGATTATTTGGTATTTTTATCTAGTTTAAATTTGATAGTTCAACCAGCATAACTGTCCCTGATGCATGGTGAATGAGTGCTCTGACTATACTCATGTTGGTGTTACTGTTAGTCAGCCTATTACAAAAAATCTTGGTGGGACCCATTAGAATATTGCTAGGGAACAATTATGTAATATTCCCTCTAGTTGCCCCAAATCATGTTCAAACAACACATGACACCTTCATTTAGAAAGTAAGAAGGACATGAATTTTTGTTCCTAAATTCACCACTGTGTTATATTTAGGAATGCCACATACTCCTCAGCACAAATCTATTGTTGGAGTTCCCAGCATAGACTTGAGATGCTTTCATCCTTCCTTAATAAATTCCTACTGTTCTCATAGAAGTTCTTTTGAAAGAGCAGTGTCTCTCAGCTTCCTTCAACCTCTTTCTACTTTCGTAAAGAGCTGACTCAGTGTTTCATCCTAGTGAAAATCACCAAAATCACCAGCAATTGAGCAGATTCTCTTGTCTTCTTCTATTGGAGTAAGTGAGTTTTCTTAATTTTAGTTGATTATTAAACAGAAATTATAGATTATTAGAACTTATGAAATAAATATTGCATACTAAAAATTAACCTCAGACATATATCACATTGCTGGAAGAATATAATATGCTTTTATTATTTTGATAGCCACATGAAGAAAATTGTCTTATCAGTTTTATAACTAGAATCCAAAATGTAGACATTGCTGAATTGTTTTAAAATGCTAGAGGCAAAATATGTATTACATGCCTGGGTCAGTAATTAAAATGAAAGGGAGGTCCTTAGAGTTTGATTTCAGGGATAAAAGTAGAGCAGTGCCTCCATTCTACTGTTTCTAATATCTAATTCAAGACCTCACTCTGTGTAAATAAAACAACAGTGTTTCCAAGAGACAAAAATAATAAATTAAGAAGCATAGCTACAATTATGGAAATGAGTCTATTAAATCTCACATCTTATGAGGGCCCAATCATGTTTGTTATCTGAGGCTAATTATAGTAATGAGATTGTTAAAACATGATTTAAGTCACCAAAACCTATCCTTCATGCTTTAATTAAATTATTATTACTTCTAAATTTCGTAGATTGCTTAAGAATGAATCATAAAATAATAATGCCATAATACAAAGATCTACCTCTGTTTGGCACAGAACATGTGTGCAATAATGGCTTAGTCCAATCTGTTTCCAATGCTGCACACACCTCACCTTATCATTTAGTATCGACATAGATTTTCTAACTCATATTCAAAAATGGTCAAGCATGGGGACTGAGCAGTTTTCTTTACTAGGTAAAGCTATAATATGAAAAAGTAATATTTTGAAAGTAGTGGTTAGTAATTAGATTTGGTTAAGCTTTTTTTTTCATCTTATTAGTTTTTCAGAGTTTTCATCAACCATATTTATCCCCTTGCCCAACTCTACCCAGATCCAGCCACTTCACCACCTATCCATTGTGTCTTTTTTTTTTTTTTAACCTACCTATGTTCATATACTCTTTGAAACCCAGTGGAGCCAACTCCAAATTCTGCATCTCCACGTATGATTTCAAAGTGCTCTTCACATCTCCAACTATTTTCAGCGCTGTTAACTTTAACACACTTCTTTCTCTTGGACTGGTTCCGTACTGTTAGCCACTTTCTCATGGAGATATCCCACAACTCCAACATCTTTGGGTCTCCAATGAAATAAATTTACTATCATGCCTTTCTTTAAACATTTTATCTCTCTGAGAACAGGACTTGGCTTTACAAAACATTTTCTGTGACTCCCCTTAGATTCACACATTATTTTGCAATCTTTTTCTTGCTCTGATTTTTCCTTTGCATTGTAGATAAGAGTGACCACTAAAAATACATGACAAGGTCAATATTAGGTAGCCTTAAAATATCCTTTGCCAGTGTAATTTATTCAAAACTCTTCAATCAAGCCTCAGGAAAATTGTTTAGTAGAAGGGATAAATGTAGCCATTTTTTTTTTTTTTGCCAAAACATTACAAGAATGGGCTCTATTTCAGAGCTAATATTTTTAACCCTCTGAAGTTTTCTGAACTTGGCCACCATAGTTGACATTGCTCTTTAGCATTGCTGACCATGCTCATACCTGCAAGGTCAATTAAGTAATCCTCACATACAGTGTTCCAACTTTTCTAATCCAAAATCCCCAAGTCTTCCATATTCCTCCAACAAATGGCTTAGCCAGGTTTTTCATAGAAATACCACATACTTGGTGTCAGCCTCTGTCTTAGTGTGTTATATTGCTGTGAAAAGGTAGAATGACCAAGGCAAAGGTATTCTTCGGGGTATGCTTACAGTTTCATGGGGTTAGTACATGATCATCATGGTGGGAAGCAGACAGGCATGGTGCTAGAGAAGTCACTGAGAGGTTTACTTCCCAATGCACAGGAAGCAGGCAGAGATTGAGAAACTGGGACTTCTGTGGGCTTTTGAAATCATGAAGTTACTTGCAGTGACACACTTCCTCATAAAGGACATACCTGCTTTTCCAAGCCTATTCAAACTGTTCTACTCCATGTTGAATAAGCATTCTATACATGAGCCTACAAGGGCCTTTCTCATTTAATTCACCATGTTAGATTAAGATCGTATGCCACCATGCCTGGCCAATGCTCACATACTCTTGAACACGTGGCCGAATACTGCAGCATGGTCAGCACTCCAAAGCCTACATCTTTTAAGAAGTCCTTCCTCAGAACCTGTCCCTTTCCAATAGTGTCTAATATAGGTATGGGATTTCTTGCTTCCTTCCCATATCCACGCTGATATATGCCTGTCTTGAGGATGCAAAGCTTTTATGCATGTTCTCACAACTATCATGTCTTGCTATGTCCAGAAACTACTGGTTCTTTGACGTCATGCATAGATTCTGTAGCCCTTAATCTGGCTGCACTCTCTTCAGCAAAGATCGCTGAGCTTTTGGAAGAGAGATTGGGTGAGTGTGCTCTTTCCTCTGTGTCCTGTTGGTCATCAATCTGAGAGGGGAAAGAGGCAGAAGGGTTACAGAAAGCTCTGTGCTCAGCCCATGAGACAGCTCTTCAGGAGACAGACTTGGATAAATCAGCTCAACTTTATTCCAGAGTATAAGGAATATATAGGATTGAAGCAAATGGGACAAACCCTAATTTGCATTAAGTGACAAGCTCCTATTACAAAGGGATTTGTGTGCCAGTGGAGTCCTATCAGAATGGCTAGAACACCTACCTCATTACCATTTGGTCATCAAGGGATAGAGTTTGAAGGGAACTGTGCCAAGGGTTACCCTTTATATAAGTCAGGCTTCCTAAGTCTAGAGACATCCTCCAGATAAGGCTGGGTAAAGAGCAGGAAACTTTTGCTGAGGGGAGGGAGTCAGACAGATAGGTAAGATCTGACTGTGGTGTTTATTCTCTCTAATATCTCCCGAAACTTCTGAAGCTTTTATTGAATCCCCACATCGTGTGGCTTAGAGAAAGCTGCCAGGCTACATTAGACTGAAACCTCCCATCAGCAGAGCCTTCCAACAAGACTGTGATGTAAATGTCTCATTAAAGGCTGAGAATTTTGCATTCTCTCATCTGATGCCCATGGCAATGCATCATGATAAAAAAATCTCATATTTTAAGAGACCCAAATTTGGCTAAACCTCACAAGCAGAGTTAAGAATACACCTTGATGTTACTTAAGACTAAAAGCTGCCAGTATACTAAGTGTGCGGACAAAGTGGGAACTGTTTCAAGGTGTTTTGGAAATCAGGATATCGGTGAACTAAAATTTTCCTCATTTGATTATAGAAAAAACTATTGTCTCTGAAAACTACCCATCTTTGGAGACAAAGAGATTTCCATATTCTTTTGTTCTGTAACTTTATACCAATAAAACTATAGCTCTTCAACAAATATAATATCACTGGCTTGGCTGATTTTTTAAATGTCATTTTTATTAAACTTTTAAATTTGCATGAGAGATTTTGAACATATTCACTCCCTCCCCCTCCCCCTAAATCTTCCCATTCATCCCTCCTCTACTCCTCTCTATCCGTGTCCCCTTCTGCTCCTCCTCCTTCTCTTCCTCCTCCTCCCAAAGAGAGGATCTTGCAGCACATATTACATGCACTAACTGTCTTTCCATCTCTACTCCCACAAGTTTCAAAGGCCTTGGCTGTGGGATATATATTTGAGGTGGGTACCCTGCTTCATTTTAACCTTCTTTTACGAGGGCTGAGAGCTACATTTACCTCTGCGTACAAATAGTATTTAGAAGGCTTTAAGGTCAGATCTAGCTATATTTCTCGAAGTTCTGTGTCAGTTGTCTATGTAATAATGTCTGATTTGCTTCTTATGATTGCTCCATATGTTCAACAGCTCAGAAATTCTCCATAGCGTACAATTAATGATCCTTTTAATTATTCTAACTTATTATTAGGTGTATGTAATTGAGTATATATGAGTTCATATGTATGAGAGTTCACATGGATATGCACACATTTGGAGGTCATGTCCAGTGTTATTTTGGCTTTCTATTGCTTCGATTAAACACCGAGACCAAAATCAAATTGGAAGGAAAGTGTTTATAACTTACATGTTCATATTGTTGTTTATCATATAAGGACGTCAAGACAGGAACCTGGGGGTGGAGGGCGATGCAGAGGCTAAGGATGAGTGCTGCTTCCTGGCTTGCTCGTTATGGCTTGTCAACCTGCCATCTTATAAAGCTCAGGACCACGGGCTCAACAGTAGAGCCATCCACAATGGGATGGGCACACCTGCAGCAATCACCAATTAAGAAAATGACTTATAGCTGGATCTTACAGAGGCATTTTCTCAACTGGCGGTGCCTTCAGTTTCTGTGTCAGTTTCACATCAGTTTCTTCTTATTCTTCTCAATTTTACTGTATGGGGCAAGTTCTCTTACTGAAGTCAGAGAATGCTGATTCTGGCCATTCTGGATCTCTAGCTTGCCCCAGAGATCCCCTCTCCGTTGCCTGAATGACAGAAATGATTGTTCTAATTTTTGTTAGGGTCCTGAAGAGCTACTGTCTTGGCATCAGGATTCTAGGACAAGGGGCTCGTCTGCCGCTTCATCTCCTAGCTCTCTCATCACTCCTTTTTGTTCCTTTCTTTTATATATTTTTTCATTAAAAGATGTTATCTCCATCAATGTGTCCCCCTGCTCCCCCTCCCCCCTCCCAATCCCTCCCAGCCAGCCTTCAGCCTCACCCCTCCCATCTACTCCCCCAAAAGGGCAAGGAGTCCCAAAGTGCTCTTAATGCCCTGTGGTCATAATACCTTCCTGTTTCTGCCCATGTAGCAAACTTCTGACTCTCTGTGTCAAACTCTTCCCTAACAGTTGGGTTTTCTGTGCTGTTTTCTCTGACTTGCTACCCAGTGATGTCATCTTTGTATTTGTTTTATGTGCTATTTTTTTACTGTACGATTGATAGTTTAATTTCCAACACTTTACCTTTACCACTCATTGGACTGTCTTTCATGCCACCTCCTTTTCCTCCTTATGCGACTATTTTTATTTTCTACTTTATTATGTCTACATTCTTCCTACTTGGTGGCAGGAAATTAGTTTATGTTTTTGTTTTTATCCCGAGAACACTGTTAGTACTTCAAAAAAAAGTCAGTAATTCTTTTTATTGGAAAACAAAATGTGTATAGAAAAGAAAATTTGCCAATGTAATTTAATAAAGGGTGGGTCATTATTTTTCTAATTGAGTCTTTGAGATCAACCTTAATAATAAATTCACTGCTGTCATTTTTGTGTTTGGGCCCAACCTATCCCATCATTTTTTTTAACCACAATTTTATATTATTAATACACAGTAAATTGTTTCTGCTAACTCAGTATTTAATGTATTATTAAAATATTACATTTTCTTTTTCACATGCAGGGAAATATTTTGTTAAATGTGGTATAAAATCCAATTCTTCTGTGTTAATGTCAATATCAGAAATTGAAATTTAAGTGTAGGAATATTAAAAATAAAAAGCTGAAGACTAATTGAAAAGAAATAAGTCAGAAATAAAACATTTGAAGCAAAAGTAATTAAGAAACTTATCAAAGCAATGACACGCACAAAATCTTAGACCTCGGGAGGTCCTAGTACAGCAAACAGGAAAATTGTAAGTGCACCAAGAGATGTGCACATATTAGTGTACAATGGGAAGAAATGTAAAAGTGAAGATTGCTTGGGTAAGAGAGCTTGTAGTCAGGAACCAGGGAAGAAAGGAAACACTGGAGTAAACTTTTAACTATTGTAAGGATTTTCAAGTTATCCCTTATCTGATAAAATATCCATCAGAACCATAGAGGAGATCAGAGTGAGGTTCAGAGGTTAAGAAAATAAATTGCTGTCACAGAGAATCCAAGTTGTTTTTGAGAAGATACGTAGGATGGTTCACAATCTATCTCTGAAAATGTTGGACACAGCAAATATTGATAAGAAACTATACATATCTTCATTGCTTGTGGACACACATCATTTAAAATAAAATCAATTTTAAAGATATATTGACCAATGTTTTGATAGAAAAGCTAATAGAGAAAGAATTCATTAACAGTTATAATTCAAAAATGAAACAAGGAAAGACGCGCTATGGGAACAGAACTTGACACAGGTTAGAACCTCCATAGAGATAAGAATATCTACATGCTGATCGAAATAAACTCATTAAAAGTATAAGAAGATAGACCAGAGACAAGCCTTACAGCCTTAAATATAGGAGAATCACAAAACTATTCTCTAAGTCTAGTACCCCAAAGATAACTCCTTTTTTTTTTTTTGGTTGGGAGTTGTTATATACATGCATGTATAGTGCATAATGACTGTCCACAAAGAGTAACTATTTAAAAAAATAAAAACATGTTCACAAACACAAGAATGAGATAGATTGGTGGATAACTTTACAGTGGAAAATTCTAGGAAAAAAAGTCTTCTCTGTCAAAAACAATGGAAATCATGAACATTTATAAAGCCGTTAACTACATGATATTAGTGATATAACAACTGCTTCTGTGGTCTTTATTTATAAAGTCCCTGGCTCACTTAAATGGCCTAGGTGACCTTTTATTTTAGGCGTCTTGTCCAGGTTGACTTCTATCAAGAGGTACAGGGCAATGATTTAAAGATATTCTGTTTATTCTCTCATCATAAATCATTCTTCCATCCCAATTTTATAAATGGTGAGTATTGCAAATCAGGTAAGCCTATGGTGGGGTAAAAACAGCAATGCCATTTATGCTTTCCATTTAAGGGATCCCTTAATACCTTCACAACAGAACTTATTACCGAGAACGAAATATAAAACCCAAAATAAAGTTCCAAATAGCACACATGCTTTTTGATTCAGGTTATACAAAGAGTGAAGGAAGATTGACAAACAGGTTCTTATTTAATGGTAATAAACTGGGAAATGTAGCCAAGCCTGTTCATTCAGGTTCTTCTTGGTATGTCTGTTGTTACTCATTTTCCCACACTGACACAGCAAGACACCTTTCACATGAGGGTCTTATGAACTCCACTCAAAGGCTGCCTATCAGATAATTATTTTGGTCAGACCTTACACAAAAAAAGATGAAAAAAGGTCAAGGTATTTCTCTTCACTGCTGCTTCTCTTTCTCAATTTCAATCAGCTCCAATTAGGATTTCAAGACATTCTGTCTGGCTTTGTTGTGTTTGAGACCCAACATGTCTCATGCCTTGATTCAAATAGCCTACAGGTCAGCTCCTGCTCCACTATCAAAAAATATGATTATTTACTTCATGTATCAAGTACCCAAGCGTTCTCATCTTGATGGTAGTGTGACAGTTTGACAATAATGCCTACATCTCAGGCCCTTGTCATTGTATAGCATCATATACTTGAAGCATATAGGACTATTCCCAGAATACAGAGCTGCTGTGTTAGGTAAGAACATTATCTTGGTCAAATGACTCATTGCTTTAAGAACATGTCCCAAATTAGTAAATGTTCTTCACACCATACTTTTTTCACAAGACAACTGGAATATAAAAATCCAAGACCCCAAATGTCTGTTTTCTTCATACTCTCTCTTTTTTTTTTTCTTTCTGGTGCTTTTTTCTGAGCTGGCATGAATCTAATAGTGACGTATACCTTTGTTCTTTTTCTTATTTAACTAACGTTGGCCTCATATCAACATTCTCTCATCGTTGTGCTGAAATTATTGCCCAGTTCCATAAAGAAATATTCATAAAATGCATAAAATGTTCTTTAATAAATTTATTCTATTTTTTCACAGAAATAGTAAAAACATCCTAAAATGTTTTCAGCACCACAGAAAAATTGCTGAATAGTGAATTAAAGTTGCGCAGAAAGAACAAAGAAATAAATATTTCCCTGTCTTCAAAATGTACTATGAATATATAGCAAGCAAAACAATATGGTGTTGGCATAAAACTAGATACATCAGCCAACAATAGAAAAGACACCCTTGGGATTAAGTACAGCCAATTAAGTTTGGACATGTTTTGAAGTAAAAATATTAATTTAAATCAATGATCATTAGAAAATTTTATAATCACATGAAGAAAAGAGGGAACTAGGCATCAGTCACAATGATCTGAAAATGCTTAAAACATGTCCAGTGCCTAAAGTTATAAAAGTCATGGAAGACAATAAATAAAAATCAATGTCTCTAGACACGGCAGTAGGGAGGCTATTTTGGGGAGATTCCATAAGAAATATACGGGCATATCAAACCAAACCTTCTGCACAGCAACATAAGAAAAAAAATAAACAAAGGAAAGACGTAGCTTAAAGGATGGTCAGAAATAGTTTCATTTATGTCTTTCAAAGGGCTTGAATTTAAAATATATAATGAACTTCAAAATCTCAATAGATTGTCCCTGGATGTTCAGATGTTTAGTACAGTCCTGGGGAGAGAGAGCGTGAATCGGAAATGAAAGGGACAGAAGAATGAGCAAGAGAAACCCAGAGCCAGGAGTGCACTGAATGAATACTCAGCTGCCCTGGTTGTATTTCCTCTGGGCATTTTATACCAAGTAATTGGAAGGACAAATACAGAGAGGTATTAACACTCTTCAGTTCTCAAACATAAGACGCCTGGTAACCACACCTTTGGCCAAAGCCTTACACAGACTTGCAGGGGTCAGGGAAGAACCTCAGATGCTCTGGCTGTGAGTGAAGATGGAAATAAGTCAAATAAGTCACACTCGGGAATCTTTGTGGGCTCCCACAATATATAAAACTCAAATGACATCACTGATGGAAAGTGCAATAGTTGTAACTACACATTCCTCATTTTCCCAACAAGTATAGAAAACATGTAAGATGTCGGTCATCACCAGAGAAATGTAAATAAAAGCACAATCAGAAATCACCCCGTTCCAATGAGAATGGCTGTGGTCCAAAGGAAAACGTTTAAAAATTCTTGAAAAGACAAGATTGGAAAGGATCTTCGGTCTGTTCTTTGTAGATGTACTAATTACAGCAACAATGGTGTAAGTTACTTGGCTCATTGCTGTGACAAAATTATCTGTGAAATGCAACTTTTTAAAATGTTTAATTTTTTTTTTTTTTTTTTTTTTTTTTTTTTTTTTTTTTTTTTTTTTTTTTTTTGCTGACTGTTTGAAAGTTTAGTTCTTTGTGGCCCACAAGTCATGTTGGCAAGAGCTTGAAGTAACTGGTTACATTGTATTCACTGTCCAGGAAGTCATAGCGATAAACCCTGGTACATAGTCCACTTTATTTTCTTCTGGGACTCCGGCCTACAGAATAACACCACTCACTTTTATTGTATGTCTCATTACTTTAAGTCTGTGAAGGAGTCTAGAAACTCCTAAATGTTTTATCTCTAGGTAAGTTTAGATCTTGCAAAGATGATAATCAATGTCTATTCTAGAAAGCAGTTGGTAGAATATCTCACAAAAAATTAAAATAGAGCTATTGAATAATCCTTCAAAACACTGCTTGATATATATGCACAAAGGAAATTAAATCACTATTTCAATAAAAGTCTTCAGTCCCTTGATTACTTTAATGCTATTCATAATAAACTGTTTTGTTTCTTGAAACACTTTGAGATGAATGTATACAGTGTAAAAATATTTTCTCAATATGAAATGAAGTCTCTTAGGATGGGACACAAGACAAGTGAAGTAAACCAGACACCAAAATACAACTATCACATGACCTCATTCTAGTGGGTTTTTAAAAAAATCTCATAAAGCTTCATATTGGAAACGGTTGTTACAATAGGAAAGAAAAAGAAGAAGGTAGAGGCGAGCGCTTGGATGGCTGGCATCTAAATAATAGATAGATGGAAGCAAGCACACAAAGGCTGACCACATTAAAAACATTGGAAGGAGGGTATTCCAATGCTTTGCAGCAAATGAATGATAAATGCTTAAGGAGATAGATACATTTAATCTGATAGAGACATTATGTAAGTGTACAAGTAATAAAGGACATCTTACCTATTTTTATGAAAAATTTTCATTTCAAATTTTAGATTTAATGTTCTATATATGAACATGAAAAAGAAAATCTGTATTGAAACAACATATCTTGTTGATATGTACAATTCTAACTTCAAACTTTATTTTTTTAACAAAGTAAATTAATTTAAGTAGAAACTAAAATTGGATGATTATTGAGTTTTAGATGTTAACTTTTGGGGTGGATATTAGCAGTATGATTATCAGAGTATGGTTATGTTTTCTCTTTCACAGTTTTTTTTTTTTTGGTTTTAATTTAAAGAACTCTATGTAAAATACACCTGCATCCATGACATACAGCACAGATTAGCTCCCAAAATTTCAGAGTGTTCAGTGCTTATTAAGATCCATGCTTTTTCTTAAAACACACATTCTTCAGAACACTCAGTTGCCTCTGAACACACAGGTCAAATTTTGAGGTTTGAGGAGAATATTTATGAAATTTAGTTTTGTAGCCAGAGACCTTTTGAGTAATCTTTTAACAATAACACCATGTGTTCCTTATTAGCAAGCCTAAATTTCACAACTTCATAACATAGTTCAGCAATATCAGAATAAATGCTTATGAATACTCAGTTCAATTGACCAGTAAGAACAATTTTATAGTCCCAGAAACTCAAAACCCTACTCCTCCAGCAAAGTTAGTACTCATTGCTTACTGTCTTTATTTTTATATGTAGTTTAACTTTCTTCTATTATTGTTTTGAGCTGAAAGTAAACCACAATATATAAACCAAACTTCTGTAACTAGTCTACCACTTTTAAATGGAAAAAAAATGAGTAAAATCCATTTAATATTTGAGCTAGGAAAAAAAGGAAATTTGGGAGCTTTGCACAGAGGTCTAAACCACAGGGAGTCCTGTATCAAAACTTTGCATCCAACTTCAATCTAGCACCAAGGTAATATTAGATATAGTATTTGTATACTTAGTTATAAATTTAAGGACAATTCTATTTTTTCCATCAGTTCTTCTTTGTCTCCTCATCCAATTAAAGCTTGTCTAATATATTAGTCACTGCAGACCTTGACATTAAGAAATGACTTTGTAACCAGCATTATCAATATCAGCAGCGTCATAACTACACAGGACTCACAGGAAAGAGGGAAAATTTATACATGAATGTATAGCTTCTACCTGCGCATAAAATTCACAGAGTCAAAAACTTATGGCTGTATTTATTTTTGATGTTTACAAAGCAGTGTCACTTATCCCAGACTGAAGTAAATCCCTATTTCCTGGAATTACTGTCCACCCTGCCTCCACCTCTTGAGTGCTGGCATTGTAATAGTGTCCCACACTGCAGGGTTTCTGTAATGCTCAAGATGGAATCTAGGTCTTCCCATGCACTAGACCAGCACCTTAGCAAACCATCTTCAAACTCCAGCCCCAATACTCAGAAGGTTCTGAATATCAGATAAATTTGTAAAGGGCTTCAACATGCTTTATGACATGCATCCCATTTATCAGCACAATTTACAAGTTTTCGCATCAAGGAGAAACAAAATTAGTTTTCACTTACAATTAGTACATGAGACTGTTTGGCAAATAACTTTAAAGACTCGGAAAGTATCAGTGTCTGTATTGTTTCTCGGTTGTATTTGTGGTAAAAGAAAAATGATTATTAATATCACATATATAGACTTAAAGTTATAACAAATGAAAATGTTTTAAGAGGTTCCAAAATTGTTCATTCTTGATTAGATTATGTAGCATTGAAAATCCATTTGTTATTTCAGAAACATGAGTCAACTTATTCTGCAATCTCACAAAGATGAAAAAAAAGTCATTATTATATATTTGATTAAATTTCTCTACACGTGTGTTAATTTTAGCTAAATATTTAGCATAAGGATTGCCATAAAATATGTTAATATTTTAAACTTTGTATTATGACTTTGTAAATGAGAAAATAATAGATTCAAGTATAACATGATTAAATATTCATTATACACCAAGTCAACAAAGAACAAAGAGAAGAAATAGTCCTTGTGAACAGAATCTTTTTCAATAAATGTTACTTTAATGTGTCTTATTAACATAAATTGTTTCTGTTACCATTATTGCACATTAATATTTCAGGTTTCAGGGGCAGGATGACAATGGTTACAAATAATTTCACATAACTCTTTGTATTAAAACTGTTTTAGAAAAAAATATGTTTGCTGTAAAATCCACACTGTACTTTCCAAATATTAGATAACAAACTAATTCTTATATATATATTGGTAGATCTATATATATTGGTTTAGTAAACTGCTAAATTCTCTTCCAGTATCTATGACTTCACTATCCCTGGGTAGCTGGATATGTGTCCAGGTCCAGGCATGATTTTTCCTCTAGTTAAGTCCACCTCAAGAGCTGTTGGTTCTATCAAGGTATATGCGCCACTATTGAACTGTATTAAAATTGTCATTTTTATGAATGTATCTCCCTGCTTCCCTTCCCTTCCCTCATCCCAATCCCTCCCAGTCAGCCTTCATTCAGCCTCTTCATCCTCCCTCCACCAAAAGGGCAAGAAGTCCCAAGGTGGGTCAGCTTGATTTGGCACAACCACTCCAGGCAAGTCTGATTTACTCATCACAATATCAAGACTGGATTAGGTGTTCCTCTGCAAAGAATGGACTCCAAGGTGCTAGCCCACGCACAGAAACACAGTCTGATCCCACCACTCGAGGCTACACACACCGCCCATGCCAATAGACAGTAGCCTACCCTTGGAGGGACTAGGTCCTTTCCTGATGTATCTCCAGTGGCTGTACTTGATTCAGTGAGCTCCCCAGAGCTCAGCCAGCCATCACTGTGGGAATTTTCCTCATAGTCCCTATCCCCTTGCTCATACAGACTCTCCTCCCCTGCTCTTAGCTGGTCCAGGAGCTCTTCCCAGTGCTCAACCATGGGTCTCTGCCTCCACCTCTATTCTTTGTTGGATGTAGGTTCTGTGATGACACTTAGGGTGTTTATTCATTTGATTGTAGGGGAGGTCCTGCTTAGGCACCCCCTCCACTATTGGTGCCATTCTTTTAATTGTTGTGGTTCATAGGTGTCTTAGTTGGTTAGGACCATTGTATGTGATGCTTCCTTCTTCTCGAAGCCTTAATTTCCCTTCTGATACTAGGAAAGCTAGTGTGTGTTGTTTTGGGATACGATGATCCCCTAGCAGATACGCCACATGCAATCCATCTGTAAAGCCAACCTATAAAAGATTATGAAACATCAGTTTTGAGGTTGTAAACAATCTCAGCAGAAAAATCCCTCTTATTGCAACTTTGGTAGAATATGCAAGCCCTGTATTTTCTTTTACACTAATTATTTAAATAGAAAATTGGCAAAATAATGCATATATTAGCTACTTGTCTATTATTAAGTGACCCTGCTAATAATGTCCTGCTATTAAGTCCAATGGACATCTTTTAACTATTTAAACATGGTGTCTAATGACACTTTAAATATCTGTTTCTATGCCCACAGATAAGTGTAATACTCACCCTTCATCAAGTAAAGTTTGCCACAGATGAAGGTCATGACTGGAAACTAAGACTAATCAAAATGTGGTCTTGGAGCCAAGTCCAACTGTTGAATCTATCATACAACTTTTGCATCTCACTTAGAGTTCAAGGATCATTGAAAAAGAGGGGGAAGTTAGAAAGATGGAGAGAGCCTGAGAGCCAGAAATCCAGGGAAACTGTTTTGAGATCATGTCTCCTATAAATGTTAGGAGCTCCACCCATAAACATGAGTAAACATGAAATGCCAAAATGAACAGGGTTTTAACCATGTAAGAAACTATAGGTAAACAATGCTGAGAGGCAGAGGCAAGTGGTATTCCCTGCTGAAGAGAATATTGATTGCTTATTCAATAAAAAATATTGACCTTGACAACATAACATACAAATAACATAATACAGAATAAGCCAATTATATTTATGTATTTAGGAATATATGTATGTATGTGTGTAACAATTACATGAGGCCATGGATTAAAAAAAGATAAAATAGGGAGGTTTTGATGGAGGAAAAGAAAGAGGAAAATTATGTAATTATTTTATAATCTCAAAAAATAAGAAAATTTAAAATGTACCTGTTAATAAGATACCCCAATTTTTAAGGGTATCCATTTCAAATAAGGTAAAATTTTTGTTAATGGCAATTAAACACTATATTATGAGATGTTTCAAAGTTGATTAAAATACCTATATGATTTAAATATCTTATTTTTATCCTATATAAGTGAATATTTATATATAAATATATATTGGTAAGTGATTGTAAATATGTACACATAAATATGTACACACATTTATTAACGTTTATATCAGGTTTGTTAATTTTGATCATTTTATATCTCATAGGTTAGGACAGAAAATATATTGTAAGTCTGCTGTAATTTCTTCTAAATATTTTTCCAGTGACAGAAGAATATTTGAATCTAGAATGACTATTTCTAACTTTTCTACACATCCATTTACACTTTAAAACCAAATATAAATGTTCCTGTTTTTTTCCATGAATAATTCTGAGTCTTTTTTTCTGAGATGGCCTACGTTTCAAGGTTCTTTGGTAAGCTTCTTGGACATTAAGATTTGAAAAGAATCCTCTCTCTCTTCACACCAATTAGTTATGCCAGCTGGGTGCAGTTATTAATCATAGACACCTCTGAGTCACAACAGTTAATGAAACTATCAGGTTCTCTCCGTCACTTTGTTAAGCACAGCTTTGGTTCTTTCTCCCTTTTTTATTTTGATTCTCTAACCCTTCGTTCCTGTCTTAACAGCTTTCTTTATTCCTATAAAATAACGGATCCAATTTAGCTGTTTCAGTCTGTCTGTTTGAGACTAACACACACATGTATTTCTTCCACCAGTTGCAAAGAGTCTAATTTAACGCTTCTCATTGGAAGTGTCTTGACTCTTATTTAGAGTGGACAAACGTCGCAAGAAATGAGGTACCAAGAAAGTTCCTAACGTGCTAGATTGTTGAAACAGTTTCTCAGTAACTTGAATATTGACTGCTTTTTCAGAAAACCTGCTTTTAATTCTCGGTACTCACATGGTTGCTCACAACTGTCCCTAACTCCAGTTCTGGGGAATCCAAAAGTCTCTTCTGGTCTCCGTCTGTACTAGGCACATATGTGAAGCACAGACATACATGCAGACAAAGCATCCATAGACATAAAACAGGTCAAAATGCATAGAAACAAGAAATATAAACAATGCTAATCTAAAATCAAGTAATTGCATGACGCCGACAGTCACTTTTTCTGAACCTCATGACCAGGATGTTATTAACCAGAACGGAATCTTAATTAAACCGTATTTTTCCTACAACTTCATCTTAAAGTAACCTAATAAAGTGTTGATACTTTCTCCTAAGATGCCCTAATTGTTAACATTATTCAGAGTTTAACTTTTCAAGTTTGATAAAGTTGAAGCAATCAATCTAGTCACCTTGACAACTGTTATTAACAGCAAGAATGCTTTTTCCCAGAAGAAATTTCATAACATGCCCTCTTTTCTGTTGTGACTTCATTTGCTAAGAATGAAAACCACCGAATATAACTGTATCACATCATAAAATACTCTAACATTACCTTCAAAATATATTGCTTTGATTTAAACATAAAGCCTGCTCTAACATATATTGCTTTGTTTTATGATGAACTGTGGAATGTAAGGGTTCCTTTGAGGAATGTAAATAAGTGTTATTTAAAAAGTGTCACTTAATCACCATGAATGCATAACATTAGCTTACCTTTTATATTTACCAAGATGAAAAATATTCTAATCATTTGTCACTTTAAATTTCTATAAACATTTGGTCCTAGAAGACAGGGGTTGGATTTTTTTTTTCTGTCTAGCTGAAGGAAGCTATTGAAAATATATCTGGGTCACAAAAAAAAGGCAAAATAATGTAATTTTTGAATCATTGGAATGTTGGTTTTGACGTATTTAAAACTTTCAATACATATATCAAGCATATTTATTGTCCAAGAAATGACTGTCATATTTAACATGTCAATTATATCTTGCTAATTATCAGATAAAGCTCTTAAAAGAAAACTAAAAAATCCAGTGGAAAAACTTTTAACAGTACGTTCCTAGAAGAGAAATTAACCTAAGATGGTAAAATGCTTTGAATGAATAATGTAATAGAACATATACTTTAAAAATAAGAAAGCCTTTATAAAAATAAAATTGAGAAAAACATAAAAAATAAAATTGTCTAAGCAATAAATGTTATGTATATTTTTAAACAAAAACACCAGCATGAAAACAAGCCATCCTTGGGTACCTGACTGTTCACAAGACAGCAATGCACATGCCACTGAAATGGTGACTCCACCAAGCATTTAAAAATACTTTGCTCAAGGCTCCCAAACTCTCATTAGCTAAAATCTTACTGTAAAACTTTAAAAAGTCATGTTTACTTAATCTATTTAATATTTTCTTACTACAGATTGAACAACTGTATTTTTGAAGAGAAATTCATTGGTCTCACGATTTTAGAATCCAAACTGTGGCCAGGATGTCTCTTTGGCATCAAAAGAGAGACTGTGTGTGGAGAGGTGCAGATGTTCAGAAGAGCACAGGACTCTTTGTTAGGCTTATACTCCTATAATTTCCTTAAATTCTATTTGAGGTTGAAATCCAGACCCTCTAACATGCTTAACAATCATTCTACTATCAAACTATTGCTCCCATCCTTATTTATTTATTTGTTTGTTTATTTGCTTGTTTATTTACTTATTTTTGAGGCATAGTCTCACTTTCTGGAGCCAATGATATCTTGGAACTTGGAATCATGTTTCAGCATGCCCACCTTCTCTTCCATCAAAGGCCAGTTCCAGTGAACTGAGGCCCTATTATGGATCTATCACCATTTTAGATATATTTTTCTTACCTTAAATTGTGTGTATGTGTATGTGTGTATTTAAGTATGTGAGTGTAAGAGCCTAAGGAGGCCAGAAACACTGTATTCCCAAGGAGTTTAAATTATAATTGGTTGTGAGTGACATAAGACAGGTGATAGTAATTGAACGCAGGCCCTACGAAAGGGCAGTAAATATTCTTAACCTCTGAGCCATCTCTCCACACTGCACCATTTAATCTTAATTACTACTCAAAAGTTCAATAAATTTATTCAGATTAAGTTTACAGCCTTTTAGTGCTGGAAAATCTATTAATTTCTGAAATACCAGTTCTCACCTGGTTTCTCTTTTGCTGAATATTTCTATATTTAATCAATACTTGTTTTTACATAAAATTTCTGACATTTTATCTAATAACACTTCTAATTCCTTTTTGGATGGGATTGTTTTATATTTCTTGGTTAAAACAAGATTCAAGTTTTTTGTGGTGATTATTTTAGTTATTGCCAGTGTCTTAGAAATGGCTATAAAAATGAAAAACAAAAGGAAACTTTAAAATATTACTCTAGGATAGAGCAAGTAAAAAATAGGACAATTAAGGTAACTGTCCTTAAACAGATTAGTATTCCCACTTTAAAATTTAATGTATTTTAATACTTCCATGTCCAATATAACTATACATAATCTGGCTATTAGACAAATTTTCACTGTCATAATAACAAAGAAAACAAATGAAATAATGATATGTAGGAAAAAGAAATTTAACATAAAATTATTTAATTGACATATTTTAATTACTTGATTTCTTTCTAATAGACAATTTTATGTAGTTTACATAAAACTCCATTTCGGTCCAATAAAGATGAAGTAAATAAACAAAAAGATATTTCTGCAAAACAGATAATTTTTTTCAGACCAAAATTTAGCTTTGACAGAGTATAGGGAAATTATTTTAACTAACTCCCTCTAGTCACCTTACCATGTTTAATTTCACTGTCGTTCATATTTAAGGAATTTCTGAGACAAGGGTGACATTGGAATCATGATCTGGTTTCCACTTGGCATCTGAATCTGTGATTTCTGTACAGAATTCTGACTATAACACAGAGTTCTATGTAGGAGACAGATTATTGTAGAAATAGCTAGGTATTTTCAAGGAATGATTGTAAGCTTCAGTTGAAGGGGGAACTATTGGGAACCTATATTTTAGATATGATCTGACTCTGGAATGGAGGGTTTTCCTGAGGGTTGGTATCCTGCTCAGGTAACTGTCATGCTCATTCAGATAACTTTAAAGGAGTGCCAATGGCATGTCTGTTCTTTATTAGAAAGCCCACCTAGGCATAGCCTTTGGCTCCTTTAGATTATCTTCAATGCCATGACTCCATTCATTGCCAGGGATTGAACCCGATACTGGAATTCTGAGCAGCAATTTTGTAGCAGAGCAGATTAAAAGGAATTAGTGAGAGAGAAAGCATAAAAATGTGTCTATAAACAGCTGTTCTTTAAAAGAAGAAAATATTGATTTTAGCCCCGAGTTTGATTATTTCCTGCTGTCTACTCCTTCTGGGTGAGTTTCTTTCTTTGTGCTCTAGATCTTTCAACTGTGCTGTTAAGTTGCTTGTGTGAGATTTCTCCAGATTCTTGATGAAGGCACTTAGTGTTACAAACCATCCTCTGAGCACTGCTTTCATTGTGGCCCATAAGTTTGAGGATGTTGTGGATTCATTTTCATTTAAATCTATGAAGTCTTCAATTTCTTTATTTATTTCTTCCTTGACCCAGAAGTGGTTCAGTTGGGAGTTACTTAGTTTCTCTGAGTTTGTAGGCTTTCTGTGGTTTGTGTTATTGTTGAACTCTAACTTAAGGCCGTGGTGGACCATTATCTTCAAGGCCTGCACACAGCCACCTTGATGTGGGAATGCCTTTCTGTATGCTGTGAATAGCAATCTTTAAATAAAGGAGCTGTTTTGACCTATGACAGGCACCATAGAAAAAGTAGGAGGAGGAATCAGAATAGGTAGAAGGAGCAGGGCGGAGTCAGACAGACTGGGCCGGAAGCCCAAAGGACCAACATGTAAGCAACACTGGTGAGCCACGGGCTACGTGGCAGGAAAGATTAATAGAAATGGGTTGAATTAAGATGTAAGAGCTAGCTAGCAATGTACCTGAGCCATAGGCCAAACAGCATGAAGTTAATATAAGCGTCTGAGTCATTTCTGGGGGCCTGAGCAGCAGTGGTCAGCTAAGGGGTCTGGGGCTGCAGGTCTGCGAGTCTGGGCCTCTGGCTGCTGGGGGCCAAGAAACCACATTGTAACACTACCTCTCTCTACCTCTTTTCCGTTTGCCTAATATGTGGCTGTTCTTCCATGAGGTATTTTAAGTCTTAGTATAGGATAATCTTGATGCTTCTCCTCTGCATAACCAGTCACTGGTTTTCACAGGCCAAATGGTGAATTGATAGAGACACAGGATGTAGAATCCATAATTGAAATTAAGGAAAGAACCACCCTCAGTGACTTTCAAGCCTGCTTGTTTTGAACTTATTACTTGCTGAGTGCTTGATTTCTCTTGTTGTATTTAGTTTGGTTCAAATTTTGAGACAGGATCTCACTATATAGCCCTGGATGACCTAAAACAAATTAATTAAGTTCTGGGATTAAAGATGTTTGCTACCATGCTGGCCCCTAGCACCTACATTTGCTTGGCTATATTAACTCTACATATTTTACTAATAGTCTTTTATACAAAGATCTGTGCCCTATCTTCTCTCTTATTCCTTCTTCAGAACTGAGGGAAAAAAATGAAGTTTGGCTCTGTTTGCAGAGGGATGTGATTTCATGGCTTGTCATCCATATTTTATTGGCTAGAGAATGAAGACCGTGTTGGCTAACTTTGGAAGCGACTGCATGGAAGGCAGACCTAGGTAAAGACATTTTACATTACAAAATGGTCTAGTCTCTCATTTATAACATTTCTCTTAGAAGTTGCCAAGGACTGGGTAGCAGTCAGCCAAGTCACCCCAGGCAGCTGCCTGGTGATTATTGTAGCTGTGAGATTGTTTGCTAGGCTTTGATGCCTCCAGGAAAAGGAAAGCATTTCAACCATTATTACTTAAATAAAATAAGGTATCCTCTTACTCACTGCAAGGTGTTTTGCCCTTAACAGGCTGTAATTCCACAATGTCCTTGAAGAAGACAGAAGTACCATGTATTTCTTTTTTTTTTTCTTCCTTCCTCTAGTGTATGAGAGTTCTATACTCCCTTCCCATTTCTCCAACGTGAAGAGGGGAAATTGGAGAAAAGGGACATAGTTTATAGAACAGACTATCCAGTTCTGTCATCAGAGCTGTACGCATTACATGGGTAAAGATTTTAGTTCTCTGTAGAAACCTGAATAATGAAGCTTTTGTCCATTAAAATCTCCCATCAATTAGTTTGCTCACTAGGTGACTATTTGAATTCATCAAAGTCCATCATCTTATTATGCAACAGTCACAGACTACTAATAGAATCTTTGGGGCAAATTGTATGTTATCAGGAAGACTAAAAGTCCTAAGGAGTCACTTAAGAACACTGACAGATCATACACTATTAACTGAATAACTATCCAATGAATGGTGTTAATAATTGTCTATAAAAGTAATTGATAGATTTCTAAGAGAAAATACTGTGGATATGTTGTCACATTTCTATCACATATTGAATGTTTTCATTTTGGGCTTAGAATTACAAATATTTTGAAATTTCTGTATAATATATTTCACCATCATGAGCACCAATAGCAATGCCGGCAAATCTAGTAGCTAGATAGAATCTTCCTTGAGTCGGAAAATCCTTAGGTATTGGCTATCCTTGATAATGCCCTGTTTTGTTACTGAATCCAGGAAGATTGTTCTTTTTTAACCACATACCACCAAGAGCAATATTCCCTAGCTTTTGACATTCGAAGACCAAATGCCAGTCAATAAAATAAAAACTACAGGTCCATTAAAGTCTGCTAGATGTATTACAGGTAGCTGACCCCAAGGCCTGATCCAGCTTTGCTTGCCCTTTCTGTGGAGATAGATCACCAAATCTCTAGTTCTCTGCTTTGCTTCTTGCTCCCCTTCCTCTCTTCCTGAACACCCATTTGTTTCCATGTGATCCTATATCATGTACATATCTCTTGTCTACCCAGTCTTCACAGCATACTCATAGATTGAACATATGCCTTCTTGAAAGGTCTGATTTTGGCTAAAAGCCTGCTAACTAATTTTAGTAAGAAGCAGGGTTTTTTTTCTATTTTTTTTTTCAGATTTCAGCTACTTATCAGTTTCTTAATCCTTCATCATCCACTGAGTATGTGATCACATATCAGTAAGAGTTTTGCTCATTATACATGAGCTGGAATCCTCTATAAAAATTATTTTTTATTTTTGAGCTGATAATGTAATTACACTGTTTACTCCTTCTTCCCTCCAAACTCTCTCTTATACAAACTCTGGCTTATTCTCATCTTTTGGGCTTTCAAACCTGTGCACCCTTTTAAATCAATTGTTATACAGACACACCACACACACACACACACATACACAAATCTCTCACATATATACCTGACAAAATATTATTAAATGCACCCTGCCCAGTCAGTATATTGTTACTTGTATATTTTCAGAGCTGACCTAATTTGGTATTAGTTAACCAACTGGTGTGCTCTTCCCTAGGTAAGACTACAAGACTATTTCCTGCTTTGGGGCTTTGTTTAATTTCCTGTTGTTCTTTGTGTAGGACCGAGACCTCATGGGCCCATCAACTTTGACATGCCTATGACCTTCCCATCTGATAATATTACTTTTATAAGTGCTTTCAGGGATGACCATTTGGTTTGGAATCCTCTTTTGTCCTGATAATTCCTTAGCATATTTTCTATCACTGGCTCCTCACCTGGCTCCCTGTCCCATTTGTTTGTATTACAGTCAGAGTTTTTCTCAGTCTGTCTCATCTGCAACAACATTCCGAAGACTCTTCTTCATTGGACTGCCACAAAGACTATGAATAACTTTTCAAAAAGACATGTGAATGAAATAAATGTGACTCTTCCCTCATCTTATGTGTCCTATGTTACTATAGCTGGCTGACCATTTCATAAAAAAATATATATAGCAGAATTATTTCATATTTAATTGATTTAATGTTAAATGGTGTTCAAATCTGTATTGCAATAAATATACTCCAGTAAAAAAAGCCTTTTTTGAAGAACATTTGAAAAGGGCTATCAGGCAGCATGTAACCATGGTTATGGGAATAGAAAGCCATAATTATAAGCCTAATGCATAATTAATTTTTCAATTAAAATAACACATACCAGTTGTTGATAGTGAATAAAAGTCATTATTCTAAAAGTCAGTGTCATTCTGGCAAATACTCCAGAAAAGAGTTATACAAAGAAACAGATAGTGATTAGGTAAGCAAAATATGCATATACAACCAAAGAGGGTTTAAGGAACCTAGGCTTCTATGTTTATAAACATTCTACCAGTAACTTAGTGAGATGTTTTGATCCGCTATGTTTAATGATCCGAGTCACATTGAGTCAAAAATCTCTGTTGTTACAATGTTGAGAACAGACTGTCATTTAGAAAGTGTAGGAAAAAAGGAGTAGAAGAGTATTTTTTTGTAGTGACATAGAGAAACTCTAGTAATAATTTTACTACACTGATAGCAGTAAATATAGAGATGAAAATTGGAAGAAGACAGTGAAGAAATAAGAGTCAGACAGTGAAAGAAATATATGCAAATGAGGCCAAGTCAGGTACATATTCCAGAAAAGATACAATGTGAAATCTTTCCTTAATAAGATTGACAGTAGCCATAAGATTTGTGAATGGGAAGATCACTGCTAAATATGATTAAATTGGCTGAAGCATTACAATTAAAAAATTCACTCTATGGATGATTGTAGTAGCGGGTAAAGTATGTGGGAATCTTGTTAGAAAAATTTGATAGAAATCGGGAAGAGAAGAATTGGGAAGACATCTCTAATACTCTTTCCTGGAATTTTGCTGTGTCATTAAGAAACTAAGTTTTAGCTAAAGGAGAAATGTCATCAAGATAAACATAGGTAATTGGGATATAATTCTTCATGGATTTACACACACAAACACACACCAACCACACCACACTATACACACATCTATAAAATACTCCTTGTTAGAAAATATCTAAGGAGCATACTCAACACACATAAAGGTATTCCTTTATTGTCATATGGAAACCCTATTGAAATTTTTATCATTATAATGTATCCTACATCATTTAAATTTGTACTAGTACAGTTCAAGATGTATAGTTTTGGGTTCCTACAATGACACTTAATGATAGTTTTAAATTCACATACAATTTGGTAAAAAGTTGTATTCACTTCGTTTGCACAGTGTCACAGCATTTTATAACCCTATGTCAAATTACTTATCCAAGCTGCAACTTATGAATGTTGATGGTTCTTCCAAACTCAGAATAATTATTAGAAAAACAAATCTGAACATGACTGGACATATCTTCTCATATATCTGTAATAGCTGGTTTTGTGTGTCAGCATGAGTAAGAACCTATATATTAGATAAAGCATGATTTCTAGCTATTTCTATGAGAATATGTCTAGAAGATACTAATATTAAAATCAGTAGGTCAGAAAAAATCTTCCATTTACAATGTAGGTTGGAGACATCTGTGCTATGAAATAAAGGAATGGAATATTTGCTCTTTCTCCTGGAACTGGGATTCCATTGTTTCCTAGTCTGAAATATCTGAACTTTTGTTGCTCATGAAATATATATTACTCTTTTGCTTAACTGCTTCAACAATGCAATTTTATGGACAGTTATGCTTCAATTTATTCAAGTTTAATGAATCAATACTGATAATCTTATTAATTAATGTATTTTGGTATCATTAATATTTCTTTTTAAAAAAATTGATTCTTGTTAATACAGTTCCTGCCACTGTGTGGGAAGACAGACTTGATTTTATAGATCCAAGTCATGGAAACTGAACTCTCTAATGTTAAGCAAGTTTTAATTTCTAGCATTGATAATATAAAGCTTTGATTTCTTCACAGTCCTATAATTGCATATTTGTTATTTGTTAATCTATTTTAAGTAATTTTTAGTATTTATCCTAATGTTTTTAAACATTTCAATTACAAAGAATATTTCTTGATATTCAAAAGATTTAATTGCAAGTTTTCCCAGAGAGAAACCCAGTTAATTAAACCACAAAGTTGTACAAGAACATATAATGTAAAATATTTAATTCTTTAAAAACCATAAAGCCTTTATTGATATTATAGTCAATATATGACTAGTAAATGCCCTGTATGCATTTGAAGATCCATGCTAATTTTAGTTCCTTTTTCCTGTATAAACTCTGAAGTGTTTCCTTGATTGTCTAGACCTACTGTGTCTCTTCTTTTTCAAGCCTCTTAAATTTCACCGTTAAGTATACACTGCTAAGGAAATGATAAAGATTCTCATATGGATAATGGGCTCCATTTCTGAAAACCCCATCTCTGTCATTCCTGACACCAGAGAATGTTTAAACTCAAGTGGGTCCTGGCTTCTCAACTTTGTTTCTTCCATCTGGAAAGATAACTGTTATTTGAAATCTTATTCCCATTTCCTGATTGTTTAGAAAATACCATCTTGGGAAAATTATGGACTAACATTAGAAATCACTTCATTTCTTTCTTTGATTTACTGATTAAGCAACATACATATATTATTCATATTATATAGCAGCTATTTTTACATTATGACTTATTAATAATTTTCTTATAACAGTAAGACAGTAATTTTAATTGTACCTATTCTAGGATTGTAATAACTCACGAATTTGCATATTCTTTAGAGTGAGGAAAAACGTGCTGCTGGCAGAAAAGAAACACTCAAGAGAGTCCTACATTTTAATGATGTAACAGGAAGTGAAATCTTTCTGTAGGAAATGACAGATGAAATACAACCATGAATTCTACCAGTAAAGTGTAGTTCATCTATGAAAAATGAGACTCTATAAAAAGGGCCCAAAGATAAAAGCAGCAGTAGAAAGAAATTTCAATTTTGGAATAAGTAATATTAAATGTTTAATATGATAAAGGGAAATGATGAATTTTTTATGTAAAAGGAAAAAAATGTTAAATAATCAATCAGGAGAGCAGCAATATGAACTTCCCAGTTTAGTGCAGTCTACTCACAAATTCTTTTGCTCAATAGAAGCAAATGATCCTAAAGGAGTAAATTCTGATTTCCTGACTAACGATTATTAATTATATATGTAGAGGGTTGTAGATTTAATGAGGTCTGTGATATAACAGTATCTAACAAGAAGCCATAGTGATTTAAAAATTTATGAGGAATACATATTTGTTCCTTTTTCTCATTGCCATAATGAATGAGATATCAAAAACATAAATAAGGAAGTAGATGTTTGTGCTCACAGTGTGGGGGTAATTTCACTTTGTGTAGGTGAGGAAGGTGTGGTACCCAAAGAATTTTTTCCTGTGGAAGCAGAAGCATGCTGCTCTTCCTCTCACATTATAGTCAGTCAGGAAGAAGAAATCCATGACAAGACCAGATTTTGTGAAACCTTCAAAGGCTCTCCCATAGAGACCTGATTCTGGAGCTTAGCTCCAAATCCTCAAGGGTGGCACAGCCTCATTCCAATTGCTAGAAGCAGAGCATCTGGTGTTCAAACTCATGAACCTACAACTGGCATCTTTCAGACTCAGGATAGATCTTTTTCTTCCTGGCCTGTTGTCCCTGAGTCTCAAAGGCCTGTGGCCATTTCATATTAAAAATACATTTAGTTCAACTTCAAGGGATTTTGTACATTCATCCGTCCCATCATTCTTAAAAGAAACTTCAGTTTCTTCTGAGATTCTAAACAGCCTCTTCTCTGCGAGTCTCTGTAAAACCAAGAAAACTAGTTACATATTTCACATATAATAGAACAGAGATAACATTCTCCCATTCCAAAAAAGAGGACCATGGTGATACAAGAAATCACTAGAGCAGGGCATGTTCACTGGTTCAAACATCAAAACATGCAGCTATAAGTGTTGTTTCTATAATGTGTGATAGCATCATCTAACTTCTGGATGGACTATTACCTCTCTGTCTGTCACCTACAGTAAACATGGCTTTTTCTTTAAGACCTTTCTGTTAGGAAACTACAGCTGTGGCTGACAAGCAATCATTTGTGATAGCATATCTGATGTCCTGGGATCTCCACTGCCACATAGGTTTTTGTTATAATATTTTTGTGCATAGCTCAATAAGAAACTTCATTCAAAGAACTGACAGTGATATATATATATATATATATATATATATATATATATATATATATATATATATATGTAGGATTTAGGTTGAACTCATATGACTTCATTGTACTTAAACACATGCAAAAACACCACAACTATATAGACAGTGCCTATTCTGTGGGCAACTTGATATGTAGCCAGACACTCTTAAGCCACTGACAGAATATCCTTTGGTAGTATGTGTGACTGATAAAGGGAAAACATGTCAATACAGAGCTCTCTCTAAGCATGGAAATATCACTCTTTCCTCATTTCAAAATCTCTCAAATGGGTTCTAACTTGAAGCCTCTTAATGTGTGGAGTCTAGTCCTTAGAGCATTATTTCTATTTTAGTACAATGATCCAGTTCTCTTTGAGAGCACAAATCTCTTAGATAATTTTAATGCCCTCTCTGTATGCTCTCTTGACCTGTAGATATCAACAGACTACCATTCTCAAACAGCACATTTTTGCATCATTCAGCTCTATTTTTTCTATGTTTGCTATATGATGATAGCTACCAATTACTATTCCACAGTCTGGGTGTTACATTGTCTTGAAGTTTGCTCTGTCAAATAAAACAGTTAGTTATTTTTAAATCCAGCCTCGTCCTATTTCAGAAATCACCATATTCTTCTACAATCATAACACAAAAAGCTACAAGTATAATCACTGATATGTTGTTCATTCCCACCCAAACCTCATGACTTCAGTCTTTACTATCTTCAATCTTCATTTATATATATTTTTTTTGGTTTTTGAATTTCCAGCAGAGTACCCAATAAGCTGTACTTGAAACGTTCCAAGCCTCATTAGACCTACATTTCCAAACCTTCAATCACAATTGGGAAGCTTTTCCCAGAAGATCCCTAATTCTCCTGCTTTCGGTATTCTACAGACGCCTGTGGTTCTTTGTCTAGGGTTGGAGCCTCATGACATTTCTCTCATTCTGTCATCATCTCTGAATTCATATACATTGTAATAACATTATATCTACTGAGAGGGTTATGTCTATTTTTAGGAATATATAGTTCATAAATATAGTATATATTATAAGAATTTGAAAGGGGAAATGGTCAGAGGCATGAAATTGAGGTGGAGCAAGGGAAGTGCACATAGGAAAGGTTTGAGGGATGAGAAAGAAAAAAGAAAGATTTTGTGTTTTCATTTCAATAAATCCATACATACAAACTTTCTATAATTTAAAAATCCTTCTGAAAAAAAGTTCCTAAAGGCTTACAAGTGATCTTTTCAGTTTGTGTTTTACAGCAGTGGTCATACTTTTTGGAACAAATTTTCCATAAGAATGACTTTTTTTCATTATTGGTATAAAATATCTTAAGGGGGGAAAGAAGTCCATTGCTCAAGATTTGAGAGGGATTCATTTTGCCATGATAAAGAAAGTATAGAATCATGGTTCACTTTGTGTGTCAGGAGAAGCTTGCAGCCTTTGCTTCCAAGGTGGAAAACTAGAAGAATCTTGAGCTGGACCTGAGCAGAAAGTGGACATTTCCTTAAAAAGGGACCCACTTTCATGAGCTATTCTTCACATACCTTTCCCAAGCAACATTCAGGAAACAGAAATTCTACACACAGGTCTATTGAGAAATCTCAGATTCAAAGTTGGTTTGCATTGAGTTAACACGCTGGGTATAACTTTTCTTATGATTGGAACTGAGTAATAAAATGTATATGATGTAGTGAAATACCTGGAGGTGTTGTGTAAGATACACAATTGACTAGAATGTATTAACTGGACAAGACCAGAAGAAATGTTAAAGAAGTACTCACCTCAGAGATTTATTGCTCGCTGCCAAGGAGCTGGTCTAACAACATGTCTGCCTCACGCATGCCATTATCTTTTCCTGCACAGCCTAGAAGAAGAGTATAGCTGGTTAGACTGAGTGAGTCTTTTAGCTCCACAGTGCTCACTTTCTCTGAGTTCACACAGAAGAGGGAATAGAAACATGGAGTAGGTCCTCAAAACCAGTGTTCTACTTGGTTTTCTGTAATTGTGACAAAATATTTCAATCAAGATCAAAAGCATTTTAGGGAAGGGAACATGTCATTCCAGCTTACCAGGCACAGGCCATTCCTGAGGGAAGGAAGGGAGGCATTCAAGAGGGACCTCAATTTTATGTCACTACCATCACAGTGTCCCAGTAAAGCACAAGAGATTTCCTTCAGTGGTATTGATCTCCTAGTCAAAGCTGATTCATTGGACCCACCTTATCATCACAAACAGATTTTTAAAATTTTACATTAAAAATATTTCATGTTATTTTTAATCAGGCATAAATGTGTATGTCTGTGTAGGGGTTTGTGAATAGCAGTCTAGTACCTTCTGTTGCCAAAGAGTGTGTCAGGTTCACGGAACTGGGCTCATAGGTGGTTGTGAATCACGTGATGTTGGTGTTGGGATCTGAAGTCCATTCAGTATGAGATCAATGTTTCCCCTGAACTGGGTTCAAAACTGAAAGAACATATCTTTCCTTTCTTCCTTCCTTCCTTCCTTCCTTCCTTCCTTCCTTCCTTCCTTCCTTCCTTCCTTCCTTCCTTCCTTCCTTCCTTCCTTCTTTCTTCCTTTCTGTCTGTCTGTTTTCAATAGTCTAAAGAAACTTGATGCCCATGCCATTTTTCTCCCGTGGAGCTACTTGCTGATCTCAGTTGCCAAATGTGGCAGCTTCCTTAGAACCTAACTGGGAGAATATTTTCATTTTTTCCTCTGTTCCATATCCCTCCTCCTTGCAAGTCCAGGATTTTCAGCCTGCCTTGTCACTTTTCTGTCAAACTCTAACAAAGATGCCCCTGAGTTTCCATTTAATCAACTTTAAATTTCTCTTATTAATAAGAGCAAGAAACCAAAAGGGAATCCTGATTTCCCCAGGAGTAGTTTTAAAACTCTATCACTATAAGCACATACATCTTTCTTTTTCTCTCAGTATGCTTTAGAGGATAATTGTATACATATTAATTTAAACATGATTAGGTGTGTGTCATAAAAATTAAAATAAAGGGCAATGTTTTATAGTTGGGCAAGTATGCTTGTGAACACATAAGGACCAAATGCAATGGCATATGACTGCTAAGTTGAGCTAATTTAACAGAAACCAGATTTATGAGCCATCCATGATTATAAGAAGATATGCCTCTTGGGAATTTTCAGATTTCCTGTGGAGGGCAATGAATTTTTCAATATCACTGTAATGAAAGTTTAAGGACATTTTATTTCTAGCTAAAAGAGAATCAATCTGCTTGATTTCTGAGAGACAATTGGAATATCTAAGTCATCCATCAGTGAGTCATAACGTTTTTTTTTTATTCAGCCCAGAAGACAAAACACAGTTATAATTAAAATAGCACCTTACGCACCAATTAAATCATCTATCAAATGATGTTTTCTAAAATTCTAGTGATAAGCAACATACCTGCTTACTATTCTACAAGTCTCCTTTTATCAAGAATATGAAATTCATCTCAAATAGAGAAAGACTCTGTCTTGAACATTTTAGCCAGGTTTTCCCCATTGGCAACCATATGAAAATATTGAGTTGTTTTTGCAAACGGCAGCATCTTTCTTGGCTAAGAAAACTTATCTCCTGTTGGATTTGCCCTGAGTCGGGGCTTTTCAGCTCTTACTTTCCAAATTCAAAGTATAGTATTTAAGGACCAGTGAGCAAAAGTGTGTGAGAAGTTTATTATAGGCCCATAGTGTGAACTTTAGAGGAAGGGAGAGAAAGCAGAGCTTCTGTACAGCAGGAGAGGTTCAGAAAATATGGGAGCATTGGACTGGCTGTCTGGTTTTTTTTATTATTTATTTATTTTATTTAAAGATCTTAAGGCAGAAGCTTGTTGAAGCACAGGAGCGTGGGAGTTGAGCTTAGCAGTCCAGTAGGTTGAGTTATACATCCAAATTCTACTACTTAGTTTCAGTCACAGGTCCTTTGTGTCCTTGAGGGGGTAAAGAGGGCCAGAAGCAGTACTTGAAACTATCTCCTGGCAAGCTCCATCTCTATGGATGACATTCTCGGAATTGGTATTTGAGTTCTTGTGGTTTCTGCCCAGTTTCAGTTTCCTCTCATCAACGTTAAAATACTCTTTGTTTGCTCGAGCTGATTATTTTCTTAATGATAATGGAGAACTTGACATTTTATTTGTTTAGCATTGGATCACAGAGAAAAATATGTATGTCCAAGCACCATGAAAAACAGAGGACCCAAGAGGTCATGTGGGATAAAAAAAAAATACAAATGTAAACTTTTATAGCAGATTTAGTAAAACTGAAAAGGTAAATGAAACACAGGCACCAAGTATGAGAGGCACACAGCAGGCAAAGAACAGCCTCATTGATTTACCGTAATATTCTGTTTATACACAAGTCTACAACACATGAGCAAGGTGAATATATACCTTTCATATAACATAAATTAATCCAGCATAGAATGATGTGTGTGTGTGTAACTAAGATGTTTTACTAATTATTTGTTCGCATTTCATCTTTGTGAATCACCAGGGTGTGGCTGGTTTTTTAGAACCCTTTTGGGGCCCTCCACTCAGCTCCCAATTAAGAACATGAAGATGTATTCTTACTTATGAATGCCCACCCTTACCTTGGCTTGTTTCTAGCCAGCTGTTCTAATTTAAATTGAAATAGGAATTTCTCTTAAACTACATTTTGCCTCTGGGTTTTTACCTTTCTTTATTCTTCTTATTTTCCTTCTTTCCCAGGGTCCTCCTCTTCTTCATCTCTTGTTGCCCCACTCATGTGAATATACCTAGATTTTTCTTCTATTTATTCTCTCTGCCTGCCATCTCTGCCTACTCCTCTCTCCTACCTGCTATTGGCCATTCAGCTCTTCATTAGACTAATCAGGTGTTTTAGACAGGCACAGTAATACAGCTTCACAGAGTTACAAAATGTAATGTAAAAGAAGGCAACACATCTTTGTATCATTAAACATTTGTTTAACACAGCATAAATGAATATAACACATCTTACACTAATAATCATAATGCTACAGTCTTATCTTTGTTTATAAACATTATATTTCTAACATTAGTAGTCTCAAGGTAAAGATAGATAAAGAGAAAGCCATTTAATTCAAAGAATTTGGTAATGTGATGGAAGGTGGTAAGTCTCAAAACTATAATATTGTTTACATCCTTAGAATAGATATTGAGATAAAAGTTGATACTGCAAGCTATATATCACATAGCATGTATAAGGTCCTTTTTAGAGGAATGATTAATTATATCTCTTCCACATAGTTGTTTTTTATTATACTCTTCTAATTTAAGCATTTAACATGGATTAATAATATTCTATTAAACGTGATTAATTTATAATCATCTTTTAATTTTCTTTATTATAATTTTTCTTGGTGGAAAAATATAGCTTAATAAACCTTACCTCATACGAATAATAATTATTCCAGTCTCATTTACTGGAAATGTAAAGCTTTACATTTTGTTTATTTATCTGGCATTCCGTTATAGTGACATAAATTTGTGAGCCTATGTATTCTTTTGAGGATTATTATATCACTACGTGTTCTTCTAGGGATCACTGTACTGCAGTATTTTTTCATGTTGCCTGAGTTTGAATAGCTTATTAAAAAGTCCTTGATATGCAGCATGACTTGATTACCGATTCTTCTCTGTAGACATATGCTTCCAGGCAAAATGAAGTATGCAATTATTAAAGACTAGATACATGATAGCAAAGTGTAAGAAATAATACAGTTGGGCAATGATTGAAAAGAATAGAGGATTCTGCTGGGGATAATGCGCTTGTACACTGTAAACATTTATCAGTCATATTGCTTTCATAAAATGCTGATAGGCTAGTAGCCAGGTCGGAAATATAGGAGGGGTGACCAGACTAGGAAAGTTCTGGGAAGAGGAAAGGCAGAGATGTGGTCACCATGTGGAGGAAGCAAGATGAGAATTCTGGACTAAGAAAAGATACCAAGCCAAGTGACTAAATATAAATAAGAATTATGGGTTAATTTAAGTATAAGAACTAACTAATAGTATGGTTGAGTAACCAAAGCCTTCAGCGAACCAACCCCAACAAGGCTTTCTCTCATTGTTCAAGAGATACACTTCTACTGGTGAGGAATATGTATAGGAAATCTCAAGAAATACGCTTGCATTATTCCCTTTAGTTCATCATCTTTATTAGCATGACAACTGTAACTGTGAAGGCATCGCCTTATATACTCATGCAGGCAGATATTCTTTGACAAGGCAATTCAGGGCTTAAATTTCTCAGGGTCATAGAGAGGGATGATAAGACTCACATACAGATAAACTGTCAGCTTTGGTGGATGACATAAAGAGAGTGCAGCTAGTCAAGGTTTATGTGGTGGGAGTCAACTGAAAACCAACAAAGCAATCTAAAGGGGGAAAATTATGTGTTTCAGCAACATCCCTTAATGTGGCTAGGCATAAGGTTAAAAATTTATTGATCAGCAAATAAATTATGAACAAAGTAAAGTCCTATGCTGTTTCCATAAGGTCTCCTGGCAGCTGCTTTTCTGAAGGGCGGGGCAAGTGTTCTACTTTGCCAGATAAAAAGAGTAAGCAATGGAAGAAGGTGTTCAGCATTTTTTCTGCTGGCGCTTTCCTAGGAATTTGTTAAAGGGGATCTTTAACAGTAGGACAGGGAGGATAAAGCTGGATTTGCACAAGAAGCTGTTACTTTCTATCTGCTTTGGATTTATGGTGCAGGACTTCAGAGAAAATGTTTGTTTTTATACTTGAAACCAGGAGTTGGGTGACTGCCTTTTTACTCGTATCACAAACAATAAATCTAGGTTAGGATCGTGCGTTAATGGGTCCAGGTGCAAGTAAGTAAACGGAGGTAAGGGCCTAAGCTTACTGGTGTTAGCTCCAGGTAGTTCTCTTACCTGTAGGGGTGGTGAGCTTTGAGCATACCGGTGTGTCATCTCTCTGTAGCTGTCCTCGATTGTCTGAGAAATGTTTCAGATGAGATAGTTTGTTTGATGGTTAACTCTGAAGAGGTGTTTACTAGTAAAGATAATTGCAAGGCGTGGGCAGACAGTATGTCTGCTTTGGACAAAGTAAAACAGACTTGATTTGTGCAAAAAGAGATCTGGTCTGTGTGACTGTTTTCAAACATAGCCAGGGGAAGTTATCAATATGCCCCCAGGTGTATGGGGAAATTGTGCCTAGTGAATAATCAATCGCACTGCTAAAGGTCCTCGGAAAATGAATCCCAAGGACATAACAAATGGGAAAGCTACAATTACTCACAAGAAATCCTCTGACGCATTCCAAAGCAATTGACACCTAAACTCTTTGAGTTTTGCCTTTACCACCCCCAGGGCCCTTGGCTCTGATGGGTCAGCCTTGTAGGTGCCAACTGAGTTTCTAATTCATATTTCTGTCGCTCCCTGCACATGAGCTACTGGCCAAGCATTTATTAAGCTGCCGAGTCGGTTATTTGGGAAGTGGCTGCCTGGTATTTGAGAGTTTCAAGTGGGACAGAAATTTCTAACTATATGATTCTTTTACTAGTAGTCAGTATACTACTGGTGGCCATCAGAATGAATGCTTTAGTAATAGAGAGGTGATGATAGATGATAGGTGATCGATGATCAATGATGATAGATGACAAATAGATGACTGATAGGTAAGTATTTTGTGGAGTACTACTTTAACTGTCTAAAGATCCATTATATTTATTTATGCTGCTTTTGTGAATTTGTTCAATTATGTAAAGATGTGTCGCTGTTTCACCTTGCCTGCCTAAGACACCTGATTGATCTAATCAATAGATAGTGTAGGGATGGGGGCCAGCTAGTGAGCAGAGAGAATATGAAGAGAAATCTATGCTGGGCAGAAGAGAATGAGGGAGAAAAACAGGGATATTCAGGGCCAGCCAGTCAGCCAGACACACAGAAGCAAGGAAATGGGACATACAGATAAAACAAAGCTAAAGTGGGATTCAGGTGTAAACTGATAAGGTCCGAAGACCTCCAGGGTCCCGGGCTCCTGGTCAACCCCATTCATAAGGGGCTGCTGGGATCATGGAGCCCCAGTTCTTTCTCTCTCTCTCTCTCTCTCTCTCTCTCTCTCTCTCTCTCTCTCTCTCTCTCTCTCTCTCTCTCTCTCTCTCTCTCTCTCTCTCTCTCTCTTTTTCTTTTTGTTCCCTGACCAGGAATTGAACCAGGGCCACAGTAGTGAGAGCGCTGAATCTTAAACACTAGGCTGAGCTAGCTGCCCAAGGAGAAGCATGTAAGGAACACAGGTGAGCCACGGGCCATGTGGCAGACAGATTAATGAGAATGGGTTGAGTTAAGATGTAAGAGCTAGCTAGCAATGTGCCTGAGCCATAGGCCAAACAGCATGAAGTTAATATAAGCCTCTGAATCATTTTGGGGGGCCTGATCAGCTGCAGGTCTGTGGTTTGGACCTCTGGTTGCCCTGGGCCAAGAAATCTCATTCTAACAATTAATAAATTTCAGTCTTATGATTTGTGAGCTAGAAGTTTGTAAAAGCCTGCTATATAAGTATATAGATAGGTAGGTAGATGATGGTTGGATGGATAGATTATAGATAGATAGATAGATAGATAGATAGATAGATAGATAGATAGATAGATAGATAAATGAAATTGCATATGTCAATGAGCTGGGCTACAGTTCTCTGGTCTTAAGCTAATTTAGATATTGCTAGAAATGTGGTTTTTTTTTTCACTTTTCAGATGTGGCTAATATTAATAATCAGTCAAATAAATCAGTTAAATCTATCAGAATGAGTGTGTCATATCCAACCAGGCAATTCCTTTCTTAAGGAAGAATGAATTCTGTTTTAATATTGTAATATCAAAACATCGGTCTACTGGCATTCTTCAGATTTGACTCTTACTAGATTATGGCATTAAATTTTATCTGTCTCTCTTCTGTGGTTCAGACTACCCTTATTCTTCCCAGATATGCCAGCCTCATCAAGCAATAGAATTCTCTGAAACAAAACCCTGTATTTTTGTTAGAATTGTGTTTGTTGAACTGCTGAAGAGTCCTGATTAATGGAAGGTGTTTTATTATTTTTTTTTACAAAGCTTTGTATTTTAATAAAATTTATTATTTGAAAATCATAAGAATTAGAGAAGAGGAAAAGACAACTAAAGACATTTATATAGAGAATTACCAAAATATATTAATTGAATACTTAAAAGAGATGTTAATGTATTTTTATAATATATTAAAATAAGTTCAAGTTTCCTTTTCCAATAATAAAACCATTAGAAATTATTTGCAATGTAAATGCACTTTTCTATTTTTAAAAATCTAATATTGTTTTTAATATTCTATGTAAAAGGTTTTAGTATCTTTGGGCATCTTATTTTCTTTTCTTGTTGCCAAAATTAGGATATACCAAGCCATGAACTGAGAAGGGAGAAGAGAAACAAAATGAGAAGTGAAGGGATACTTATGTAGGGTAGCACAGCAGCAAGTAGGTCCTATTTTACTAAGATGTACACCACCATGATGGTTTGAGTAAGGATGATCCCCTGAGGCTGGGTTATTAGGGAGTGGCACACTTGACAAGGATTAGTTGGTGTGGCCTTGTTAGAGTGGGTGTGGTCTTGTTGGAGGAAGGGTGCCACTGAGGATGGAGTTTAGGGTTTCAAAAGCAAAAGCTAGTTCCAGTGTTTTCCTACTGCCTGCTGATCCCGAATGAGAATTCTCAGCTGTCTCTACAGAAGTGTCTTCCCACCATGATGATAGCTGACTAAACTTCTGAACCTTAGGAAAGCCCTAATAAAATGTTTTCCTTTATTAGAGTGGCTGTGGTCATGATGTCATTTCACAGCAATAAAACATCGGCTACCTACCACATACCACATGATTAAGCTATTCTAACCATGACTGAGTATTAGATCAGCAAAATGTAGTCTTGATTGATAACTAGTCAAAAAACATTTAGAGAAATTCTTTTGCAGAAATTCATGGAGAGTAGATGGAGGACAGACATTTTAGTTTTCTTAAAGTTATGGTTCTTTTGTACATAGTAACTCTTTTTTGTGTTTTAATGTTTAAATATTGAATTCAATTCAGGTATTAAGCAAAAGAATTTCACCCTTTGTATTGAAGCTAAATGATGACATTTAGCTATGTTGAATTAGAAAACAAAAGACTGAAAATTTATACTTAAAGCAATAATCTGAAATAGAAAACATAATGAGATTATTATATGTCTATTTAAGCAATGACAGTTATAAAAAAACTTACATGGTAAAACTAAGGATAATCAATCATTTGAATTGTAAACAACTTTAGAAAAACTGAAACTTGACATGTGATAATGCAGGAAAACTGGTACTTCCGCCCAATAATGCTTAAAGAAAGAGTCTTATTATTTAATGATTTACAAATAAACATTACATTTGATTATCTAAACATGATCTTCACTGGAAAATCAATGTATAACAAGTACTCTCTTACTTTATCAGTGTCTGTCTCACTTAATTTAGAGACAATAACTGCACCTAATTTTGGCATATGTGTGTATACTCATTTTGTAATAATCATAAAATTATATGACTTTGGGGTTAAGGATTTTGAATACAGAAACTACTGTCAATAAGTACGAGTCTGTTATATTTTTCCCTATCAGATATTTCTCCCCAGAGAAGTTGTTTTAGGAACCAACAATTAGCGTCATATTGACAAATATGCTGTTGATTTTATTTTAGAGAAAATGTTATATCCTATGCTTTGTTTTAATTTGACAATTCAGAGACAAAAGCATCATGTGAAATGAAATTTTACCATGAAGGTTACAGTATAACATTTTATGAAATTAAGCAAATCATTCAAACAGAGAAAAGTATATTTGTGAACAAATGGCTTTTCCCCTGAAAATCTCATGAGGATTTGTTCAGGCTGACTACCGCTAATATGTAACACAATCGCCAATTAGTATCAAAGGTACTGGAACCATCACACCCCCACAGTATTAACCTTACATACTGGTTCAAGGTAAATGCAATTATTCTTCTTCTAAACTAATCACTAATTTCAAAGTTATTATTGACTAATTTAATCTTCAAATTGTAATATCATCTCAAGCCACATATGAGATAAAAAGAAAGCGGGGGGTGGAGGGGTAATCAGGGTATATTCATCAAACCAAAGCAAGTAGAAAATAGCATTTTCTTAAATTCAGGGAAAGCAAAGGAGCTATGCTTTAACCTTGTCCAGGTCAGAAAGAAGGAGAGACATTATTTATGCCACCAAATACCAGGAGTGATATTTATAATTCCCTGGCATATTAATGACCAACAATGAGTGAACCCCTTAAGTACCTCATTTATTGTCTTAAATATGAAAATGTTTTAGAGATTAGAGAGGAAATTGTTTGAATTAATTAACTGAACTGACACTCAAGGGATCTAGTACAAGATTTTCAGACAAAACCTGGGAATTTACAATAATGACATTTCTTTCATGGTTAGGAAATATAGCACCAGGGGATTCAGAGGCACTCTTAACATTTAGCTGATGTCTGTTGAGGGCTTAAGAACCCTCTGAAGCCATTTACTTTATTCCTTGGAGACTTCCTCGATTACAGTATAAAAGGCATCACATTAAAATAGCCATGAGGCCCACACATTTGGTCCTATATGTAGAATGGGATAACTGGCAGCAATGGAAATCCAGAATGCAAATAGACGCTATTAATGTAATAGCATCACCTGAAAATGCTCCTTTTGTAGGGAAGGTAATGTGTAGAAAGATAAGAATAGCATATCACAGTACATAGCTAGCCCAATCACATTTTCATTTCTCTTGTGGGTTATCAATTGCGGGTGATATTCCTCTGTGCTTTAGAATCCATCCATATGGTGGCTCTTTTGGTTGGCCTGAAAACAGGATTTGAAAAGGTATGTTTGCTTAACTCGGATGTGTTAACATCCAAGCGTTTAAGTTCCAACACTGCTTTAATATGAATTTACTTACTTTTAATTTAGCTTCCAATAATTTGTTTCCTAATTCTTATATTCAACTATAACTCTAATGATGTTGCTTTATGATTCTTAATTATCTCTGTATTATCTGTCATCTATCTATCATCTCATTATTTACCCATCTTATTAGAGTCAGTTATCTGTAACTGCTATTTACACAATGATAATCTACTGTCTGTATCACAATAAATCTATTATGAATATACATATTCCTTTATCTTTTTTATACTGTCATCTGCTATGGGGCTACAATCTTCTACAATGTAAGGATTTTTCACCTGTATTGTTTGACTAAAATATTGATTATCTAGTAGAGGCAGGAAGAAGAGGTGAGGCAAAGCCACATGGCTAAGATAAATGAGAAATGTGGATTAACTTAAAGTATGAGAGTTAGCAAGTAATAAGCCTGAAGCCATAGGACAAACAGCTTGTAATTGATAAAACAGCTTGTGTGTTTATTTAGGACTAAGTGGCTGAGGGACCAGTCCTATAGGACAGAGAAAGTTCAAACAACAAATGGCATTTTAACATGGCGCATGAATGCCCACATAAAGCCTGAGAAGGCTTAAAAGGGGTTCTAGAAAACAGAAATAGAGCCAAAACAGCTTCCTAGTTCTCTCAAGTGAATTGTGGTACAGAGTGGTTCATGGGCTTGAGCTACAAAATAGTTGCTTGCTGAAGTCTCATAGGAGCCTTAGTACAGCATGAACTGCATTTGATCAATTTAAGGTTACTGCTTATACAGATAAAAGGGGAACAGAGTCAGTAACAGCTTCTTGCTAGGCTGTGTTTTCTCAGGTGGGCTCTGCTGGGCTGCTCCTTTAAGAAATAGCTTCCTGACTCAGTGTTAGAAACAAAAAACCAAGAGGCTTTTTCAGAGGCTCTCCTGTCAAATATTTAATGAACTTTATGAGCAGTGGGTGGTGGCGCTCTACTTAATGGCAGTGTGGATCTTAAAAGTCCCCAGAATTGGGAGGGCAAGCATGGCTCCTGACAGGACCTCTACCATGAAGCTAAGCTCTCAAAGATCAAGGAGCTGAGTGGAGTCAGCCTCCATTGCCAAGGCTTTAATCCTAGCCACATTGTTTAGCAGCTTAAAGTGTGGTCAGATAAAAATAGAGATATACAATAAGGGCAGATTCATATGAAAAAATCCCCTCAAATTAGTTTACAGTGTATTGAAAAATATACATAGACTTAGGGGAGAAAAGAAAAAGGGAAAAATATAAAGCCCTTTAAAAAAAAGGAATTAAAAAAAAATCCAAGATGGAAATTGCAGAGTCTATATACCGTATATTATTGAGTCTGTTTTTGAGGTTTTTGATAGCCAAAGATCGAGGGCTGCTAAAAGACATTTGAATATAAATGATTCTGGTTTAATCTAATCTATTTATTTTGAAAATATCTTGACTTCAAAATTTAGGTCAAAAGACATGTTACTTTGGAGAAGAGGTTATACTTTTGTTTCTACAGAAAAAGAGAGACTGTGGGTTAAGAAAGATGAGCTTTGATAAAGAAAGACCCCCTGAAAAAAAATCTTTGGTGGGAATGAATGACCCAGATAATCTAACATTTCAAAGCACCTCTGTTGCAGTCTCATCTGAGTTCTGTATCCAGAACAGCTTCAAGGATGCTGGCTGAGATAATCCAGTCTCATAGACTACTCTACTCAGGATGTGCTCATTATCTAAATTTCCTTTGGGTCCCCAGAAGATTAAGGGTACCCCAATCAGCAGGAAATAGTCTAGAGAACTATGTCCACATTCCCCCAAAACGGATTATGGATGTTTGTCATTGTTGAACATGCTGGCTACAAGTTGTTATGGATAAAGGTCAGGAAAAAAAAAAGCTATACAAAGGAGATTAGATTTGAAGTTCTTGTTTTAAAAAGAAAAGGGGGCGGGGTGGAATGCTGTGGGACTATGCTCTTGTACACTGTAAATATTTGTCACTGTTGGGATTCATTTAATAAAATGCTGCTTGTCCAGAACTAGACAAGAAGTAGAGGCAGGGCAAGCTGGCTATGAGAATTCTGGGAAGCAGATGAGCAGGATGACAGACATTTAATAAAATGCTGATTGTCCATAACTAGACAAGAAGTAGAGGCAGGGCAAGCTGGCTAGGAGAATTCTGGGAAGCGGACAAGCAGAATGACAGACAACAGTGAAACACAGATGAAGCAGGTCGAGAATGCTGCACTGAGCATAAAAGTACCAAGCCACGTGGCTAAACATAGATAGAAATATGGGCTAACTTAAAATATATGAGTTAGTTAGTAATAAGCTTGAGCTACAGACCAAATAGCTTGTGATTCATATAAGCCTCTGAATGTTTATTTGGTCCTGATTGGCTGCAGAACTGGCTGGGAGGGACACGGAAACTTTGAACTACAGTCATCTGTTCTCAATCTGTTGTTATACTTATTGATTGATATATGTCTTATAAAATCATACTCAACATATGCATTCTTGTTAGCAAATGGACTGAAGGGGTAGATATTAATGTGGGATTTACCTTGTTAAACCCATTTTGGCAAGAAACACTGACCATATTTCAATGTGAACTGGGTATCTATTATTCAATGTGAATAGAGTAACATATCCAAATAATGAATCCTTCTAATTCTTATATATGCATATCGCCAAATTATAACTCAGGCCCTTAAAATGTCTTTAAACAGTGTTTCATAATATTCTACATTCTTTGTTTGTAACTACAACTCCATTGTAACTTGAAATGTTGGTCAATGATTGATTATGAGTTATTTTTTTAGCCTATATGAAAAACAGGATGGTGACACTACAATTTAATCAGTACTCCCAATACCGTATATAAGAGAAATTGAGACATCTAAAATTCCAGAAAACAATTTACAAGTATTAATGTGATGTGGGAATGTCTTTCTGTATGCTGTGAATAGCAATCTTTAAATAAAAGAGCTTTTTTGGCCCATACAGGCACCATAGAAAAAGTAGGAGGAGGAATCAAAATAGGTAGGAAGAGCAGGGCGGAGTCAGACAAGCCAAGCCAGAAGCCCAAAGGAGCAACATGTAAGGAATACAGGTGAGCCACGGGCCACGTGGCAGGAAAGATTAAGAGAAATGGGTTGATTTAAGATGTAAGAGCTAGCTAGCAATGTGCCTGAGCCATAGACCAAACAGCATGAAGTTAATATAAGTGTCTGAGTCATTTCTGTGGCCTGAGTAGGAGCAGTGGGCGGCTAAGGGGTCTGTGGCTGACTGCGGGTCTGTGGGTCTGGACTTCTGGTGGCCCAGGACCGAGAAACCACATTGTAACATTAATGATTGTTCCTGTTGTGAAATATCAGATGACTGTATTTACACTTATTCATGTCTTCCATTTTATTCCATTTGTCCACGTCTTGTTTGTGGGTTTTTTTTTTTTTTTTGGAAAGTAGTACCATATTGTTCATAATACTATAGCTCAATTATGTATCTTGAAGTCTGGAATAATAATCCCTCCAGTATTAATCTTTTTATTTTTTGCTCTGAATTTCATTGGCTACCCAGGATGCTTTCAGGTTTCACATGGATTTTAGGATGTCTTTTGTTTTCTATTTCTGTGCTGTGTAGGAAATTTTGATTATGTTTATTAGGATTGATTGTATTGAATCTATAAATTGTTTTGGGCAGAATGATCATTTTCACATTATTAATCTATCAATCCACAAATCCAGAGTGTCTTTTCTAATGCCTCTTCCAGTCTCTTTAGTCAGAGATCTAAGGTTTTCATTTAGGTCTTGATTAGAATTACTTCAGGTTCTTTTTTTTTTTTTTTTTTTTTTTTTTTTGTCTTTGATGCTACTATCAAAGGGACTGTTTCCATGATCCTTTCCCAGTGTGTTTTTATTGGTATATAAAAAGATTACCAATTTGTGTACAACATACTTTTGCTGACATTTTTGAATATTTCTAGAATTATCCAATGTAATTTTTGTGATCTCTGAGGTATACTATTGAATCATTGGTTAGGAGGACACATTTTCTCTTTTCTATGTTTATTCCTTTAGTTTTATTTTTACTGATCCAGCTAATGTTTCCAGCAGTGTAATGAAAAGAAGCAGGAATCATGAGCAGCTTTTTCTCTCTTCATGAAAATGCTTTCAGTTCATTCTCCATTTAGAACACCGCTGGATGTGCATTGCCTTATTGTGCTGAAGTAAGGCTCCTCCAGTCCTATTCTCTGAGAATTTTCTCATGACAGCACGTTGGATTTTGTTAACATTTTTCTCTGCATCTATTCAGATGTTCATGGGACATCTTTATGGTCATTTATAGGAATTATAATATTTATGGATTTATACATGTTGAATTTTCCCTGAAATTCTGAGATAACTCCCATGATTGTGGTGGAAGATCATCCTGATATCTGCTTGTATTTCTCTTCTTTTATGAGAAGTTTGGCCTCTATCTCCGTTAGAGAATCTTTACCTGGTTTTGTCATTAGAAAAAAACATTGGCTTGAAACCGAGGGTAAGGAAGCACTAAGAAAAATCAGAAAAATGTTGTCACCCTTAGCAAATAGGAAAATACAAATAAAATTTTGAGATTTCATTTCATCAAGGTTTAAATGTAGAAAATAATTAACAACAAACGCTGGCAACGTGGTAGAGAGATCAATCATCATGCACTGTTGGCGGGGATGTAAACTGGCAGTGCTACTCTGGAAATCAGTAAGGAAAATTCTCAAAAGTCTACCATGTGGCCTATGTATACCATTATGTGGCTTATGCCCAAGGGTCTAGACATCTTACGTCAAAGAACATTTCTCAGCAATTATCACTGCTACCTCATTCAAAATAGCCAGGAAATGAAAACAACCTAAATCCTTTTCAAAAGACAAGTGAATAATGAAAATGTGTTACATATACACAGGGAAGTTCTATTCAGTACAAAGGAAATTGAAATTATTAAATTTGCAGGTAAAGTGGTCCCAGCTAGGAAAGATGATGCTGAATGAGATTTCTTTCGTGACCTAGTTATCTCTAATCTTAATTTTCTAGCTCAAAATCCTCAGATAAAAGTGTACAAGATGGATTGATCTCACACAGGGAAGTGTAAAAGGACCGTAAGTGCAGAAGAGGGGGATGGTTGGAAAATAAAAGTATAAGGTACCATGAATTGGGAAACCCTATAACATAGGATGGTACTTCCATGGGGGATCAGAAGTAAAAGGACCAAGCACAGAATACATCAAGCTTGTTTCGTCACACCTAATGGAACTACTTTATTCTACACTTGTTTTATATTATACACAATGTAAGTAAGTGGCCATGGACAAACTCTCCTTCACAACAGTATCAAATACAATAAAAAACAGAAATAACTCTAACCAAGACCTTTGAATGAAAACTTCAGATCTCTCACTAAAGAGACAAACTATAAGAGGTTTCATATATTCTCATAAACCAAAACATCTTCACCTGATGACATCTAGTTCAAATTAATTTTCTCAGAACACATAGAATTAAAGCATATTTTTAATAGACAACCTTTCAATCTTTAGTGTTATCAGGACTAAATTAGATACAGAAAGACAAATTCAGCGTTCTACACTAATGATTTATTTTTTAAAAAAATATAAAACAAAACCCAGAAAATCTCTCTCTTTCTCAGTTACAATTTTAGAGGCTCATGAGGATGCTTACAGGAGAATTTCTGGGTGATAGAATTTAGAGTTAAATGAAACATCATAGGTTGAGCATAGCCTGCACATAAAAGAAATGAGGTAGAAAACTCCTCTGTCTACTTTGGAAGAGTCTGCCATCCAAAGAGAAGCCCTCACCAGGTGTGGCTGACTGACTGGACGGTACCGAAATGAAGGTCTAATTTTAGCTTAGCTCTTTTTTTCTCCATTTAAAAAGGAATGGCCGAGCTTTCTGTTTGTTTTCACAAAATGATGGCTAAATAGCACCAGCTAGAGCCAAAAACAGAGAAGGCAAGCATCTCCGTACATTTCTGCCAGCCTTGCCTTTGGCTCTCCCATTTTGGAACTGTTTTGAAAATAAATCCTGCCAAGTATTCAGAACCATGCCAGGAAGTACAGAGGATCTTTTATGATCCATCAACCTCTATGGCTCCGAATTATATTCATGAATGACTTATACCTCTGAGGCAATGTTCCTCTGATATTGTGGTGAATAAAAAAGAATTACTATCATATCTAGGAATTTCCAACTGGAAACAACTTGAAAAGGTCATTCATCTCAATCCCAATCTAATTCATATTTAAGACATGGGTCTGTAAAGATAACAGTAAATTGTGATCAAATTTTCCTGGTGATATTCTTTTCTCTTAAGGTAGGCATTTTGATTTTTTTCCAATATGAAAAAAAAAAAACTTTTCTTGTTAGAAGTGTTAGAGGGTATAATATTATAGTCTCCTCCCCTGAAAAAAATCACAGCTATAGGATTCATTAATTTTATTTCTTTTCAGACAAGCGTTTTGTATGAGTCTCTAAATGTCATAGGCTAATCCACAAAATAATTGGAATTAAGCTAAAAATGTTTTACATTAAAACTTTTGTAGGAATTATTAAAGAATGGAAGCATTTTATTTAAAACACATTAAAATCCTCTCGATGACGTCGAATGAAGATGGCATGCTGAAGGAAGAAACTGATGTTCTTTCATCTCTTTTGAGTTGGAAACTTTTTTCTTCAATTAAATAAATGATTTCTTGTTAGTGAGTTTGTTGCTCTTTACATGTGTTTTAAATTTTCTTATAAATTTTGCATCTTTATAAAATAATAAAATTCATCTTTAGAATGTCTCATTAAAACATTTATAAGTTTTGTTACATGTGAGGAAACATTTCATATAACACATATTTTATTTCTTGCAAGTTTTCTTTTTTCCAGAATATTTAATATTTGCGTATATACAGTGAGATACCTTGGAATAGAATCCAAATCTAAGTATGATACTTGTTTATATTTTATATATACCTTATAGACACAGCCTGTAGCTAATTTTATTTGAGTTTTTAGGGCAAGTGTATCTTTACTTCAAAAAATTATTTGAGGCTACTGATTTTAGATTTTTTGTAGCTAAAAGTTTACATTTCTTTCTCTTATAAATTCTAATATTTTTTTCTCTGTGATGGTTTCAGACTGATCATTGGATGCTAGAGCGATCCAACTTGCTTTTTGAGAAGGGTCAACAAGCTATGTTTGCTAATGATGTATGTGGCCAGCCAGTCCCTTGTGAGTATTACTGCTCTGAGTTGGCTTTGACAGCAAAGAGTTCCAATCTAAGATCTCACTTCTGGTTTTAATTGTCCAATGATTTAGCTCTTTATCTATTCCGTCCATAATTTGTCCCCATAACGTATCAGAGCTGTATTAGTTAAACCAGGGAAACACACACAACGTTTACTCATGTGCTAGAGCACAAAACAGTCTAAGAACAAATGTTCCATCTATTGACTTTACTGAGCTGAGCAATAGGGCTGCCAACAACTAAGTGCATTTTATGTCAGGGTATGGGGTAGAAACTGATTAGGGAAATGAAGGAGGTGAGTGTTCCAAACCTCACTGTTTCAGTGAACAGAGACTGTAACATACAACGAGGCAAAGTAGAAAACAGGGTACTTGTTTTATTTGTTTGAGAGACTAATTTGGGTCGATTGATTCATCTTTTCTTTCTTTAATGTAAGAAAAAAATAAGTGAATTTCCTCTTTCCTCCCTTAGAATGCACTGATGATACATTTCATAGCAAAGAAATAATGTCATCATTTGTTAAAGCTCAAAGTAAAGTCATGTCTAGAGGTCAGAATAGACTATTGACCAGAAGAAAGTGTCATGAAAAATAAAAAAGAACTTGGAGATATAAATGAATAAAAAATGTTACTATCAGCATTATAGTTATTACATAGGGACAAACGGAAGCTATGCACTTGACTTTCAGATCCATATTTACATGCAGATTACTTACACTTCTATGGAACAGTACTATCTGATTTGTGGCTTGATAAAATATGAGAGGATGATACCAGTCTAATGACATTATCAAAGAAAAATGAGAAATGTCCTATATAATGGAATATGAAGAATTAGACACTATTCATCCCAATCAATTATTTTTTTTACAGAGCATCTTCCACTATCAGTAATTATAATGTAGCAGTTATGTAAGAATAAAGTATCACACTTTAGCAAAACATTGTAGTAAGCAGGGGTAAATGGACAGGACCACAGTAGAAAACTGTCACGAAAATTCCAAAGGTGGTGATGACTTCCACCAAAGTTGTGAAGAAATAACAAACATTTTGCCATTCAGAAAAAAGTTCTTATTAAGTCTTCAACAGAGTATCTGAAACAAACACACAAACAGAAAGTGGAGATAGAATCTAGCTGTTTCCAGGAATTGTTTTCTCTTCACAGAAAGAACAGTTGTCACTTTGGGGGATAATGAACATGGATGTTCAGTGAAGAAAACAGTGAGTGTCAGTTTCGTATATAAAAACTAGGAGGGGCTATCTGATTGCCAGACTCCCTAAGCCCAGTGAATCTTGTTCTATAGACACACTTTTAGTGTCTATAGATTATATGTAGACATTAAAACTTTTGGGAGATTAAAGGAATTGTCAGATTTCCATCCAGAAATGAGTGTAAAGAAGTCCAGATCTAGGATCAAGTCCTAGAATGCCCTGTGTTCATGAACTTGAGAAGAGAAAACAATGGAGTGTATGAGAACTTCCTTCTAGTACTCAGATGAATAAAGAATTAACGAAGAATGGGAATCCACTTGTCCATCTAAGAAACTATAGATGCTTTCTGATGTACAAATGAGTTACACAATGAACAGTCCATCATAGTTGAAAATCTCATTGAGACTCAAGCCATTCCCTTAACCTATTGCAGACCAATCAACAACACATACCACCATAGTGTGTTGATGGTTAGGAAGTGGCTGACAGTGAATGCCATACTACAAGTGTATTGGTCGATGTATGAAGAAGTTAGCTTATGCTACATATCTATGACTTTTGTACCACTCTAAAGTCAACAATTTTGTCTAGACATTCTTAACAAGGTACTATAAAGACTTGATGGGGTTGAATTTTCTTGGAACCAAATATGGAAGCATATCATTTTGTGTGAAGAAAGATTAGTATTATTCAACTCTCCATGGTAGCATGCAGTAAAGAAGGCTTTTGCTACTCTTTTCAACATGGTGGTAACAGCAAACCTTTCCCTTGACGTCAAAATGGGCAAAAGTGAGTGAATAAAACTGAGAGGAAGGATAGGTTTCTAAGAGTCCTGAGAGGGAAGTTGAAATGGAACTAGAGTGGATTTCTTAATCAACTGGGACATGTGCAATTAAGTTGCATTTGTTGTTATGCATGACGACACATAATATTTTTCAAGTCTCTTACTTCAGTTCTTGGGAAGGCATTATTGTTAGAATGTAACTGTGACTAAATTGACATGTTCAAATTTTTATGTTCTTTATTCCCTACACAGAACAGACACACACACAAACACACACACAAACACACAAACACACACACTTCTTGTTTGGGATGGTAGTAGCCTGGTAATTGCACCCTTAGATTAGAAGTTGGAGACCTGTATCATTTAGAACAGCTTCTGTTCTAAAAAATAAAGATAAATATTTTATGTGTAGTTAATGAAAAGGTATTGAAATGTGTTACATATTTAAAATTTATATGTCTTCATGTGCCAAAAGCACTTAGATCTAACTCCCTGTCTATCACCAACATCATTTACTCGGGTAACATAATTATATTTCTCAATATAATACACAGATGTGGAAATGTTCAGATGACACAAAATTGTGTTATATAACTGTCAGTATTTTATGATGAAAAAACAAGAAAATATCACTAGAGATATACAGAAAATATATTTTTTTCTTTCTATGGATATTTATGTTATGTCAGAAAACTCCACTTAATTTTAAAGCACTGATTCTGCTTTAAATGCTGAGATTCAGAGTCTTTTACAGGCTATTATAAGTGCGAGGCCATTTAACGTAGGAAAACATGTCTTCCAAAGTGTAATGACTAGAATTATTTATATTCATAAAACACTAAATAACATGCATTTAAGCTGAGCTATATTCAAACGACGTCAGAATGCCAGCACCTGGCATTCTGCCAGTCAGTGAAATAGAATTCAACTCCAACTTGTTTTCAGTTTTCCTTCACAAAGGGCAGACACTTTCAATCCATAATTTTAGCAATCCACTGTCTTTCACCACTTCCCTCAGAGTGACAACTGCAGCTCCCAGCTCTCTATATCGGTAGCCGATTGTTAAATTGTGATTTGTTGTGTGCACAATGAGTGCCCTGCCTGCCCCGTCTTTGTTGAATGACGAAGTTTGATAAAGATGATGAAAGGCACACTCATTTACGAGTGTTTCTGAAATGAACTACACTCTGTCAGCAGCAAAAGATGCTGGTCAACTGAAACCTCTTTGTCTCAAGGGAGGAACAGTGCTAGATGGTGGGTAACAGGAGATTCAGGGGTCAGGAAGTTAGAAGTGTAACTATCTTCATTTACTGTAACAGTCTCTATGGACGAGACATTGGTTTAAAAATCTATTTCTGATAAATTCTGAGCGAGTCATTAATAAAGGTAAGCTTTGGTTTGGAATGCATTATTTGGAGAAGTGAAAATATTACTTCTGTCTTCCTTGAAAAGATGCTTGTTTTTAATTATTTTATTTATTTATTTAAGTGATATATTGTGAAGAGAAATCTGACATTTGCATTTAGGGAGACCTTTACTTTTTTTTTTTAATCATTTCAAAGTCCCTAAGTGAAGATCATCCATGGTGTCTCACCAATAGCTACTCGTGTATGTATTGAACTCTTTTGTCTTCTGTCCAGAACAGAAACAACAAAAGTTCTTTCCCTTCAGTGATGACAATGTGATGAGTTTGGCCACTGTTTTTATTACATTTGCCCTATACCTTGATCCCTATCAATCCCTCTTCATTATGAGGTTAACTTTCTTAAGATTACAGAGGAGAGAGGAGCTGAAATCCTCACCTCTGTTCCTGGCTTAATTCACTGGTCACGATGTCTCCCATCTTTATTCATTATTAACTCTTCCAACAATAGTGAAAATCTGAAGTACTTGTTTAGTGAAAACTGGTGAGCGCAAGGAACTTCCTGCCTAGAGATGGAGTAATGACTGAGGTTTTTCTCAACCTGATATTTTCTGGGGAGCTCACTGAATCAAGATCAGACACTGGGAAACCATCGGGAAAAAGAGCTAGGCCTTCCAAGGTTAGGCAACTATCGATTGGCAAGGACAGTATGTGGAGCCTCGAGAGGCGGGATCACACTGTGTTCCTGTGTAAGGGCTGGCACCTTGGAGCCCATTTCCTGCAGAGAACATCTAACCCAGTCTTGACCTTGGGATGAGGAAATCTGACTGGCTTGGAGTGGATGTACCACGCTGAGCTGACCCATCTTGGGACCCCTTGCTCTTTTAGGGGAGGGGATGAGTGAATTGGGAGGGTGAAGCTGAAGGTTGACTAGGAGGGATTGGGAGGAGGGAAGGGAGGGGAAGCAGACTGATACATGGATAAAAAAATACTTTTTTAATAAAAAATAAAATAATAAAATGAAAAAGAAAAAGGTTTTCTAAGTGTCCATGAATGTAAATAGAAATATTATGAATTTGTAGTACTTTTCTCACTCCTTCTGTCACCTTCATAAATATTTTGAATTAAAATATTTTATAAATCCATATCCAAAATCACATTAAGTTCAAATGACCGAATTAAGTTTGTAGAGAATCAAAACAAATAACTTAGAAAACTGCACTTCTTATTTATTTCAGGTGTTCATTTCTAAAATAGTCACCAATCTGTTTTTCAATATAAGTAACTGGTTGACTCATAATCTTTATTTATTTTTAACACATTGGACTTTTTGTATATTTATGGGATAATGATTTTTCAGTCTGCTTCTAAAATAAAGGCATAAAAAGCACTGTGAATATATGATCATGGCATCTGGTATAACCTTCACAGGCAGCCAAATGCTTAGCTGTTAGCCCGTGAATTGAGAGAACGAACTGCCTTGCCACTGGGAGTATTGACAGTTTGAGAAGCTGGATGCAATACATATTTTAAAGTTATATTATTTATACTATTTTGCAATACGTCACCCAGAGATATTCTAAAGTTCAAGACAGAAACTAAGTGAGAAATAGAACCTCATATATAGAAGTGACTACATATATATTTCTTGGCATAAGGATAACCATTGTTTAGGATTAGATTCAATGCATGAAAAATTTAACTGATATAATCCAAATTTTGCCTTAGTTTACTTATTTTGTGTTGTTAAAATTATCTACTGTAAAACATAGCAGACGTTTGTGATTACATTGCTCCTCTTATAAGACATGATCTATGTAGTGTTTATCACAATTCAATGAGCAGAAGATCATAAACGTTCGAGCTGTACTAACTCATTATACTTGGGTAGTACAAGGTTACTCCATTCCCCAATAGTCTTATGTTCAGAAATAAATGCAGGTAATAAGTAAATACTGCAATAGTCATGTTAATTTTAAAGACAATTAGATAAGTAGCTACTGTGATAAGTAGCTTGATGACTAAGGAATAAGTAAGACCTAGGCAAGAGTAGAATGGTTTTGGCTAAGAGATCTCAAAGGGTTTATATATACGGTACAATTATTAACGTAGTACAGTACAATTATTCATCTGTCTAACTAACAGGAAGTTATTAAGTCCCGTGGGATAAATAACACATGGAAGCAAAAATTGTGTTCTAAAAAAGTTGCCCTACCAGAGCTACAGCTTTCTACATTGTTGAAATCCTTATTGTGATATGAAGATAGTACTTGCCCAATTTCAGATCTTTAGAATAAGGTTTTTAATTGCTTTTTTGTGTGTGTCATGTTATGTATTTATTGCTTTTGTCACAAGAAACTCTGGTGGAACAATGAAGGTGATGCAGGAAAATGTCCCCAGAGAATTGAAGAAATTGTCTGTGTTCAGCCCTGTTTGAGACTTAAGTCACATTATTGAGGACTGAGTATTATCTCAACCTATATAATTTTTAATATATATATATATAGCTATATATATATATAAAATTAGGTTGCTCACTGACTTTCATAAGACAGAAGACTCATTGATAAAACACCGTCTCAAGGATCTGTATAGGTCGAATACCAAGTACTAATCTTGACATAACTTCCCATTGAAAAATCTTTCCTTGGTCATGAATGTGCACATTGATGAGAAAAATCACTAACCTTGCCAAGGGCAGATTAACTTTCCACATTTTATTTTGTACTTTGACTACTACACACAGTTCAGCAGCATATGATGAGACCAGGGAAATCCACTTATTAAAATGAGCATTGGATATAATCATTTTAAAAGCTATTAAAGGATGGAATAGTTAGGTTTTTAAAGTAATCTTCACAAACATAGTAAAACAGATTAATAAGTGTCTCACAAAGCTTGTTTGTGCTCTTTTCTGTTTTGTCTTTTAATATTAATATCAGGGATTGAAACTGGAGCCTAGCACGTGACAGTTAAGCACCCCATTCTTAAACTATGACTCACTCTCTAGCATTTTCGTTCTACTTTAATCTGCATATTTATAAATATTTTGTGTTTTAATAAGTCATAAATAGCTAATAGTTTATAAAAGTTTTATTCCCAAACTTCCTATTTAAAAATATTTGTACTAAATTGAATAGATAACAAACACCTTACCAGTACAACAGGAATGGCATTTAGCTAACAGAGAATAAGCTATTAATACAAAATTGTAGTATATGGTATCTGGCAAAGTAGGCGTTGAAAAACAGGGTGTCATAACTCATGCCTATAATCGCAACACTTGGGAGGCTGGGGCTTGAGAATTGCTATGCTTTACAGTTAACAGAATTACCATAGCAAGTTGCAAGATAGGAGGCTGGAGATGGAATCCTTTTCTCTCAAAAATAAAACAACAAAAAACCCCAGTAAACCAAATAAAGTAGACACTCAGTATTTGAAAGAAAAGATGTGGAAAACAAAAATAAAAGGACTTTATAACGGTTTAGCTTGAATTATAAATTAAGAAGGCAATTGCACACATAGTCTGAATTAACATTTGTTGCTTGATATATTGCACTAAAGGCATACTCTTTCAGAAAAAAAGGATTGGCATTCATGGATGATCTTTAAAAATTTATGTATTGACGTTAGTTCAGGAATGTTTGGCAATGTTGGAGACAAAGCAGACCTGTTAGCACCACTGTAAAGCATAAGCTTTCAGTGTCTAAGTGCAGAGGACTTAAAATTTGAAGAAATAATATTTTATTTTTTAATGATACATACCACTTAGTTTATTCTATTTTTGCATTTATGTTTGTTGAAAATTTTCCAAAAGAGTTATTTCAGGATTTTTTTTTTTGGTGATTTATAAATTAATTTCTAAGAGATGGCTAAAGTTGACTTAATTCTCTGTATGGATACTAGCTCTGTACATTAGAATGAATAATTCATTTTATGACTCCTAACAAGAAAAAAAAAAACGCACACACAAAAACAACTCATTGATGATCAATTTTTTATTTTACTTTGCTTCTGCAGTCTAAGTGATGAGAACAGGAGGATCTATCAGTCAAGTGGTTTACAGGAGAGACAGTAAAGAGTCTGTCCTTCAAACATTCTCCTTGACAACCTGTCTGTCTTAGTAACCAGTTCATAATTTCATGATGAGCATAACCTCATAGGCACTTAACATGATCTTCTTTCCTGAATAATGATCAGTGTTTACTAATGCAACATTCATGACGACATATAGCACAGCAACACTGGGAAAAATAAGCGCTGACTCTGGTTCCCCTGAGACCAGTTTAGTGTCAGAAAAAGAAACTGGGACAAAGCGGGTTAATAAGTTCTTAGATAGATGGTATATGTTATTTTGTTATGTTTTAATTTTATTTTTACTAAACTATATGTGTGTGTGAGAGAGAAGGTGTGTGTGTATGTGTGTGTGCATATGTGTGTGTGCACATGTGTGTATGTGTGTACATGCGTGTGTGTATGTGTGTGTGCATACGTGTGTATGTGTGCATGTGTGTGCATGCGTTCGTGCGTGCGTGCATGCGTGCATGTGTGCGTGCGTGCGTGTGCGTGTGAGCGTGTATGTGTGTGTGTGTGTGTACATGTGCAGATGTTTTGTTGTCAAGAATGTCTGTGTACCAAGTATGTACATGGTGCTCAGAGACCAGAAGAAAGAATCAGTTCCTCTGAGATTGAAGTCTATAAAGGCAGTTGTGAGCTGTTACATAAGTGCTGAAATGAAGCTAGGGTGCTCTGGAAGTGTTCTTCACCTCTGAACCACCTCTATATACTAACACACCCTATACACCTAAAAAGAAAACGTGAGAAATAGTTTGCACTCCAGTAGCCAATAGCAATATTTATTTAAGATTCTATTAAGGAGATTTCCTACCTCCTCTGGCCTCTGCTAATGTGGTTCACAGAGCTATTGATTGCTTGGAAATCTCACTCAAGCCATAACATTAATGTAATAAATCAAACTCATCAGGATAAGTAAGGCAGACAAGTGAGGAATGGAGGAGTTACTGAACCTTGGTGAGACACATGTACTCCAACAAGTGAAAGAGAGACCTATAGAATGTTGAGTGTCTTCCTTTTCAGAAAATATTTTTATATTTGCTGGTGACGGTCTTGTCAGTGAAATCTCATTGCTGCTTCCTCCAACATCATCACAAAAGAGAATACAAACAGTAGGTTTTGGAAACCATAGTCAACACCTACAAGTCTATCCAACAATCACAGAATCAGCAAAAAGACAAGGAATCATGCTCAAGTAGAGTAAGATGTACAACAGTTGGAGATACTTTAGCCAGTCCCCGCAGCTTTGACATACTAGCAGACCCAGAGTTACTGGAGTGGCAGAGTGTGGTTTCCTTATCAGTACATTAATTAGGTTCCTGTTGGTTGGTTTTGCTCTTTTTTGGGGGGGGGCACCCAGCTCCCAAATAAATCATACACAGAAGCTTATTCTTAATTATAAATGCTCAGCCTTAGCTTGGCTTAGTATCTAGCCAGCTTTCCCTAACTTAAATTATCCCATCTACCTTTCGGCTCCAGGCTTTTACATTTTTCTGTTTCGGTATATCTTTCTTTCTTCCTTTCCTGCTGGTTATGTAGCGGGGTGGCTGGTCTCTTGTGCCCTCTTTCTTCTCTCATTTTTGATTCTTTCTCCCCCAGGTTTCTTCTTCTACTTATTCTCTCTGCCTGCCAGCCCCACCTATTCCTTCTCCTGCTTCACTGTTGACCATTCAGCTCTTTGTTAGACCATCGTGTGTTTTAGACAGGCGCATCAACACAGCTTCACAAATTAAACAAATGCAACAGGAAATAACGCAGCAACCCTTACATCATTAAACAAATGTTCCACAGCACAAGCAAATGTAGCACATCTTAAAGTAATATTCCACAACAGGCTCCCTCTACATTCTATAATGGATGAATTACACTTTCTTCCTCTTATATTTAGAGACAAGGCCATTAAGTCTGCAATGGATTTCTTACCTGAAAATATATTCTTATTTTATACAATATAACCTAATCATAATTTTCCTTCTTCCCTGTTCCTCATCTTCTCCTCTCTGCTTTGGATCTACTCATATCTGTATTTTATTAGAAAAACAAGAAATGACAGGGTTTCTAAGAGATAACAACAAAATATCATAACGTTTAATATAAGCTAATGCAAAACCTTTCATATTGATGTTTGATTCAATAACCCATCGGGAGGAAATCATCCCAAGGGCAGGCACAAGAGTGAGTTTCGTAGTCAGGAGTCCCATTAAAATACCAAGCTAATAGCTATAATATATAAATGCAGAGATCCTGGTGTAGGCTCACATAGGTTCTATGCTTTCTGGTTCCATCCCTGTGATCCAATATGCTCTTTACTTAGTGGATTCAGAGAGCCTGTTCTCCTGGTGTCTTCCATTCCCTCCAGAACTAAACGTTACTGGTTTAAAAGCAAAACGAACAGAATACACTGAAATGATCCCTATAATATTCTGTTATACTCAAAACTCAGTGCCCTATCCAGTCATCATCAGTGTGGCTTTCTCCTCAGCATCAGATGAAGTGATGCACAACCAGACATTGTGCAGAGTTAGTCTAAATTGGACATCTCCATCATCAAATTCCCTCAGAGCTCTGGGAATCCTCTGGAGATGGCAGTGGTAGTATTTATACTTTACCCAAAAGCACAAATCATTTTTTAACTAGGCATCACCAAATGGTTAAGCTTTAAAATTCTTCTTTTCATCAGAATTTGTTTGTACCTACTGTTTTCTGTTCTGGGAAGAGCCTGAGTGTAGTCATTTGATTCAAGTTTGAGGACAGGTAGGGGCAAAATCTGTGTGCAGATTACAGTGTTCATGGTAGCTCAGAACCCAGGACACGTAGATGTACACACCATGATTTCTTACCTTCCACAAGCTCTATCTTTGATCAGTTAGAAATGTAAGGCTAGGTACAGAGTAGCCATGCATCAGTCAATCAGTTTTCACCAGTGGAGCTCACACCAGAGGTAACAAGGAGAGATCATGCTGACACACTGTTGTTTGTAGCAAGATTGGAAAATACAGAGAATAATTTGTTGCTATGGTTTTCCCATTTGAAGTAATTCTGTGAGTTAAACAAATTACCAAATAAGGATTTTATTTTTTCCTTTTATTGAAAAATAGTATTCTTACATAATATATCTTTAAGATAGTCATCCTTCCCTCTACTACTCCTAATTCCTCCACATCTCCCTTCCCATCTGAATCCACTCCCTTTCTGTCTCATTAAGTTAAAATAGACTTCTATGGGATAACAGTAAAATATAACATTATAAAATATACCAACACTGCCACATAGGACAAGAAAAACATTAGCAAGTAGCCCAAGAGAAATCATAAGCATCAAAGACTCAATGTAGGATTCCCATAAAAACAATAAAACGCAGCCATAATATATACACAGAGGACCTGTGTAGACTCTTGCAGGCTGTTTATGCTGTCTCAGTCTCTGTGAGCTCGTATGAGATTTGAGAGAGTGGTTTTAGAAGTCCTTGTTTGCGTGGTGCCCTCTATCCTATCTGACTCTTACTCTCTTTCTGCCAGGAAATTGTTTATAATTCATCTAGAAGAGGTAGTTTCAGAAAACAGGATAGGAGCTGATGCGCAATATCTTGAGTAAGCCCTTACCGATTGAGATTATAGCTAACCTTATATATATTTACCCTTAATAGCTTAATAGATTTCTCGGGAAAAGACTAGAACAAGAAAGTAGAAGCCTGGGTAAAGCTTTTCTATAATAGATCTTAGATTACAAACCTTTCGACTGAAGGAAGAAACTTTAATTAATGCATCACAGAGTTCTGACAGTTCAAGTTCAAGCCATTTGTTTTATTTACCACAAAATGACTGATTCTCTGAAGCAATGAATTTGTTGGTTATTTTTTATCTTCCCTAGTTTATTTTTAAGCTGTGTTTTTGGAAGTTATTCTAGTCAATGGCATGGATACGTTAAAAAAAAAAAAACCGAAGTAGAGCGTATTTTAATTCTGCCTGCTTCATAGTTCGATGAAATGGTTAATAGAAGAGTTCTGACCAAAACTAGACAAGGGTTGAAGTTTGATTTTATTTTACATTACAAAATCTTAATGTCCTTTTCCCACTAGGGATCCCATCAATAAATTTTATCTACAGCAAAAAAAAAAAAATCTAGATTTTCCTATTCTCAGAGGGCGTTAACCTCAATATTGTATAGTTTTTATGCAGAATTATTCAGGTTCTCCACTGACCATGGTTTCAGTGACTTTACTCCATGAAATAATCACATATGACCATGCTGGCTGATGTTTCCGAGCATGTATACATCCAATGTGTAATGTCTGCTCCGATGAATGCATATGGAGTTAACTCTTTAGGAAATAATTGAACACATTCATTATTAGAAAGCAAAGCAAGACAAAGTCTATATAATGTATTTTTATAAAAATTAAAATCTTCCCACCTTCAATATTAAAAATTAGAATATTATTCTTTGATTAAAAAATGATTAGTTTCTGGAGAATTCTGTTCAGTTTATTTTAATTGTATTGATTCTTCTCTCATGACTTCTTTGAAATACACCACTTTCCTATCCACCCAAACTAACGTTCTATCTTTTTTTTTTTAATAGACCAATCATGTGCCTCAGCTTGAGGTAGAAAATATGTCCACCCCAACTCTCTTTTCTGGGAGTTTATTTGATCTGAGAATTATCAGGCAGTATGCATGCTGTTACTATTTTTTTTTTGTTTGTTTCTTAAGTATTACTGCCTGTAGTGTTATGGAAACACTTCTTTCTTTGGCATTATCTACTACCACTGGCTTATAACCTTTCCTCCTTCTTCCTCCAACATGCTCAATAAAACCCAGGAGAATGGTTTTTGATGTGTATGTCTCATTAGGAGTCAAGAAACACAATTTCTTATTTCTGCACAATGATCAGTTACAGGTCTCTCTGTTAAACACGATCTACCATACAGACACTTCTATGAGAGGTGAGAGATACATTTATCTATTGCTATAACAATACATCATTCAGAGCTCATTCTTTATCTATTTAGTGGAGTAATCATAATAGGGTCTTCCCTAGGGCTTATGGCTTGTCTACCGCTTGTTCTTGATGCCAGTACTAGTGTCCTATATGTATTTCAGGTGTCCTATATGTATTTCATCTTGTGTAGTTGGATTTAAATTAAACCAGACATTGGTTGGTTGTTTCCATCACATATTTGTCATTATTGCACAAGTGAGTATATTTTGCCAATTTAGCCATTATTATACCTGGCAGACTGCACAGCCAAATAAGATTAGTGATTATTTTCTTCTTAATGACATACATAGCATTTTCCAGTCATTTGAAAGCTAGCCAGTGGAGATGAAGTTGTTTGACAGTAAAGCTTAATTTATTTAAGTTCTATAATTCAAGTATGTAATGTCTTTAGCAATAGAATGTGACTGCTAAGTTCTAGAGGATAAACTAAAAATATTGGTGATATCTTGTAATGTTTGGGAATCTATGGGAACCCTATGGCCAACAATGTCAAAAGAAAAATCCATTTCTAGGGCTTTTGTTGTCATTATTATTTTTTATTTATTTCTGTATTTGTTAAACTAGTAGGGACATCGTAGCTGTATTATATGATAACTTTGTTTAAACTCTTTGAGTGTGTGTATATGCATTCCAGGAAGCTTCCAGATTAGCAGCATTTCATATGACTTTTTCTAAGGTATTTGGAGTTAGTTGTGTCTCCCTGTATCTCTTTCTCTGCTCCTCACCCCATTTAAAATGCCTTAATACGGGGATGAGAGACGCACACCTACCTCAACTGGATATGCCAGACTGAATTGACCCAAGGTGGGGACTCCTTGCTCTTTTGGGGAAATGGTTGGGGGGTTGGGGTGAAGAGGCTGAGGGAGGAGGGAGGGAGGGGAGAAATGGTAGATATGGAAAGAAAACTTTAAATAAAAAAGCACCCAGAAATATATGTAAAAAAAGTTACAATTACTAATAGATCCATCACACTACATGGATGACCCCTCACACTCAGCAGTAGAGGGGCAACTGGGCATCTCAGTTGATCTTACAAGTTCTTAAATGAAAAAGACATAAGGGTGAGGAAGTGAGGAGGTGGAAGGGGTCTGGGAGAAGTGGAAGGAGGGATAGGGAATGAATATGATAAAACGCGTTATATAAAATTCACAGATTAATAAAAACATTATAGTTTTAAAAGAGAGAAACTTTTCCAGAAAAGAAAATTTTCCTCATGAAGGACAATTTCATATAAAAAATTATTTTCACTTAAATATTCAATTGGAAAATGAAGTCTACTAGGCAAAGTTTAGTTGACACACAATAGAGAATTTAAGTGTTACTTAATTTCTGTTCATTCAGGCTCTTTATAAAACAGAATGGAGATGAAGGTACATGTACAAGACATTCACTGCCAGAAGTCCTCTTAATAATAAAATCGGTGAGAGGACCATGGTGGGAGCCTTAATGAATGAACAGAAAGGTTCACATGACATCAGCTTAAGAAAGAATTGTACAAGACGAGACTGATTAGAGTACAATCGGCTAATTTACTAGCCAACTAATGGGAGTCTCCAAATCTACATAATGCAGTAAAAAGTGTGCCATGACACACAGAACTGGATCAACAGATAATTGTTATTCATATGAGTATTATCGTGATTTTCCTTTTTTAAAATTGTATTTGATTATTTAATGTGAATGAGTATTTTGTCTGCAAATATGTAAGTGCACAAATTGTATGAATGTATGAATGCTTACAATATTCACAATGGTTTTGGATCTCTTAAGCTGGAAATTTAGATGAATACAGAAGAAAACATATATATATATATATATATATATATATATATATATATATATATATATATATATATATATACACACATACACACATATACATACACACATATACATACACACATGTATGCATATATATTCTATGTGGTTGACCTACCAAGGGAAATATCACTAAAAAAACTCTCTCCATATCCAAGTAATTCCATACCCAAATATATATATGAAATTTCATATACATGTTTGCATGTGTGTGTGTGTGTGTGTGTGTGTGTGTGTGTGTGTGTGTGTTAAACAGGGTGTCATGTTGCTCTATAAGAAAAGATCACTTCTAACTAAAATCCTGCTCCTACCTATCAAGTACTGAGATTTTAAACATGATTCACTCTGCTTAGTTGAGAGAAGTTAGTATATGACAAGTTACTCATAATTTATAACTTCAAATTCATGAAGATAATATTTATGTTGCTCTTATTACGATATCCTGCTTACTTTTCCAAGAATATTTAGAAATTGACTAACCATCTTCTAAAATTTTGTCTTTATTTTAATGTTATGTGGTGAGTTTTTCCACACTGCTATTGTTCTTTTTTTACCCATTTTATTTATACTATCTCTGTGATAAAATTTGTGCAATAATGTGTTTTAAAATAATAGTTTTTCAATTCATTGAGAAATTATACAATTCATTTATAGCATATTTACATCACCTCTCCTATGTAAACCTTCTCCACTCTCACTTCCCTGTGCTTTTCATATTGTATTTTCTTCAGTTATTTTTCTCATTAGTTTCAGTTTGTGTTATTTTACTGCCCTTGGTGTCTTCATTCAAGAAAACAGACTTCATGTCTAAGTATCATCAACTATCAATGGGTCCCAGCTAGGGATGAGCCTTTATTCATTCCCCTCTTCTTGTGGTCTTTTGTCTTGAATTTGTATAGGGTTAGGCATGCATTGAGAATCTCTGAGTTCTTATGTATGACTAGATATTGTATCTTACTTCTCTCTAGCCCCACTACCTGCAAGATGACTGCTCCTTGAAGCAATATTCTGTAGATATCCACAGAAGCCCAGGTCTAGTGCTACCAAGGTCTCCTCAGAGTTTACCTGGTTGTTTCACTGCATGTTTCCATGAAGATTTAGGATGTCAGGTTGGAGAAAAGTTTATAAATTCTACACAGAATTGCTAATCAATCTACATAATTTAGATGGAACTGCTTTGAGTTACTTAAGTTTGCATAATGCTTTGTAATTTAAATAATTCTGTAGAAACATTTTGTTTTTATTGAATGCTAGCTATAAAGGCTAAGCCTCAAGCATTGTAATATCCTTTTAGAAAGTAATACAGTTCTCATATTAAAATAAAGTCCTCACTTTGTAAAATTTACTGCAAACAGTAGCTATATAAATACAAGGCAGTAGAAAAATATAATATCAAAATCTTCTCTGGTCTTAGATGCATATTATTTCCACTTGATTGTGAACGTTTTACTTTTATTTATATTTATCTTATTTTACTCTAGAGGCTTTGCTCTTTGCTGGAGTAAATTTCAGTAGAACAAAGAAAGAAAAAAATAATTTTGAGAATAGAGTCACCAATAACTGATTATTAAGTGTAGAAGCTTTTAGGTGTTATATCTACTAGGAGTTTTGGCAGCCCACAGATGGTCCTACTATGCTTTTCACAAAGCAGACAGAAGGGCTCAGGCAAGAAAAGACCCATCTCTCAATAAAAGTTCTTCATTCAGACTACATACACATTTCTTTAGATGATTTCCTTTAGAAGTTTTATACTTGCTTCGAGGAAAAAGAATGAGTTTGTTACATGGACTGGAAGAATTAGAGTCAAGAATTTCAATACACAGTAAATAAATAATTACCATAAATAAATAATTTATGTTTTTTACTTCACTTTTACTTGTATGAAATTTTTCCTTAAACAAATATATATGACCAATGTTAGAAGGTTATTTTAAAATAAACAACAACAAATAGTCCATCAGTTTTAAATATCTAATAATTACAATTATTTTTTGAACTCATGATTCTGAGATGGACAAGTATTCCTTCAAAGTGCTACATTTTTTTTGAAGTGATTTTGATTTTGGTATTCATTTTGTGCTGAGTGCATACATATGACTGTAGGAGGATTATGTTGTTCCATTGTAATAATTGTCCCACCCACTGGTTTAATAAAAAGTGCTGATTGGCCAAAAACAGACAGGAAGTGTGGGTAGGGCTACCAGAATAAGAAAACTCTGGGAACAGAAGAACAGACCAGAATGCCAGAGAGAAGTCAGAAGAAGCAGAGGACAACTATGCTGCTCTGAGAAAAGGTACTGAGCCGCATGGCTGAACAGGACAAGAGTCATGGGTTTGATTAAGGGTAAAGAGTTAGCAAGCTATATACCTGAGCATTAGGCTGATCAGTCTAAAACTATTGTAAGCATCTGTGTGTCTCTGAGGCTCTGTGGGTCAGTGGGCCTAAACCTAGAGGGTAGGCCAGAAACCTCTTACTACATATGACTTTATCCTAATAAATGCTAAAAGCATTCTATTCAATTTCTCAAATATTTAATGAATAATTATCTGGTTTGGGGAAAGCAAAGTTAGAAATACTGTTATTATGTCTGAAGTTGAAAAGGAACTCTCACGAAAAGCTATCTCAACATTAAAAATAAAACCAAATGAAAACTAGAGCAGGTGTTATTAAAAATAAATAAAAATGAATTTAATCTTGCATAAATATTTTACTTTAAATATATATAGCAACATGCCACATATAAGATCATAAATTACTAAAATACAATGAGAGTATAAGTTATATAATTTAATGTCTGAATTATTTATTATATAATACTATATATGTATATGTGACATGTTATTTAAATGATGTGTTGAAGCCTGGAAATAGTACAGAAGCTTCTAAAGAACAGAAATGTAAAGCACCAGTGTAGGCTACCTATTTCCTGTATGCTTCAGAAAAAATGAAAGCTTCACAGAGGAAATGAAATTTTGAGAATAAACGGAGTTCAGACTTGGACTCAACATTTTTTTTTTTTGCTTTTTTGTTTTGTTTTGTTTTGTTTAAGAGAAAGATGTTGGGTGGATAAGAGACAAGGGAGGTTGTGGGTGTGGGGATACAAATAAATCATCAAATTCTCAAAGAGTAAGTATAAACCATTATTGAAAACATTCTTAGAAAAGCAACAAGAAACAATAGGATGTCTCTAAGCCTGAAGGACTGTTTAAAAGAGTCTAGCAAAGTTAACCGGAAAGTGTGATATTTCTGACATACATTGCATCATAAAACTGAAAGCCAGAAAAAATGGACTGTTTGCTTAATATGAGGCGTTGTGATCCTCGGAATATTCAGAAAACATATGTGCAGCTAGAATAAATGAACACATAATAATTAATTATTATTTTTAATAATATATTATATTAATTTTAATAATTAAATAATATATGTAATGTTTGCAAAATCCCTCTCGAACTCACTCAGTTTGCACGTATGAATCAGTACAGCCATTAAACAAACTTCTCTTCTCTCTACTTTGGTATCATTTTATTTTCCATCTGAGACGGACTCTAGTTATAAAATAAATTTTATAGATGGCTGTCTTCAGCCTGTCGTCTTTTGTATTGTAGTTTTTACATTTAAAAAGTTTTTCCCATACTCAACATTGCTTCCCTTCCCTCCTCTCCGTCCTCCTCAGACTCTCATGGCCTCACCTCCTCCACCCCCTCACCCTGTTCATTCCCCGGGGAGGGCAAGGAATCCCAAGGTGAATCCGGTAGTGGTGGCACATGCTGTTAGTCCCAGCGCGTGGGAGGCAGAGGCAGGAGGATCTCTGAGTTCGAGGTGAGCATGGTCTACAAAGTGAGTTCTAGCACAGCCAGGACTGTTACTCAGAAAACCCTCAAAACATAAGCAAAAAAAGCCAGAGAGATGCCTCTGCCCTTTGATATTCCAGCCTGTTTTCTCAGTACTCAAAGAGAAACGTCATTTGTTCTGTATATTAAATAATTGGAAAAAAAACAAAATAAAATCACAATGACATGACATAGGGATCTATTGTGATGGTTGTAAAATTAGTTACAAGTCTAGGTAGAGATATGAAGCAATTGAAATTGTTTTTACTATCCATGGAAAGATAGTATAGTGCTACAGTGTTCTCAAAATATTCAACAAAACCACAATGTAATTCAGCAATCTTACTTTGCTTATATGTCAAAAAGGTTATTTTCAATATCTCAATATCTCATAGTAGCAAAGATATGAAGGCAGTATGAATATCCAGTGGATGAAAATTATATGCCATACATAGTAGAACATTGTTAACTTGTGTTTATCATTTGAAATTACAGTATATAGTAAAGGGTTTAATTGGATACATTCCTGCATGTGCACCCTCAAGTTAGCTCACACTCACTCCCAATACCTTCTGTTTCTCTTGTCCCCTACTGGTCTATTTTCTCCCCCTAAATAGTTATTCTTTATTTATGCCACACAGATTCTACACGTGAGAAAAAAAAATTGATACTCTTCATTTTTTATTTATCACAACTTCCTTCTTTGTGGCTGAACAATACTCTCTTCTGTGTATGTAACTTGTCGGTGAGTGTGAGTGTCTCTGTTGGCTCTGAGACCTGGCTTGTTAGTAACACCATAGTAAATATGAGTGTAGTATCTCAGGTTATTTTAACTCATATTTGGGGTAGTTCCCACTGGATCACATGTTATTTACATATTTCTTTCTAGGGAATTCTCATCTTGTGAGTTCCAGTTCCAAAATCAGCCCTTGTTTCTTAATAAAACCCATTGTTGCCAAAGGGAGATGTAATCTCAATGTGTTTTTGATTTACATCTCTAATTTGACTAAAGATGTTAATATTTATTCACATTCACCCTTAAGAAGAAATAAATATTTCCATAATAACTACATGAATAAAAAGTCAACAAAATGAAATTTGATACATACAATACTCAAAAACAAACCCAGAGTGAGTAAAATTGCCTAAGTTAAGCTTGATATTAAAAATATTCTAGAAGAAAACCTTAGAACATCTCTCTTGATAACCTGTTATGTCACCCGAAGCAATAGCAACAGAAGCAAAATTAGGCTAGAAGCACTATAATAAATAAAAAATCTTCATAATAAAAAATTAACAGGGTGGGAATTATAGAAAATACTATTTTAAAATGCATGCATAATAAGAGTTAATATTGTACAAAAAAGATGGAAACCCAACTGGAGAACAAAGGACTTAGAAAAACATTTCTCCAAAGGAAATATACAAATGTCCAAAAGAATGATGAATAAAAAAAATTAGTGTTGGAATATACACTGTTCCTAGAAAACTATTATACCATTGCACTACAATATAGGCTAAATGGTTCCAAGAGATTTCTTTTTAAATTTGAAATGTTGTTTTTTTAATTATTCTGGTTAGTTTTGGCAACTTGACATGAAGAGTCATTTGATTGGCATTTGAATATGTTTCTGGATCTTTTTTGATAAAGAATGTGTGAAGTCTCAGTATACTGTGGGAGGTGTCACCACAGCCCAGGAAGCAGAACTCTTCCAAGGCCTTTCTTCCAGTTTTGTCTTCTGGATGCCTACCTTGAACTCCTTCATGGGCTTCTCTTGCTAATGAATCGCTTCTTAGGAGTTGCAAAATGAAATAAATCCTTTTCTAGCCTAAACTGGTTATAGTCAAAATATGTTATCACAGAAATAGATATCAGTGTAGGAACATATGAAGGCAAATTATTAAAGAAAATATTATTTAAATGTTCTTTAATGTAAATTATGATTATTATTATTTAGGTGTCCAAATCTGTGTCTTCCTGTTACATAAAATGTATGGGTAAATACAACAATTCACATGGAGACAAAAATACAGTCTCTTAATACAATAAGGAAGACCTAAATGTTCATGAAGAGGGTATTATTTATGTTTGGTTTAATATCTATGACTAGTATGCTTTCTTATCAGAGTTATCATTACTAATTTTTCTTTACACCTGCATTCAAAGTACAATGTACATGTTTTCTCATTACATCATTAGAGAATTTATGTACCCTCTCAGTTCCTAAATCATCTATCACTCTAGAGAAGTAAACAGCTGCCACCAAAGAGTATTTGGAAGGTGATGTTCTCATTCCATCTTCCTGAGTTCTTGTTTCCTTCCTAAGCAAATCAGATAAACAAGCCAGTGATTTTTAAAGGTGTGCCAGGACACTGTAGTACCAGATTTCTTCTTTCTGTGAGTACGCACTCTTGCTATAAAATGAAGTTCTTTATATCCCATATTAGTTCTGTCTGCATGGCTGAAGTGTCTATTTCACTAGGAAAACATGTAGCTGGTCCAATGTGATATTGATATTTTGTTACTGTGGGGCATAAAGACAGGTACTCTGTGATAACAATGGTAAATGTCTGATCTTCCAAAATGAACACCCATTAGCCATCAATACTAGAGTGCTAGATGAAATAATAGCACACAAGTTTCAAGGCAGTTGAAGTGATGAAATTAAGATGTTTCTAATGGCTAAACTAAATAAATTTAAAGTGTTTTGTTCACAAAATGATCATTAATATTCATAATATAGTGGTTTCCAAAGTAGAGTAGCTATAGTCAATACCAGGAAGAAAAGATTGGTGGATAAGCCAGCCAGCATTAAATACTTACACACAGGAAGGAGTTATTAGTTCCATGAGGGAGGAGAAGTAGTGGATATATAATGAGAAATACAGTCTGTTATAATATGTCCATAGAATGTTTATTTTATGCCCTTCATTCTTTTTCCAATAAGGAAGATGAAATTTTTGTTGAGTCATTGTGTGAATGAATGATGTCTGCTGCTCTGTTCCTCATTAAATGATGGTGGAAACACTTTACTTTCCAGTTAACTGTGAATTATATAATGATTCATTTTCTTTACTAAATTTCTCAGGACTTTTGCCTCAGATTATTTATATTCATATTTCCTTTATAACTAAATTATTGGAAATTTTCTAAGAGTGTCATTTTCCTACAAATATTTACCCTGTTATTTTCTCTATAACCCTTGCATATTGAATGTTCTTTAAAATATGCCTGTTGTTACACAATAAAGTCTTGACTATGGAATTCAGAATTATACCTTCATATCAAGGTAAGAGAGCCGTTTCCCTGTACTGACAGGGTAGCTGATTCGGGTTGTCCAATGGAAAATTATAGCCATTCATCAGTGAAGTCAAGGGAGTCATCATTTATTGTAAAACCTTAAGCTTTTGGATGGCTGTAAAGCATTGCAGACAGAATTGCTCACATTGTACTCCTCAGGGGCTTCTTGTTTCCTAGAACAGGAAAAGCAGACATAGTAAAGTTGGTTTGTTTCTTAACCATTGTCTACCAGGGGACTCCAAACATGTCCTTGCATTAGACTTCTAAATTTTAGGCCCTTTGTTTTCAGAAAGTGTTAAAGTATCACATTCAGACCAGTGTGACTCATCCTGGGAATTGGTGGACAGTTGAATCTTCTCAGTAGTTATTCCTAGAAATAACTGAATGTGTGTTCCTTTCCCACTGGGGAAGTAAATAGTTCAGGAAAAGAGTTTTTATTTCCCCCTTGGTTTGATATTTTCTTATTGGTTGGACTCAGACAATTAATTAGTCAGATATCCCAGAACCTCCATGCTTTCATAAAGAGCTTAGAAAGTACCTTTTCATATAGGAACTTTCACATCACAGTTTCACAGGTTTTAGTCTTAATTTTGTGGATGAAGCAGAAAAATAAAGGACAATTTTTCCAACTACAATTGAAACACCTGTGTAATAGGAGGATTTTGTCCCAGACTTTCAGGCCTAGCCTCTAGGTTTGGGCCTGCTGACCCCAGACCCGCAGAGACACACAGATGCTTACAATCGTTTTAGGCTGATCAGCCTAAAGCCCGGGCATATATTTTGCTAACTCTTTACCCTTAATCTAACCCATGACTCTTATCCTGTTCAGCCATGTAACTTGGGGCTTGGTACCTTTTCTCAGAGCAGCATAGTTGTTCTCTGTTTCTTCTGGCTTCTTTCTGGCATTCAGGTCTGTTCTGCCTGTTCCTAGAGTCTTCTTAGTCTGGTAGCCCCACCCACAATTCCTGTCTGCCTTTGGCCAATCAGCGCTTTTTATTAAACTCATAGGTGGGGGCAATTATTTGCAATGGAACAACATAATCCCATTACATATCTACTTTTCTCTTTTTAAAACAAAAAGAACTCCAAATCTAATATTCTTCCCCCCCCCCCCGCATTATCTATAACAACTTATAAACAACACTGTAAATAGACACAAATGTCTATAATCCATGTTTTTGAGAATGTGGGCGTTATTTTCTAGGCTACTTCCTGCTGAATGGTGATGCTGAATGGAATTGGATACAATGTTTGTTCCCAAATGTTGATATCCTTTGCTGTACAGAAACTTTAGTGACATGGCATCCTGTTTATTAATATTTGAGAGGCTGTGGATTTATTCCTGGATAAAGAACATAAAGTTTGATAGAGGAAGACCCCCTGAAAAATCTCCAATGGAAATTCAAAGAAAAATGTAGGATTATGCATAAATCTTTAGTGGAGTAGTCTGTAAGGCTGGGTCCTCTCAGCCAGTCTGCTTGAAATTGTTCTGGATACAGAGCTCAGGAAACTTCAACAGAGGTGCTCTGAAATGCTGAGTCATCTGGGCCGTCCATTTCCATTGGAGATTTTTCAGGGGGTCTTCCTCTATCAAACTTTATGTTCTTTATCCAGGAATAAATCCACAGCCTCTCATTTTCTGTGAAAATAAAAAGAAAACCTCTTCTCCAAGTAGCATATCTTTGGATTTCAATTTTACAGTTAACTCATTTACAAAATACATAGGTTGAATTAATCCAACAGCATTTATAATCAACTGTTTTTTTAAAGCAGGTTTTTACTATATTATTTTTAGTCAAGAATCTTAAAGATAAAACAATAATATACAGTATCCAGACATTCTTTTTATTTTCCATCTTTACCTGGATTATTTATTTATTTATTTGTTTGTTTATTTATTTACTCATTTATTTTACTCTATTTCTTTTTGAAGGACTTTCTCTACCATTATAGATAATGGGTGGTTGGGAGAATATTAGATTTGGAGTTCTTTTTGTTTTAAAAAGAGAAAAGGGGTTATGTAGTGGGATTATGTTGTTCCATTATAAATAATTGTCCCTGCCTATGAGTTTAATAAAAAGCGCTGATTGGCCAAAGACAGGCAGGAAGTGTGTGTGTGGGGCTACCAGACTAAGAAGACTCTAGGAGCTTAGAAAGTGCCTTTTCATATACGAACTTTCACATCACAGTTTCACGGGGTTTGGTCTTAATTTTGTGGATGAAGCAGAAAGATAAAGGACAATTTTTCCAACTACAATTGAAACACTATCTCATTGCTATTCTTTCCTAATCACCCCTATATTCAGTCTCCAGTTCTTAGGTTTGACTTTGGAGACTTACCAGGGTAAAACACCTGTGTAGTAGGAGGTTTCTGTCCCAGACTTTCAGGCCTAGCCTCTAGGTTTAGGCCCACAGACCCACAGAGACACACAGATGCTTACAATAGTTTTAGACTGATCAGCCTAAGGCCCAGCATATAACTTGCTAACTCTCTACCCTTAATCTAACCCACGACTCTTTTCCTGTTCAGCCATGCGGCTTGGTAACTTTTCTCAGAGCAGCATAGTAGTCCTCTGCTTCTTCTGGCTTCTCTCTGGCATTCTGGTCTGTTCCACCTGCTCAGGAAACTTCAACAGAGGTGCTCTGAAATGCTGAGTCATCTGGGCCATCCATTTCCATTGGAGATTTTTCAGGGGGTCTTCCTCTATCAAACTTTATGTTCTTTATCCAGGAATAAATCCACAGCCTCTCAAATATTAATAAACAGGATGCCATGTCACTAAAGTTTCTGTACAGCAAAGGACATCAACATTTGGGAACAAACATTGTATCCAATGAGGGGAAAACATTATTAGCTATACATCAGACAGGACTGGTATCTAGAAAGAGCAACAACAATAAAACAGTAACAGCATAACTTCAGTTCCAAGTGAACTGATGCCTTTTCCCATCCACAGGTACCAGGGACACAGTTCACAGACATGTATCTAGAAAAACCACTCTTAGACATAAACATATAGTAAGAGGTTTCTGTCCCAGACTTTCAAACCTAACCTCAAGGTCTAGGCCCACAGACCCGCAGAGACACACAGATGCTTACAATAGTTTTAGGCTGATCAGCCTCAGGCCCAGGCATATCACTTGCTACCTCTCTACCCTTCATCTAACCCATGTCTCTTGTTCAGCCATGCGGCTGGGTACCTTTTCTCAGAGCAGCATAGTTGTCCTCTGCTTCTTCTGTCTTCTCTCTTGCCTTCAAGTCTGTTCTGCTCTTGGAACTGAAGTTGTGGGTGGCTATTAGTCACAGCATGAGCACTGAGAAATGAACCTAGGTCCTCTAGAACAGCAGATCATGCTCTCAATAGTTGTTCCTTCTCTTTTGCCACGTGATGTAATTTTAAATAATGTTTCTCTGCTATTTTTATTTCATGTTTAAGAATTCTGTTTATTTCCATGCCTCATTTTTAATTGTTGTTTATTACTTGATATTTAGGGTGTTTTATTGTTGTTGCTTTTTCTAGATACCAGTCCTGTCTGATGTATAGCTAATAATGTTTTCCCCTCATTGGATACAATGTTTGTTCCCAAATGTTAATGTCCTTTGCTGTATAGAAACTTTTGTGACATGACGTACTGTTTATTAATATTTGGTTTTCCAATATCCCAATACAAACACACAGAGAATAAGCTGCCATCCAGGATACTTGCATGTAATGAGGCACATAATAGCTAAATCATAGTTTCAGACAACTCACATTTCTCCGTTTTTTATATAACATTCAGTCAAGGCTACTAATTAACTTAATTATATTGTTAACTCCAAGTGACATTTAGGTCATTACAGATTAATCTACTTTAGTTTGAGGCTAAGTCAGTTGAGTAAGTCATTGAATTCAATAATCACTGCACAATTCAATATGTATTATATGTGCAAAAAGTATAAATCCATGTATTAGTGTATTTATAAAAAGTTGTTCATTCTAAAACACACATTTTCTATAATAAATGATAATAAGAGCCATAGAAAATTTTAATCCAATAGACTTTAGCATACAGAGATGGTTAATGTAACTTGACAAAATTTTTGTAATTTCGGGAGTTGGATAAAGTACCCTATGTGTGAGTCTATATGTGAGTTTCCAGAGAAGATTGATTGATGAGAGATTACCCAGCTCAGTCTTAGGTAGCTATAACACACAAGTTATGGGCACTCACAGAAGATACTCCAGCATGCACCAGAATCCTCTTTGTGTGTGTTTATAAGCTGACAGGAAAGAGTTAAAACCTCTGCTGTATAAGGTCTCTGTGAAAGATTATGCTAAAGATTTGAGAGCCATAAAAATATGCTCTCTTAGAACTCACAAAGGGGTGTGGCTATCTATCATCTTGAGTTTAACAGCAAGTCTGAAGCACATGTGTGATTGAATCATGGGGCACACATCTATGAAATACTATGTTCACGTCATTTAAGTGACTTTGCAATAGCCTATGTAGAAGCAATACACAACTAATGGACAAAGTATTTTTACAAAAGTATTTAATATGAGGGGCTCAATCTTAAATGTGATAGCAAACTTTTACAAATAAAAGTTCAAACATTTGAAAATTCCATGATGACAAAGTAATATTTTTTATTTTTTAAGAAGATATTAAATTTTATTTTTTGAAGAAAGATAATAAAAATTCATAGTAGCAATATATTCTAAGGGATAAGATACTTTAGAAAAGGCCTGAGTCATGATAAGAAGGATCTCAATATTAAGTGATTAATTTTTTTCATGAAATGGTAGAACATTTGAGGTAAAGTAAAATTTGAGGATATTGCAAGTCAATCATAATTTTTGTATATTATTGGGATATAATTTTTTGTATGCTTTAGCTTCCCATTTGAGTAAAGGTTCTTTTTGTCAATATTTGTATCCATCTGTGTTTCCCGTTGGTTTACATATGTGATACTGTTCTGCCCCCAGGTCAGACGAGATTAAAAGTCAAGTTTTATAAGTGATTTTCAGTCTGTGAACCTATAGCCTGATTATAGATTCAAAATAAAGGGAGGTGTGAACCTGAGTTCTACCAGCAAAAGCTATTATAATGATTTATTTTGAACATGATTCATTATATCATCACTTAGATGGTAACAACAACCCATATTACAAGGGCTACATGGCCTGCACTTCTCATACCATATTTTAGAAACTGCTAACCCAAATTGTGACAGGTATATGTAAAGGGAATTGATTTAAACTCCTTAAAAATGCAAATGGATTCATAACTTTAAGCCTGCACATATATTTCACCGCTGACTCATACTTCTAAACAGTTTCAATTTTCTCCAGACCTTTTTGTGATATTCCCATACTTATTTGATATAAGGAGTTCAGCTTTGTCATTATAAACACAAATACATCTTCAGGAAACTTGCATAAATAGCCAGAGAGCTTACTGAATCATTTTTGACAGATGGTTAAGTATACATTGAATGACAAAGCGACAGAGCAACATCAAGATAGTGTTTGTCACAGTCCTACCTCATGTCAGTGACCACGAACCACAGAATAACATTTCCTTTTCTTCTCAGATTATTAAAAAAACAAAAACAAACAAACAAAAAAAACCAAAAAACCCCAAAGCTTGCAACAACACTTTGAACTAATGTTGGAGGGCACCACAGCAGTGTATTCTTATTGCTACTTTATAGTCTCATCATGATACGCTTTAATTAAGATAGGGCTTTGACAATTAACTTGATGGCTTGATTGGAATCATGTTGTCCACCATTTTCATCTTCATAATGATCAACAGTTTTAGGGAATTTGGTCAGGAAGATTCTAAAGGTAATTTTCATTCATAGGTCACTAGTGTACAGTCAAGTTTACTTTAAGTTGTTTTTTTCTGATTCTACTTGAACCATTGTTTCTCTGGAAATAAACAACATTTTGTTTTTAATAATATGAAGATTTATAGGTGCTATGAATCATTAATTGAAATAGAATCACGATTCTTCAGTGACAGTTGGAGCTCCCTATTTATTTTTATTTATTAAATGTTACAAATAATGTTATGGGCATCTCTAATGTTTAAATCACAATTTTATCAAAAATTTAATATAAGAACTTGTTTATACCTATATTCTCTTTTGAATGTATGGGAAACTTGTCATTTATTTCTCACAAAAGGTAATTTGTTGTTGCTTATAATAGTCTTCTGTTTAACAATGATAATGATGACAGCAGATATTGTTTATTAAATTCTTCCTCAAGGTCAGTTGTTTTCATGTTGTAGCTCATTAAACATAGAACTCAGCAATGAAAATAGATTATGCATTCAGTGAAGAAATTTTGAATTATTAAGTTAAACAGAAAACTGTATATATTTGCCAAAATATTTTCACAGAATATTTCCAAACTACAATTCTATATAAATAATGCTGATCCTTATACAGATTACTTATGAAAAAAAGAGATATCATGGAGATATTTGTATTTAAATAAAAGTTACCAGAAACAGTGCTTCTTTGATGTACTTTGAGAAATTAGGGTAAAATATCCAATACTTTAATTAATAGTATGAAAACAGTACAGTTTGCCAGTTCTTTATACAAGGCTATTACTATTGTACAAGGGTATTACTGAAGGGGATAAGCAGAAAAAGGAAGACATTGAAGCAGATGGGGCTTTCATGTAATAATACATGAATCCTTAATATAATATAGTGATAATAGTAGGCAGTTGACATATCCTTCACAAGGCCAGTTAAGAAGAAAAATGGTAGAAGGATATGATCATTTGTGTATTGATGCTTAGACAGTGCAGGGGTTTAAAGCTTTAGAGAAAGAAATGTAAGAGCTGAGCACACATTCCCCTTTTCTGTGCTGGCTACACACAGGAAACAGGGATTTGCTAGAGTGGCAATATGTACCAGTGATAACACAATGATATACAGTTGAGAGGTCATCAGAGAGACTGGAGACAGTGGCCCACGAGGGGCTGGAGGTAGGAAAGGGGTGTAATAGAGAATGAAAAACAATTTACTTAAAATGTTAGCATTGACTAATTAAAAATATAAAATGGAAAGATCAATGCAGGCAACATGTACACTTCACAAATTATAACAGATTATTGTAAGATCTTACACATATGTGGAAGATTCATGAGTTGTGCAAAAATTAAAATTGGGAAGTTATGATGCATTGAGAATTAAATGTAAATGTAGACACAATGCCCTGTGTACTGAGTAACAGGAGTAACTCAACTTCCCTAACACAGAACTGTGACCAATGAAGCCTCCCATACGAAATCAAGGTAAACTATTGTTTCCCCATATAATGAGGCTATGTTTAGCACCAAATAGATTAATCTTATAAGGTAATCATTGCATATAGTTTCACTAGGCTATTTAAATGTATTAACTCTCACCTTAAGTGTAATCTAATAATATTATGTAAGTATAACCTAGATTTTAATATGGCTAGGACTAGTAAATTTATTTCAAGTATGTTGTGTAATTAAGATGCAAGATTTGTGAATTTCCTAGTTTGTTCCTGAGATGAACAAGTTAAGAATTGTGGATATTATTTTACTAACACATGTTAATTGAGTGTAGGTGGGGTTCTACATGAGCTCATTAAGTGCAACTATTCTGGGTTCCACTATAAAATTAGATGAAACAAAAAACTTCATACAGAAAAATATTTCTTCTTTGATAGGTAAACATTTTCCATGATGTCATTGGAGCAACAGGCTAGTTTGTAGAGTATCCCTGTGAAGCTGTGGCCTAGGAAAAACGTGAATGGTTCATGTAACTTCTGACCAGTCACTGGAGAGTGAAGTATATTGGACACACATTTTCTTGTCTAGTTTGTCTCACAACAACAACAAAAAAATCAGGCAGAAATTTCTTTCTGTTAGAATACAACCGAGATTGTATTCCAAAAATTTGAATAAGATATGCAGCATATTAATACAGAATCTTTTACTGACTCATTATCTTATTTGTGAGTGTGTGTGTGTGTGTGTGTGTGTGTGTGTGTGTGTGAGAGAGAGAGAGAGAGAGAGAGAGAGAGAGAGAGAGAGAGAGAGAGAGAGAGAGAGAGAGAGAGAGTTTTGTGTGTATATGACTTGGGCAGAGTTTCTCTGTTGTAGCCTGAGATTGCCTTAAGTTTATGGCCTTCCCTGCCTCGGCTTTATTAGCTCTGAGAATCCATATGTTCACCATATACCTTGATGACTGTATTTTCCAAATGGCTCTCAAGAACCATGAAAAAAGAGTCCAAACGATACTCAATCCTAAATTTCAAAAAAAAATTTAAAGAGACATTTATATATTTAGGTTATATTAAATATATGCAGCATGCTTTAAAAATAATGCAATAATAAATTAAAATATCAAACACTGATATAGCAAAATGTGTATTGATAGAGTTTTGTCTAATTAGGTACACAAATAAAGCTGTCATACATTTGTTTTGTATATTTCCTGATGAAGTTCTTCAAACACACCATGGCTTCCATGGCAAATGATACACACCAAGATATGTGAATTGAAACAATTTATAAAACACTAAGGATTGTGCTGAGCATATAGTATAACATATGTCAGCTATAACTATGCTAAAATATGATGTGGATCCCTTAAAATGAAAAATAAATATGCTTTACCACATTGACATTGTTTGAATGGAACAATGTGAAACCAAAATAATTAAAAATAGCAATTTATGCTTCACCAATTCTTGTTTGGTGCCTAGTCACACATGTAACTTATTTTTTGTTTCCTGACATATGATTATTTTATCTGTCTTCTCCAGTCTGACTGCTCTGTTCCTTTACTCACCCTCCTATTCACCTTCCACGGTCCTGACCCTCCTACTTCCCTTCTGTGTCCCCTGCCTCTGGATATCACCCATGACATAACCATTATGAATTCACTGGAACAGTTAATATATCTAAGAATGCTCTCTCCATTGAATATATTGTACTATTTTTTATTAAAGACCAACACCTTGAGAGAGTTAGCTCTTCTATACTGTCACACGAGGTCCTTAGTTTTGAACTCAAATCCTTCATGATACTGAGAATTAGAATTCTATTGTTTTTAAGCCATTTGGTGTATGGCATTCTTTTACTGTCTCCAAAATGAATCAACATATACTGACACTGGGCTAAATTTATGATTCTATACAAACAGAAGCCAATTTCAAATTTAAAATATCCAGGGGATTATTTAATCATTAATTTATCAATTAGTTGTTTTACCTGCTTGTAACATTTATTCATAGTTTTGAAATCATACGTCAAAATCATTTCCTTCCATTTTCAGAAAGCTAATTTTCTGTTTGATTTTTATACAATACATTATATACAATATGTTATGGCTTTCCTTCCCCTAGTTTCTCTCTCCTCCCATTCAAATCCACACCAGTTTTGTCTTCTCATTAGTAAACAATCACACATCTATAAAACTAATACAATAAGACAAAACAAAAACAATCATGTCAAACAAAGGAAACAGAGCCAAAGAAAAAACACAAGGAATATATATTGATGCTGAGAAACACAAGTTCACACACACGGAAATCCCATAAAAAGCACAAAAAGCAGAAAGCATGATGCAAAAGACATATAAGGTAAACTAATAATTGCTAGTAATAATCATGATATTTTTAAATCCCTGAAATGAAGCAAAGGAGCTTCCAAAATGCCTTTGAGTCTGCTTTTGTTGGACATTTACAGCTCGGCATGGGCCTGTTGTTAAGAGTGGTTTGTTTACCCCAGTGAACCTCCATTAGGAAAAGCTAATTTTTCACTTGTGGGTGTTTATCACATAGCAGATAGCTTCTGGGTTAGGGATGGGGCCTTGTGTCCACTTCTCATCGTGGCACTGAGACCCAATGTGGCATAAATCTGTGCAGAACCTGTGGATTCAGCCACTGGTCCTTCTTCTTAGCATCCTCTACCTTTTCCGAATCTTACATTCTTTCTCTTTTATCTTCCATAGGGTTCCCAGAGAGATTTGATGAAATCCCTTTTAAGACTGAGTATTCTGAGGTCTCTCATTCTCTATACTTCGTCTAGTTGTGGGTCTCTGGGTTTATTTTCATGTAATGCCCTTAGTATATCTAGTCAGTCTCAGGTACCTGGCAACTTAGTCAAGGTCAGGAAGGTTCCATGTCATGAAGTGAGCCTTAAATCCACTCCAGGTTAGGGATTTATATCCCCACAAGCTTTCTGTCCTGATTGCAGAAGCACACCATACAGGCAGGTCACCTTGCAGCTTGTAGCTGGGTTGCTGTTTACATTTCTCTTTTGATAGCATGCAGAATACCTTCTACCAGGAACACTAGTCAGTAGGGTTGAAGGCTCTTGAAAAGCATATAAGATCCACTTCTCTGTGTTCAGTTAATTATATAGGTGTTGTCTTTAGCAATAGAGACTTATCATTAGGCTATGGAGAACAACCAATAGCTTTGGCAATAGACTAGATTGTTTAGGGGTTCCCATGGGACTCCTTTGGGCAATAACTTAATTAACTATAATTAGAACTGGAGGTTTTGTTTGATGATGAGATGTCCACTTTATATGTGAGGAAGATCTGTTGGTGACATCTGTCATCCCATTGATCACCATGGTTGATTCAACTGCTCTTGCTGATTAAGCAGATAACATCTGTCCTCACTGCTGCATGTACAGCTTTCCTGAAGCTGTGAGCTCAGGCAAAGATGATGACCTTTCATGAATATAGGATGACCAGTCAAGGGTGCAAAAGTATCATCATTCCCCGGCTAGAACCTCCAAACAAGCTCTCAGGGGATATTTTAAATTAATAGCTCCTAGGAAACAGGGCACTCTATTTTCAATGGAAACCAATTATGTTTGTTTATTATATAATCTTTCTGAATCACTGACAGCTGAAATGCTTGCTGCATTCTCTGATGTTATATTAAAATATATTTGTCTTCAGTTATTTTTGAAAGAAGTTTGGTAAATCCTGAAGAATGGAAGGAATAGCCTTACTTGCCTGATGCTGAAAAAATGTGGTAAACACACTCTCTTATGAAATCTATTTTATAAGCAGAGGTATTTATAAGAAGATGTATACAAGCAAACATGAATTTATATTTCTTGTAATTTGTGATGAACGCTTATATAAAAATTGCTTTCGGGAAAAGATGGGACACTAGAATGTACTTCTCATTAAAAAATCTTAATTGAAAGAAATCTCTAATGATGCAATATTGCTGTAATAGAATCAACACAAAGGGATAGAGGTGATCTCTGGCTAGCAGAATGCAGCCTTATGTGCATCAAGCCTTGACTTCTATTGGTGCTGGATAAACTGGAAGTCGATGAGCACCGGTGCTGGGCACTTGAAATCTCAGTGCTCAGGTTATAAAAGTAGAAGATTCGGGAGTTCAAGGCATTTTCATTCTCAGCTATCTAGTGAGGCTGAGACCAGCTTGGACTACATGACATCTTGTTGAGAAGAAATGACAGGAGTTGGGAAATATTGATATATAATAAACAAGGGAATGAGGCAGCTGAAAATAGTTTCAATGAACCATGGTGAGCAGTATAGTACGGTAAGGTACAGTGCAGTATAGTATAATACAGCATGGGAAAAGACCATTTGTTATGATATGTATTATGAAATTGCTACAATAGAATCTCATTTAAAATCAGCTAACAATAAGCTGAACTCTAATGAGCATTTGATGGAAGTAAAAGGCACTGTTACTAACCACAATAGGACTGGTGTAGAGTGGTGGTGTAGATGATGAATAAATGTGACCTGTGATCACCTTGATTAGTGACTAGGATGCCTATCTCTCCCTGGTCCTTAGAAGCACATCTTGTCCATCTTCTTTGTGAGACAGCTGGATTCTCTGAAGTAAATTATACTAAGAATTTTAAATTAGTCTTAAATTTAGTTTGTCATGGCTCAACATCTATCACTGAATTTACTTTGAAAGCCCTTTATGTACTTAATCAATTAAGCCACTCAGCTTTCTTTGTAATCCCCAGAATAAGATGAATGTTCCAGGCTTTCATACAGCATTCTGTGTGTTACAGAGGAACAAGGCAGGGCTATTTTGTAGCACAACATAATATGAGGTTAGGATTCAAAAGTTGGACTATCTTGCTATTGAGTAATCATCATGGTACCATTAATATTGATTGCCAGTTCGAGTGGATCTGCAATCACCTAGAAGAAAAACATCTGGGCATGTCTTTGAGGAAGTTTCTTTAACTGGTTAACTAAATTACAGGGACTCTACACACATCCTTGACAGAGTGAAAACAAGCTGAGAAACAATGTTCTGGAAACAAAACTACAGGTCCAATATGACCTTTACCATGCTTCCTCACCACGGTATACTCCTCAGTAGGATATACATGATATATCCTCAAAAGGACTTAAAATGAACTCTTCTTTATCTTTGTCAGAACCACAAAGAGTAACATGTACAGTAGTGTTCAGCTCCTCTCCATGAGTCCACCATTATCAGTAACTAACAGCAAAGAATGTTACAGATTAATGAATATCAACTTAGCTTTCCCAGATATATTACACCAGTATTTCTTCAGTACATTATTTCTTCAGTTGATGTATATTTTACCTTGCTATCATTGATTGTCCAGAAATGTGTGGGTTTTTTATTATTAAATTTTAAGACAATATATTTTGATAACAGTTTCCTTCCTAAAACTCCCAAAAACTTCCTAAAACTCCTCCTAGGTCCTTCACACATCTTTGCCAATCAAACTTTCTGCTCTTTCTTTCCGTGTATGTCTAAAATGATTTCAAATGACCAAAAACAAAAGAGTTAAAATTAAAACAAAGGAAAAAAAACAGTCAAACAAATAAAGCATATAACAAACTAACAAGCATTAAGTCCATTTTGTGTTGTGTTGAGCAGAAGGGATTCCCAGGGAGGAGTGTGGTTGACATCCCCAATAAAATCAGAGAAATGTGGTATTTCTTTTCCCAGTGGATAGCTTCTTGAGTAGATGTGGAACTTTGCACACACCCCACCATTAAGTGCTGAGAGTTTTTCTTACCTGAACTTGTACAGAACTTAGACATGCTGTCATAGTCTCTATGAGATCACAAGTGTATTATATTTTTTTTGTCCAGAAGAATATGCTGTCTTGTAGTATGAGATTTCTGGCCTGGATTTTCAGGCCTAACCTCAAGGTCTAGGCCCACAGACCTGCAGACCCGCAGACCCGCAGTCCGGCAGTCCCACAGAGACACACAGACGCTTTCATTAGTTTTTGGCTGATCAGCCTCAGGCCCAGGCATATCACTTGCTAGCTCTCTACCCTTCATCTAACCCATGTCTCTTGTTCAGCCATGCGGCTCGGTACCTTTCTTTAGAGCTGTATGGTTGTCCTAGGCTTCCTCTGGCTTCTCTCTGGTGCTCCATCTGGCATTCTGCTCTCAGAGATTTTCTTAGTCTGGTAGCCCCGCCTACACTTTCTGCCTGCCTTTGGCCAATCAGCTCTTTTTATTAAACCAGTGGGTGGGACAATTATTTACCATGAAACAACACCATACACCTAGGCTGTCTTTTGAGTCAACCACCACCTTTGGAACTTTCTTCCTTCACTTCTGCATAGATTTCTGAGTACTGAAAGGAACTACAAAAATAAGTTCATGTTATTCCATTTAAGGCAGAATGTTCCAAAGTCTCTTATTCTCTGCACATTGTCCAATTGTGGTGCTATGTGATAGCTCCCATCAGCAGCAATAAGCCTCTCTGACTATGTTTGAGTGGTACACTCTATAGGCATAATAATACTTTATTAGAAGGCATTTACTGCTGTTTCTTTATGAAAATTATTATTTTCGTAATGGTTTGTTTTAACCTTAAGTCCCATGATCTGTCTGGTCCCAGGTTCTAGACCACACTAACAATGCCAGGTATTGGTGTTATTTCTTAGAGTGGGCTCTAAGTCCAATCAACAAGTAGTTGGTGACTGCCATATCTCCTGAACCATTGCTGCATCAATATATCTTGCAAGTAAGTTGCTTTTGTACATCACATGGTTTGTAGATGGATAGTTCTGATAATTCCTTTTTTCTGATGGTTGCATGCCTACTACTACCCGGCATGCTGAGCGCTCATAAGAGTGAAGCTTATAGAATAGCACCACTTTCATTTATTCATATTTGACAACTAAGTGAGTTGTGTCATCAATGATGATACCTTAACATCAGTTTAGGTAAAGTAACCAATATCTTTGGTAACAGCCTATGTTGCTTGGAGGTTTGGTTGGTAGGATCAAATTGCCTTATGACTCAAAAAGATGTAACTATTCCCGACACTGGAGTTTTTGAGTTCATAAATTGTCTAACTAGGGTATTGTGTCTTCCACTATGTGATGATGCCACTTAAATTACTTTCACATGTGAGTATATTTTCAGAAGCTTCTACAGTATTAGGGTTCTACAAAGATTTTCAAAAAGATTTTAGCATGCTTGTCCATCTGCATATTTCCTCCTTTTCTGCTCTCCTATACCTTTTTCCATTTCATCTGCATACTTTAATTTACTCTGTCTCTTTATTACACTGCACTATATTCTATTTATCCCCTTCCTTAGGAAATCCTCTTTATACCTTGAGGTCTCTTACTAGATTCCTAACTTCTGTGGTAAATTGAATTGTGGCTAAGTGAGCCTGTATATCTAAAATATAAAGGCTAACATCAACATAATGATAAAATACATCTGTCTTTGACTTCATTCAGGGTAATTGTTTCTAGATCTATTTATTTAGTTACAAATTTCACAACTTCCTTTGTCTTAACAGCTGAATAATATTTCACTGAATAAATGAATAAATAAATATTTTCATTATCCATTAATCTGTCCATGTACATGTAGGGTGTTTCTAATTTCTATTTATTACAAATAAAGCATCAATAAGCACATCTGTGCAAATATCTTTGCAATATGGTAGAGAGGTCTTTTGTACTATTGCCTAAGACAGAATCAGAAGAGCACATGTTAAATAAATAAATTGCTAAGAAAGTCAATCTTTCCGAACATATATTTTACTGTCAAAACAATAGTGAAAGTGCTATATATCTGTCTATCAAGTTTCAGTTTCTAAAAACAAGTATGTTTCATATGGATACTCTTTATTATTGTACTAATACAAATACGACAACAGAAAATTTCAATGAATTAAATCATGTTAATATTCTTCTACTGTAATTCATTAGTCTTTTGCCTTAAGGGAGCATATTACAAATCACACACACACACACACACACACACACACACACACACACACAAACACACTTATATGTAATTTTAAATAAAGAAAATAATTTTAAGAACTCATAGAAAAAAGTAGTTGACTACTTCATATGTTAGATGTTGTTATGAGTACCAACATTTCCCTATTCTTGTAAATATGGACCCATGCATGGACACAGACATAGAGAAGACTTAGAGGCATATACTTTTGATAATCTTAAAGTCCCTGGTGATAAGTTTATATTTTCATCCTAGAATAATTTTTATTGTTTCTACAATTGTTTTATAAGTTAATTGATTAACAAATTAAATTTTTATTTAAATTTCAATTAGTACATTATGTCCTTCATTATTTATTGAATTCTATTAGCCTACAATGGTACTCTTCATTTATTCCTGATTTTGGTAAACTAAACTAAATATCCTGCAATTTTTTCATCATTATAACATGGAGGTCAGATATATTGTTTTCAGATAAATTACATGTTGGCATATGCTAGTGCTTATATTTTTTCTATTTTATTTATGCCCGTAGAAATGCTTACTTTTGTAAGTTTTGTAATTTTTTCTTTGTATGGTATGTTAATTTGTTTTTATATCTCTAGGTGAACCACTCAGTTGCCAGTTTTAATAATAATTGAAGCACATGTGTTTTCAGGGTCCTGCCTGCCATTTTTAACTTCCTATTGGCTGAGTCAACTAATATCAGTTGATAAAAGAAAGCAAACTTTCCATCTTATTTCACTTTCTTAATCCCACGTTTATTTATTACCACATAAATGAAAGAGATTCCTTATAGTCAGAAATTGGCGTCTGAATAAGACAGTGCAGTGAATCCTTCTACTAAGATTCTAAATCCTTGAGTCAAGCAAAGCTTTCAATACTTCCTTATTTGTGGTCTACCATTGTGAATCGTTAAAATGCGATGTAGGTATCACAAATGTCCCATCAAGAAACAGACAGCAATCTGTACTGAAAATAACAGTAATTGTCCACTCCGTACCAAATGTTTGGCCCTGAAAATATACAGAAACAAGTAACACTGTACTGAACAAGCAAGTTGTATTTATATATTTAAGAGCACCTGCACCTGTGCACGCACACACACACACACACACACACACACACATATACACACATGCACACACATGTGCACGCTAAGCCCATTTGTTGTTTGTATGCACATGGTTTCAGAGGTTAGAGAACTTTGTATTAGATGACCAAACGGGCTTGTACGTGGCTAATTTTCTTTTCCTCATCAGTCACTAGTGGCCTGTAGTTCTTTGTTTGTTTTATGGGTCCTCATGAGACTTCTCCTGTCCCTGGTTAGTATGTGTATTGATATCATCATTGTTAATTGTTTATGCAGCTATTTCTAACCGGGGTATACATAGAGCAGATTCTGAGGATATTCTGGCTCTTAAAATCTTCCCTTCCCCTCTTTTGCCGATGCCTTTCGAACCATGGATATAGGATTGCTATAGAGATGTATCCATTAGAGCTTGAATTTCTGTCAGCCATTGATCTGTTCACTGTGTCCACTTGTGGTTTCTATAATGGATTCTGTTGGCTATAGCAAGAAGCATCTTTGATGAATGGTGACAACTACGCTAATATGTGGGTATAAGGTAAAGGTTTAAAATAGAGATAAAGGATTGTTATAGTCTAGTAAAGCATTAGTAGTAGATTCTCTTCTAAGATCATGACCTCACTAGTCATAAGACGTGGGTTAGTTTTCTAGTACCAGGTAAGATTTCCCTCCTCTTGAGTGAGCTTTAAGTAAAGCATGCTACTGTTATTTGTCCAATTTGGTGTTTAAAATGAAATTTATTTACTACATTTCCTACCTAAAATAAATTGACAAAGACACAAGCAACTGAACAACCAGCCGGACTAGACACAGCAAAGAAGAAAGAAGGACTCTAGTCCCAACACTTGTAGAAGCAATTAAAAACTAAACAGGATTAAATGTGTGTACAACAGTTACCCTGTGTAGCTTGCAGGTAATTGTTACTCTGCTTCTAAAGCCCACAGGCAGATATAGCTGTCGTCTGGGTCTGGAAATGATTTCTAGTTTTTTGTTTATGTTGGTTTGTTTTCTTTCATTTGAATTGCTAAGATACCATGCCTAAACTTCCCCATTATTCACGTAATCACCAGTAAGTTTTCCATCCAGTTATTATTTTTGCATTGTCACCTTCTGCCTTCTTCTTTCTGATTCTAATGTCTGTCAAGCACTGTGATGATACACAGTGGAGTGAAACACTTTTTGCTTTTCCTGCCTGAAGGACAGTGTGATGTGGAGATACTGTTTAATCACTGGCTAACCTAACCTTGAACTTTTTGTAAATGTGAAGTAAGGCAGACATGGCTTCACTTATCCATGTTCTGAGAACAAAGAGCCTGGCTTTGAAACATGATTTGCTTTACTGGAAAACCCACACATTCAGAATGTCTTTCTAAGCCTTTGAAGTTTAGTAGTCCAGCTCTCTCTCTCTCTCTCTCTCTCTCTCTCTCTCTCTCTCTCTCTCTCTCTCTCTCTCTCTCTCTCTCTCTCTCTCTCTCTCTCTCTCTCTCTCTCTCTCTCTCCCTCACCAGTGGTTGCTTAGCAGCCACTTTTGGTGTCCTTTCTTTCAGACTTCAGTGGGTGCGTCCTTCTACATTGAAGTCTATTCTGTCCACACATAGGTGGAAATAGTCAGGCTTTGAGGATAATTAGGGTTCCCCTCCTCATTTTTCAGGTGCTCTGCAGCTCCAGTTCTCCAGTATTGGAACTGAATCATCTACACTGTGCCCTTTGCTTTGAATTCAACTGCCCATTGTTATGAAAAACTGAAGTGCTTTGGGGGAAAGACACAAATGTTCACTCTGACGAATACATTTTCTTTATTAGTGGGCTTCATGCTCTTCAGATTCTCTCTGACACTGTTCTTCATCACCTTAAAACACACATGCTAATTACACTAAGTATTCTACTGTAAATCTTTGTTAAAATTTAAAATGCAATCAAAAAAGTTTTAATCATATTTCTCTATAATATAATAAAATAATATAATATATGCTATTTTACAATAGCATACTATTAAAAAATTTATCATCTGTTTATCAGTGTTTTCTTAAACTGTTTTTGTAAACCAAATAAAGATGCTCAATAGCATATTATGTATATGAGTATAAAAATAACTAATTTGGTGATGGATACAGTAATTTCAGATTTAATTACAAATCAGGTTTATGATTGAATTAATGTGTTTCATATAGATGCCATGAATTTTAAGATAGTGGTTTATTTGAACATATATATATTTCCATTGATTAAAAGGTATTAATATAAACTTTAATGTAGTCAGAAGTTTTTGGGTCCCACCAGCTGGCCCCTCAGCAGTTTAGTCCTAGTAATCACATGAAGGCTTATATTAATTATTAACTCTTTGACCTATGACTGAGGCTTATTACTTGCTAACTCTTACTATTGATTACTGCTTACTATCCATGTTTAGCCACTTGGCTTGATACCTCTTTCTCAGTGCAGCAATTTCATATATTTTTCTCTGTGTCTTCATGGCATCTACTGCTCTGTTCTGCTTCTCCTACCCTGGTTACCCTGTCTCTATTTCCTGTCTAGCTTATGGCCAATCAGCATTTTATTAAACCAATATTGGCAGTGACAAATATTAACAGTGTACAAAAGCATAGTCCAACATCACTTTTAATTTAAGCTATATATGTGCATATTGATAGATAGATAGATCAATAGTTTTATGTTAGATGATTCTATTTCAAACATTGGTTAATCGCAGTAATAAAAAATTCTCAAGAGTTAAAGCATTGTATCTATTTTATTTCTTTAAAGTATGCTTTTCTTATGATCATATATAAAAGAAAATGTGATAATTTTAATGGCATCCTATTTTGTGTCCATATTGCCATTGAACTGTTTTGTGTGTAGTAGACGAAACCAGTTTTTGAGCATACTAGAAAAATATTTTCCTGCAAGAATAGGTTTGGGTGAGATCAAACAATTAGTTGTAATAAAAAAATTATTTGATATTTAGAAATTTTTACAATAGTGACGTATTTTAAAAAATAAAGTCAGAAGTTGTTATAAAAGCCTTTCACAGTATCATGTTAGATTGATGTATATTAGTGAATAAAACCTTGTTAATTAATTTTCTAAAGCCCTATTAAATAAGATACTTCTGAGTATCACAAAGTGGAAATGCACAGTCTGTAAGCAGTGACAGGATGTAAATTCTTCCTTTGATAGCACAGTTGTGTATTTTTCCTTATGGTAAAATGCTTTGCATAGAGAACATGAAGATTTAAGGCTTTTTGTGAGTGACCCCTTTCAGTCATCCCAGAGCCCAGAAAACTAAGCTGGTTTAAGACACTGTGTTTCGACAACTATTTTCTTTAACAGTTCAGTTATTTGGATTACTAAATGGCTTTGCCAATAGGTTTGATACGGAAATATACAAAGAGGAAATCAAGCATACACATTTGAGTGCGTTCTTATCTTCAAAAAGGGTAGCTGTGAAATAATTGGTAAATTAAGATTTGTGTTCATCTCATCTCATAACCAAAGATTCTGATTGCATGCTATTCAGTTCTATAATAGTATGCTAAATATGTCTAGTCTTCAACTTTGCAAATTTGCTTTCAGAGGTGTCTTATGACCATTTTTTATTTCGTTATGAGAAAACACTTATTATAAAAAGTAAATTGTAATTATTTACATTTTGTGGCTATGCTTTATTAATGTTCCCGAGTCTTTGTCTTGTTCTGCTCTCCCCCCATCCCTCTTTGTCTCTCTATCTCTGTCTGTCTCTCTGTTTCTGGTTCTCCCTCTCTCTCTCTCTCTCTCTCTCTCTCTCTCTCTCTCTCTCTCTCTCTGTGTGTGTGTGTGTGTGTGTGTGTGTGTGTGTGTATATGTGTGTGTGTGTGTGTGTGTGTATGTGTGTGTGTGTGTGTGTGTGTTTGGGAGTTGAATCCTAGCATTTTATCTAAGCAGAAAAGTGATTTACCCTCTGATACTTCCAGCCTTGATGGATTTTACCTCTGAATTTTCTCACACCTTTATATATTCAGTTGGATTTTACGCAGATATTCTAGTATTCAGATGAGTACTAAAATTTCTCTAAGCGCTCAAGCTGATGCTTATGTCATTGAAATGAAAGTCATTGCACAGTACAAGGTTTAGAGTGAAACTATTCCATATGCATTTGGATAGACATCATGGGATTTTAAATTATTTTCAACACAGCACAAATCATATCAGATATGAACATTAATTTGGGACCATAATAAAACATTCATTGGAATATGATAATCTATTATATTTATGATGTAATCAACACATCATGCAGGAGACATACTTGACACATAGTTATTTTAAGTTTTTTTAATGCCTAGAATGTATTATGTTGTAGGTACTGTGGATGAGAAGGCATAGTAGAAACATGAAAGGCATTTTTTTTTAATTGGCTAGACAGAGGTCTTGGATTCTTGAATAGTAGGGAGATAGCTTAAAATTACATTCACATAAGGTCTTGAAAACCATAATAATATAAATTATCCCATTGTTTTCTTTAGAAATCTTTGAAAGAAATTAAAATAAATCTTTTGACAAAATAAAATGCTTGGATGTGGCAAGAATCCATGTTAACATTGTGAACTTGTTCCAGATGAGACTCTAGATCCTTTATGGTTTGCCTGTCTGTCCAGCACGAGAGAGATGGCAGACATTAGATGGGGATGTATATTAGAGATGGCATATGTTAGGAGGAGCAATGTCTTCCTTCAAAGAGCAGGGGACTCTTCAAGGAAGGAGCTGTTTTGTATAAATCCTCTGTGTGAAATCTGGGTGCTTAACCCATAAATATGCTACTTCAAACAAAACCACATTCTAGTGTTTGTAGATAAATACGGATAACATACAAATCCTCATATATCTGAAATAAGTAACATAGGTCTAATAATTTGTTGTAATGGTAGTGGGGTATTTGTTTAATAAATGACAATATCTGCTAAGGAGAAAAGCATATTTGTCAAAAGGGTACAGTCATCTACTGCTTTTGTGTATTACATCTTCTTCACTTTGCTCCTATGCAAAGTGTTCTATAGATAAACTAGAGACAATTCTTCCCTGTTTTTTTGTATGCTTTCTTCCTGAAAAGGGAACAAGCATAGGACCATGGGAGCCACTACTACACTTCAGCCTCCTGTAGAAGACTATGTTCAGTGCCTACAGACGAGAGCTCCGAGGCCTGCTTGCAACAGATCCCTGTGGCATTCCAACCGAATTTATTATATTTAAAGTTAGTTTCTTCTCCTTTTAGCAGAACATAATATGAAGTAAACATATGGCATCATGTGTAAGCAGTAGGTTGAGGTAAATAAAAGAGGAAATTGTCATGAGTGTTCTCTTAGGAATGGAACAGAGTCCCTTTAATACTTCCTCATTAAGTTGGATTCTGTGTTTACAGTGGGTTAACAATATTCCCAATACAGTGGTTTTATTATTGTGAAGTATACGTTTAACTGTTATTGCAAGCAATGGGGATGAAGAGTAAACGATTATAAAAAGGCGATTTCTTTGTTCTCATTCAGCCCACATATTTTTCTAGCTTCATCCTCATCTCCAAATTGAAGAAGGCATCATGGGTCCGATTTGTTATTGTTTATTTGTTTTGTTTTTGCCTTTATTTTCTTTTTCCTTTCTTTCTTTTTTCTTTTTTTCTTTTTAAAAGCAGTTTTTAGTTAATAAGCAAAAAAAAAAAAAAAAACAAACAAACAAACAAAAACACACAGGTCTCAACATAACATCACATTGTCTATTTTCAGTTTTCATTGTTCCAATCATTATTATTAAACAAAACCTACACAGACTATTAAGACAAAACCATTCCTGTACCTCTACTCTAGAGAGCTGTATGCTGGCCCCACTGTGGTTCGATCAGCTTTTTACTCCTCTATAGAATAGAATGCTTTCGTGAAGTCCTGATGTAGCATTGAGTAACACAGATGAGAAATCCCAGATATCTGTTCTACAGGCCTTGAACTTATGCATTGTTGTGCATTTAAAGTTTAGAAAGAGTTTCTTTAGAATAACTATTTTTGGTAATGACTCGGGATTTACGTCACCTCCCACACCTTCCTCCAATCTCCTCTTGCCATCCTCTAGCGTGCAGTTTTAATTACACATGCCCATAATTCTTAACACTTCACTTGTTTCAGGAAAATAAGACACACAAGGAGATGTCACAGAATTGGCCGTAAGTGTGGGTTCAGCAGAAAGCAAATCATCACTTTGAAACAAACTACTGAAAATTGGAGCTCACCTAAATTTTAGTGAGAGAAAAATCAAAATTCTCACTTGCTTCCTTGGGAGAATTACAATGTACTTTTTAAGCTTCTATAGAAAGGTACAGAATACAACATGGATGAAATAACTTTTTTTTTTTTGGCTTTGCTATATTTAAAACAAAGCTGATGGTAGCTAATATTGATTTCACAAAGCAATGGGTTTTGTGACAGTGTATCATATACTTTTATAAAACTCTCCCCATGCTACTCCACCTCCTTGCTGTCATTATATTCTCCTTTTCCTAAATTGCTCTACTTGTGTTTTAATATTATGTGTGTGTGTGTGTGTGTGTGTGTGTGTGTGTGTGTGTGTGTGTGTGTGTGTGTGTGTATCACATTGAAATCCGGATTTTTGCATATAAAACTTTTACCGGTAATAAATATATCATTGTGTGTGAGAGGCACTCCCGACTCCTACCAAAAAAAAATTAACAGAAGCAACAACTTATTTCTTTTGACTCATGGTTTCCATCCATCTTGGTGAGTATGTAAGCACCCTAGGGAGTTGGTGTGTTCCCTGAAGTCCGCTCAAATACTGGAAAAGCCTTGGTCATAACTGGAAGTGGCCGTTTACTCTAAGGATTGTTTCGAGCTATTCGCACTTTGTGTCACTTACACCCTCAAAAGTTCCACAGTCCTAACTCAGAGCAAACCCCAATCCAGCACACTGCAGCTCTGCTCACTGAAATTTGCGATGCTAGGCAGTCTAATACATCCCGTCGGGACTCAGCATTAACAGAATGAAAACAAAGAAGAAAGGGGCTCTTAGGTTGCCTTTACGCCATGTTTACTGATTTCCAGGCAACTTTGGACTCATTGCTGAACAAATGTAGCCAGTCCATCGCCAATAGGTCGTATAACAATTAGAGGAAAAACAAGCAAAGAACCGTATCACATACAGCATTACGTAAGTAGCCAGTGTTGAGTAACTCATTAGACATGCATAAATACCATCCCCATTTTTGAAAAGAGGGAACTGGGGGCAAAGAATGATGCTTGAGGTCACACTCTTCAGACTGGAGTCTAGCAATTCCTAGTGACACAAATTTCACCACTAAACTCTTAACACAGAGTTTGCTACAAGACTCCTGTAAGAAAGTATGTATATGCTGGGGTGACTTTATATAATGCTTTATATAATTTAATATAATTTATATATTTACTGAGTTTAATTTAACAATTTTATCTACTGAGCTTCTCAGTAAATAATAAGTAATATTTGGAATTTTCAGCCATGATGAAATGTGGCTATTTCATCCACTATGTGGATGTTCCTGACAACCAACAAAAGAACAATACTGTGATCCAACTTTACCTCTCTCAGGGAATCCCTGAGGGAATAGATCAATGTACAATATGACACTGCACATCTGTGACTGTTAATGACCATTTTTAATAATCAATGTAAAGAACTAAATCTCTACTGTTTGATAAGGAAAATGTAGTATGTATACATAGCAAAGATTTATTTGGCCATAAAGATGAATGAAGTGATGTCATCAGCAGAAAAACAGATGGGTTTGGAGGTTAGAAAATTAGGTTAGAAGATTTCACATTTTGCTCAATTCTGAGCCCCCCAAAATCCAACCCACATAGGCCTATGTGTTCGAATAAGTCACCAACCGGTTGTGTATTTCAAAAGGAAGTTGTTAATCTTCTCATCTTTGAAAAGGTTTCTTCTTTCATTAATTTCAGTAAATGGACAGTTCGCAAAAACCAATAAGTAGATATAGTAAATAAAATGTTTCAATGACTACTTAACTCTGGTCACAGGAATATCTCGTGGCCCTTGAGTAACATGGGTAAAAATTTGAGTTTGTAGATTTTACTCTCTGAGTCATGGACATTAATTACAGTAATTGACAAAGAGAATACTTTCCTATCTTTAGTAATCAGCAAATGCAAATATTTGCAAACATAGTCTGATTTTTTAATATTTTTCTTGTATTCCTATTTGAATAATTTAAGATCATCTACGGAACATCTTCCTTGCCCATGTCATTCAGACTCTCAAAGCTGGAGAGATCACAGAGATCGTACCCAACACAACTGAAAATTCTATCCAAAAATTCAGTAGTTATGAATATAAAGCAGGGAGAAAACAAATTTAAATGAAAATGGGTGATTCAGAACTCATTTTGTTAAATTAAAAGCAATACACAGAATTAGATTTATTATGAACAATATGATGTATTGAAGTACATATATATTATGTAGTAGAATAATTAAATCTAGCTAGTTAACGAATGAATTCACTTAGTAATTTATGCTGAATACTATAACAAATCTGTTTGCATTTTCAAGAACAAATAAGAAACGTGAGTAGTCTTGTTTTTTTTTTTTTTTTTTTTTTAAGCTTAATGACAATTTTATTAGGGTTTAAAAGAAAAACTCTCTGCAGGAAAGCTGCAAATCTTGGCAGCTTCCCAGAGGAATAAGAGTGAAGGGGAAAAGCTATGCTGTTTAACAGAAGCCAGTGTGGAGGTCAGCCCCATGGTGGAGAACTGCTTACATGATGTAGAAGAATATTTAAAGAGTAAGAAAACACAATGATCCAGGATTTGTGCATAAATAAATGAACAAACATAAAGATAGAAAGGAAGCTAATGGCAACATTAAGCCTGTGAGTCCAAAGTCAGAAAGGTAAGCAGACCCATTCATGCATGGCCAGTGGTGATTTGTAGGGATTATGATAGGGAAAGGAGATCCAGGAAGCAAAAGTTCATGATACTATTAAAAATTAATTATTCCTTCAGCCTCTTTAGCTTTAATCTTAGGGGAAAATACATATGGTTAATATTATAATTAAAAAGATTAAATTAAAATAAATAAAACATCTGATTGAGGATGTCAAGAAATGAAATTTTTCAGATAGTTTTTGGGAATGTCAATTCATGCTACAACTATAAACTATAAAAAGAATAACTATAATGTGAAACAGTCTCCTTCTGAGGGGTATATCCAAGGACAGGAAAGTTTCTTTGGCAAAGAGGAGCTTGTTTCTCAAGGAGTAATATAGCACTACTCACAGAGACAAAGACTACGGAAAGATCCCCAGGTCATCAACATATGACAACACCAAGAAGATGTGAGGCATACACACAGTGCTCTTCAGTCTCATAAAAAAAGGGGGGTAAGAATTCCCGACCTTTGTGACAACTTGGACGAACCTAGAGACACTATGTAAAGGAAAATATGGTACACAGAGAACGTAGCATAGGGTGTAGCTGTAGCATAGGGTGGTCATCCCCAGAGGCTGCAGTAGGTAGGCAAAAGATTTTAAAGTAAAACATTCTAAGAGTTTCAATTCAATTTTAATGTGGTAACTTCATAAAAGATCATATATGATGATCTAGAAAATAAAAATATCACCAGTGTCATATACACAACAGCATTAGAGTTTATTAAATGCCAATATGATACAAAATGTTTCCATAAGGTGAGAACTAAAACGATTATTCTGCAAAACAGGTGGCTGATTTACTTGACTGGAAGTATTCTGATAATTCCACCAACCATGGTTCATGCAGCAACTTAAAATGTAAAAGAATATAATAAAATAAGAAAAAATTAAAATAAAAATCTATTTCCTATGCTGATATAAAACATATATATATAGAAACAAGTGAAATAATAAGAAAAAATAATCTCCAGGAAAAGTCAGTGATTAAAACAATCACAGGGAGTTATGGAACTATTAGCTAATAAGTACATGTTCATTCGTACATAATTACTGTACCAGACCTTAATTTGCAATAATACTATAAAATATAAATAAAACTTTGTAACAAAATCTCAGCTATCCAGTTTTTCTTTGGGGGGTTGTTTGAAATGCAAGTATTTTAGAAATGAAAACTGAAAAAGTCAGCAAAATGCTTACATATATTTAGAGAAGCCTATTGAAAGATTAAAAACGAGTCTTTCTGAAAGGGAGCAGACTTAGAAGAGCAAGAGGTCATGATGAGCACAAGGGAACAGTGTCCTCAGGATACAACAGGGCTTACAGTTGTGCTTAAGAACTCACAGCACTTGTGCAGAAACACGAGGAGGCTCTTGCAAACTCAAGCTAAAGCAAATCCTATTATTTGATATTTTCTAAATAAAATGTTTTTTTTCAATATAAAGCTTAGCTGTAAATGAAAGTCAAATATGTTCTTGTACTGTAGAATATGGATTTGGTTCATGGCTTACTTTAGCTGCTGTTGATATTTAATTCATCATTTTATTTGATTAGTTTAATTAGTAGTTTCTTGATTAAAGTTTATTTTTTTCATTTGGTGACAAAGCATAAATATTTGTGAATTACTGTTTGGAACAGTTTTTCTTCAGCATGATAATCCTCATTTATTTGCCAGATTTATTGTAAAGAAGAATATTTGGTGAAAATATCAGCGATGACCAAGGGAAAACATTATCAATGAGAAAATTATCTCTATTTCATAAAACAAGTCGACACAAGGCTACAAAATGGATAATATAAGCATAAAGGTCTATTGCAGATACTGTACTGCAGATAGTACTTTCTCAGTTATAACTAAAAGGAAGGGTCATATGTATTATTGAAACATTATTTCAATGTCTCATTGACACATTAAATCATTGGATTTTCAGGAAATAATGTGATGCTTTGATAAGTGCATACACTGTGAAATAATCAAATGATGGGAATGAACCTGCCATCTGAAAATAAATCAGAGATTGGATTTTTAAAAATGGCTTTATAAAAGCTCTCTTGTAGCTATTTTTGAAATGTTGGTTGTTAATTATAATCCAAATGATGTTCAAAAGAACTCAGGAATGTTTTCTTACTGTCAATTTTATATGAATATATTGACAATATTCCTATCCTGGCTTGTCTGCCACCCTCCCAAGACCTTCATAACCTCTACCCTTTTTACAACTTCTGTAGGAATTGCTTGTTGTTTTTGTTGATTATGGTATTTCTTGTTTGGTTTTCCTTTGGGGGGGGTGGCCTTGTAGCTTATATCAGGCTCAGACTTGCTGTGTAGTTCATATTAGCCCTGAGGCAGATGGAACTACATGCATACACTACCATGCCAGCAAATATCAATTTGTTTATAAATTGTATCTCCGTCATCCTACGGAATTTATCTTCTTTATGACTGCCTTATTTCACTTACTACAGTGTCATCTTGGTCTATTCTGGGTTGTACAAGTGGCAGAATGCATTGCCACAATATTTTCCATGATATATGATGAACACTTAAACTGAGGTGCTGATTATTAAAATAAAGCCTGAATAAGATAACTTTTGACATACTATTCATATTACCTTTTGAGAAATACACAGTAGTAAGACTATTAGCCCAGACAGTAATTGAAGTTTCAGCTTCTGAGAACTCACTATTCTGTTTCCCCTAATGATTATAAAGATTTACAACACACGTCCAGTCATGTATAGGAATTCTCTCTACTCCACATTCTTTCCATGGCTAATATTTTGTGTGTAGCTTTTCAGTTTTCTGCAATTTTACTTGTTAATTTGATTTCTGTGTTTTAGGCTACTCTACAAGTATTTTGAAGGGCTTTCTTCTTCCTCATAAGCCCTCTGTAGCCAAGGTTGTTTTACTGGGAACAGGACAGATACAAATCTAAACTCAAGACAGTAAAGAATTTTAAAGGGAAGGAATCTTTAGAAAGAACAATAAGAAAAATGACACAAATTTGCTTCAATTTTGGTTTTAAAATTATAATAATTTATAAAGATTTTTCTATTCTAATACAGGCTGACTCTTCACTCCACTTCTGACGAAGTGTTTTTGGCAGAAGCATTTAATTCTTATGTTATCCATGTATTATTTGTATACTATTATATATTCTCTTTGGATTCTATGCAGAAAATCATTTCTTGTGCCTATGTGTTCACAGTATATTGGGAACACATATGATTACTTTCTCTGCTTTTTCCCCTATAAAATTCAAATATCAGTATTTTAAAATTTTAAATTTTGCTTATTTATGTATTTTATCATATTCTGTCCTCTCCATCAATTCGTCTTAGACACTGTTCATCTCCAAACAAAAACAACTTCATATTCTAATGTCCTTCCTGCTCTTACAGAAACAACGAAAATAAAAATTAAAAACACATGAAAATAAGAAAAAATAGCAAACCAAAGAAAATACATATACTCCATATTGTGCTGGCCAATTACTCCTGGGCACGGGGCCTGCCATCAAGTGTGGTTGATATGCTCCGTTTAAATAAAGGGATTCCATTTCTCAGTAGGTATCAATTGCAAATAGCAACTTTTTTTTAGTAGAATTTTGTGTTAAATTCCCATACTCCTACTTAGGTTTTGTCTGCTTTTAAAAGTAAAGCCTCATGCATCCTGTCACAGCCTGTGAGTTTGTATGTATACCTGTTGTAGTTGGAAGACTCTGTTTCTTGGAGTAATCCACCACCTCTGGCTCTGACAAGCTCTCTGTCTTCTCTTCTGCATAGACTTCTGAGCCTTGAGTGGAAGTGTTTGATTTAAAAAAAAAAAAAATCTCATTTAGATCTGAGTACTCCAATGTCTCTCACTTTCTGTACATTTTCCTGTTGTGGGTTTCTCTTACTAGGTACTTCATAAAGTAGTTTTTCTGATGAAGGTACAGCAATACATTGACTTATGGAGATATGTTATTAGAAGTCATTGATATGTTTCTTTCCCTAGGGCCCATGTCCCACCTGATACCATGTTCTTGGCCAGCTTAGAAGTTTCAGATATGGATTCCATGGAGGAACACATGTATTGTGCCTGATGTCTGATAAAGAGTGATTGACTGTTCCTATAGCATCTGTGACACTATTGCATATGTATATTGCACATACTTTAGCTATGTCATACTCATAGTTACTTTCTCCAGTTCCATAGTAGTTTCCAGCACCATAAATACTAGCCAGTAGGGATGAATCTCCTAGGTGAGATACACCACAATAGATTTTTTTTTTTATGTTTAACAGTGTATATAAGAGGTTTTTCTCAGAAAAAATAAGTTATCAGGCTGTGGAGGGTAAGAAATAAGTTCAGCAATATTTTGCGATGTTTGGAGGAAGAAGGTTTTGAGACCTCTTCAGCTAACTATTCATCAAGTTATAACTCATTCCTGGTTTGAGAGTCCACAAAGATTTCAGCTTGTGGCCTGTTTTCCTTTGACTCACGGTCAGAGAATCCTGCAAGGCTGCAAAGCATGCTTTGGCTAAAGGTGTGTTTAGCAAGCACGTGTTTTGAGAATAGAAGAGGTGTTTATGTTTCTGCTCTTTGCTAGAGTATAAAAAGTTTAGAGGAAATAAATCTGGGCTGCTACATTACTTACTGACAACTCTTCTAACTATGTTTTCTGTCTCTAATTCTTTCTGTTTCTTTAATTTCTAATCCATACCCCCTCTCCAGGATTGTACTAAACACTGGGATTGTACTGATAGCTGGCATGTATTCAGGGTCCATAATTTTCCATTTTGTGTCATTCTTTCCCCCACTGTATGACAATTCCATTTGAATTTCTTACATATGCTTCTATGGTAGTAAATATCCTTATGGCTGTATAGACTATATCTTAACAAAGATAACATCGATAGACATGCTAACATGGAAGGGGGAGATCTCAAGGGGCCTCACCCTAGATGAAGAGACATAGGCAACTATGAAAAGAATGTTGAGAGCAGAATTCCCTTTTTCCCTAGGGATTATCCCCTAATTGGTTATCTGATACTAAGTAGTCAGTTCTAAATGTGTGTGTGTGTGTGTGTGTGTGTGTGTGTGTGTGTGTGTGTGTGTGTGTGTGTGTGTGTGTGTGAAAAGATGGCATAAATGTGAATTGAGATTTAAGAGAGAGTGAACTGGGGAAAACAGAGGGGTTAGAGTGAGAAAAAGAATCAAGGGGAATCATATAACTAAATTTTAATTAAAATTTCAATGAATGTATCCTGTTGTTTCACTTCCCCACTAACATCCTGTGTTTTAATGAGCATCCTTCCAAGACAGAACGTTTTAATTTTGTAGGAAATTGCTATACAACCGCAAGTATAAGCTGTTTAAAATCCCAGTATGGAGTAGGTCAGGTGGGTCCAAACCCACCGATAGATGATATACTTTGCATTGCTGCTGGGAAAGAGTCAGTCTTCTTAATGCTCTGACACCTGGTATATTGGTTAACACTTGTAGCTGTTCCCATGCCAAGAAGGAGCCATAAGAAGGAGACAGATTCCCTGAAGCTTCCCTGCAAAGACAACAGTCACTCTTCACCACTGAGCCCTCTCTCTACTCAATGATTATTCTTATGTGTGATAGTTATAATTTAAAAAAATAACTGCTGTGAAGTATAAATTAGCAAGAAATTAGCTTAGTTTTAATGATATAGAAATGAACAGTGTGTTGTAGTGGGGTTTCTCGGTCCCAGGCGGCCAGAGGTCTGAGACCCACAGACATGCCATGCCAGACCCCTCAGCTGCCCAGCCGCCCAGGTCTCCAAAAATGACTCAGATGCTTATATTAACTTTATGCTGTTTGGCCTATGGCTCAGGCACATTGCTAGCTAGCTCTTACATCTTAAATCAACCCATTTCTATTAATCTGTCGGCCACGTGGCCCGTGGCTCACCCGTGCTCCTTACATGTTTCTTTTTGGGCAGCTTCAGCTCATCTGCCTCTGACTCTGCCCTGCTTCTCCTACCTATGCTCTGATTTCTCCTCCTACTTCTTCTATGGTGCCTGTCATGGCCCAAAACAGCTCCTTTATTTAAATGCATATATAAACGCATTCCCACAACACTTCCTCCTTTCTGTCTAATCAAAAAGGAAGGTTTCAATTTTAACTTAGCAAAATTACATATAACAAAATCGCTATCAAGCAAGAATTACAGTTACAATACCTAGTCTATTTGTATTTAGCAAAATTAAAGAAAATACTCTATCATCTATCTTATCTTTGTTAATCTACAGTTTCATATCCAATATATCTTTAAAATTACTAAGAAAAACTATATCTATAACTATCTAATATTCAACTACGTCAAAGACCACAGAAGGATATATTTACTCAAGTAAACCAGAAGTGCAAGCGACTTCTAAAATCTAGAAAGGACAGAGATGACACCTATCTGCCTGGACAGTCACCCAAAGTTCCTTTATAAAGTTGGGGCATCCATCTTTAGCCTACAGGCCCAGAGTCTCTTTTCATTTCAGTGAAGCAGGAAATCTGCTCTGCCCATTCTGGCACAGTTCATCAGTTGCTTGTCCTCGAGTCCTGAAGAATGTCTGACAGTTTTCTCAGTAAAGCAGGAACCTGAATGACCATCTCAGCTTGTTCTGCCAAAGTTCAGAGGTCACTTTCCTATAGAACCTGCATGTCCAGTTTAAACAGCATACTGTCAAGCAGTCAATATAAGAACAGGTTCTTCTCCAGTGGCTTACCATTGCCACAAAGAGAGTAGACTCCATATGGAGTTTCTTTGATGCCCATTTTTCTCTTGAAGAAGATTGGTGCTGCCAAGAGCAGACCTGTCTCACTTTCCAGAAAAGTCTAAGTTCTTAAAACATTTTAAATGCCATATTCTGTAGGTCTTAGAAATATTTGAAGATTACCTACCTAATTGAAATATATTTTTGTATACCTAAAAATCTTAACAACCTAACTATATAAGTTTGATTATCAAAGGTGACTATTAACCTTCATTCCTTAATTATACATTACAATTTTAAATCAGTTACATGAACATCATTCCTTAAACTAGAATAGAAAAATACATACAGCATAACAAAATTGACCTTAAATTTGTATCAATAAACCAAAATCTATACCAATGTAAAGCATTTTGAGATTAACAGCTGATTTCCTGATCTAAGTAAATTAAATAATCTAATTTTTAAAAAAATCATTCATATACCATATCCCCTTTTTCTTCTTAGAAAGAGATTAACTATGACCATTAACCATTTATAATGAAAACAAACATCTAGAAACAATATTTGGGGAATTTGGGTGTTGTTTTCTATTACTACTTCCTGCTGATTAAGGGGCGTTGAAAATCTTATAGTTGTTGAGACTGGATCAGTCTGCAGCTCTGAAGCTGATATGGCCATCTCTTCCCATCAGATTTTTTTTCAGGGGGTCTTGGTTGATGAAACCATATTTGCCTGGAAGCAATCCACAGGTTCTCATCTTCTGTGGAAACAAAAGCAGAACTCTTCTGAAGCAATAAATCCTTAGACACAAATTTCAAAATCAAAATACCTTTAAAATATAGTAGCCTTTGCATTTGTAATCCATTGTCTTTCTGCAGTTAGCTCATTAACAGTTAAAAAATTAAAAGAAAACACAGTAACAACCAAAATCCATATTTTGTGTCTATTTTCCATCTTTATGTGGCTTATTATATTTTTATTACTCTATTTCTCTTTTTAAAGACTTTATCCTCTTTCTATTTTCTCTGAAGCCTATGTACCTTTTACATATATTGTAACCCATTTACAGGTTTTTCTTTTCATCTGAATCTGTTTTATTTTGAATCCTTAATCATCTTCTAATCATAAGAGCTTTTAAATTACACTCTCTTAAAGGCTGCATAGTTTTTGCCGAGGAAGCCGAATCAGTAAGTTCTCTTAAAGGGACCATGTCTCTGTTTGTGGCCAGCAAACAGAGCACACCCAAGAAAATGCTGCTACTAAGAAAATTTGTTTCCTTTTTGTTCAAAATAAACAGAAATCTAAAATCAATCACATGCTACTGAGTCTTCTGTGAGATTTCAGGAACCCGCCTGATTGCAGCTTACACTGTCTGCCTCCAATTCGCCGGCACCATTTTTGAATGTGACCCGGCCGCCACACTTTCTTTGTACAAAGACCTGCTTCATATACACAATTTAGAAGCTGCCTTTGCTCAGTTTCTGCTAAAACCCTTTTTAAACCTTTTTAGGCATTAAGTGGATAATCGACCCACGTTGGATGCGCCATCTGTAGTAGTGATTGGTATAAAAAACTATGAGCTAGTTAATTTGTTCAAGACTTTGGAAGGTGACAAGGGTTTAAATAGTCCAAGAGAACTATCCGATGATGCCAAGAAAGAATTAGAGTTGGTAGAAAAGAAACTTCAAGAAGCACATGTGGATTGTGAGGATCCAGACCTAGAATGCATGCTTGTTATTTTACCCTCTAGATAATCTCCAACAGGAATCTTAATGCAAAGATAAAGCATCATATTAGAATGGATATTTCTGCCACATAGGCCAAGCAAAAAGATGAAGACATATATCGAAAAAGTTGCTGATCTGATTTTTAAAGTTAATTGAGACTCCGCCAATTGACTGGAAAGGACCCTGCAGAAATTGTTGTGCCTTTGACTAATGAAGAAATTGAACGATTATGGGCAGACAGTGAACCTTGGCAAAAGGCTTGCAGTGACTTTTTAGGAGAAATTAATAATAAATATCCCCAAAACAACATAATTCAATTTATAAAGGAAACTAATTGGATCTTTCCTCGTGTGGTACAGGATGAACCCATTTATGGAGCCCCTATATTTTATACGGATGCAAACAATTTAGGGAAGGCTGGCTACAAGTCTGAAAACTTAACTAAGGTGGCTCAGAGCCCTTATAACTCTGTTCATAAGTCAGAACTATATGCGATTATTATGGTGTTGTTGGATTTCACAGAGCCTCTTAACTTAATTACTGACTCTCAATACGCACAAAGAGTTGTTTCACATATTGAAACTGCTGACTTCATTCCTGATGATACAGACTTGACCTTACTATTCATACAACTACAAGATATCATCAGATGTAGGATACATCCTATATACATAACATATATCAGGGCACACACGGGCCTCCCAGACCCTCTAGCGCAGGGTAATGATGAAATAGATCGGTTACTAATAGGAAGCATGCTAAAGGCCACATAATTTCATGAGAAACATCAAGTTAACAGCAAAGGGCTAAAGAAGAGTTTTCCCATCACTTGGAATGAAGCAAAGGAAATACTAAAAAAATGTAGCACTTGCTCTTTCTATAACCAACCATCTTTACCTGCAGGAAGTAATCCTAAAGGTACACAGGGAAATGAGATTTGGCAAATGGATGTGTTTCACTTTCTGGAATTCGGAAAGATGAAATATGTACATCATACTATTGACACCTATTCTGGAATGCAATGGGCGACTGCCCTGAGTTCTGAGTTCTGATGCTGTACTTACTCACCTTTTGGAAGCCATGGCCAAAATGGGAATTCCCACTCAGATTAAGACTGAAAATGCTCCAGCTTACGTCTCCCGAAAAATGAAGATAATTTTTGGATACTATGATATAAAGCATATTACAGGGATACCACACAATCCTACAGGACAGGCAGTTGTGAAGAGATCTCACCGCACATTAAAAGAGATGCTTTATAAACAAAGGAAAGAAATGAAAAAATCCAGAGATAGGTTGCACAGTGCCTTATTGACTTTAAATTTTCTTAACACTGATGAAAAGGGAGCATCAGCTGCTGATATTGGGTAGTAGAGAAATCTTCTGAGTTAAATCAACCCATCTACTTCAAAGATGTGTTGACTTCCGAGTGGAAGCCAGGATGTGTGCTTCGATGGGGTAGGGGTTTTGCTCTTGTTTCAACAGGGGCAGAAAAGATATGGGTACAGACAAGACTAATAAAAGTCCGCTTCGAAAAGGAGTCCCTTCCTGAGGAAGAAAAGTAACTGCTCATCCTTGATATGACAAACAGATACATGGTAAGGAAAACACACTTAACAAACCTGGGGCAGGGTCTCAATTTTGTCTTTACAGGAAAACAGATACAACTATTTTTAAGGCATTGACTAGACATTGAATAATTACTCACCTGCAATCGAAGGCAGACTGATGATGAAGGAATGTACAAGACTGACTATGAGACCAACTGATACACTTATGCACTACTGAGTAATTTCTCAATTTTTACTGCTTTACATCTTGCATCTATACCTCGGGAAAAAAAAGTGGTCCTGATTTGACTATTAATAAGGCTAGATTTGGATTGGGAGCAAGTGGCTTTCTCCCTCTCTAAACCCAAGCATATTGGTAAAGAAATGTGAAAAATTCTGTCTCATATCAGAAAAGCCACCTGGTGTGAGACAGAAGACAGAATATTTAGGGACTAATATTATTGTGACTTCATCTTAAACCTTGTTCCTCTCTGTTTCTGTACCTCTCAAACATCTCATCCTGTCTGCATACAGTCTCCTAAAGTCATAAAAGATATAAGTATCTTTTGAATATCAACAATGCTTAAGTTTTCCACTGTAAATAACATTTCCTCCTATCAGCTATCTACAAAGAATATGGAATCAAGACGGTGCCCCCACAGCAACAACTCCTACTAGTGAAACAAGAATAACAGAGAAAATATGAGAGAGAGAATAAGAGGCAGGTAGACAGACAGACAAAAAAAAAAGTCAAGAACCTGGTGCGCACCAATCAATAATTGTTTTCAGGTAATAGACAATTCAAAAACAGCTGCAAGATAGATCCTTATGATTATCCTTCAGATCACACTGCTAATTAAGTTTCCATATCGAGTTAACCACTATTCTAAGAATGGTTACAGATGTATGTGGTCAGTCCATTAAGAACTAACCATTGTTTTAGCTTTTACAGGATCCCAAAGAGATGCCATCGCCCTTAAGTCAGCAGGAAGCAACCTTATGAAAGACTACGCCCCTTTCCCAATAAGTTTTATGCTCTGAAGGTTGTGGGTAACTATTATTCTAATAGAATAGTTATAAGTTAAAACTAGGTAAAGGAAAAAACTATAATATATCATCAAACATCTCTTTTGAAGAAGAGAGGGGGGATAGATAGGATAGATAAAGGTAGACTGTTCTACCTACCTATACACCATTCTAGCTGAATGTATGGGCTAAGCTAAAGACAATTTGCACTGTCATAGATATTTGTATATTGATACAAATGTGAAATCATTTTATATGTTTAATTGTGATAATTTGTACATTGGTACAAAGTTTAATCTGAGATTGCTTTATATAACCAAAGCAACTTGTACTTCGATATAAATCTGAATCTGTAACTATTATGTAAAACTGAATCTGAAAATGCTATATTTTATATATGCTTCTACCTTTGTTTAAAATATTTGCACATCATTGTCATGTATACTATTCAATTACTACCTCCATTTAAGTATACTAGATATAATGTATGATTGCACTAGTTATGATATATGCACAAGATGTTTTATATACCTCTGTTTAGATGATATATATGTATTTACATGTCTAAAATGCTGTGGCCACTTTACCTGGTAATATACCACTGGCTAATGTTTGATAGTTCTACTAAGGGTCATTGTTCAGGGATTGTACACCCCTTATATAGGTATTCTAATTTTTAGTACAGGGTTTATTCCTTAAGATGATAAAATCTGCAGTCAACATTATTTAAGGTATCATATCCCAGTCATATCGGATACAGGTAAGAATATTAGAGATAGACAAGAATCTTCAACCATTTCATAGACCCAGAGAATATGGCATTTAATATTTGAAATTCGGCCACAAGGGACACGACGACTCCTGGTGTCACTGCTCCCTTCACAAGATGGTGTTGAGCATTGAAGATACTCCATTGGAGTTTGTCCTTTTGGCAGAGAATGGCCGGTTGAGTAAGGAACTGTCCTTACCTTGATTGTTGACAGTACACACATGGTTTCAAGCTGGATGAACAAGTTGATGGATGGAGACTGATGAAACCTGCCTGGACAGGATAAGACAGTCCCTCCAAAATTGCCCTGCTTGTGAAAAAATCTATCAGATACCATAGGCCTGTAGCCAATATGATAGATGCTCTAACAGTGCACAAATCCAAAGGTGATTGTCCAGGTAGCTGTGTTGCTGTCCTCTCCCAAATTTTGGAAGTCACTACTTCCATGTACTTCTGACTTTCAGGTGATTCACCTTCCTTCTCAGGTCTTGAAAAGGTTGAAGAATAGATATTTAAGGTTATCACCCTATTATCCCTTAGATAAGAACACTCAGGTGTTGAATTTTCACTTTCCCAGATTAACCCTTTGAAATAATCTATACACCCTACTATCTACCAATATTCTAGAACTATTTGATGTACCTTATATAGGTTAGGCTTTGATTAGAAATTGTACTTTGTCCTCTCCTAGATACTACCTCATAGTAATTCCTACTGTACATAGTCTTAGTTTAGAACCTTCTTAGTTAGACAAAAGGGGGAGATGTTGTGGGATTCAGGTGTCAGCTGATAAGGTCAAAAGACATTTATCCAGGGTACCGGGCCCCTGAAGGGGGCGGGGAAAGCCCATTGAAAAGGGGCTTCTGGAACATGAGACGCTCTCTTCCTGGTTCCTGGATGTTGGAGAGAGGATTGGATTCCATCGTCCGTCCATCACTCGTCCACCGTTCCAGACTCCAGTCCCTGTTCAGGTGCTACTGTAATCTGTTACCTGTACCGTGAGTGATGGTTTATATTTTAATAAATATCTATCTGGTATTGGTGCCTTCTAAGTAAACTCCACCTACAATGGTGTCTGCACCCTCTTTGTTCATAGTATTATTGTAATAGAGGAGCTAGGTACTTTGCATGGGTTCATTCATCCACATCCTTGTAATTTAAGCACAAAATGAAAAGTTAGGCTACTACATTGTTTGACCTTGGGTGTGAACATATGCATCAGGACACAAATCTCTGAAGCTCTGACTATATCTGTATACAGATATGGAATCCATAAATAATGATGAGGGAAATAATATTGGAGCTCATTAGAAAACTGCTTATTGGCTGTAGGCTCTTAATTTATTGTTACATATTAATTAAATATATACAAACTGTGAGTAAGTCATTGTAACACAAAATGCTTGACCTTTGTCTGTGTGGTCCTATACCATTACCCTTTGTATTAATACTTTAGAGCTAATAGAGTGTCTGAGTACTAGCATACTGCCTAGTCATTGATGTTAAGATCTGTTTAATGCCAAGGGCAACACACATTATGCTGAACTTACACAAATCCCTGAAAGCTGTACAGTTTAAGGTGAAAGGCTTAACTGCTCAGTTTCATAGAATCAGGCAATTTTGTTTTTATAACATTCTTATGTTGTGAATTAATTGTTTTGTTTTCTATATGGAAGATATCACGAAGACATTCTTTCATACAAACATATTGAACAAATTTATATACATTTCTTTTTTTACAATGAGGCTAAAAATTCAAAATATGATTTGATTGCTTTTTCTTAATATCTTGATTGGTGATTGCAGCAGAACATTTTAACCTAATCTGATTAAATTATTTTCAAATTAAAAAAAAAAGAATGCTGTTACCAAATACTTTGCAGATAACTGACAGGATCGTATTAGCTGCTGACAATGTAGGAGAGAGAATGCCTAAAATTTTCTCTTATTGAACATAAATGCATGTGAAATAGAAATGAATCTTCTTTGAAGCAATAGTCAATATACTTTAAGTATTTTCTGGTGCAGTTTAAGAAGCCAATGCAAATGTCTGGTGAACTTATAACCGGCCTTATGAAAATCATAACTAGTTCCTGACATAGTTCTGTGTTTACATGTTTAAGTTAACTTTTAAATGCACCAGGTTGTGTGCAACCCTTGTTCACATAAATGTGAAGACTGGAGCCATTTCTTTAAGTGCGATGCAATTTGAAGCAAATTTAATAAAGTTGAATTTTCTTCCAAGTACAGAATGTTAGAGAATTGCTCTCAGTCCCCATAAAACATCTGGCAAGGATGTTGACCGAATTTCTATTTTTTTCTGTTCGTTTTAGATAGCTCAATATAGTTCTCAAAGGAAGCAAAGGCAAGCAACAGCTCTATCACAGTACAAGTTACTTATTTGTTCACATCAAAATGTTGGTGACAGAGTCATGTCAAAATCATCACAATTTATCTAATTCATGCATTTAATGTGGACTACAACAGATTGTGCTATGAATTTCACATTCAATTCTTGCCTTATACAATAGATTCTTTCCTGCCCTCTCTCCTCTCCTCACTGAGCCTGTTATCACATGGCTAATTAATTTTCCAGAATTCTAGCCTAGTTTTACCTTTTATTTGGTTCAATTTTTTTTAGATTTAATCTTATGGCAAGAGTTCATGTGTGTAAGTGTGCTACATGCACGCCTGTTATCCATGCAACCAGAAGAGTCTGTATTCCTCTAGATCTTGTATTATTGAATAGCTGTTAGCATGTAGGTGCTGGGAACTGAACCAGGGTCTTCTGCAAACATGCAAGTTCCCTTAAACTACTGAGCTATCACTCCATCCCATAATCTAATTTGATGCATTTAGATTCTGTTGCTGCCTTTGACTGACGTGGATAGAATAAATTTTTCATGACCATAAAAATCATTATTTCAGTATGACTTTTATCATATTTTTATTTCTATTTTATTTATTTCATCTATGTGGGCTTGGATTTGTTTGGATATCTGTGCGTATGTGTGTGTATGTGTAGTGTATATGTTTGGAGTGTACATGTTTGAAAATATATGGTTTTACACACCTTTTTGGGGACCAGAAGCCAGGAGCATGTCATACGTTCTAGCGCTCTTTGCCTTTTTCTTGTAGGCAGAATCTCTCACTGTAGGCAGAATCTCTCACTGTAGGCAGAATCTCTCACTGTAGGCAGAATCTCTCACTGTAGGCAGAATCTCTCACTGTAGGCAGAATCTCTCACTGTAGGCAGAATCTCTCACTGAACTGGGCTTGTGGTCAGTCTTCTCTGTGGTCCTCCAGCCTCTGTCCATCAGAACACTTGGATCACAAATGGGTGCTTTCCAGCTTGGATTTATAGGAGAGCACAAGAGGTTTGTGCCAGGATCTCCAAGCTTGTGCAGCATGGGCTCTTCCCCACTGAATCATCTTTTTGGACACCAGGAAGCATTTTCTAGCACAGAATTATCTTTATGAAAATTTTAATACCTGGAGTTTGATACAATTTTTATTATTGTCTTTTCGTGTATCAGAGACTGGCTAAATGGATTTAAATGTTAAATTATACTTAACTAAGTTTAGAATTAAATTTGTACAAATCCATTTCTGTATTAAGATAACATTCTAGGAACTACCATTTAATTAAACTTGGATCCTTCTGTGAATTCTTTCTATCAAAGGCCAGCCATTAAAACATTTATACAAGTAATGCTATGCAGACAGAGAAGATTTGTATTTCTTAATATTTATGCACATACATATAGATAATGCATACAACAATAATCATTGAAAAGGGGGTTATGAATTTGAGCTTAAGTGGGAAATGTATATAGGAAATTTCAGAGGGAGGAAAGGGGAGGTAGAGGGAAATGCTGTAATTATAATTTGAAAACTAAAGAAAAAGTTAATTATTGATGGTGATATACTGAATTATTACACCCATATATTACTTTCTCACCACTAAATAACTGAAAAAAATCGCAGAAATAGTTCTAGTTAATTTTTACCTACAAGAAATTACTCAGAATGCATATTTGAAGTAGTATTTGCTTAGGCCAAAATATCATGTGTTATAGAAATGTTATTTCATATAATGTTTTAAATGTTCATAGTATAGTTACATGTACATTTGAGTTAGTCCTCAGGAATATTAATTAGTATATCTAATGTGCACAATTTCCTAATTTTGTCTTAATACAGATAATTTGAGGTTTTGTTTAATACTGCCTAAACCCTAATGTCCAGCATCCCCAGAAACTCGTGATGCTGAAGTTGCAAATATTCTCCTAATCAAGTTCCTGAGAAATATTTAATATAAGAGATTATTTTCTGTTTATAGCTCTGTCCAGCTGATCTTCCAGGAAACTGAAGCTATAGAAATGTCTTTGTGTAATGTTATAAGTACTAGCCTGGCTCTGAGATTAAAATAAGTTGCTTACCAAGACAGTCAAAAGAAATAATGATTAAAAATCTAAAAGAATGCCTAAAACCCACAATAGATAGCTTGATAGTTTTCCCAAGTATTTTTAGTGTGAAGAACCATCCTAAGATATTTTGATTGAGGTGGAGAAGGATTTATAAGTCCCTAAAACAATTCAGACTTATCCTCAGTACTACAAGGCTTTGTTAGGCTCCATTCACCTTTAGTTACATGATTCAGAGAAGTGAAGCTTCCTCCTTGGTGGCATTTATACCAGAAGGTTCTGTGCAGACCACAGGGAAAGGAAGTCATCAACTCTCTTACCTACCTATTAACCCTACACTAGCCACCTGCCAGTTCACATGGGCTTACTTGTTCAATAGCAGCTCTACTGTTATGGAAGTAATCAGTTGCTCTCTTATTGGATCTGAAGTCTATTATGCAAGAGAGAATTCATGCCAGGTATTGTAAACCTGATTACACAACCAAGAACAAAATTTACTACAGTAAAAACAGTAAATAGGGAAGAACTGGATTTTGTTTAGCTAAGTTGACTAATCTGCCTTCTAAATATTTACTTTGATGCCCACAGATAAATTCTCTTCCCAGAGTCCTAATCACATAAGGCCATCTTGGAAGAGAACAGTGCCTTAAACAGAGACTCGTGAATGCACAAGGTACTGGTGATAAGTAAGTCACCAAACTTGAACAACATATGTATGTGATTCCTTCTAAGTCACAGAAAAGAAAGAAAGAAAGAAAGGAAGGAAGGAAGGAAGGAAGGAAGGAAGGAAGGAAGGAAGGAAGGAAGGAAGGAAGGAAGGAAGAAGGAAAGAAAGAAAGAAAGAAAGAAAGAAAGAAAAGAAGGGAAGGTAGATAGATAGATAGGTAGATAGATAGATAGATAGATAGATAGATAGATAGATAGATAGATAGATAGATAGATAGATAGATAGGAAGATAGATTTCAGGGCAAGAAGATAAGGATAAGTGTGGAAATATGTCATCTGAGCCAAAACACAGCCAGGAACTGACACCTGCCCCAGAGTCTGCACAAAGAGAAGCATTTGTGACACCTCAGCAGTGAGACAAAGATGGAGGATGGCCCTGCTACTCACCATTGAACTGTTTCCTACTAATATATTCTGGGGATGGGAGGATTCACATTCTTCCATTGTGTGCCCAGGGGTGACCCCATCAGGCTCCAATAGTGCCAACCCAGTGGCTCCACACATGGCTGTGAGTAAACAAAATGGATGGCATTAGGAAGCCAGATGTAGGGAAAGGCAAATGAGACTCAACAAGATACACAAGGAGAGGAAAAGGGAGCCAGTGGAGGAGCAGCAAAAAAGTAAGGAAATGTAAAAATATGGAAGAGGAGAGAGAGAGAGAGAGAGAGAGAGAGAGAGAGAGAGAGAGAGAGAGAGAGAGAGAGAGAGAGAGAGAGAGAGAGAGGGAGAGAGGGAAGGAGAGAGAGAGAGAGAGAGAGAGAGAGAGAGAGAGAGAGAGAGAGAGAGAGAGAGAGAGAAGGAGAGAGGGAGAGAGAGAGAACCCTTGGGCAGAAGAAAGTTCTGAAAAACAAACTAAAAGAATAGAATATTAGGGGAAAGTATTAAAATTTTTTCATGCATATGAAAAAACACACATACCCAAATATTGGAGACATTTAGAAAAGAAATATATAAATCCATAAAAACTATATCAATTAAAAATCTACCCTTATTATAAGATAACAAAACAGTATAGAAAAAAAGTTCAAAACACAAAATGATGCTTACTGTTACCTGTACCATAAAAGGGTTAGGTTAATATAAAGCCCTAATCCTATCCAATAAATTTAAACTTTTAGACAGATACTTCAAATCAAGGAAACAGCCAAGGAAGATGGAGGAGCTTCCTTACACTTTACAAAACATTAGGAAAGACTCTATAGAGTGTCTTAGAAATAGGGAATGAGAGGAAAGGTGTTTTATATTTAGAATAGACAATTTCCTAATAGTACCTCTTCCATTTTATTTCATATATATGTCCAAACTGTAAAGCATAACAAAACATGTCTTTGTGGTCTGTCTTAGGCCTTGTAGCGTAACGGTCTCCAGCTCTACATATTTATTTGAAAATAACGGATTAATTCTTACTTATAATTGAATGGTACTCGTGAGTCTCTCTGTGTGCCCGCACGTGCGTGGATGGTGCAAGGTGTTCCCTCTCTCTCTGTAATTCCTTATATTTTGAAAATACTTTTATTGTTTATTTTTTATACAAAGTATTGGGTGTTATCATAGCATTTACATATTTTTACAGCCCTTTATTTTGATTTCTAGCTTCCGTCTTCTCCATGTGCATATCAGTTTCCTCATAAAGAGGCTGTCATCCCTCCGTTGTGTAGATATATTTATTAGCTCATGTTTCGAGTTACACAGATGCACTGGTTTGTGTCTGTTTCCTCCAGTCGACACAATGCGTGTGACTGCTTTCTGTTCCTATGGATAACTAGTGTTCTTTGATAGCATGAATTGTGCTAATATACGCATGTTGTTCTGGTTGTTTGAAGTGTTCCGTGATCCATTTTCTCTCATTCACTTCACCTTAGTAGTCTTGTGACACAGGAGAGGTCAGCAAAACCTTTGTTCCAACTCCTGTGAGATCTTTTATCAGTTATTCAATCCAGAGCAAGCAGAAGGCTTTGAGAATGAAGCAAATAGTAAACTCAAATTAAAATAGATAATACATGAAAATGTTCAATGCAATGCCGTACATGCCAGGTACTGGATATGAAAATGAATGTTATCACTTTTAAAATAATGAAGATTACAGTTTACATAAAATTGTGTAATTATATATGAATAGTTAAACTTTACCTATAGTTACTAAATGTTAACATTTTAATATATGTGCTATAGAGATTTAAAAGCAGAGTAAAGCTTCAGTTAACACTAGAATCTCTTTCAATCCATCATCTTGTTTGCCAACAATGAGTGACAGAAAAAAAATTCTTCTATTATGTTTTTAAGTTTTTAATTTATTTATTTCATATATTTACAAGTTCTGAATAATATTTGTAAATTATCTGCCAAGATATTCAAAACAACACGTATGCATTTTCTACATATTCAATTGAAAAGGTATAAAGTAAATATGTAGAAAATTAATGCTTCTAGAGACATGAATATCCTTGTTTTCATCAAGTACCATACATGTAAGACTATTGATATAATTTAGACTTAACTTTTGTTTGTTTGTTTTTTTTTTTTTTTTTTTTATTCTTTTGGGTAGTCCTTCCACTCTGCTACGACACAGGGTCTTATTCTTTCTTATAAATGCTTGGCCAGACCTTGGCTTGTTTCTTACCAGCTCTTCTTAAATTATCCCATGTGCCCTTGGCCTCTGTGCTTCTGCTCTTTCTTACTTCCTTGTATCTTTCACTATTAGTTCATGGCTGCCTGGGTGGCTAGATCCTAGATCCTCCTCTCTTGTTCTTGCTTCTTGATCTCCCCCCAGATTTCTCTTCTACATGTTCTTCCTGCCAGCCAGTCCTGCTTATCCAGTCTCATGCCTCCTTATTGGCTGTTCAGCTCTTTATTAGGCCATCATGTGTTTTACACTGGCTTCACAGAGTTTAAAAAATGCAACATAAAAGAAGGCAGCACATCTTTGCATCATTAAACAAATGTTCCACCATTTAAACAAAGGTAACACATCTTAAAATAAATTCCACAACACATAAATGCATTGTCCAATAGAGAGAGGCATGACACCTTAGATAGGGCTTTTCCTTTCTGCGCATATTGGAATAGCCTGTATGCAGCCAGCTCCTCATCCTTTAGGCTTTTAAAGATAAGTTACTGAGCTACTGAAGGCATCCCAGCATGACTGAATATCTTGACCAATTGAGTTCTGAGCTGGAGAGTGTGATATTTTTGAAAGATAAGTATATTCACAGGGAAATGTGTATGGATGGATACATGCTATAAATTATATTCATTGTATATTGTGGTATACCCTTCTCATTAGAAGCATTTATTTCCATGTTACATCTGTGAAATATCAGCATGCATTGTCAAGTATGATAAATACAGGATAGCAGATTCTAAAGGTTACATAATATTGACAAAAATCAACAAATCTCAAGTATGAGAAAAGTAACTACATCAACCTTTAAATGAATCTCATCCAATAATGTACTCTTTCATCTTAACAAAATGAACATACTTACTTTGAAGTATTTATGTATCCAAATTGAATCAGTGAGCTAGGGTTAAGGAGAGGCACACACACATAATTTTAGTTGAAATACATTTTTTTAATTCAACTCCTGTGTGCTTTACACTTTAATTTATAATTGACTAATTATAGCCTTTCAATATTTATATGCTTCTCATATGTAATTCAGCCTACATTCTATCTTAAAATTCGTTATATTGTTTATAATGAATTCAGAGCCTATGTTGCCATTAAAATGGATAAGTCATGTTATTAAGTATTATAATATACGTGTCTCAAAATTGATGATTATTGTCCATAATGCTTACATAGTTCACCAAGTAGAACCTGGATACTATAATCTAGTTATTTGAAATAAAACACATATTAATTGGCATTTCACTAACATATTTGCTTTGACTTTTGAGAGGGAAAAATATTTGGACTAGGTTGTTTCGCTCAACAATTCTCTAAAATTTCATAACAAGGAGGTAGGAATTTACATAATCATCATAAAATGATTAATAGGAAATAACTACTGTTTAATGTCAGAAAACATGCTCAATAATGTGTTGTCTTCACCATATTATTTCTATTTAAGAGACATTGCCTTCACTTTCTTCCTTGAATGCATGCCTTAGAATTCATTAAGAAGTGTATTATAAAAAAGCAGTATGTTTTAATTTCTTAGAATCACAAAAGTCTGAGATAAGTGGTCTAATATTCCCTGGCATAAAACCTTTTGCTTATAATATGTTTAATTCATACATCTTTCACTGTATAGAAATATATGTGAAATTTAAATTTTGTGAATTCGTAGGTTAACATTTAAATTTGTATAGGTAATTGTAAAATTGGCTAAAGAATAACATACTGATCAGTTTTTGACTTAGAATTAGAAAATAGGGAAAATGTGAGAAAATACTGGGACTAGAGTGAAAAGTATAAATCAGCATTTAATTTTTTGTTTTTGTGTGTTTGCGTACGTGTGTGAATGTTGGGTCTGTGTGTGATTGCCACAGGTATGGTTGTACGTAGAGACTAAATAGTACAGCATCCCCTGGAGCTGCAGTTACAGGCATTTGTGAGCATCCCAATGTAGGTTCTGGGATCCAATTCAGGTTGTCTAGTAGACCAGAAAGTTCTCCTAATCACTGAGCCATATACATTTTCAACTGCCAGAAATCAGTTACATTGTTACATACGCTAGACACAGCCATATATATTTTGAAATATTTCTCACAAGTTGGAAATTTGCTAGGTATTAATAATGCTTGCCTGAGTGTGAGTCCTCCGAGAACTTCATGCCCCTCATTTCTAATCACTGTAGAGAGATTTTATGGAATGGTAATAAAATGAGGAAGGGGATACAGCTTCGATGAGTAATTGCTCTGAATGACAATTAATTATATTTAGGTTTAATCTTTGAGAATGGCCAAGCCATAGATAGTTTGGTAGATTCATAAAAGGAATTGAAAGTAATATGTAGACTTGCATTTGAGTTTTAGAGTTTGTGACCATGTACAATTTGGGAGTAACATCTAAATGTAAAATTTCACATCATCATGAATCTCCTACGCTGTTTTCAACTTAATCTGCAGGTCAAAAAAAAAAAAAATAGAGTACCATATCTGGGAAACATTTACCACACTAGCTTCCCCAAAGTTTTCTTCTGAAATGTTTTGACAACTAAGTTCAACGCTGTAATTTGAAAGTTGTCAGTCTCTTCCCCCCAAGCCATTTAAATCCTAGACTGATTACAAGACTGGCATGGGATGGATGGGTTTGGATTTTATCAGGCCTTGTCCATTTGATTAGGGAAAGACTTTCGAAGGAAAAGTTGCCTTCATGATTTTTTTTAAAATCACTTTAATCCCCATTTCAAGATTTATAAAAGTCAGCATCCCTGATTTGCTACTCAAATGCTCAAATCAAAAATGAATTTTATGTTTTGCCTCTGTTTTTGACTTATTTCCAGTAGAAAGAAATGTTTTCATTCTATAACATTGATTTTTCTTTCCCTATAGATTCTTATACTGCCATTTAACCACATATTTCTTCTAATTACCAGTATTTTTCCTACTTTATAAACTATATTAAAATATGCACTAGTATAGGTTAATATTACATATTTCAATATCCTAGTCATTAGAATTACTACATTTTTATTTATCTATGTGTATGCTCTGAAGTTTGTAATAGTCTTTAAAAACTATGCTGTGTTTATAAAGGGTATAGCATGAAATGTCATAAAATATATATATATATATATATATATATATATATATATATATATAAAACACTAAAATGTGTTCATTCCAAGTAATGTTACCTGAGTATCTATGATTCCTCTGCTTGTCACTTGGTAATACTTATTTAGGATTCTATATATATATCCATCTATCATCATCATCCATCTATCATCTATGTAGCTATGTATATATCATTTATGTATCTATCTTTGTATCTAGTATCTATCTAGCTATTTATCATTGAGCTATCTATCAAGGTAAATGGCTCTAACTATCTTCTTGTCTAAATCACAAATTAAAAGAAGCGATGCCATGGTTTTGAAAGAGTGAAGAGTTGCCCACTGGAAGAATGAAGAATCGCCTATCAGAAGCACCAGAGAAAGGGAAATGGGACGATGACATAAGTTTAATTTTTAAAATCCAAATAAGAACAAGAAAACTTTGAAATTCCCAATGACAAAACCTCCTTGAAAGTTCATAAATCCATTTGTGGTCAAGCAGATGCTATAGATGAGATTATTTTTGCTTTTCTACTTTGGAAAGTAAAAGGTTGCTTTTTCTGAAGAGAGGTGTTCATACTTTGTGATTTTTGTGTGCGAAATTTTGTCTCCAGGGCTGCTTGCTAGCATACATTTTCCTTTAAAATGGGAGGCTTTAAAAATTGCATATATGTGTGTTTATGTTCCCGATTCTCCCTACATGCACCACTTGAATGTCGTGCCGGTGGAAGGAAGAAATGGTGTATCCCCTGGAACAAGAATTACGGGCAGTTGTGACTTGCCCAGTGTGGCTGAGGAAACTAAACTCTGGTTCTGTAGGAGCAGCAAGTGTTCTTGATGGCCAAGCCATCTCTATTCTACGTCTAGACTACAAAAGTGTATGAAATGGTATACTTGTTCATCATTACCTACATTAGAGACTATTGTGTATATTAAATCATTGTTGAAAGCACTCTCCTATTGACAAATGAATATAGCTTTAAACTGTTAAAAAGAACGGGTTCTAATCATGTAAATTCCTCTGATGCAACCTGATAGTAGCTGTGTCAAGCTTACTGGTTCCACATTAAATGAATTTTCTAAAGCTTCAGTGTTTGGAGGCAGAGTCTGGGCCAGCATTTCCTTTTTAAAAAAAAAATGTTTCAGTTATAACATTAATATGTACTATCTCAATTAGTTAGAAATTAGTATTTTCATGACCCAATGGTAGAAATAACACAGGAAAGAAAAAAAAACTCTCAGGAATACTGAACTTGCTTAGCATAGAACAAAACAAAAATTAAATACAATGTGATATACAGAAACAAAATAGTGTCACAGGAAATGCCTCATCTTCTGGTGCTTAAAGTTTTCCATCCCCTACTAAATAATGTTCCTTGAGAATATTCACCATGAGAAGTTAAGGATTATTTGATTACATTTAAACTGATATATCTAAAATAAATCTGATATATATTCATTAACAAATTTATAAAATTATATTTGCTCTCTAGAAAATTATTTTCTTTCTTAGCATTAATCAAAATACACTAGATCTATATGATTGAGACATACAATTATTAGCTTCGTTTATTTTTTGTTAGAAATCATAGTTTTGAATAAATTTCCTTTGTGAAGATCACAATGTCTTATTGTAAGACTCATGGTTTTGCTGATCAGAAATCATCATCATTAACATTTCCTTATTTATTTTGGTAGGGAGAATAGCTGTACTATTATATTTGTTTATTACTACACTGTTTATAAATAATAATTTTCCATATTGTAGTGCATTTAAAATGGAGAGATAAGATTTGATGATAGTCTACGCAGTTTGTGTGTGTGTGTGTGTGTGTGTGTGTGTGTGTGTGTGTGTGTTTGTGGTGTGTGTGCAAAGCCTTATAACACTGGGGGATGCTTAGTCTTACTGAAACTTGATATGTCACGTTTTCCTGACACTCATCGAAGTCCTGTGTAGGGGATTATATTGTTTCATGGTAAATAATTGTCCCACCCACTGGTTTAATAAAAAGCACTGATTGGCCAAAGGCAGACAGGAAGTATGGGCAGGGCTACCAGACTAAAAACTCTGAGAACAGGAAGCAGCAGCAGAATGCCAGGCAGAATGCGAGAGAGAATTCCAGAGAGAGGCAGGAAAAAGCAGAGGAAAACTATACTGCTCTAAAGAAAGGTACCGAGCCCCAATGGCTGAATGGGAAGAGTCATGGGTTAGATTAAGGGTAAAGAGTTAGCAAGCTATGTGCCTGGGCCTGAGGCTGATCAGCCTAAAACAATTGTAAGCATCTGTGTGTCTCTGTGGGACTCTGGGTCTGTGGGTCTGCAGGTCTGTGGGTCTGTGGGTCTGTGGATCCTAAACCTTGAGGTTAGGCTGGAAAGTCTGGGACAGAAATCTAGTACTACAGTCCTGGCCTTTCCTGAACAGAGGTGGAGAGGGGTGGATTAGCAGTGGGAACAGTGGAGAGATGGCAGGGTGGTTTGGGAAGAGGAAACCCCAGCCAGGATGGGGTGTAAAATATATAAATAAATATGTTTATATATTTTTTTTAAAAAAATGGCAAGATTCAACTGTATTTTCCCTGTGTAATCTGGGTGTAAGAGAGGAAGGGCAAATCATCAACAGGATATTTTATGTAAAAAATTAATTTACTTTCAATACAAGGAAAAAATGTGTAAGTTAAAAAAAAATCAAAGATTTCATTCTATGCATTTCAGTTTTTCTAAGCCATATGGCTGTTAGGACATCAGGAAGAACTACTCATCTAATTAAAGCTATTCATAGGTTAGATACAATGAAATTTAAATTATACAAACTAGTCTAAATAAAGGCTTTAGAAATAAAGCAATGATACTCTCCAGATCTATCCTTTGCCTGCAAATTTTAGGATGTCATATTTTTTACTCCATTGTGCAAATATACCACATTGTTTAATTCTTTCTTCAGTTGAGGGGCATCTAGGTTGTTACAAGGTTCTGAATATTATGAATAATGTTGTTGTGAACATAGTTGAGCTAACACTCTTAGGGTAGGAATGTGCATCTCTTGGGTATATGCTCTGTAGTACTATTGATGGATCATTGGTTAGATTGATTCCAAGTGTTCTGAGGAACTGCCATACTGATTTCCAAAGTGGCTGTACAAGTTTACATTCCCACAACCACCAGCAATGGAGGAGTGTTCCCCTTGCTCCACAGCTCCTCCCGCATAGGCTGCCATCTGTGTTTTTGATTTTATCCATTCTGACAGGTGTAAAATGGTATCTCAGAGTTGTGAAGAGTATTGTCTTGAGTGAGGTAACACAGACTCATAAGTACAGACATGGTATGTATCCCTCATAAATGGATTTTGGACGTAATACAAAAGATAAAGAGGCTACAATTCACATCACCCACAGTAGCTACGTAACAGGAAATTGAGGGAGACATTCATAGATCTCCCTGAGAGGGGGAAATAGAGAAGATCTCCTGAGTAAATTTGGATCATACTGGGGGGGAGCATGGGGAGGTGAGAAGAGAACATGTGAAAATGGGATGGTAGATCTGGGTGTGTGGGAGAGCTACAGAGAGGGAGAGCAAAGAAGTGGATAAACTGATAAAGGGAACCATTGTGGGATTAAAGAGAAATCTGACACTAGAGAACATCCAAGAACCCATACAATGAACGCAGCTAGGACTCCAAGCTAGTGAAGACGGCGCCTAAACTAGTCTTTCTCTATTATCAAGAACCTTTATACAGCAGCTGATGGAGGCAGATGCAGAGATCCATAGCTACACTCAGGTCAAGCTACTGGTCCAGCTGAGGAGAGGGAGGAGAGGCTGCATGAGGCTCAGGATGGAAAGACCCATGGAGTATACAGTCTCCTGCTGTTGGAAGATTGCATACTCTGAGCTAACAGCTGATTAACCTTCATGATTCCATCATGAAGATGTGGACCCCATGAATGTAGATGACAATTGAAAGGATTAGACAGTTTCTTGCCATCGGACCAGGACCAAGGTCTATCCTGGGTCCATGAACTGGCTCCTGAAAGCCTGTGTCTTGATACTTGGGTGAGGGACTTGGCCCTGCATCAATTTGATATGCCTGACCAAACTGACTCACTGTGGGATTTCTTGCCTTCTCTGAGGAGTGACAGGGATGGAGGAGGGTGGGGGGAGACACAGCTGGGAAATGGGGCTGAAAAGGGAGTAGTATGAGGTATGGAGAATTTTTTTTAAAAAAAATTTAAAAGAAAGAAAGAAATCAATGGATGCACTTAGCATCAGAATTGATTTGCAAAATGACACTCACCTGATGCAGTAAGGTGAGGCCAGCTTGAAACTCTGGGCATTTAAATAGTCCCTTTTATTTCTAAAAGATATACTGTAACAGTTATGGACATGACTTCAGTGATGTGGAATGTCTTTCTGTATGCTGCGAAATAAAGGAACTGTTTGAACCTATGGCAGGCATCTTAGAAGTAGGTGGGGAAATTGGAGCATAGATAGGGGATGGAGGGCATATTCTATTCTGATATAATATCCAAAGAAGAAGTTAATTCGTTGGAGAGACATCTGCACATCCCTATGTACTACAGTAATAGTCATGTTATCCATGAAATTGTGGGAAAATCTAAGTATCCATCAATTGATGAATTCACAAACAACAGGTATTAGGAATATATAATGAAGTGTTCACCCATAAAATATGGGAAGACACTGCTACATGTCGATACCTAGCTGGGACATGAAGATATTATGGCAGATGAAGGATTAACGTGATTAACCTGATTTTCCTTCTTTTACTACATCACATTATGTTTGATGTTCAATAAAACAACTACATCTCTTAATTAGAAGAATTAATTTGATTCTGTGGTATTATTGTACACATAAATCAAACTAGATAATTCCCCTCTTATGAGTGTAAATTTATAATCTTAATTATGTTTAGAGTTATACAAGTTGATTTGTTTACAATTTGATTATCACCATATGATCATAATCATTTCTACTATCACCCAACTGTGATTTTCAGCAGCAGCAGCATCCAGACTATTACCACACCACTATTATCATCAGCAGCATTATCACTATCAATACTATTACTATTACCACCCCCACTACCATCATCACCATCATCATTACCACCCTGTTATCATCTTCACTGCCATTATTACACCTCACTATAATCATCACCATCATCACTACCATTATATCATCTCCATCATCACTATAATTAACATCTTATTATTATTACCATTATTAATACACCTCATTCATATCCACCAACCTAATTATAACTTTATAACTGCATTATTATTGCCATCCTCAACCATTACCACCTATCATCATCACCATCTTCATCACCATTATAACCCGACTACCATCATCATTTACTTAATTACCATTACCGCCTCACTATCATAACCATCCTTTATTGCCATTAACCATCACACTATCAGCTCCTAACAGAAGGAAAAGGGTTAATGGTGTATCTGAAAGCAAATTCTTTGGCAAATAAAAACTTACGATCTCTTTATAAGCATTACCTGCTTTTTCAAACTTCTACTATTCATAGACAAAGCAAAGGTAGGCTTTCTAAATTTTTTAAAGTTTCATTTATTTATTTTACAAACTCAAAAGTTGATTCTCATGTTTTTGAAGTATTTGTCATATTACATCATGAAATTTGACAATGTTCATTTTATATCTCCTTTGTAAGCCTACATTGGAGGCCAAATCATAGAGACTCTTTTGGATTTCTTGTGACTTTCTCATTCTCTGAAACAAAGCAATTAATTAATAAAATTATACTGAATAATCAAATGAATAAATTCTTAGTGACTATCATTATTATTCACCTATAGAAAATGAAGGCATTCTGTAACCTTTACCATATTTCATTTTCTGAGTATTTGTTAAGCCTTTAAAATTATCAATACAAAACTGTGTTCACATTCTATGGAATTACTTTTAAAATACTCAATATTTAGTTACTATGCTTAAAAATATTACTATATTTGAGAGACATATTTTAAAATTTTTTATTAAATCTCCCTAGGGTTAGCTTTGTCCTTAACTAGTGGCATTAATTTCATTTCCAAGTATCCTCATATATGTTGTAACAAGTTAATTTTAAACCTAGGACTGTCAATCTTCTTAAATTAAGTTTAGGATCAAGGATTTTAGTAAGGGTCAATCTGGAGGATTTGCTTTGAGGAAGAGGAACTGCCTGTGGGGAACTAATTAAGGAAAAGAAAGAAAATCTCCACCTTTCTCCTCCACCTTCTTTCCAGTTCATGTTATGCTTGAGGCACCCTCACATCTCTCACTTAGAGTGTAATGAGCAGGGCGTTGAAACATACTCCCTGTTCTAGAAGCTACTAACTCTGTAACCTTAAGGAAAATGTTGAACACGTTTAAACAGTACTAATATTTTAAAAGGGAATATGTACTAGTAAGAAAAATGTGTGAACTGATGAAGCATAAAATGGTACAGCCTTAATTTGTTTGTCCTCATCTAAAATAAGAGTTAAAGAGCTCGATCAATTACCTGACGGTTAAGAGCTCAAACTTCTCCCATAAGCACTTGAGTCTGGTCTCTGCACAGGGAGAGTGACAACCATTTGCAGCTCCAGCTCTGAGAGTTCAATGTCTTTTTCCCTCTTCCACAGGTCCTGTGTGTACGCACACACACACACACACACACACACACACACACACACACACACACAGACACACACACACAAATCTACACACATACAAAAACATATATACAGAATTAATAATAAACATGTAAAACCCTTAAGATAAAAGCTAAAATATCATGAACATACATGTATGCATGCATATCTATGAAGTAAAATATTTCAGATATCTTCTAAATATAGATATATTTTTATTTATGTATGTGTTTGTATATCTATGTAAATTTAGGTACCCCATTCCCCAACGATAGATTCCTGAAAAGCTAGAAGACGATATAAACTATCTTGGAACTTGAGATACAGATGGTCGTGACTCTGCCGATGCAGATGAGAGTAACCAAACCCATGTCATCTGTGAGAGCGTCTGGTGTTCTTCCTCTTTGGTCCATCCCCCAGCCCCACTTATTCATTTTTATTTCAGAGTGCTAATAATAACTCTTATATGCTTAGCATCTTTTAAGGATTGATACAGTAATATTAGAGACATTTTCATTATGACTTCATTGGGGAATTCTCACTTTAAAGTGCCAAGCAAAATTAAAAACATAGGTTTTCTTTACTACACACACTCTGGCTAATTGTTTAACAATGAGATTTCTTAATCAATTCTAATTGACTTCCTATCAAGTGATAATATCTGAAAGTCGGCAAATGATTTCTAGAGCTCAACAATTTTCCCTGATAATCTCAGTGTGGGAAAATTGAATGGCAATCAGTCTGATAGAGTGGTTAGCTTTAAGTTCTTGATGCTTCGTGTTCTGATTTGTATTCTGCTTTTCTTGTGTTTAAAAATAGTTTATTTTCAAACGTTCATTTTTGAATGAGGACTATGACAATTTAATTAAAGTTCAAACTCTGGGAGCTATTGACGATCACACATAATCCAATTACTTCTTATTCAATTAATTTAATAGCAAACCACTTTCCTATAATTACTGTTAATCCTCTTTTTTTTCCTGTTTGTTGTTTATCAATGACCTGTGAGATATCTTAGAAGGAATCTTATTGTGGCATAATTACTACAGTCCCAGATGGAATTAATCATTAGATAATATCCAATTATAAAGATTTTTTATCCCTATTCTAGTTAGAAACAGAGATGTTGAGGATTCAGTAAAAATACTTGATTTTTTTCCCTAACAGTTAAAAAAATAGAATTTTAAACATTTAAAACATTACCAACACAATATCTAAACCAGAAGAAAACAGAAATAAACTATTGTAGAATAGAGCCCTGTGATAACACACAGCATTAAACCAAGTAAACAACCATTTGGTATGAAGTTCAAGGATATACAGTTCACAGGAAAGTATACATGATAGGTATAGTTTTGAGCATAATTATCACAAATGTTTGCAAGAAAATGTTTTAGGGTTTTTTTTTTTTTTTTTTTTTTTTTTTTGTCTTTTAGGATATTGGAATACTTACCTGTATTTCATTAGGTATCTTGGTGTTTGTCACCAAATTTCAACGAAAATCAAATACTGTTTACATATAATTTCTGTATTTAGTATAAAGGCAAGTTTTTTGAGTGAGTTTGTGTGTATGTGCTTGTGCAAATGTGCATATGTATATGTACACGTGTATGTGTGTTCTGCAGATGGGCATAGTGTATTGTGCAACTGCATATGTGACTGAGGATGCTTAAGCACTTGGCTGAGTGAATGTGTGTTGAAGTCTGTATCTCAGGAGCTGCCCATATTGTTCCTTGAAACAAGGATCCTGCTCTATAAAACTCACCTGTTAGGATAGACTGACAATTCAGTACATTCTAAGGATCTGCCTGTGTTCTTCTTCAACCTTGGAGTTACAGTTATAATCCTTGCTAATTGTGAGACTTGCTTCTCTGATTTCCACATAGATGTTCGAATCAAAATCAAGTCCTCATGCTTGCAAGCATTTTATTGACTATGAAATTTTCCCAACTTCTAAAGCCAGTTTTATACTCATTTTGTTAAATAGTGTGCACATAAAACAGATCTTTTTATTCCGAATTTTCTGCTGGTAACTTAAAGTTTAGATTTTGAAACATTTTTGAATTAAAATTTTTCAGATTCAGAGTGCTGAATATAAGCATAAAAACGTTGGAGAATTATCTAATTCCTCTGTTCTCACATTTCCTTTTTATTAACATCCATAACAATTTGACATGTTGAAGAGCAATGGATGTTAATTCTTAAGGTTTACTAATAACACCTGTCTAAATGTTGAATTACTTTTGTTTTATCTTTGTACGCATTTATAATTCAAAGAGAATAAGGTCACAGATTATTTGTAAGTCTAGTGTGTTTTTTTGTCTTTTTCTGAAGCATTGCTGCCACTCGCAATTCCTGTATAATCATTTAAAAAGTTTTATAAAAATGTCAATTTAAGAGTGATGATTTATTATGCCAACTTCCACTTCTTCTGAACATTATGTTTCAATATTTTTATTGTCTTGAAAATGATTATTAAATGCCATTTTGTGTGTTTATTTGCTTTAAATAAAGAATGCCGTATCCAAGCTTAAAGAACTCTAATTTTAAATCAGATGTCAAAAAAGGTGTTTCTAAAGGTTCTTCCAATTTGTTTTCCTACAGAACTCCAGGAAAGGCCAACCCTCTAAGCGTTCCTTAGTAACGGGATGCCTAATGAAATGAGTCACAAGCATTACCACGGTGTTACTGCTTCTGCTGTGTTCAGAGCAGAGGTATCTAATTTACATCATCGGTATTTACAGAGCTTCTTCTGTGTAAATCTCGGGCTAAATTATGCTGTGAAATAAACAGCATCGTTTCTATTTGGTGTTCGCTTCAATCCAGGACCCCATGGCTGAGACACTGTCAAGTCCATGGCACAGGGAGAAAAACATCCAAACAAAAACAAAAGAAAAATAAACAAAGTGGTGTCTTTACAAGGCTCTTGTAAAACCGCTCCAGGAGAGCAACTCACGCTTGGGTAAAACTCATTATGCATCTCAGCCTAGACTCTATAAAGTTACATATGTATTTTCCCTACAGAGAAAGATTCCTAGAAAGAATGGAAATATTCTTAACATATTAACTCACCTTGTAGAACATAACTACAGATATAGTGTGGTTTACATTAATCTCTCAGGCGTTTAAATATATGGAACCCTTATTTATTGGTAGATATGTAATAGAAATGAACAATCTAGTGATCATGCCCCTTGTTTTACTGATAAAATAGTTCATGTTGTCCATGTTACTTCTCTGTCAGTTTTGTTAGGTGCTGAAGACCATGTTTAACTTAGATGACCTGAATTCCTCTCATTTGTGTATCAAGACAGACTGCTTTGCCAACCTTATAACCAGTGATTTAAATTACATTCCATATTACCAGTGTCTAGCCTTCATTTGGTGCTGACCTTTAACTTTCTTTATTTCCCCTAGGCCATCAAATTTAAATCTCCAGTGTTCTGTATATCTTCATTTTTATAATATTTTAAAACTTGGTTGAATCAATCATTCAGCTGATTTTTCACAGTTATCTCTATCACACCCTGGGTCCAGTAGGCTATGGTTAGTTTGGACAGAATTACACCTATACAGAGACATAGGAAGAAGGGGCTGGATTCTCAAGGGAGGGACTATGACCTACACCTACTAATTCTTTTATGAGGGAAAGTCAGCAGGTTTAAAGGAGTCACAGCTGCTTTGATAATGATGGTAATGACTGTTACATTCAAGGGACAATATTTCACAATACCATGTGAAACAGGGATAAAGATGACACCCATTATGAGCTTATATTTAGATGTCAGCTCATGTTTCATATTCATTCATTTTCAATAATAATAGTCAGCATTCTAGGGACAAACAATAGATTGAAAATGATGTGACATAAAGCATTAGCCAAGCAACCACATTGTGGTGATCCAGCCCTTTAATATATAAGGGTTGGATGGCTGCTTATTATAGAACAATGCCAAGAGTAGTACCTGAAATATTATGTAAACTCAGTGTGTATAAAACATTAAGTTAGTAGATCAAAATATGAAAATAATTTAGGCATTAATAAATATTTATTACTAATTTTTTAAAAATGTATAATAAAATTATACAATCAAAAACTTTGAAGTTATCAGTTTAACAAAGAATACAACCTATAGGTTTAGGTTATAATATTTTAATAAGTATTTCTAAATTATGTGGGTCTGTTTGAAATCCATTATCCTAGTGGCATCAATACAACATCTATAATCATGCAGTCATCATACTAATCATGCAACCATAATTACTGAAATATTTAATTTTGGAAATTAGAGATTGATTCATAAGCTTAAAGTACAAATTTTCATTACTGTAAATCAATTAAGGTTAGATTGTTATAGATGAAATTAAGTTTTATTGAACTTTTACTCTAAGGCTTGGGTCTTAAAAATACATTCATACTTGAACATGAAGACTTACTGCGCTGCCTTAATTTTTACCTGTTAAATACTGAGAAACTTCTAATATATATTTTTTAGCCTTATAAAGTGAATGCATCTATGAGATCTATAAATATTGACAAGACATTTGCACTGTCCTAAATTCTGTCTAAACTATCGTAGATAATTAAAGTATCTGTCCTGGTTTTATATGGTTTAGATTTAAACAGCCAAGAGACAAAACTCACAAGGAGATAAGTAAGTGTATAATTACAAGCTCTTGTGTGTGCTTGATCTATATTATTGGTTAAATAACTGTTGAGTTTGAGCACCACAATATAAAGCAAAACATATGATAAGCTTTACGGTAAACGCTAGGAGTACAAATTTTGTTCATGAAAGGTATCAGAGAAGCCATTTCTGACAATGTGACTTTCAAGTCAGGAACTGAATAATGAAAGAATATGGAAGAAAATGGAAAATATTCTTTTCGAAATAGGAACAATTGATGTTTCAAACAGCCACAGAAGTAGACAATCTGGGTTGTTTTAGGGAGGTGATAAAGTACTCATTTGCCCTGCGCACTAAAATGTGTGATATCTAAGGAGTAGCAGAATCTTCATCAGATATAATATGAAACTTGTCTTTATATGACTATAAAATAATGTCATTTAAAAATACTGATTTAGCAAGATAACTCAGTCATTTAAATACCATCTTTATTAGCTTGCCAACCTATGCTTGACACACAACCCAAGAGGCATGTATTTTGTATGGTGACACGTATTGGTAATTTGCCAGTTGGAAAGTGGATTTGGGAGGATTCCTAAGATTTAGTGACCAGATTACCTGGCTTGCTTGGTTAGTTCCAGGCTGATGAGAGACTCTGTCCACTGTAAAAAAAGCAAGTGTCTGCAGCATGATATCACAGTAGCCCCTTACATACATTTACATACATGTGTATGCATCCTCCCATAGACATACAAAAATATCCACAAAATAAATTAACAAATAAAGAGAAGATGTTAAAGGAAGTTATATTATCAAATATTTGCATGTTAAAATACTTTAGAAAGTTATATGGGAAGTGGTTGAAATACCTAAGTCTTTTCTTCATGATAACGTGTGTACACAGAGTTTCAATTACCCAATGTGAGTGTTAATGACTTAAAAACAGATGTGCGTGTCAGTTATAATGACTATCCTTTTTAACTATGTGTTGACGTCAGATCATTAAACAATCTCCATTTTCTGGGTCTATATGCAGGGCACTAGATATCTATGACAACTATTGTTCTACTCTGGAAACTAGTAATGCTATTGATTGCCTAGACTTGCACACAGTACTAATCCATTTCAAAACGTCTTCTATTAACTAAAACACATGATATAGGACAAGGTTAATGTAAGTGGTGTAGAAGTACACATTTTCCACAAAGGAAGACAGAATTCTTGTATTGACCTTGTTGGGTAGAGTTGAGGTTTATTCCTGATGACTATCCATCTATAAGTGATGTGGGAATGCCTTTCTGTATGCTGTGAATAGCAACCTTTAAATAAAGGAGCTGTTTTGGCCCATGACAGACACCATAGAAAAATCAGAATAAGTTGGAGGAGCAGGGCGGAGTTAGAGTCAGAGAGAGACAGAAAAAAGAAGCCCAAAGGATCAACATGTAAGGAACACAGGTGAGCCATGGACCATGTGGCAAAAAGATAAATGAAAATGGGTTTATTTAAGATGTAAGAGCAAGCTAGCAATGTGCCTGAGTCATAGGCCAAACAGCATAAAGTTAATATAAGTGTCTGAGTCATTTTTGGGGCCTGATCAGCACGGGCGGCTAATGGGTCTGGGACTGTAGGTCTGTGGATCTGGACCTCTGACCACCTGGGACCAAGAAACCACATTGTAACAGTTGGCATCTTTGGGTAGACAAAATATCTATTTAAAGTCTGAGAAAGTTTTAAAAAAGAGTTTTAGCACAGAGACGGAGCCAAGAAAAGCTTCCAAATTGTGTATATGGAACAGGTCATTGTACAAAGAAAGCGTGGAGTGCACAGGCGTGGTTTTCAGTTCAACACATAGGTGCTGTTTTCGGCTCAGTGCGCAGAACCTGCTCAGCCTACTGGCACAGCACGTGCCCGCCTGGCCTGCTAGAGCAGTGTGCAAGCTTGGTCCACCATCCACTTGGCCTGCCACTGCCTACCTATAAGGCTACTCCAACCATCAAGCCCGAATAACTGAGTTTAAAGTACACGCACACCCCTCCCCCCAGCCAGCCCACGTGGTCACTAATTGTGACCTAGACAACTATAAATTACTCGCACAAACAAACAAACAAAAAAAACCAAAAACTTTTATTTTGTGATTAACATCCTGTCTTAATTTGTAAAAAATTGATTTTTCCAAAGATTATATTCTGCCTGCTGGGGCCCTTCAAATCCACGTAGGGTCTGTAGGTAACTTCCTGCTGCTGAGAGTCTCTATATCTGCCATACAGTAGGCAAGGCATTAAACACTACTGTGACACCTGTAGACTAAACGGCATAATTACACCTAAATTGAAATAATGGCTGACAATTATTCTTTTCAAGACTTTAGGTTATATTTTGCCATGGTGGTTAACAAATTTTTAAATGAATATCTTAAAAGATTCAATACCCTAGTTCTACTATTTTTTGGCTTGTTTCTCTATTTTGTGTTTCAAAATAAGAAAATGATGACAGAGGTGACAAATAAAAACCAACAATTACTGTCCAGATTATGTATTATAAAACTATCGAATGCTACAGTGACAAAATATAAACAAGTACAAAATATAAATCAAGAGTTGCTGTCCAAGTTATATGATGTAATACTGTCCAACACTAAAAAGACAAAAAAGATAGATACTCTAAAAATTGGTTACAACAAGCTTTCAGATAAGGCTTCCTCTTTAGATATAGATAACACTATACCAAAAAATATAGACTCTACATAAATGATAAAAACAAAAAACTTGTTAACTACATTAATAACAAAAACAAAAAAATCATTAATTATGTTGATGATATAGATCAAAAAATTACTGGCTCAGTGAGGTCTTTAAAAAGACTGCTTCATCAAGACACTCAAACTCTAAAAAAATCAATAATATCTAAACTTCAAAAATAAAAACTGATAATATCCAAAATCCAAAAACAAGAACCCATAGTATCCAAAATATAAGAATGGGAGGACCGTATTGCAATACTGGAAAAGGGTAGTGATGCATCTTATGCTCAGAACAGTTCAGGTCAACCCCCAATGGGATATTATGGTACTGGAGATACTCTACCTAAGGTGATAAACATGACAGGGCTACCCCCTTCCCCACCACTATTGTTCCCAGCTACTATTCAGACAAAGATAGCATCTGGGGGATCCTCAGAGTATGTAGAGCATAGCTATGAGCCAGTACATATGAGAGACATCAAGGATTTTAAAGAGGCAATATCAATGCACGGTATACACTCTACTTATGTAAAGCAGCTTCTAAATTCATGGTCAGCAAAAAAAAAAAAAAAAAAAAAAAAACAACTGGATTTTATCAATTGATTGGATGCAGTTAACGGCTGCTGTCTTGGACCAAAGTCAGAATTTAAGTGGAGAAGCTGGTTTAGAGAGGAGGCCAGAACCTTAGAAAAACAAGAAAAAATTAAGGGTTTCTTTGCTTTTCAGGACCAAATCCTTGGTGAAGGCATGTTTGCTGATTGTGAGGACTCAATCTACTTATGATGAGCATACTTTATTGCTATGCCATACTGCTGCACTAGATGCTTGGGAAAAGATTTTGGACCCAGGTCAAAAAATTGAGCATGATACTAAGGTCAAACAAGGCTTAAAAGAGCCATATACTGACTTTCTACAGAGGCTTACCATGGCTGTACATAGAGCAATATCAGATATAGAAGTTAGGAAGCAATTAATACTTTCTCTGGCCTTTGATCATGCTAATCTAGAATGTAGAAGAATGCTTATGACTTTAAAGACAGAGCCAAAAGCCCCAAAAAAAAACATATAAAGAGAGACAGACCAAGCCAAAAGCCCAAAAGATCAACATGTAAAGAACACAGGTGAGCCACCGGCCACATAGTAGACAGATTAATAGAAATGGGCTAAGATATAAGAGCTAGCTAACAGTGTGCCTGAGCCATAGGCCAAACAGCGTAAACTTAATATAAACATCTGAGTCATTTTCTGGAGGCCTGAGCAAGAGCAGTGGGTGGCTAAGGGGTCTGGGGCTGCAGGTCTGTGGGTCTGGGCCTCTGGCTGCTCAGGGCCAAGAAACTACATTGTAATATATAACCCACAAGAGAACAAAACACTGGTCAGTATTGAGCATGCAGCAAAAATTCTACTTAGGGACTACAAAAAAATAATAGATATATTTAGGAATAATGCACGTAATATTTAATCAGAACAGCTAAATTCTATACAATATTTAGATTATTCCATTAACTAAATTTATTTCCCTAAATATCATAACAATGTATAAGTGGATTTGAAAACTGGCATCAAACTTGAAATCTTCGTAACTGGTCAAATTATTACAGTAAAATTTATGTAAGTGCAGTTTATAGAAGTATTAGGCTACATTGTTTATAACAGAGTAGATTCTAAATAAATGCTATGTTCACTACTTACTAGAAAATGCAATTTTGTTATTAAAAATGTCATAATCTCAATAAATTTCAGTTTGTTATCACATAAGCATATGTAAAACATAAATTTGAAAATAATGGACTTTTAAAAATTCTTGACTATCATATATATTTTCCTTAATAAGATAAGGGAAACTTGCAGCAAATATATATATAGCTAAAGCAGTTTACTTTGAGTCACACTTAATAGTTTAATTCAGGCTCTGATAAGTCCATGTGACCTGGATGAAATTCAACTCCATTATGAAGAATACTATATCATCCCTGGCAGACAGTAAAAAATAAATGAACACAATCACAGAGACTGACAAATGTGAACTCATACAAGATTGTCATTCTAAAAAACATTGAAGAAATTAGTATATAGTTATATAAAAATGTATGTTTATGTACATATAGACTGTGTGTGATCTTTTGTAATTACTTAGGGTATCATCAACGAAGGAGGTAGTGTATGTGAATATAAAGGTAAGGACTCTTCTGGGTAAAACCTCAAATGATAAGCTTCTGTTGTGGATCATAAGACCTCAGGTTCCTTCCTCTAGTTCCTCCCTTAAACAAGGACCTGATGCATTTTTTTAGGTAAATGGTTATTCCTCAGCCTTGCTGTATTAAGACCTGTCCTCTCAAGTTTCTGTGTGACATCAGAGTTCTGCCAAACACTAAATAATGCAAGGACCAAGAAAAAATAATGCAGTTTTATTAAGAATCATGTCTGCATCACCTGTTATAAGAGCTGCAAATAGCATTAAATATCTTGGCATAACTCTAACCAAAGAATTACCAGATCTGTTTGACAAAACTTTAAGTCACTGAAGAAAGAAATTGAAGAGGATACCAGAAAATGGGAAGATCTCCCATGCTCCTGGATAGGTAGGATCAATATAGAAGAAATGGCAGTTTTACCAAAAGCAATCTACAGATTCAATTCAATCCCCATTAAAAGTCCAACACAATTTTTTACAGACCTTGAAAAAACAATATTCAACTTCATATGGAATTACAGGAAACCCAGGATTGCCAAAACAAGCCTGTTCAATAAAAGAACTTCAGGAGGAATCACTATTCCTGACTTCAAGCTACACTATAGAGCTACAGTATTAAAAACAGCCTGGTACAAGCATAAAAACAGACTTGTAGATCAATGGAATTGAATAGAAGACACCAACATTAACCCACACACCTGTGAACATCTGATTTTTTTTTTTTACAAAGAGGCCAAAATATTCAATGGAACAAAGATAGTATCATCAACAAATGGTGTTGGCATAACTGGATGTAGAAGAACACAAATAGATCCAAACATATCACCCTGCACAAAACTCAAATCCAAGTGGATCAAAGACCTCACCATAAACTCAGTTACATTGAACTTGATAGAAAAGAAAGCAGAAAATATCCTCCAACTCATTGGCACAGGTGACCACTCTCTAAATATAACACCAGTAGCACAGACTCTAAGAACAACAATTAATAAGTGTGATCTGAAATTGAGAAGCTTCAGTAAGGCAAAGGACACAGTCAATAGTACAAAATGACAGCCTAAAAATGGGAAACTATCTTCACCTACCCTACATCTGACAGAGGACACATCTCTAAAATATATAGAGAACTCAAGAAACTAGAGCCCCAAAACTTAAATAACCCAATTACAAAACAGGGTTCAGAGCTAAAAAGGGAATTCTCAACAGAAGAATTACAAATGGCAGAAAGGCACTTAAAAAATTGCTCAACCTCATTAGCCATCAGAGAAATGCAAATGAAAACAACTTTGAGATACCACCTTATACCTGTCAGATGGCTAAGATTAAAAACACAGATGACAGCCTATGCTGGAAAAGATGCAAAACAAAGGAAACATTCTTCCATTGTTGGTGGGAGTGTAAACTTGTACAGCCACTCTGGAATACAGTATAGTGGTTCCTCAGTAAACTGGAAGTCAATATCCCCAAGGATCCAGCACTATCACATTGGGCATATACCCAAAGGATACACATTCTTACCCCAGAGGCTCAACTATGTTCATAGCAGCATTATTCGTAATAGCAAGAACCTGGAAGCAACCTAGATGCCCCTCAACTGAAGAATGGATTAACAAACTGTGGTACATCTACACAATGGAGTACTACTCAGCAGAAAAAGAAAATGACAACCTAAAATTTGCAGGCAAATGGATGGATTTGGAGAATATCCTCCTGAGCTAGATGTCACAAGCCCAGAAAGAAAGGCATGGGATGTACTCATAAGTGGACTTTAGACAAAAAATAAAGAATACTCAAGCTGTAAACCATAATCTCTGAACATCTTGGGATCAGAAAGAACTTAAGAGAGACATCCAGAGATTCCCCTAGGAAAGGAAAATAGAGAAGATTGACTTAGCAATTGGGGTTATAATGGGTTGCAACCAAGAAAAGGTGAGAACAAATCATGGGAGAAAGATATTGTTGAGTGAGAGGAGCAACAAAGAATAGAGAATAGAGGAAGCCAATGTGGGATTGGAAAGAGACCAGGTACTAGGGAAACCTCCAAGAACTCACAGGATGTCCCTAACTAGGTCTCCAACCAATAGTGTAGGGCATGCCTAAACAGGACTTTTTCTATAATCAAATTAATAACCACCCTAAGTGTCATCACAGAACCTACACCCAACAATGAATAGAGGTAGAAGCAGAGATCCATGGCTGAGCACTCGGCCAAGCTCCTGGTCCAGCCAAGAGCAGGGGAGGAGAGTCTGTATGAGCAAGGGGATAGGGATTATGAGGAAAATTCCCACTGTGATGGCTGGCTAGAGCTCTGGGGAGCTCACTGAATCAAGAACAGTCACTGGGGAACCATCAGGATTAGGAACTAGGCCCTCCAAGAGTAAGCAACTGTCAATTGCATGGGCAGTATGTGGATCTTCAATAGGTGGGATCAGACTGTGTTCCTGTGCGTGGGCTGGCACTTTTGAGCCTATTCCCTACAGAGGAACACCTAACCCAGTCTTGATTTTGGGATGAGGAAACTGGACTTGCCTGGAGTGGATGTGCCAAGCTGAGCTGACCCACCTTGGGACTTCTTATCCTTTTGGTGGAGGAAATGAGGTTATGGGGAGCAGGGAGGCCAAAGGCTGACTGGGAGGGATTGGGAGGAGGGAAGGGAGGGGGAGCAGGAAGACACCTGGATAACAAAGACATATTTTAATAAAAAATAATAAAATGAACATACATAAAAAGAATAATATCTGCTAAAAAGTATTTGGAAAGGCCCGTGAAATGATGGAACAATCTGATCTTCATCAACATTGTAGAAAGAAAAGATTCTCTCAAGTTATCCTCTGACTTCTTGGAGCAAACCCTGGCAGATGCACATGTGCATATACCTCAATAATCAATTAATCAATCAACCAATCAATCAACCAACCAACCAACCAATCAATCAATCAATCAAGGTGTTTTTCTGTAAAAGAAACCATAGTCATCCTGACAGACACACACCTCAATAAGCAATCAATCAATGTATTTTTTTTTTAAAGAAACAAGCCATCCTTTCTTCTAAACAAGAAGGATTGGATTGTTAATGTAGGTATAAGATATAGGCAAGTGCTTCATGTAGAAAGAGAAAATGATAGAAAGTAGTGGCTTGCTCCAGGGCAAGCAGCTTTTATGTTTTAAAAGCTTCCATAAAGTTTGCAATGTGCTCCTAGTTTAGGTAAATATCTCATCTGCTGAACAGCCAACACACTGTGCCAGTTTCTCATTTTTATGACTTTAGGATGTCAGGGAGGGCATTGTAGATAATCATCTACAAAGTAGAATGTTCATCCCTCATAGATATTCTCAATGGGGAAAATTTTTTACATCTTTCAGTGGATGAGTGAGAAGGGAAACTAACAAGGGGGAAGCTGAGTGCTGTAATGATTAGGAAAGAAACATTGTTGAAACAGTGCCATATCAGATGGTCTCCTATCGTCTGGGCCAATTCGCATAGCTCCCAGTGTCTTTAAAATAGCACGTAAAAATCTTATATTTACAGACTCCCAGGCTACAGAGGACAGGAGTTCCTTGTGCTTGCAGATGGCAATAGGGACACCAAGAATGTCAAACATGCATGCTTGTCTCTTCAACAGAGGGGATGTTAACCTGTACCTGCCGGGGAAAGCTGAAGGACGGTTGTAATTAATTACCTGTTGTTCTAAGATATCTGAAGATCTCTTCCACACCTAAATCCCCAATGCTATTTTTACTTTTTTTAATTTAATTTAATTTTATTTTACTTGAGACAGGGTTTCTCTGTGTAGCCTTGGAGCCAGTCCTGGGACTTGCTTTATATGTCAGACTGATCTCAAACTCACAAGGCTCCTCCTGCTTCTGCCTCTCAAGGACTGAGATTAAAAGCATGTGTGACCACCACCCTGCAGCTATTTTTATTTTTATCCCAGACTCTTCCTCCCTATTCCTTTATCCTGAGCATTGTTTCTTAGTCCATAGAACCTGTTGTGATGGAAAAGGGCAAAGATGCTGTGCTAAGAGTTTCATTGTAATCAAGCCTTAAGCTTTCATTAATTAGCACCAGGAAACCTTCCCCTATTGTTGTTCTGTGTTTACATATGTCAAAAATAAACTGTCTAGGTCGGACTGTAGAAGTTTGAACTGCCACTGACTTCCTAAATTGTGTTGAATGGGATTTCCTTCTTGCCACATGCTGATCATTACTTTTACAGCCCTGGCATTTTCAGAACCCCCACTTCAGGATAAAGCAATCTCAGATTGATTTGTAAGAACAATAAAGCTGGAGAGACAAAAAAAGAAAAATCTTTGTGCACACAGATAAGCACCAGTGAAGCCAGGGAAAGTTAACAACACAGCAGATCTCTCCAAAGAGGGAAGAAATCTAGCTGTTTCCTCAGAATGGTGGAGGGAAATGTAGTTTGCTTTAGCAGGTAACCTGGTAATCATTTGTTACCCACTGAGCCAGGCTCTACCCATATTTCCCAGAATAGCCTGTTTGTTTATCCCAGGCTTTTCCTCACTAAAACCTTGAGCATTATTTTTAGGGCATAAAACTCATCCTTGTGAAGGATATCATTTGAACTTTACAACAGGCTAAATTACTTTTGTATTATCTCAGAGCCGGGCTAAATCCTTATTCTCCCTGGCTTTATGTGTACCTTGGTCCTTTTCCCTACACAGAGGTCTTGGGAACACTGTCTTTAAGTCAACAAGAACTCATCTTACACATGAAGCCATAAGATCTTTGTAAATAGTTTAAATCTAAACATGATTTAAGCTTTGTTGTACTCATGAAACTGAGTTAGTTGTTTTTGAAACCTTTTTTAAAATTGTGTTATCTTTAAATAAACAAGGCAAAAATGAATGAGCCAATGCCTGACTGACCCAATTCAGGTTACCCAAATCAGGCTAAGCTGAGTTTTATTTCTTTTCATTACCTGAATTATTATTATTATTATTTTTTGGCTGTATAGCCTGTAGGAACCTCCCAGAACATGATTGTAAGAGCAGTTTCATTATTTAGCATTAGGGCGGATTTGAAGCAAATTTTTATCTTACTTTTAAACATACTTAAGGTTTAAGCACTTAAAGTACTCATAACAATTGACGTTTAAGCTTCATATTCTCTTGTTAACCCATTTATGTACTAATCAATGTTCATCAATAGTTTACAGATGAACCTATTAGTATCAATGGATAGAATCAAATTTTAATTTATCAAATATGAGGAATATTTGTGAGGTTGAGAAGAATTTGCCTATAGCAATAAAATGATAAATTTTGGCTCTCCAAATTCAATAGCAAAAAAAGGAAACTCGAAAATTGGGAATGTAAGCCTTGCTTTGTGCAGGCTATATGTTATTCCCATAACACCTATGGTGTTACACAGCCAAGTGCTCACACAAAAGGTACAGGGCACTTGGGCTGCTTTCTGTATCTTCATTTCTGGCACTAAAACAAAATTCTGTCTTTCAAACTCTCAGGTTTCTTCAGAAGTTATTGATTTGTCTAGCCTACTGTTGATAAGCTACACAGTTCCTAATTCAGACTCAGAATCATTTGAATTGAGAGTTATTAAAGATGTACATGCTTCACTTTTGAGGTCATATTATTAGATATCCCTTTTCAGAGTCAGTGATTCACCCCTCCTTTCCAGCATACTATAGAAGTTAAAAGAATAAATGTGTACTTTACATTGATTTTGATCAAACAACATTTGCCTTGGGTAGTCCTGGATGACGAGGTCACTGCAGCAATTATAAAACAGAATCCCCCAGCAGACCTTTCATCTACTTGTAATATAAAATCAATAACTTCTAAACAGGACTGAGATGCCATTTTAATGCTTGCCAAAGAGCATTTAGACATCTGAGCTCCCTCAGATGTGGTTTCAAAATCCATTTTGAAAACAGGGACAAAGATGTTCTTTGTCTTATTTGGAGCCTGAAACCCACTTATTTAGTCAGGTAAGAGATGGATCTAAAGGCTATATTTAATAATAAATATCAAATAAACCAAAGTATTTTTTACTTGATAATTAAAACATTCTATACAAATAAAGCTCAAAAATAATTTTTTGTATTTTATATAACAAAAATTATATATATATATATATATTAACTAAGAGGGACTAAAGTATATTTCAATGAATATCTATATTATTCTCATATGAAAAGTTTAAAATGTGACATTTATTCAATAATAAATGATGTTTTGTATCATTCTCTCTTAAATTTTGCACGTTTATCTTTTGTGCTATGCATTGTACAGCATCAATTTATATTTGAGATGAAAACACATAACTTAAGATTCTCTTTCATTCCTTTTATAATTAAAGACAAAAATTTTGAAAGAATCCTCTGCATACTTTGGTCAGTGTTTTATTTAATCAGAAATCAATGCCACGAGGCCTTGCTGACTGACAAACACAGTACTTTCACTGTTCTTTAATACAGTCTCTATATTAGGAACATGAACATCACATGATGTTTAGGACATAACCTGAAATTACTCTTTGAAAGTTTTTCAAGCTGATGACCGTTCACAGGATAAGGTTAAAGTAACACTATAAAATTTCCAGAATTCCTACAAGAGGGACTTAGCTTTAGTCTGTGCAATTGACAGACTCAATTAATGGCTTACCTCATGCAATATTTACACACATTTTGTAAGCAGGTCAGTTGTTAAAGTAACCATTTCTTCCAAGAACATCACAAAGTCAGTGGGTAAAGATAAGTCATCCACCTACTGATTAAGAGTCCCTTAATCAACTAAAACCTGGCATAGAGTAGTCAGAAAAAAAATTCTCTCATCAGTTACTATTGACATGCCATCATGAGATATATGCTGAATTACCTAAATAATGAATTACTCTCATTTATAAAACTGCTCAAATCTTTTGTATAATGATATTTTTCGCACTACAAAGGCAACTGCCCTCTTAAATACTTATGTAAATTATGTACAATTCACAGAGTGTAATGATTAATAGTTTTTTTAGGGTGTTAAAAACATGTAGGTTAGGTTGTTTTGGGAATTAGGTGAGCATATTAAAAATACCACACAAGCTACTAGGAAATACAAACTCCTTTCCTCTCTACAATGCAAGCCAGTAACTTGTTAACATGAATCTAATTCTCCATATTCTATCAGTGAACACCATGATGACTGAATGGAGTTGATGTTTTCATTTGGAATAATAAAAGTGGCAGCTCCAACTTAACTTTTATCATCTAGTTGTGATTTTTTAAATAAAATATCCAGTGAGAAGGGTCATTAATTTTCTTAGTCATGTAATACAGTGGTGCTGTGTCTTCAACTAAAAATCATAACAAGTACTTTAAATGGTCTTTGAAAATAATTACTAAGTTATGCCACACACACTTAGCTTTGATATAATGTATACAATATGCCTATATCATGGCACTATAAGTAGAATATTCTACAATAAGCCAGTCTTGACAAGCCTTTGTTTTCTGTTTTCCTTTTAAATACACCATATAGCCATTTATTTCCTCTTTTTAAGGCCGTGTTTCAGTCTATATAGACACTTTCAGGGTTAGAGCCATGTCTGCAATGTTCTGCCTCTTATAAGTGGCATAATTTTGGTGCATTGTAAAAATATATTCTAGACATTCATGATAAAATTATTGTCCTGGAATTCTCCTAGTGTGCATATGATAAAATAATTCTCTATATGCTATGATCAGGAGAGACTAAGAAAACTTATTACAGGGAAATGTTATATCACATATGTCAATGTACTTCAAAACCTTAATCCAAGTAGGCTGAGAAATAATGTAAGAAAGAACAAAAATAATTAGTTAAAAGGAAATGATTCAAAATTTTCATGAGGTTTCACTACTTCGAGTATTATCATTTATCATTATTCTTTGAATCTTAGAACTGCTCTATACTAAGAAAATTGAAATCCACAGGGCATTCTTAGATAAAATGATGCATGAAAGTCGTGCAGAAAATCTGATTATATACATATTCACTGGGTTCTCTGTCTTAGCCATGTACAAATATCATATCACAATACATAACACTTGTTGCCTCAAGAATAACAGGCATGTGTTTTCAAATTTACTAGATGGTAGAAGACAATATTGCTGGCTATTTTTTATGGCAGCTTGATGCAAACCAGGGCTATCAGATTAGAAGGAACCTAAACTGAGACCATGCTGACATAAGACACAGCTGTTAAGTATCTTCTTTATTAGCAAAAGATACAGAAGGCCCAGCCCACTGTTAATGATGCCCTCCCTACTGCCTTGGGATGATAGTCCTGGGTTCTGTAAGAAAATAGGTTAAGCAAGCCATGAGGAGCAAGCCAGTAAGCAGGATCCCTCCATGGCCTTGGCATCAGTTCCTGCCTCCAGGTTCCCTGTCCTGATGTTCTTCAATGATGGACTAACATTTTGAAGTGTAAACCAAAGAGACCCTTCCTTCCACAACTTGTTTTTGGTCATGGTATTTTATCATAGCAATTGTAACTCTAAATAGAACACCAATAATGTAATATTCAATTACTTAAAAATATATATATATAATTATTAATGTGAATTTAGAGCACGAGAGATTTCAAAAGACAAATTATAATCATGTAATAATCACTTCACTGTATATTGAAAAGCAAGGTATTAAAAGAAATAAGAATGTATTGGCTTACATCCACAGGTAAATATTAAAAAATGAAAATGTACCATGCCACAGTTACAAGATATGATGCATATTTAGAGTTTATATGGCAAGTTAAAAACTAAGGTACCTAGTGCTTTATTCTTTAAAGATTTTACTTAACGTTTATGTTCTTTGTCACTGTTTGCCTGAACGCTCGACTATGGACCATACAGTTCCTGAGGAGGCAAGAAGAGGGTGTAAAATCCATTAGGGCTGGAGTCACGGTCAGTTGTAAACCTCCACTTAAGATTGGAAATTGAATGGGTGCTCTTATAGGTGTATCATCTTTCCAGTTCCTCGTAAATGATTGAAACAGTAGTTTAATTGAAATCCAACTAATATAAAATATTCATAAAAATAATTTTAAAGGAACTGAAATCATATATATGTATATATATGTGTGTGTATATATATGTATGTATATATGTGTATATATACATACATACATATATACGTAGTTTGTGTTTTAAACAGTCAATAAATACCAGGTTTTATTTTTAACAACTTTTATTCATAAAAATATAGATATATATCTGTATAATGACACTAATTTTCACTACTCATGGCTAAACCACAGCCCACTGGTTTGGATCTATTGCACAACCCTATGAAAAGCATGGCATATTCTAGTGTTTTAGGCATCCTGAACTGCCGCATCAGTAGCTTTTGTTACTTTCTAGCCAAAGTATTTTTAAATGTTTTTGCAATGTTATATTAAAGTAAAAAAGAGTAAAAACTATAGAGGAATGAATGCCTGCTCAGTATTTACACAGTGACAAATATTAATCAGGATCTGTGAATGCAACTAATTTTCCTTATCACAAGGAATCTGTGAAGACTTTACTCTTCAACGGAATTCAGTAATCATAACTAGATAGCCCAGAGTGCTCCTGAGAATATTCCCCCTTCACTGAAAAGGCATTGCATCAGTTAACAAGGTAAGTTAGAGCTGATTGTGTAAACTGGGCTGCTCAGACAAATCATATTGTGATTCTAATCTACAGGTGCTTAAACACCTGGGCTTTGGTTTGTCCTTCAAATCACCTTCCCCATTCACCTGTTGGCTCTACAGTCAGATCTGCTTTCATAAATTTGAATTCTTTGCCTCTCTTTGCTTAGTCACGTGCTCCTCTTTTGTTTGTATTTTTGCTCAGTATGACTAGCCCTGAACAACAGCTTTCACAATGAGCCTTGGCAGTCACTTGGCAGGAAGTACTTCAAGCTCCCGTTTCTGCAGATTATATTGGTTGAACATGGCATGCAAAATCACATAGACTTGCTATCTTAAAGCCAGTGATAATATTATCTCATTTATCAATTATATTTTATGATTGTGAATTAGAATTCAGAGTGCATTGTGTCTTTGGGGGAGTCTTAAGTCATTTATACTATATACATTTTTGAACAAATTGAATAAAATTAAAGATATGCAAAAATACAATTTAGTGTAAGGAAAGGGAAAAGGCAGGCAAGGTTTTGAGTGAGACCTTAAGGCCCATGGAGGTAAATGAAGGGAAGAACTCACCGAAGCCAACTCCTTCTGTGACTCTCTTCTCCAAAGCAGAAAGCTCAAACCTTTATATGATCTCCAATCCTGCCACCGGCCATATCAGACAATTAAGTGTTATAAATCTTAACTTTCATTCTGTTTATAAACCTTATCCTTTCTGCTCCAATCATGACGCAGGTAAGAATAGTATACAATTAGTGCAATTTTATCAAAATCATATGCAACAGTTATCAGTGGGAGAAATACCCATTGAAGGTGGCTGTATTAGTTATATGTTGATCCTTGTATGTGATCCTTTTAGTTTTGTTTTGATATATTTTGTATTATTTATTTTCTTCTCTAAGTTTATTTTGTTTGTTCATCTTTTGTTACTTACTAATATATTTTCTTCTCTTTCCTTTTTATTGTGTGTGTGAGAAAGAGAGAGAGAGAGAATAGAGAGAAAGAACATGAAATAAGATAAGTCGAGAAGATCTGTGAGGGTAGAGACTATAGTCGAATTATATTGTGTGAAAACAATAAAACTTTAAAAAAGAGAACAAAAAACTCCCACATGCATAACATATGTAAAATAATTATTCATAATAAAGTGTAACTCCCAGACAACATAAAAAAATGCATCCTTGCCAAAAATGAGAGTATTACAGAAATCCTCAACCGTGGAGAACAACTGAACGTGGAATTTCCAAACCTAGTTGATACATTTCTAATGACTCTTACACCTAAGGATAGTGCTCAGGGAACATTTATGGAAGAAGGAAGAGAAATCCTGTGAGAGCCAGAGGACCAGAGCTTCTGAGGCAAAAGAGTCTCTTCTATGTAGAATAAGAAACATGCACTTTCAAAAATATGTTTGTCTAAACAAGGCCTGAAGAGCAACACAAGTTGAAGTGTCAACGTAGATGAGGAAATTCACAAGACCCCACCCCTGGGAGAAGAGCTATACCCAATTGAACTTAATGTTTGCGAAAGAAAAAAGAATCAGTGTTCTTTTGGGGACCAGCTCCTAGGAGTTTTTATAATCCGAAACTCTATACACATAAAGATACAAGCAAGACTAATCGGACCCATTTGTGTGTTTGTGTGTGTGCGTGTGTGTGTGTGTGTGTGTGTGTGTGTGTGTGTGTGTGTGTGTGTGTGTGTGGTGTGTGTGTGTCAAATATCAGGTCATGAATTTCAAGAAAGTAGGAGGACATAGCTGGTGCTCGTGAGGAAGAAGTGGCACAGATAATTTTAATACAATAATATTTGTGAAATTCTAAAAATGTAAAAAAAACACTTTAAAAATTTTGGTATATATCAATATGTACAATGTATCAGAAAGGTATGTCAAATGTCATTTTAGAGTCATTGCCTTAAAATAAAAAATATTAAATTCCGTGGTGGTTTATAAAACAACATGTTTCATCTTTATTTATAGTTAATAATGATGTAAAGTTAGACATACTGCTTAGCAACTGTTATTGTTTAGATGTTACATTTGTTGGGCTGTTCTTGGAGATCTCACTAGAATTTGACTACATATATATCATCACCCCTTTATTGTTATCAAATATTACTTCACTCTATTCATGGCTAGATAGCTTAGAAATTTAATTTACTACAAAACTTTGTACTATACCAAATATTTTTTATTGGTGATCACTCAAAAAACCCACACATATCAAATAAAATATATTTTTCTTTTATAGTATCAATATTTTGGTATATTTACCTGTAGGAGATTGTGTTATTTCATGGTAAATAATTGTCCCACCCACTGGTTTAATAAAAAGCGCTGATTGGCTAAAGGCAGGCAGGAAGTGTGGGTGGGGCTACTAGACTAAGAGAAATCTGTGAACAGGAAGCACAGAGCAGAATGCCAGAGAAAAGCTGGAAGAAGCAGAGGACAACTATGCCGCTCTAAGAAAAGGTACCAAGCCGCATGGCTGAACAGGAAGAATCATGGGTTAGATGAAGGGTAGAGAGCTAGCAAGTTATATGCCTGAGCCTTAGGTCAATCAGCCTAAAACTATCCTATGTATCTAGGTGTCTCTACGTGATTGGGGGTCTGCGGGCCTAAACCTTAAGGCTAGGCTCAAAAGTCAAAGCCAGAAACCTCGTGTTACATTTACCCACTAGCAATAATTTCTCGTGTGACACAGGACTGTTAAGAAACTGCCTATCTTTGCATTCTCATATTTCACAACAATAAATTTATTCATTCTTATGATAAAAGAATAAAGATTAGCAAGATTAGCAAAACTTTCCTCATGGGTTGCCTTTCTTAAAATTTTCTACCAACAGTAATAACACACTCTGTTATGGAAGGCATTTTATAAAAAATAAAACCTGAAAGTCTAAATGACAGTGGGCAGTAGATATGGTCAGTCATTTCCAATGTCTTTTGTTGTTTCAGTAGCTGAACAAGATATAAGGAAAATCTCCAGCGTGTACCATGAATATAGATAGATTAAACATGATGTAGCTTTCACTATTAGGAGAATGACCACCCATTAAAATAAATAACTTACTTGAGAAACTTGGCAAACTATAGAAGAAAACAGTTTTCATGGCTTCTTGAGGTTTAGAAATCACTGTTTTTTATGGACGTTAATCACTCACATTCTTCACAGAGACAGCTGCAAATTACATTGACTATAAAATAATCTTTCTTCTTTAAAATGTGAGATACGTTACCAAATCTGATGCTTTCAACCACTAGTGGACCTAGCTGCTGATGGCCAATCATTTCATTAATTAATTTAAATAAATTCCAGCTCAAATTTCAAATATTACTCAATCTTTAATCTCTGAATATGGGATATCTATCAGGTGCAATTATTGATGTAGCATTGTTATAAACAGAAGGACTAAATCACATAATAAACTTGCTATAGAACAACTTTGAGACCTTCTGAGTAATTGTATACAACCTCAATTACCACCTTTAAATCTCTTTCTTTGTACTTGAATTAATCACAATAAATTGTAGTATGAGGTTTCTGGCCCGCACTTTCGGGCCTAACCTCAAGGTTTAGGACCCACAGACCCCCAGACACGCAGACCTGCAGACCTGCAGACCCACAGTCCCACAGTCCCACAGAGACACACAGAGGCTTACTGTAATTTTAGGCTGATTGGCCGCAGGCCCAGGCATATAGCTTGCTAGCTCTCTACCCTTAAACTAACCCATGATTCTTCCTGTTCAGCCATGTGGTTCGGTACCTTTCTTTAGAGCAGCATAGTTGTCCTCTGCTTCTTTCAGCTTCTCTCTGGTGTTCTCTCTGGCATTCTGCTCTCTGGCATTCTGTTCTCAAGAGTTTTCTTAGTCTGGTAGCCCCTTTGGGCCTTCCTGCCTGCCTTTGGCCAATCATCGCTTTTTATTAAACCAGTGGGTTGGACAATTATTTACAATGAAGCAGCACAATACCCCTACAATAAATATCTTTCTGAAAGGTTGTAAAACCTTTATTTTTGTCTCAGATAGTGGCTCCACCATGTGTTTGAATGTGAAAGAGTCAGACACATTATTTAATTTCCTACTTGTTTTTATCAGAATATACACAGAAACTACGATATTCCACCCCAGCATTTGTCCTTATATAAGAATTTCCAACACTATATTTGATTACAGAGTATCAATATTTATAGCATTAAATTAGTTACTATAGTTAGGGTAAATATATATTGTATAAATTTTAGAATATTCTCACCAACCATATACAGAAACACTCATTCCAAGTTTCAAGGGCACTGTGATGATCACAGCATTCACACTGAGTGACTGCCCACCCAATGAATTCCTTTGAGTTTGTCCTCTAGACCCCAATAACAAACATACCCTGCTGTGAAGTATTAGAGGTTAACACTTTAGCATACAAACAGGCAAAATCCAGTTCCTTAATTATAGCAACCATTGCTGTTAGAGAGCAGAACCTTGTCTTTTATATCCTCTGTATGCATGCACTTTAGTGTTTTATATGCACCATGGAAATGGACAATCTTTCAGAGTTCCGAAGACTTATGTAGGGCCATTTGGAACTAGAGTTACAGGTGGCTGTGGGCGACATAATGTGGGTTCTGGGAACAAAACCTAGGTCCTTTCCGAGAGCAGTAAGTCCTCTTACCAGCTGACCATCTCTCCAGGCCCAAGGAGACTTGACACCCGGTAGAAACACAAATGTGATGGTGCCATCTAATGAAAGTGGTTTAGGCCCTGTGAGATTGTCCTAATTCCTCTCTCTCTCTCTCTCTCTCTCTCTCTCTCTCCCCCCTATAGTTTAACTTGTAATTTGACTGTGTTCTATAATGCATTGTTTTCATTTACATCCACTTCAATATTCTTTTAAATTATCTTTGAATTTCTCTTAGAACCACTGGTTCTGCTAAAGGATATTGTTTAATTTTCAAGTTTCATGAACCTTCTGAAATTCCTATTGTTATTGTGTTGATTTTAAGTTTTTAAAAGTTTTTTGAAGACGAAATTTATTTTATAAGGAGTGTTTTGATAGCATGTACTCTGTCCATACTCTGTGTGCAAGGGAGCCATATGTGGGCATTAGATCCCTAGAACAGGAGTTACAGATGGTTGTGAACCACTATTTAGGTGCTAAGATTCAAAGCCAGGTTCTCTGCAAGGTCACAGAGTGTCCTTAACGACCATGCCATCTCTCTAGTCCCTCATTTTCTATATCATAACTCCTTAATGGCCTTTGTTGTCTTTCTGAGAGAAGTCTGTTTAGACTGTTTTATACATGAAGTTACCAGCATCATCTTACCAAATGAAAATATTATTTTTTCTTTTTTCAAATTTCTTTCTAGCAGATTGTATAGGTAGTTCTTGATTTGTGGCAGTGTTTCATTGAAAAAGTCCATCATCAGTTTAAAAAAAAATCACAAGTCAAAAATTTATTTGCTATGCTTAATCTACCAAGTGTCACGGTTTAGTGAGAGATCACCATAGAGTCTCAGTTGCTGCCCCCCAGTGCTGACTTGCATGACATGGCACCAAAGCTCTTTGCAGCTTCCAAGTATCATGAGTTATTGCCCTTCGCACTAAAGCAATCCAGGGGAAGATTTATGTGCAATACTGTTTATAAGGAATGTGTATTTCCTTCTTCCCAACATTGTCCTATTGGAAATGGCTAATCTGAACCATCATAACTTCTCTACAGCTGGATTCTATTTCCTTACATATCCTATAATTTCATGTCTATAAAGACATCTGAGTCATTTACAGTTATAGAAATTAAGGTCAATTTGTTGTGCTTCTTTACCTTTATTAACTCCTTACTTTTTAATCTGGCAATTTTAAAATAATGTTTATTAAGTATCACAAATATGCATTAGTTATTGATTGTGAATAGGGGATTCAAGTGTACCCCAGCACATGGCTGATGAGTGGACATATTGCAGAACTGTCAGCACTGTCTTTTAACATGTGGATCTTGAGATCAAACTCTCAAGTTGCTAGGCTTAGCAGCCAATAACTTCATTTGCTGAGCTTTTCCTCAGCTAACTCAATAATATGTCTTATCATTTTAAACCTTGTGAATACATGATATATTTATGAGTCCTAGTTACAATGAGGCATAAGTAAAAGATCTTATAAATACACTAGTCTATTTTAAGATACTATAATTTAGCTTTACATGCAGAAACGTCATTCGCTTATTCCCATACGCACAAAACAGAGTATTATTTTGATAATTTAAATATTTTTCATTCTATTCATTAACAGTGTTCTACAGATCTAGTAATTGTAATGCTTTGGCACTTAGCTTTTATTCTGTCATTAGAGATGACTCATGTATCATCATTGCAGGATTAAAATTTTCTGGGTATGTTCCATATTCCTATTTTTTACATGGGTTTTTCACTTTGTGTATTTTCATGTCTGCAAAGATTATTCTACTGCTTACACTGAAGAATTTCAGTAGGACATACCTCATGTTGATGTCATCTACTTTTGTGCAGGTCTTAGAAAAACAGACTTACCAATGTGCTTTTATTACATCATTGACACTGGTTGCCTTTTTCTATGTCATGTATGTTTCTTGATCTTCCCTTGGTGCCAACACTGTATATGTGTGTGTGTGTGTGTGTGTGTGTGTGTGTGTGTGTGTGTGTGTGTGTGTGTGTGTGTAACCATGAAGAGTTTCAATTTATAAACCATGCACACCAGTACATTAAGAGCAATAATAGAAAATAATTACACTACTCTAGAAAAAGTCTTAGGTGTATGTGCTTACAATGCTCTTCCCTCTCAAAATAGGCTTTCACAGTTTTTGAATATGCACATTTTCTTTACTCTATACAATTGCCTTGATCTCAGGTCATTGGCACTTAATACTGTAGTAAAGAGTTTTTGGCCCACCCTAGACAGATGACACCAAGACGGTGAGAATATTCTGAGAAAAAGTATCATGCCATGTGGCTAAACTGGATAAGAATTATGTGTTAACTAAAAGTGCAAGAGTTGGCAAGTAATAAGCCTGGGCCATAGACCAAACAGCATGTAATTAATATAAGCCTCTGTGTGATTATTTGGGACTGCCAGTGTGGACCTTGGGGACTAGGCTGGGCCAGAAACTGCCGACTACATAGTACCAGAATTAATCTGTGTTTTCATGTAGATGTTGTCTTGGAACTGTTCAACTCATGGTCAACATTTCCATTTCATTAGGGTTAATTTTCTCTTTTATTTTTTAGTCTGTAATTTTTTTTCTTGTAACTTACAGTGTACAGTAAGATAATTATATTGAGTTACTTACCATTTAGCTAATACATCTCTCTTTTTTGTCCAGTTGCTGGCAATACATTTTGTTTCTTTGGTGACGCTATGCTGTTTTTGTTACTTATAAGCTTCCATGTGAGAAATCACAAATACTGACTTCAGTCTTTAAATACTGGGTTCAGTAGGATACCCCTGAACAACGTGCCTATTCAGAAACTCTTGGCTATTTGCAATGTGTTCCACTAATAGTGCATTAAAAACAAAATATCACTTTAATAGACTTACGGAAGTATTAAAGTAAGATATTACAATATTTAGTGTACAAGGAGGGTAGGTTTGTCATTTGATTCTGTAGTTCAGGGTCAGGAGCATAGACCACTAAAGTAGACTTGTTGAGGTATCTGCACGTAGAGGTCTGATTCTGTAATTGCAGAGGCCAACCTAAAAGATGGGTACCAGAATATAACCTGATGCTAATATTGGTCTTTAAAATGGTAAGAGTTGTAGGCCTGGTGGTGGTATATCACCTTGGTCCATGAGAAAGACTTTGAGAGTGGCCATGATATCTATTTTACATCAAGGCTTAAATGGTATTGATCACACTCTATTGATTAATTAATTAGTGTATTACTTTAAAACTTTAATGGTTGTAATAATTATATAATGGACTTTAGAAATTTTCACCTTTGACTCCCCTCAAGTCTTCTCTCCTATGTGAGCTCCTTTTCCCAGCAAGCACCTCTCCTACTTTGCTGTCTCCTTTTGGTATAACTAGCTGAGTTTAGAGTCCCTTGCCTGGGTGTGGAGAGAGAGACCATTTACTGAAGCAAGGGCAACTTACTTATGGTTACACCACTGAAGAAAATGACCGCTTTCTCCCACAATCATTACTAACTGGCAGTATTTCATGAGGGAGGACCACAGTGAAATGTTGGGTGACCCAACCTTCTGCAGATTGTGTGCAAATTATTATAGTAGCAGTGTGTTCATGAGTTTCATGTCTATGTCATCCAGAATATATGTTTTACTTCACGTCTCCCAAATCTGGGTTCTTACTTTGTGTAGTGTGTGTGTGTGTGTGTGTGTGTGTGTGTGTGTGTGTGTGTGTGTGTGTGTATGTGTGTGTGTGTGTGTGTGTGTGTGTGTGTGTGTGTGAATTGGGGGTGTTTTCTCTGGGAAGAAAGAAAACATACCAATACAAGTATTTGAGGTTCACCATATTGTGACTATCTTAATTACTTAACAATTTCATTTTAACTTTAAAATCACATAATAATTGGTTGAAAATGTGAAAATATTTTCCAGTTATTAGGTTTGCTATTAAAACTGAACCCTTGAATTTTACAGCTGTCAGATCTCTTGATCACAAACTTGAACAGAAATACAACTTATATTCTATCTAGTGTCTCAGGATATCATATCAAAATGCATGGCTTTTGTCAGTACTCCAACTTATCAATTAGTCCTACCACTCTGTTGAGGGGACAAAGATATTAAGCAAAGGTTGGTGTTAAGTCTGTGAGATTCCCCATGGTGAACTCATATGCTGCCAAGTCTCACAGACTGACATCTTATTACAATCCTACATAGTGAAAGGGAAGCAGTAATATTAACAAGAAGTGGATACTTTGGCCTGGAAAAGAGATGACTCTGAGGTTGGGACTTTTTTTTTTTTTTTTTTACCTTTTACCTCAGTGAATATTTTTTCTTCCTTCCTTTCTTCTTTTCTTCCTTCCTTCCTTCCTTCCTTCCTTCCTTCTTTTCTTTCTTTCTTTTTTGGAAAGAAGGAATGATACTATTAAATGAATTATTTATTTTGTAATTGAGAAATTCAATGCATGAGGTAAATGTTTGAGGAAGATTTATTAATCTTGTACCAAAACCATCACTCTAAATGTGTTTTTAGTAACAAAAAAATGTATTCAACCACAATGTGATTTTTCCTCTCTAAATAATACTTTCTAATTGGAGTCTTCCACTGATGCAGTATTTCTCCTGGGAAAAAATAGTGTGATAGAGCACACTGACAGACCAAAGAAAACATTTCACCTAGCTGTTTTGTAGTAAACCAGTCAGTTTACTGGGGTTACTTTTAAGAGTGTAGTTAGGGGAATATAGATACATAAACAGTTCAGACACCTGCAATACTGAAAGGCCAATCCTAGCAGGGGAAGTCTTTTAATAAATATGATGAGACTCCACCATCTTTCCAGAAGGGATTATTTTCATTCTGAGGAAATAGTTTTAAACATTTATGAATACACATTATGATCAGTTAAGTTTTGAATTAATAACATATTTGTGCTTTTAATATTATAAATGCTAAATAAATATTACTAAATAGAAGCTTTATCACAAAATAAGTACTTAAAAAGTATACTAACTTAAATATAGAACAATTTCTTAAAAGTCAAAAGTTTAGCTTTCATATTATATATATATAAACACATTAATGACAAAATAAAGATCAACAGAAACATACTATTTTATATAGAAATGATGAAAAATATTAATTATAGAATAAAATATTAGATCAAGTTACCCTTTCAAATACTTTTCATTATCACATAAATATGCAAAAATTGTATTAAATAATACTTTATTAAATGATATATATTACATATCTTCAATTATAGAGTGATGTTTTGGTGTGTCTAAAATTTAATCCTTTCAACCACCAGCTAAAATATCAACAGCAAAGAGGGACACAGTATTATTGGCACTAACTATGGTCTGTTTTGCTTTAAATCAGTATTTGAAAAACTTCTAGTACCTTTCTAATATGAACAAGTGCATTGTAAAAGTAGGAAAACTAAAAGAAAATTAAAGATGGCTTCAGATGATACTTTAAAAAGACAGAGATTAACTTTAAAACCCATAATCATTATAAATGCACATAGTATGGCGTTTCTAACACCTGCTATAAGTGGAAATTATTACAATGTAGCAAACTTCTGTTGAGAGGAGCCTGACATTGTACGAAAAATCCACAGATGATTTTATAATTTCTACACTAGATATTTGGGAAACCTCTCAAATATGTTAAACCAAATTTTAGAAACTTGTTATTTTATCAAAAGGAGAACGTGATTGTCAGATGTTATTTTAACCTGAATAAAGAGTTATTGGTGGTAGATGGCCGTGTTAAAGTTTGAAAATAAACTCTCTAGACCTTCTATATCTTTGAAAGAGCACAGTAAATGTGTCCTCTGAGCAAAGATGCTGAACAGACAAAATACATATCTAGACCTTTGTTTTCTTCTCACTTACAGCTAATCAAATCTGTCAGTGATTTTCCAAAAACAGCACATTAAACAGACACTCTGAGTTATTACCAGTTTTTCAGTGACTAAATGTCTTCCTTGAGATTCTAATATAAATATTTTATAACAGATGACAGAATCTTTAATCCATCACAGGAACAAATAATGACATTTAGAGAGATTTTGAAAAAAATATAAGATCAGCACAGTAGAGCCAAAGACACAAAGGAGAAAAAATTTTCATTTGAAAAAAGAAAAATCTATTCTTCCTATGTTTCCTCAACTTTCTTCAAAGTCTCTGGTAGGGATCAGACCATTTTTTTTTTGTTTGTTTGATTTTTAATTCAGCTAAAATGTGGAATGATGTTGAGTTGGTTGCTTTTTTTTATGTTTTAACCAATACAGTTGCATCACATCAAATCAATCGGATAACAGCTGCACAAGATTATTCAGAAGAACACTGCTGCTTGATCAGAGGTCATAAGATTTTATTGGATGTTTTTGTACTGCAAGAATGTGGTGTTTCTTGTTGTGATTTCATTCAAGTTTATAAATTAGAGAGTTTAAAAAAATTCAGAAACACTAGAGATTGGTAACGTACTCTGACACCAACGATACTATGTGCCATTATTTTGGAAGCAGCTTGGTTAAGTTTTTCATATCATAAAATTCATATAATGAACGTATACACTTCAATGAATTCAAAATCTTTGCACCAAGTTCCCTCGCTCTAATTCTCTCTCCAGCATGTCTTCCTTTGAAACATCAGAAAACCACATATTGGCCCTCTTGTTTGTGTTTTTAGAAAATGCATGATTCCTTAAAAGATACCACCTGGAATTTTGTTCAGATAATATGTGCTATTTGTGTTTAGTGAGAGAAATGATTAAGAAGTTCACCTAGATTGCTTATGGTTGCCTCCATTATACTGAATGCCCTTCTGTCCTGCAAAATCCCATTGTATCTGTTCACCAATTCGGCAGGTGATGAGTAGACAGACTCTTCACAGTTTTGTGCCATTATAAAGGATGCTGGTATGAGAATTCATGTACCTTTGGTTGGATGGATATTTTATATTTATTTGACAGGTTACAGAAATCCTAGGTTCAATGATAGTGTTTGTGTAATAGAGATGGAGTCTCTGTGCTGTTCTCCAATGTGTTTACACTTTCACATCACAGACAGAGACTTCCTGTTTCTCTACATCCAACTCAAGATTTGCTATCATCAGTCCTGAAGACGACATCATTTTTTGTATGATGTGTTTCATTGTTCTAAGAATTGAGCAGCAGACCATACACTCATTCATACATAAGGGGAATACAGCTTGTATTTTAACTGAATTCCAAGGGAGATTGCAAGAACTGTGTTGTCAGTACAAACAGACTACAGGATAAGAAATTATCACCTGTGGTCAGCTATAATCCACTTAGAAGATACTTATAGACTCTGTGGTATATTTTAAAATTGATCTAATTCTTCATGTCTAAGGGGCAAGCATCACATGTGCACATATGTGTTTGCTTTCATTGTGTTTTGTTAGCATTTTAAATGCAGGGATTCTCTATGTATTTATGTCATTTTTGGTTTTTAGAATAATACCCTTTCTTTCTAGTCCAATATCTATGAACCTCTAAGACTCTACGAGAGAGTCTCATCCTGCTTTCAGAGTCTAAAATAAAGGTGCCAGGCCTCTTGTATGATGTAGGATTGTATTCCCGTTTTACTATCCAGAAAGAATGACAATCAGTCTAGGTTCTGGTAGATCATGGGAAAATCTTGGCCCTTAGAGCTTCAATTTTTCACCAGTTGATAAGTCTTGGTTCTGATTTTGGTATCTTATTAAAGAATATCAAGTAACATATCATAAAGGAAGTTCTAGACGATACAAACATGTAAAATGAACATCTTATAAGAAAGGTATAATTGGGTCATGTTTCACAATTATGTGAATAGCTGAGCTGTGGAACAGGTTTCTACTTGTTTAAGACCATAGATAAATTTTAACAGCATGAGGAAAAAATATTTTTCATATCTTGTAGTAGAAACACGAGAGCATATGTATTATTAAATAAAAAATCTTTCTTTAGCTCTTTCCTAATTATATTCATTCTTTTTATATGAGTTTTAAATTGAGCCGAAGGTTTAAGAACCAATTTGAATTCTACAGTTTTCAGAGTACATTTGGGGTGTCATCCACAGATGTCTCTATCTTCAGGTCTGGTAAAGATTTCTGTCTGGATCCAGAGTATAAATTTTATTTCTTAAAATTTTATTACTTCTAAATCAACAGGTGTCACAAATACAAACAGAACATTAAGATTCCACAAACAGCCTTTGCTTAAATTCCAAGGTTAAAACCCATTCAACATCTCTTGGAGAAAAACAAAACAAAACAAAACAAAACAAAACAAAACAAAAAAACAAAACACACAAAAAAAACTCCCTTCCTTTTTTCTGAGCTCAGTTTTTTACCTTTGCTGCGAAGCTGCTCATGAAAATCAGGGCTGACTCAGAACAATTTGAAGAGTCTGAACAAATGTTTTCTGCTAAGAATGAAATCTCCTCTAACAGTTCTGTGTCTCTGATTATGATAGTTAGTTATTACAGATAGTTATTTCACACTAAAAACAAAGCATGGTGAGATTTTTGACACCTGAAGGATTTTCACAAAAAAGCTATTGAAAGGTATGTATGTACAATTACTATAAATAGCTGACAAAATTGAGGTATGAGCAAGTTCATGATTATAAATATTATCAGGGAAAGACTCAAACTTATCTTTGCTATAAAATACTTCACGATTGGCAGATGCTTTCCAACAGTGTAGAGCACACATAGTAAGTCTAATATGACAAGATATATCTGTGATGAAGAAAATAAATTCATTAATTTTCAGCCTAAAGAATATAAAATGAGACCTGGAGAGATGGTTCAGCGGTTACAAGCACTTGCTGCTCTTCTAGATGACAGCTTCAGTTTCAGGCACCAAGTAGTTATCAAAAAACTTCCTCAAGCTCCAGTTTCAGGAGATAGAGTGCCTTGAAGAGAGGTCTTCTGGCCTTTGATGGTTGTTTGTAATATCACAAGTGTGTTGCATTTGTGGATGTTGTATTTGTTTAATTATGTAAGGTATATTTTACCTTGCCTGCCTAAGGCACCTGATTGGTCTAGTAAAAAGCTGAATGGCAAGGCAGTAGAGGAATAGGCAAAGCTGGTGGGCAGAGAGAAATAGGAAGAGAAATCTAGTCTCATGAGAGAAGAGAAGAGAAAATGGAGGAGAAAGGGAAGAAAATGCCATGAGTCAGACCGACAGACACACAGTAGGACATACAAAAAGAAAGGTAAAAACCCTGAGGCAAACACCGATGGAGAGAAACAGGTTAATTTAAGTTATAGAGAAGAAGCTAGCTCAAGACCCATTGGACAAAGAGGTGAGTGACACTTCACCCAGCCTAGGCAGACAGCCTAGTCTCCAGGACCCAGGCGCTAGGACACAGACCTTGGAACCCCACCCCACTCATCTGTCCCCTAAATCCAGGCCAGCAGGGAAACCCCTACAGGTCCGACCCCCTCCAGTAAAATCTAGTTCGTTTAACACCCAGAACTACAAATACCACCCTAATCCCCAAACCACCCCATCACCCGGTTATCTCAGCACCAACCTGAGACCCACAGATACTCAGCACTCATTGGAACAAGAGGTGAGTCCAGGCCACCTTCACCCAGTCCAGAAAGAAAGCCCAATCTTCGGGACCCAGGCCCTAGGAGAGAGCCCTTAGAACCCCCCACTCACTCAACTCTCCCTTAAATCTAGACCAGAAGGAAAAGCACTTTCAGGCCAGAAGCACCAGTAAAATCCAGTTTTTTGGACACCCCCAACTACAAATACTGCACCAATCTCCCCGACCCACTCCATCACCCTACAACCTCAGTGGCAACTTGCCCATAGTCCCCCAGCACCTATCAAGAATGGTTCCCTGAAGACCCACAGTTCCTCAGCACCTACTGGATCAAGAGGGGAACCAGAAACCCACAATTTGCCAACTCCTGTAGGATCAAGAGCTTCCTCTAGATCAAGAGCTCATATTATAACAAAACTGGATCCCTGAGACACAGAGTCAGCCAGTTCTTATTACAGCAAGTACAGCTCACTGTGACACAATATGCTATCTCCAAGTAGGCCAAAAGCCCAGATTAGACCAAGAGTGGCTTCCTGAGACACAGAAACTTCAGAGTATATTGCACCAAAATCAGCTCCCTGAGATACAGACAAATCCTGCAGTGATCCAAGAAAGCAATGGGAAGGTGCCCGTACAAAGCATACACATAACAACATAAAGAACAACATGGCATGACCAGACTCTGGTGGTTCTACAAGAACAAGACCTGAGCATGGCAATGCAGAGGACACAGAAGGAGACCTTAATATAACTTTATGAAGATAATAGAAGCCGTAAAAGAGAATATATAAAACTCCCTTAAAGAAAGAGAAGAAAAGACCAACAATAATGTGGAATAAGTGAACAAATCACTGAAAGAAAATAAAGAAATCCAAGAAAACCAAAGGGAGCAATCAAACAGATGAAGGAAACATTTCAAGATTCAAAACTTGAAAGAGAGGCAATAAAGAAGACCCAAAATGAGGGAGAAAATCTGAAGAAATAAACTAGAACTATAGATGCAAGTGTAGCTAACAGAATGCAAGCGATGGAAGAAAGAATCTCTGGTGGGGAAGATTTGAGAGTGGAATTAGAGACATCAGTCAACAAAATCACCAACCCCCCCCCCCCAAAAAAAAATCGTAACACAAAACATGCAGGACATATGGTACATCAACTTTAAAGACAGACACTGGTTCAGAGTAAAGGGTTGGGGAAAAGACTTTCCAATTACATGAACCTTAGAAACAAACTGATGTAGCTATACTAATATCTAGCAAAATAGACTTCAAACTAAAATCAATCAAAAGACATCAGGATGGGCATTACTCATTCATCTCAAAATAATCCATCAACATGAGGTCTCAATCCTGAATATTTATGCCCCCCAACACAAGGCCACCTATGTTTGTATAAGAAACATGACTAAAGATTAAATCTCACATCAAACCCTGCACACTAGTTGTGGGAGACTTCAATACCCCACTCTCACCATTGGATAGGTCACCCAGACAGAAACCTAAAAGAGAAATAAGGTATCTAACAAATGTTGTGACCCAAAATGACTTAATAGATATATACTGAACCTTCCACCCAAACACAAAGAAGTATACCTTTTTCTCAGCATTCCATGAGAAAAGTATGACATACTCAGTCATGTCATTGACACAAAATTGGGAACAATAGCTCCTTTTGTCTTATCAGACCATCATGGACTAAAGTTAGAATTCAACAACAACAAAATCACAGGAAGTCTACAAATTCATGGAAACTGAACATCTCTCAGTGGAGCCACTTCTGGGTCAAGGAAGAAGTTAAGAAAGAAATCAAAGACTTCTTAGAATTTAATGAAAAATGAATCCACAACATACCCAAACTTATGGGACACAATGAAAGCAGTGTTAAGAGGAAAACTCATTGCACTAGATGCCTATGTGAAAAGCCTAGAAAAATTCACACAAGAGACTTAACAGCATAGCTGAAATCTCAAGAAGTAAACTCATCTAGAAGAGGTAAACCGCAGAAAATAATCAAACTTCAGGTCCATGCTGGAAGTAGAGACAACCATGGGCATGTATATCTGCACTTGACTTTGAAACTCTTTAATGTACTGAAATTGTAGGCATTTTGTCACATTAAAGAGGATCCATGTATAAAATGATACAAGTAGTGTTTCCTACAGAGAAACACCTTTCTCATCCTTGGTACCTGGGGGAAGGGCTTTGTCCTACCTCAGCTTGATGCAATAGACTGCTTTAACTCACCTTGGGAATCCTCACCCTCTCTGAAGAATTGACTGGGGAAATGACTGGAAAGAGGAGAGAGAGAGGGAACGGTTATGGGTATGCTTTTAAAAATATTTTAAATAAAAAAGAAGAAAAAATGTAAATAGATATCTAGTTGGCTTGAAAAATCACCAAAATCAAACAAACAAAAAATGTACATGTAGATAGTACTTGTTAAATACACTATTGATAAGGTTATTTTTTTAATAATGTTCTTTCAATTTAAATTGCTTCTGAATTATTACCTATTTTAGGTTTACTATGATAGAATTTTATATTTGCTAGAAATTGTTTTCTTGGACCCTGAAAATCTTCAGATCTTGGGCAATTTGTAATAAATATGTCACCAGTTGAGGCAGTTTTGAATAAAACTCATTTAGTTTAGAGCTTTAAAATAAAGTGTTGTGTGAGGAACACATTGGACTGAAACAATAATAATGATGTGAACGTAGTTTGAGAATAGAACATATTTTCTAGATCATTTGGCTTGTCTACATAGCAATCAATTTTTCATATGCCCAGTGTACTTAGAGAAGTCGTGTTTCAGCTTGTTAAGGACATCTGCACCCTGAATTACCTGTCTATGATTTATTAATGAAGTCAATACTTAGGCTGACATACTTCACTTAGAGAAAGGATTCCTGAGGTCAACATGTGCCTGAAAAAGAAAGATGATCCTTCTTGGTGATATTTCTGCTCAAGGAAATGATTTGTTACATGTCAATTTATTACCCGTCAGCACCTTCTAGAGCTGCCTCACGTCTGGCACTTCGACTGACTTCAAAGAAAGCTAAAATACATTATCTTTGTGAGAGCATGCAAGCAGGCAAAGATACTGTATCTCCCAGGATGAAAAGCAATCAATGAGCCATATTTTAAAACAACTGTTCATAAAGATAGGGCAACTTACAGAGAGGAATAAGGTGCATGAACATTGAAAGTATGTTTGATAATTGATGAATCGTAGGTGGTAAATATTTCACAAAATGACAAATTAAGAGAACCTTGTAATTTAATATATAATTCCGCCTCTATGAGCATTTGGGCACAATGGCATTTCTCTGGAGGAATTACTGTAACTGTGGGCTATATGGAATTACCCTGACTAGTGTCATACTTTACTACAACAACATCACATCAGCTTTTTTATTACCTATGCATCACCATCTATATTTTATAAGCACATTTCCCTTCAGTGCATCAAAAGTATACCACAGCCTGGCTATCTGCAGATGGTAAAAGCTTTTACACAGCTACAGTAGAAAGATAAAGGTCATCAGCAATACCTAAGTAGGGATTCTTGCAAAACTGCATGTATATACTATTCATTTTAGAAAAATAAGAGAGTTTAGTTAATATGTCTTGAAATTGCTAGCTTCCCCTAGTGATAACTTAATTCTTGCAGCTGAAATATGAACAACAAAGGCAGCATCGTTGTCTTTTGGTCAGTGTTTGAAGATTTATGAATATAGAATACTTGAAAACCACCTTAAAATTAAGAAATTACCTGATATTTAAAATGGTACTATACACATGCAATCATCCTGGCACTGTAGAGGCTGAAGCAAGAGAATCTCAGAGTTAGCACAGCCTGCACTCGAAATCACTCTCAGATACCAAGTACATACATACATGCACATACTATTCAAAAATCACATTTTCATTAATACTAGTAGGATGGATGTTTGCACTGCTCCTGGGAAACACGGAGTTTCTTAAGAGAATCATCACTTAGTGTTTCAGAATCATTGTCGATCCTTTGTTTGCTCGGTTTTCTCTCTTAAGCTATATAGAATTATAAGATGTATACAAATCAAACAAATATTCAGTTTATGTATTTTAATGCATCCAGGCACCGCATATTCATACATTTATAATAACACTTATGTACATATAAATATTTATTTGTAATCACTTACAAAAATGTCATTATGTAAATCATTTAGCAGGATTTACTATCTTATTACTAGATGTTTAAGTACCCGACACTGCATCTTGCTAGAGAGGTGTGAGGCTGTAGAGCAGTACTCTGAAATATGTTCATCTCTTATAACTGAGATTTAGTAACATTACCCAAAATTTCCTGGTTGCCCCTCATCTGCACCCTAAGAAATGCCGTTTATTTTCTGCTTTCAAAAGTTCGGCTATTGAGTGATGAATCCTAACACATTTCTCAATATTTGATTGGCTCATTTCTCTTGATTCTCATTTCTCAACATATTGTTGGGATATCCTGTTGCACAACAGAATAATGTTGTTTGTGTATTGTGTTGTACAGCACTTTTTTAAAAATCCACTTGTCTATCACAAGACATTGAGCTCACTCTGTTGTCCTGCTACTGTGACTAATGTTTCACCCAACAGTAGGTGATACACATCACTTGGGAACCTGATTTCAATGCCTATGACTATATACCTGAAAATGGGACTGGTATATTATAGGAAAATTCATATTTTTAGGAGGTTCTCTGTAGTCTTTCATATTAGGCTTACCAACTTTATATAACAAAGTGTATATGTGTGTGAATGTATGTATATGTAGATGATTATATGTATGTGTGTGTATCTGTGTATGAGTGTGTGTGTGTGTATTGTTCGTTTACATCTTCTATAGACAGTCTGATATTTTTATCTGGTTTAATCAGATTACTCGTGTTATTTTGGAACTGTTGGAGTGTAAACGACCCTCTTATCTTAGATACATCCTTTCTCAGGTACATGGATAACAAATATTTTCATAATTCCAGTTTAGGTTTCTGTTTTAATGATCAGGATTAGAATGCTGATCAAAAGCCTTTGAGAATTGCAGCCCTGCTGTGCCCTTCCACATTCTCTCCATTCTCAACACAGTGTTTCCTTTGACCTTTTCCTCTGCCCTCCACCAGCAGAGCCCGTGGATCTCAGCAGACAGCACAGCCATCTTGCACTGACTTCACAGCCCCTAGGACTCTAAGGGATCAATTAATATGTCTAAATCATCCAGTCCCAGATATTAGCAAATGAACAAATTCCACGTGACCATTTGATAGTTTTCTTTCTGTTTATCTAGGAAGATAAATAGGATCTGTCTTCAGGATTTTCATAGAGTTAAAATTGCTCCTGATAGTATAATGATTATGTGAATGTTATCCAAATTCCTGTATTTAAGAAGTATCTTTGAATTTATATTTTTCTCTCATAATTCCTTTACTTGTTTTCTTTTTATTATATTTTTATTGTTTAAACAATTTTAAATTCAAATGCATTTTGATCATATTTTTCCCTTTCCTAAAGTCCGTCAAGATCCTCTCCTTCTATCCATCCAACTTTAAGTTCTTTCTTAAAAACAACCACAAAACCTGGTTTAACAACAAGACAAAAATATATACCACCCAAAAAGAAACGAAAAGAACCACAAAAGAAAGAGCAGAGAAGAAACAGAGACACTGTGGATTCCATCCTTTGTTGGTCAACTATTTCTAAGCATGAGACCTGCCCTGGAATTGCTGATATACCCATTTTTGTTCCTGTGGAGGAAATTGATTTTCACTATTCTAGCAAGCATAAAACCGCAGATAATCTGTTAACCTTTACTCTAGTGATGAGGCTTTCATTCTTTCATTCATTATTTTAATGGAACAGAATAAAATGTAGTGCTATAAAAAGAAACTATAACATCGAAGTTTGGCATCACAAACTACTGGAAGGAAAAGGGCCCAAGGAAAGGTAACAACAACAAGATCCATGACCCCTTTATCCACACAGTCAACAATTCCATGAACAAACAAAGAGGTAGCCATAATTTAAACACAGAGGGTCTGATGCATACTTGTGCAAGCCTTGTGCCTGATTGTTCAGTCTCTGCGAGATCATATAAACTTTGCTCAGGTTGATTTCAAAGACCTTGCTTTGTCAACTTCTATCTCTTCAGGCTCTTACACTTTTACCGCCTCATCCTCCAAAAGTTTTCCTGAGCTCCCTGAGAGGAGGTTATTTAATGGAGACATCCCAGTTAGAGCAGAGTGTTGTGGGGTCTCTCACTTTCTGCATAATAGCTGGCTGTAGTTCTTTATAATTGTTCTTATCTGCAACAGAGGGAAGCTTCTGCGGTGATGGTTGAGCAAAGCAGTAGTGATTTATGAGAATAGCAGACTGTCACTAGGAGTCATTTTATGTCTACATTTTCTTTTTCATTTGTTGTTCTTGTTTGTCTGTGTTTCATTGTTGTTTTTTCTTGCCAGAATAATCTGGTCTTGTCCAGTGTCCCTGAGCTTCTTCTAGTCTCAGGTTTTTGGCTACCCAAGAATATTGAGCATTGGTTCTATTTTGTGGAGTGGTCCTTAAGTCAGATCATTTATTAGTTGATTACTCCTAAAATTTTTATAGCACCATTAGGCTAGCTTATCTTTCAGGAAGTATCATTGTAGACAAACAGTGAGTGGCTGGCCTAGTATTTAAGTTCCTCTTTTGATAGAGTGAAGAGCATCTTCCTATACCAAAGAAAGTGGAAGGCTCTGTGCAAGCAACAGTTTCACATATGCGTTTTCTGTTCAATGAGTTGTCTTTTCAACAGTGAGGCCTTGTTGTTACTTTGTAGGGAGCTCTTGGCTACAGCCTGGATTGTTTTGTTGCCATCTTATACTTTTCATTATCTTACTGTAAACCATCTAAGATAATTAAATAATTTAAAATTGGATGTGAAAGCTGACATCTTGGATTTTCTGGCATTCACTTGTATGTGGCATTGTTACATGGCTAGCAATATGTTGGGCACAAAAGCATAATCCTCTTGCCTCAAAGTCTCTGCTGAAAGTGGTCCTTTCAGTTACTCAATCAGTAGACGTTACCATCTTTCTCAAAAGCAAAACTTCTAAATGAAATACTTTGACCACATTTTCTTATGTTTTGAATGGTGTTTTTATACTATGTTGTAGTTCCTTGAAAATGTAGAAGTAAATTTTGGATAAATTAACTGTATGATATAATATAAAATGAATTGCTTTAAATATGTTAGGAATACAAATGCAAAATATTTTCTTATTTACATTCCAATAGAACTCATACATTTCTCTACTACATTGATAAAATAGTCTTAAAATGTCATAAAATTGAAATACTGACTAAAATGTTTTTTTCCTCAAGTAAATTTACAATTATTTTTGTTAAAGTGATAAGTTTAAAATTCCCTCTAGTCAGTTCTTAGTATTAAATATTTAGTCAACCTATTTCAAATACTTTAGTCAAGATGAAGGTCTATTTAAAAAGTAAAGCCTTTAAATATCTAATAAGATATATTTCCCTGTCAGCAAATTTAAAAAGCAATCCGTATCTTAGTTGACACTGCTCATTTTGTTCCAATTAAAATGAAATATAAATCCACAAAAGCAATTTTGGTAATTGCATGAGCAAAATAAATTCTGACAAAATGAAAGGTTCAGTAGTGTTTACCTTAAACCTTGCTGCTGTGCAAACCTTGCTGTAATAAAGCATGAAAGTCATCATGACCTGACAGAAGATAAGAGAAAGCCCCACCACAATTAACTCTGAAGCACTGTTGATCAAAACAGGTTCATATTTCTACCAACTCATTTCCAATGGTGACTTTTACTCAAGATGACCATTAAAAGCAAATACATAGAAAAAATTAAATCACCATATTTAAATTGATAGAATATTCCTTTTATATATCCTAACATATATAAAAAATATTTCAACTTTGCATTAAAAGGTAAAGATAAAATAACAGGCCATAGTATTTACATATAGTAAATACTCCATATAATTATTTATTTTTCTCCATTGGCACAGCACAAAACTACAGAATACAGAATAAGTTTGAATTCTCAACCATTATATATTATTTCATATGCTTAAACTGTCTAAATCTGTGTCTATGTGCATATCTGTTTCTATATGCACAGTGACATGTTTCTTATCATTTATATCAGTGTATCCAAAGTATAGAAGAAATACTGAACAAATAAGTAATACATTTTAGAGACAACTAGAAATAGTTGGCAAAGAATTCTCCTAATTACCTCAGGTGTACCCATTATGATTTTGTCAAATAAAAGTAGAAGAAGTGGCTTTGAAACCTAAATATATAGAATTCATTAGTTTTCAATAATTGATTTTAATAATTAGCCCTCAAACCTAAACATTAATTTCAATGATTTAATTATAAAATATGAAGCATCCATGGATCAATGTCAACTATTTCAAAATTTTAGAGAAAGTAATTCTTATACCAAGCTTCAATATGAAATTAATTTTTGATGGAGAGTTCTTAACAAGGATAAGCATCTGAAAATAAAACAAATATAGAGTTTATGTGTTAAGCAATGACTTGGATCTTCAAAAATTAAGATAAATCACCCTATGATAGAATTTGTAGGCAATATTTTAAACATATGCCCACCAGTTTCCCCAGTGATCACAGCTATTATTTCATCTGGGAATGTAGTCTTTCATAAATCACACAAGATATGATTTCAATCATGTTTTCATTTGTCAGCGTAAACACTATGGAAATTGCATTTTTGATCCTCTGTAGGAACCAAGATCTTGTGATAACAATGGCAAAGCTATTAGAGAGAAACAGATACCAATATATCGCATTTGTCTATGTAGAAATGAGAACATATTAAAGATAATTTCTGGACAAAGGAACAAAATAGAAGACTCCGAGATTCTTTATTGTGTTCTGGTATCCTTGATGGAAAATTCAGATTTCTCAGACAAAGCAAACTCTAATGTTAGGTACTAAGATAATGTGAAGGGCCAAATGGTAGTTGTAGATTTTATTCAGTACCAATGAGCTTTATAATGAGAATATAAAAATGATTTAAATAGTGCCAAATAAAGCTTAAGAATTTTGAGTGAAGTAAAATAAATATCAAAAATGTGTTTCTCTAATTATACCTGGATGCATAAAGTCACAGGACTGACCACTTAGTACTATATTTTTAAAAAAATATGGTGTGCTCTCTTCTGGGGTGGGTGTTTATCTAACTCTCGGTATTTCTTCCTCGGTTGCTCATAGCTCTTTGTCTAGGCCTGTGGCCCCATGAGCTTTACCCCTTCTGTTTTACCATTTGTCCTGTGTCTTAATTATTCAGGTGGTATTTAAATATTTAAATATAATTAATATATTTAAGAATTTACACACACATACACACACACACACACACACACACACACACACACACACACACACACACACACACATGAAATAACAGCTGTGATCACTGGAAAACTGGTGGGCATATGTATCACCACATATATATATATGTGTGTGTGTGTGTGTGTGTATATGTGTGTGTGTATGTGTGTGCGTGTATGTGTATGTGTATGTGTGTGTCTGTGTGTGTGTGTGTATGTGTGTGTGTATGTGTGTGTGTGTTTGTGTGTATGTGTATGTGTGTGTGTGTTTGTGTATGTGTGTGTATGTGTGTGTGTGTTTGTGTGTATGTGTATGTGTGTGTGTGTGTATGTGTATGTGTGTGTGTGTGTGTGTGTGTGTGTGTGTGTGTGTGTAATAAGTGAAGAACAGAGATCAGGAATTTAAAGAAAGCAAGCAAGAAATATCATTGAGGAAAGGAGGAAATGAGAAGGGACAGATGATGTAAATCCTATCATAATTTAAAAGCTAAAACATTACTACAAAATTGACATTGATAGTGATTGATGGTGTCATTATAGGCTATAATAAGGTTTCTGATCTCTTTAAAGGACAGCTATTCATTAAAAGTGGGAGAGTGTGTTCCTAGAACACAGTTTACACTTCATACAAAATAGTGCCAAAAAAAAAAAAAAAAAAGGTCACAAAGCAATGGAGGAACAGTTTCTAGGAACGTTCTCACCTGCTTTTGCTCAGTGAAATGATTTCTAATATCAGATTTTCTGGCAGTGTTGCAGAACTAATGAGAACCTGGAGTGATCTCTTGTCTCCTTCACCTTCCAATTTTAATGAATCATGCACTTATTTCTATGTAAGACATTGTTAATAGTTTTATTGACAAATTGCTGCTATGAAGGGACCAACAGGCCTTGGAGAGTAAAGTATCAAATTAAAACTGGGTCTGATTTTATAGATTTTAATAACAAGAAGAAATTCAAACAATATGTGAAACTGGCTACTTTTAGATTAAAGAAGGCCATTCATTACTGAGAAAATTGAGAAGAAGCTTTCTTCTGGGGTGAAGAGATGGTTCAAAGCGTGAGTGTACTTACTGCTTTTGCAAAGGTCATAGGTTTCCATTTACAGCACCTAACAGACAACTGTCTGTAACTGTAGCTCTCAGTAGCCAATGTCTTCCTCTGGCCACAGTGTAACTGCATACATGTGTGTGTGTGTGTGTGTGTGTGTGTGTGTGTGTGTGTGTGTGTGTGTGTGTGTGTGTGTGTGTGTACCACCACACAAACATATATCTTTAAAATTAAAAACATTTTTATAAGGATGCTTCCTTTGAAGAAATCTGATGAAACAGTTACAAGAAGGAGACACCCTGTAGATTCTAGATGGCTCTAATTGATTAGTTTTAAAATAGAGTGCTGTGAAGTAATGTTCTTACTCACTGTAAAGATTTGTCACTCATATTAGCTTAATAAAATGCCAGTAGCCAGCAAGGAAATGTAGCTGGGGCAACCAGACTAGAAGAATTCTGAGAAGAGGAAAAGCAGAGAAATAGTCATCAGCCAGACACAGAGAGACCTAGACAGGAATGCTAGGCTGAGGAAAGGTACCAGGCCATGTGGCTAAACATACGTAAGAATTATGGGTTCGTTGAGTATAAGAGCTGGTTAGTAATAAGCCTGAACTATTGGCTGAGCAGTTAATATTACAAGTAATATTGTATCCAAGTCAATTATTTGGGTATTTGTGAGTTTCTCATAGGACAGAAACAAGAGAGCATAACACGTAATATGTTTCCTTGAAATGCATTATTTGAAAGGTAAGATTTTAACACATCACATTAGCTAGTAGACTGCTAAAGCTAGCAGTTTTCCATTGAAACAATTGACTCTTTTATATGACAGGAACAAGTTGGAGAGTAAAAGCTTTTAAGGCTGATAAAATAATACAATTTCAGTAACTATTTTGATTAATACTTGTTTTATTGCTCCTTTTAGCTTTTTTCCTAGTGAAGAACCCATTCATTTTACAAATAACCAGTAAGTGTAATGCCTTCTCATGTTTGAGGTGGGAGATGTGTGGTGAAATACCCAATGCCAAAAAGGAGTAGAGTCGCTTCTGTGCCCATTGCTGACCAAGCTGTCAATGCAGCTCTGCACTCCTCATTATGGAGACACACAAGATGGAGGAGCTTACTTCTTTGAAACATTATATCTTCCTTGTAGAAAGTTATAAAATCATATAAATGTTCAGCTGAACTTTTGAACATCCTATCTTTAAAACACAGAACACAAGAAAGTGCTGTGTGCATTTGAACATACATCAGAATAAGAGCAGTTGCAATTCAACTTTAAAAAAGAAAGTACTTTCTGCTTAGAGTTCTTTATGCTATCTCTCACGGGTGGCTTGGCTTGCTTTACCTTGTTTGAGTTTCCAAGACTTGGCTTGGAAAATCAATAAAAGAGCTTAAAAATGGAAATGCAAAAAAAAAATCATTTTAAAAAACATGATTTAAAATCTAGACACTGCCCAGAGTTCAGCAGATGAAAAGAGGTTTTGACATTGACACCAAAGTCCAGTTCCTCAAAGTCAAAGAAATATGAGTAGAAATAATTTCTGTAGCTTTAAATGATTTTTATTAATTCATTTACTTATTAATTCATCTGCTTTGAGTATAGACCAGTGTGTATTTCCACATATGCTACAATGTGCAAGTTGGAGGGCAATGTTTGAGAGTCTGTTTTCTGCCTCCAACTTTTAGGTCCTAGGGATAGTATTTAGTTTGTCAAGCTTAGCAGCAAGCACCCTGTCAGCCATCTCGATGGACATTCACATGGTTTTTCTGCTTAAAATATATTAATTGGTGAACAGTAACATTAATATGACACATTATATGTTGGTTAAATTATTAACATGTTTTAGACATGCTATCATTAGGTGAAATTCATATTTCCTTCAAATTTAATTAGTTCTTATCCAATATTATTTCGTGCCTTAATATCCTTTCTGTACCAAAGTATTATATTTACTTTTCACACATCTGAAACTTTCTTAGGTAGCACATTTATTTCAGTACTTCCTGACTTTATAGATGGCATTCGCACAGAAATTTGCTAATGGCTCCTCATGCTTAGACTTGTGTTACAGGTCATGGTGAGAAGGCTGACATACATGAGGCAGCATCTGGCTATACAACGTCAAGGGCACATGAGATCTAGGCAATTTGTCCATGGTTCTATTAACCTATAAAGCTCATATTGGAAATTGAGTGTAGAGTGTGAGTTTACATTTCTGTACTGAGTTTTTGGAAGCAAATCACTGAGAGTATCCCACAGCCCAGGTGCAGGGGGATATGAATCATGGAGCATTTTAAATAAAAAAATAAGTTTTCTGAAAATAAAGCATGGGGGATCCAGAACAAAAGAAAATCCAAGCTAACATCAAGGCTCTGTGATTCCCCAGAGAATCGCGATTGTGATTTTAATATCAGAATTCAATAGTTTTGTTTCACTAAAATGAATTTACTTTCCATATCCAACTAAAAATTATAGCGATCATCAACATTAACAATTCATGTTTTTTTTTTCTTCTTTGAAAATGGACATTGGTTCAGCTTTCAGTCTGGTGGAGGGGAGCCACCGTGGCTCCACACTTCAGCTAGGAGTGGATTTAACATGGAGTTTATAGCAAGAAGCCAGGTCAGTGACTAAACGGCCTCTGCCTCACTAAAATGGAGATATTTTTCCCACAGATACTTCCCTGTGGGGTGGAACCATTAAAAGCATCATCTCACGGGCTTTCCCCTATTCACTGCTTTAATCATAAAATATTCCTCTCATTTTTTGATCATTTCCTACTTAGTTTTTACAATTGTTCAAATATTTATTCTGATTGAGACATCCAGGATATTGTTACTCACATCTGTGGTGATATGTTGAATATTTAATAAAACCAGTCCAAAATATCAAAGACAGGAAACCCCACAGTCAGATCTCACCCAGCTGTCTTTCAGCTTCCTCAGCCTCACTCCTCCTGGCTTCTTCTGCCTGCTCTGTCTTTCTATGCTTGCCTTAAATACCCTCTTTGCCCAGTTGTTTCATATCCAGGTTAAGATTAAAGGCGTGGGCTACTACCATTTGGTAGTTAGCCTTGAACTCACAAACACAGAAAGATCTCCTTTGTCTCTGGAGTTATGGGATTAAAGGCTTGGCACCACTACTGCCTGCCTGGGAGCCTGGAACTCCCTCTGTAAACCAAGCTGGCCTCAAACTCAGATCTGCTAAGATTAAAAGGGCGTAGGTCACCCACTCCTGTTCTTTCCCTGTGCTGGGATTAAGGGTGTGAGTTACCACTGTCTGATCCCCCTGGACTGACTGTGAGTGGATATGTTCTCTGATATTCCAACTGGTTTTTATTAAATACACACCATATCACCACACATATCAGTTGGATGGTGTCTTAGGTATAGCAGCACTGGGCAGCATTGACTAGATCCCTGCTATTATGACATGACTGTCTATTCTACCAGCACTTGCTAAATACTGAGAGGAATTACAAAAGAGGAAGACAGTGCTTTCTGTAATATTGCACCAAACACTAAGTTATCAAAGCCCTTCACACTGCTTCTGCTCCACAGGCTTCCCCAGTGCTCAATACTGTGCCTCAGTGTAAAGAAACCACACTCCAAGATGGGAGTGAAATACATAAGTGAACTTGTCCACCCTGTCTTGGCCCTCTCATGTTCACTCTCTCCATGGGTTCAACTCAGGAAAGATGTCTTGTGGTTTCTCCTCAGGTGCCTGGTTTTTCCAGAAGGAATAACTGGTTTCCAGGGGAATTTATGACGGACCTTTAGCAAGCATCTTGCTGTGTCTCACGTTTTTTGTAGTGTTTCCTATCTCACACTGACCTGCGAAAGGGTCACAACTGAGGCCATCGGTCTAGGAAGGCAGAGTCCAGGCTTCTCTTCTTCCCTCCCTGATGAGCCAGGAGAATGTTTTGTTGTTTTATTTTAATTCAGATCAAGGCGGATGAATGCATTCCTGTTATCACCAGTACTTCATCTCCCTTATTTCTTCCACTATATTTTAAAAATAGGCCACACTGAAATCCCTGCTTTGGGGGATGAAACCTTTAGCAAAAATTTTTACATATCCAGTAACACAGTGACCTCCAAGAGAAAGGGGAATATAAAAAAAAATTATAGATTGGGCTTCTTTGTATAAATCAGAGGTTAGAAAATGCTTCACATGCCAAATCTGGCTCAACCTTTGCCATGCACACAGGCATACAATGGTTTTGACATTACATACATTGAAAAGATGGTTAGTGATTTTTTTTGGTGTGTGTGTGTCTGATTGTGTGTTGTGCTAAAAATATGTAGTATTTAAATTTAATTGTTCATAAAAGAGATTTTCTTTGAAAATAGCCATGTTCACATAGCTATTTCCCATGAATGCTTTATGGTTTAAGGGCAGGGTTTTGATGAGACCACATGACCTATCAACCCTAAACATTCCATTTTTGTCCTTTATAGAAAATATTTTCAAACCCCTGAGGTAAGAGTTTTACATTTACTCACTATTTAAACTACACTCTCCAAAATCTTTCTTTCATCACAACCATGTACTTGACTAGGTCTTGAGGTCTGCTCTGTCTTTGTACAGGCAGGAGCATGATAAAATACTTGTCTTCATCTTATAAATCTTTGTGTATATAGAAAAGGCAGAGAAAGGACCGGTTGGTTACTGAAGAGCAAAATTTTTGAAAGTACAGTGGGAATTAAGAAACACATTCTTTCCCAGTCTTGATATTGGGATGAGGAAATCGGACTTGCCTGGAGTAGATGTGCAAGGCTGACACACCTTGGGACATCTTGCCCTTTTCAGGGAGGGGAATAGAGAATGGGGAGGGAGGAGTCTGAAGGCTGACTGGAGGGAGTGGGAGGAGGGAAGGGAGGGAATAGCAGGGGATATATGAATAAAAATACTTTTTTAAAAATAATAAATAAATTTCTAAAAAGGAGAAAAAAGAACTCAGATTTTAACTTTGTGTCTATCTAAAGCGTAGAAAGTGTCATAAAAAATAAACTCTCTCTTCTCAGATGTTCCCAGAGATGGTAACCAATTGAATACTTATAAAAGATGTGTCAATCCTTGTCTGTAATTGGCCAAATTGAGAGAGAAGAAACTAACACTGTGTAAATATGTCATGCTTCTATCCCATTAAGTAATAAATCAAAAAGCCTACAGTAAAAACCAGGAGGGCTAGTTTTAAGAATTTTCACATTCTACTAGGCTATGCAGAAATCTAAAAACCATGATTTGCTAGTTGTATGATCTCATAGAACATGAGGATATATATCCCTCTGATATATATATATATATGTATATATATCATTATTATATTATATCATATATCATATGTCATGTGTCATGTGTCATGTGTCATATGTCATATGTTATACATATATATATATATATATATATATATATATATATATCATTATGGTTTATACAAATGGAACATTTACCTGCAAGGAAAGAAGAAATGTCTTAGAAACAAAGCTGATGAACAGATACACAGACTGTCTCTTCCACAGGTCTCCATAGTGTGGATCCCTGGTACATTGCCATTTTCTTTGTTGTTATCATCAACTTTTCTTTAAAGGTAAAAACCTAATGAGCAGAAACCAGGCCCTGGAGATCTTCAATGAGGACAAAATAAAAACACATCAGTGACAAAGCAGGTCAAAATGTGCACTTACACGACCCTGGTAAGTGTTACTGACATTTACACTAATAGCTGAGGCACTAGCTGGTTTGCATTTAGAGAAGGGACAAAATCTATCTTTCCTTTTTCCTTCCTTCCTCTATCTTTCCTTTTCCTTCCTTCCGTGTTTTCCTTTCTTGTTTTACTTGGGGAGGCTTTCTTGCTTCTTTTATTTTTGTGGGGCAAACAGAGCTTCTACACTGTAGCCTTGGCTGCCCTTGGAACTTGCTCTATAGACCAGGATGGCCTTGACTTCAGAGCTCTCTGCCTGCCTCTGCCTCCTGAGGGCCGAGATTAAAAGAATGGGCCCCTACTGAACAGGTGGGAAGAAAATGTTCAAAGAAGTTGAGATTGATGTATATTGAAACTGGAACAAATGCTCATTAACTGAAAAAATTAAGAAGAATAATCAGACAGAAGTAACTAATTTAGTTATTCTGATTCTCAGAATGTAAATACTTGAATACTTAAAATTTGTGTATTGACCAGATGTTCTCATCACACAGCCAGTGATAAGATATTGGAATCCTGAGCTGAAGTTATCCATAGGATGCCAGTGGGTATAGCCTATGAAGGATCTATGCTAGCTGAATGGATTAAGATTCTGTAAGATTTCTTAAGCCAATAAATCTATTTTGACAGAAGAGAAGTCCTACCAAAACTTTTCAAAACAAGAAGCATTTATATGCTTAAAGGATCACATGTCTCAGAATGGGGCTTCCATAACAAAAGACTTCAGTTCACAGACTCCCAGGATATTCTGAAGAAGGAAAGGAAAATTCTTAAATGTTTAAAGCTGAAAATGGGCTTGGCGTTCTCTATCATCAGAGACATTTACACTTTGTATTTGGTGTTCCTTTCCTTAGGAAAACTTGGAAAAACACACAGACACTCTGGAAGGGAATTCAGTCACATAGCAGTTAACACCTATTGCCACATGGACAAAAATCCAGGAGACAAACCTTTGTGCAATGTCTGTAAGGGATTTTCTAGATGGATTTAATTGAGGTGGAAAGACCAGTCAGTTCTTACTGTTAGTGACTCCATCTCATGAGACAGGGTCCTGAAGCAAGAATTCCTCTCTGTTTGCTTCCTCGTTGTGAAGGCGATGTGGCCAGCTGATCAAGCTCCTACCTCCATGTCTGTCTTCCCATGATGGATGTGCACTTAGTCTATGAGTCAGAAAAACACAGCAAAACAAAACAGAAAACTCTCCTTTCATAAGCTGTTTTTGTGGAGTATTTTATCACAAGATGACAAAGGTAGGTTGTTAAGGAATATATCCCTGACATTAAAGACAGACCAAGGTAAACCTGTCACAACTACACCAGAAATGAAAGCTGAGGTGGACCAATGAGAGAAGAGCATTCCGAAATATGTCAGTTTCAGTTCGAAATATAAAAACCTTAAGTAATAAATATTTCATAAAATGTTATGAAATTCTTAAAACATATAAAGCTGTCTGAAAAAGCAATTTTTGTTGGAAATCTTTGCTACCAAAATGCACCTTGTTTACCTTTAAGATTTCTCTGTTTAATAAATGCTGAGCTGAGAGGCTGAACCTGGTACCACAGATGCTAGATAGTTAGAGAATGGGTTGAATATAATTCAACCAAGCTGTCCCTGGACCCAGAATGGGCGTTACTGTAGAGCATTTCATTCATAAGATGCTCAGTTTTTCCATGTCCCTTCTTAGCTGTAACTTAGCTGTAGAACAGGGATGAGTCTTTCATTTGTGATGACTGTGGAAGGCTAGATTTAAGAGTGAGTGCATCCTAAGTATCACAGAAACCGCCCGATGGAAATTCTTTTAAAACAACCCCCAAATTGCTACCTGTTTAAGATTTATTTCAGACTCCAAACCATTATGAAGAAAAGTGAATACATCTGTAAATAAAAGAGAATATGGAACTGTATCTCATTGGCTTTAGAAGCTCATCATGTGATTTATATTTCATAGAAGGTATAAGATGAATCACCCATGAGTTTCACTGCTTGTGGTATGAAGTATATGCCATGCCTCAGTGTCAGGATCTGAAAATAATTACTGCATATCACATTTGCTATCATCCTAAGACTACTGGTAATGTATACAGGTTGACAAAGCCTGCAGTGAGCTTACTGGATTCTGTTTTAAAGGTATTTTTTACATAAACTGCACAATAAAAAAAATTAAAGGTAACAGTTTATGTAAGTTATTCACATTTCTTAGATGGTGGCTCATCCTTGAAAGACTAAAAAGTGTTTCATTCTGATCCATCTTAATTTTTTGTTTTATTCAACAACTGTTATCATGGTAAAATTCACAGATATAGAATTAAACATTTTAACATCTACAGTTGAATTATGAGGTGATTTGGTAGCAATATGAGTTATCTCCATTTCCAGCTTTCTTCACTCCAAAAGGGAATCCTCACCCATTGCCAGGGTCACTCCCTGCTCTCTCCTCTTCCAGCACTTACCAAGCTGCACCAATTTCCCTATGCATCTAATGGCCTGACCATTATAGACATTTTACATCCAACAGATTTGAGAACGTGATCTCCTCTTCATGGCTTCTTTAACTTGCTGCCATGTTTTCAAAGCTAGCCTCTGATTTTACACAATTGGTTACTTGTTACATTTTACGGCTGAAAAATATCACAATATGTGTGTGTGTGTGCAACATATTCACTATCACTTGCCCCAGTCAAACTTCCCCATGAATCCCTACTGCGTCCCCATCCTGGTTTTATGTCACCCTTTTGTAATATTTTCCTCAAATTTTCGAAAACTGAATTTGATTACTGCTGCCTATATCCTATGCAGCGTGAGATATGGGGAAACTATCAGTAGCCACACTTCTAGAGAAATGTAAATTGCTTCATTAAGTCAGCTCCCTATAGTTCCTCAGTGGGGTTGCTAACTCTAGAATCCACCCTCAGTGCATTTCTAACTGGCTTAATCTTGCTTCTTACTTATGCACTGTGCTTTCCTGTGTGTGACAGCCATGTCATATCCAGAGGAGAGCATCTCAAAGCACTGCCCTCCCACCTCCCATTGTCCTCTAAAGACCTCTCCAAATCCTTGGGGCCTGTCAATTTAGATGCAACATATATAGCTGAAGACTAATAGTTTTTTATTTGCTCCATTTTGAGGAGCAATTATTCTGTATTGACAACTTCCTACTTCAATGAGAAGCTTCATTGATGAAGTTTGGGCATAGCACCAATCTGCAAATATAAATATTTAGAAAGCATTTATACAACATGACCATTAGGATAAAAGCATGAGCATATTTTTTTCCTCTAAGCTCATGATATCACCAGCCTTGGGATTTGACATTGTATATGTTATCATGGGTTGTACACATCTAATACAGTCAAAAGAGTAGTTGATTACCCTCTATAAATATTCTTACCACAATTGAATCGATGTTCACTATAACATACAGGTCTGGCACCAGATAAAACCCTTATTGTTTTCTGCTCTAGAAACCTTTATAGCACCTTTAAGCACTATCCAGCGGTGATAGTTTCCTGGTTAGTTCTAGATCGATTTCTTTGTGTACTATAACCAAAGTGTCTGATGTCTTCATCAAAAAGGCTTCCATCGTCATTGTCATTTGAAAAAGGAAAATACACTTGAAGCAGTGTCATTTGGAAGTGAAGAATGTGTGTCCACAATCCTCATCTCTAACCATGGCCAAATCTGCCTTGGCTGGAACGATGAAGAATTTATCTGTTAAACTGAAGACCTTAACTTTGTTCTCTAGGAAATAGTGTTTTGTCTACTACTCTCTAGAGCTAGCCTCTGTCATAAATTGTCTATCATCAAAAAACAGTATTATTTAAAAGTATTTTCAAGGTTTATTACTATTGTCTTTCATTATATAGATGCAAATGTGACCTCTTTATTAGATACTATTTATCATCTATTATCTATCTATCATCTAATTATATACCCACCTACTATATAATCTATATATACATACATCTATCCATGCTGGTACCCTATTTCTTAGGCCAATGTTTGTGTTAAATGATAATAAAGTAGCATTAATGGTTAATGACAATTGAAGAGAGAATTTTATATTTTCATATCTTATCTACTACTCTGTAAGCCAATCTATCATGAATAGCGTCATTGAAGAACACGATAAGATTAAAATTATTTTCTTGGTTTACTGCTATTTTTTTCATTATGTACAAGCAAATATAAGTAACCTGCTTACTGATGTCATCTATCTATTACATATCAAACAGAGGAAACACACATTTGATACTCTTCAGGATTCTGCTAACAGGAAAGTGATCACTGGATGCTTCACTTTTCCCTCAACTATGTGATGAGATAAACCATTTTATGGTAATATTTTATAAAAATATAATTCCCTACAAAATTTTAAATTAATATCAAAATTTTGATTTATCTTTTAAAACTTCAAGGGAAGATCTCTAGAAAGATATATGTAGGTTGAGTAAATCATATTTTATATTTTTTCAAAATTTTACATTTTAATAAATTTTGAATAAAGATATATGTTGGTTTCCTAGTTATCTTTGCAAGGTTTAGTCTAATAGATATCATTAGTTAGGTTAATTAAGAAATGTGCTAAAGCTCTCGTGAATTAGTCTAATATTTTTCAAAACATTATCAGAACAAAAAATAATTTATTTTTATATATATATATATATAAAGGGCATAAATATTCAAAGCAAAAGTCACAATAAATTTGTGTTGTACCAAGTTAATCATGTGCCAAAGTTAAAATAGTTTTATATAATTCAGAAATTAGAATATAAATACTACCTTAGATTTGGAAATAATACTTTTCATGTTATGTGATCCATGTGAGACAATTTGAGAATATTCTATGTACAATGTTCTGAAGTTTTCAATTAAACTCCACTTTTTTCAAGCTGTTAGATGTGCAGACACCATTGAGAACAGGGAAAGTTTTACATGGGGGGTCATCCAGTCTCCCTCATTATCCTATTACAGTGACCTAAGACCAATACCTTGTTAAGAAGATTCCCCATGTCATTGGACATTTACAGTTTTCCAAATAGCCCATCCTATCCTCTCTCCCAAGGGACCCATTTGACATGCACATCCTTTCCAGTTTCTCTGTCCTTTAATATTCCTCTTAACTCTGTCAGAACCCCCGCCCCCCAAGAATTCCCTTATTTTTGGTGACACTAGAAATTGGGTGAATAATTGATCTTTCCTACTTCCCTGGTGTTGACTTTTCTAGTAATTTAATAATACTTGGTGAATAAGCCTTCCCTTGTTTCTAGTTCGTACAGCCTTGTGGAAACTTTTGAAGTTAATGTAAACTCTGTGTAAGCGTGTCTTCTAAACGCTTATTTTATTATATTGTTTATTTTTATGGTGAGCTTTTATATAAAGTGTATATTTAACATCCAATTTTAATGATTCCATTAATATCCATATTTAATGAGATTATAATTTCAAACACTGTTTAAACTACTATCACCCTTGTCTCCCTTTTCTATAATTTTATAACTTGCTTGGTTAAAGAGATCGATGAATTTATTTTTAAATAATTTTCAAAACAATATAGCATTCTGTAGTGAGTATTAACTAATTTACACTGTAGTCTACTTTCCTCTTAACATTAAAGAAATTTAATAATAGCTGGGTTATTCATATTTAAATGCCTACAGACCTGATTAGGACATAGCCATATTCATTCTTTCTCCAGTATTGAAAAATATCTCTACTGTTTGGATAATCCAACATTTTTGTACTTGCTTATGCTCACACTGCCAAAAATATAATTTTACTAACTAGTTGCAGGTAACCCCCTTCACATCCAAATGACGATTCAATTCAGTTCTAGAATAACAGCTTTTCACACATTATTTATATTTTTTAAGTAATGTTATCTATTATTGAACTGTAATTTGTTTTAATTTTGAGGGTCTATTCTTATGTTTAGTGCCATGTTGTGAATAGCTTATAATAATCAGGAATATGTGTTTGCTGTATATCTCTTTCCTGTTTCCAGAAGGACCTCAAATATATAACCAAAGACCAACAACACTTTGTCATCCTCCCAGTCCACAGCCTGTTTATACCAGTGAGTCATTGTGCAGATTTTGCTACCACAAACCGTATCTACTATAATGATGAGCACACTCATTCTTGAGCAACATAAGCAATATATCCATCCACTCAGGTATCTGGTTATAATATTCACTTTCATTAGTTTATCTACAAATTACTGATGGTTTCAATTGGATTGAACAATAAGGTGAACAGATTTGTAGATGCTTGTTTGTCGTTGAATCATATCTTAGAAGTAAAATTGATATATCATTTTACACGAGATAATGAGAGACATATCAAAAAAAAAAAAAAAAGTGATCCGACCACCAAAGGTCATGTGAGACATGGCAAATGATTTCACATTTTTAAAATGACTTGTCTGATCATAATATGATTTCAAAATAAGACAAATAATTATACTTTACTTTCAGGGTAAAGACAAAATGTAATTTGCTTTTTGTTCCAGAATGAAGGAGGACAGGGTATAAGAATATGAGGAAAATAATGTGCTTTAAAGATGTTTGACCTCAAGAAAATGATTTATAAATTTTAGTTACCCCAAACTTTAGAAAACACATTTTTGTTTGTTTGACTATTGGAGGGGGTTGTTATGTTTTTTTTAATGTTCCAATATATAAATATTTTATACTTATAGCTTTGAATGCATTTAAAAGTTGGACTTATTATTAATCACACAGGTCACTCTGAAAACTTGTAGTGTTTTTATCTTGTCTTGTTATCAAGAAATTTTGTCCTTAATCATCTCATTAAAGATGATACAGCAAACTGCCTTGGAAAGTGGAGACAATAGGTGCCTCCTTACAGAGCCAAGGACATGTTCCTTATTGCCCAGCGTAGTAAGGGTAATGTTCTCCTCTAAATCAAAAGGCAGGTTTTCTTATTACCCGTTAGTACTTAGAACTTAGGTTAGGTTAGGTTTAGAACTTAGGTTCCCAAGATCAGTGCTTCTTAACCCAAATGCAACACAGGAGAGTGTGCAGATATTACATGACTCTTTCTGTGTCATGTTATGGGAGCTCGAATTTAGAGAAATAATGTAAAGGGCTAATAACATGGTGACAGTAATTTCTATGAGCAATAAACTGGACTTCATTTACTGTCTAGAAGTTTAATTTTCCAAATGTGCCCATGAAAGGGTGGGCTGATTTTTATTACCTTGTAAATAAGGTGAAATTTTAGGACTTTTACAGCACTTAAAATCAATAATTTAAAATAGGAAAATTTTAGGATTAGAGACACACAGAGTGAAGTAACAAAGGTGTCACTAAGGAAATATCATTAACATTCACAGGATGGAATAATGTGACTGGCTCCAAAGTTACATTTCAAATCAAAGAAATTCATGCAAATGATTTTTTTTCAGTAGTAAATGGTATATTGCATACACTGACTCCATACATTACTTTAAATTTAGAGCATTACTCTAAACAAAATTGTTTCATATCCTCCAATAGCCAATATATGATTAACAGAAGTTCCCTTTCACTTTTAACATAACGTGTTATAATTAAAATATAATAATTAATAACAAAGTATAAGATAAAAATATTTTATTACTGCTTCATGAACATATATGTAAGAAAAGTGGGCAGTGAAATGATAGTAATTTATATTCATCAGGCTTATTTACTGAGATACTGCATAATCTATAAATCTGATGTTAAGAAATATTAGACTATTATTATGAGATTTTTATAAAAACAAGACAAGCATTACAGAAATACAAATATATCTTTTTGACTCTGAATGTGAGTCCTTCAGAGTAGACATCCCTATTTTATATATGAACAAAGTGAGGCTCAGAAAGATTAAGTAAAAAAAAATATTGAAGTGATTTTCACATGAGGTAATGAAATTATGGCCTCAATTTTACAGCACCTAAGTTCTTAGATTGTATGTAACTAACACATATTTGCTTTTCCCTTTAGTGGGTGTAGGAACAAAATGTCATGCTGCTATCTGAGACCTACAGATCCTCTGCACCTATTGGACAAAGAGGTGAGTGACACTTTCCCTAGCCTAGCTAGAAAGCCCAGACTCTGGAAATATGGCACCACCAGAATCTGGTGTTTTTACAAGACTTGATCATGACAATGCAGAAGAAGCAGAAGGAAATGACCTTAAAAACAACTTCATGAACATAATTGAAGCCTTAAAAGAGGAAAATACAAAGCTCCTGTAAAGAAATAGAGAAAAGGACGAACAAAAAACTGGAAGATATCAACAAATCCCTTAAAGAAAATAAAGAAAACCAAGAGAAAGCAGTCAAACAGGTGAAGAAAACGTTTCAAGGTTTAAAAATTGAAATAGGAGCAATAAAGAAGACACAAAACGAAGGAATGCTGGAAATAGGAAATATGAAGAAACAAACTGGAACCACAGGTGAAATCATAACCAACAGAATTCCAAAGATGGGAGAATCTCTGGTGTGGAAGATTCAAGAGTGGAAATGAATACATCAGTCAAAGGAAACACTAAAACCAAAAAAGTCGTAACACAAAACATAAGGAAATATGGGACCCACAAAGACCAAACCTGAGAATAATAGGAGTAAAAGAATACCCAGCTCAAAGGCACAGACAATATATTCCCAACACAAGGGCACCTGTATATGTAAAAGAAACACTACTAAAGCTTAGCCCTCACACCAAATGTCACACACTATTAGTGGGAGACTTCAATACACTATTCTCACCATTGGATAGGTCAACTAGACAGAAACTTTACAGAGAAATAAGGGATCTAACAGATGTTATGACTCAAATGGATATATGCAGATATATAGAGACCTTCCTACCCAAACACAAAGTAATATATCTTTCATTCAGCACCCCATGGAACTTTCTCTAAAACGGACCACATACTGGACCATAGAGAAAACAGAGGGAGAGCAAAGAAGTGGATACCCTGATAAAGGGAACCATTGTGGGATTAGAGAGAAACCTGGTACTAGAGAACACTCAAGTACCTACAGGATAAGCCCAGTTAGGACTTCAAGCAATAGTGGAGAGGGTGCCTAGTCTGGCCTATTATCATATGAATGACCACCCTGACTGCCTTCATCCAGCAGCTGATAGAGGTAGATGCAGAGATCTATAGCTAAACACTGGTTAAGCTACTTGTCCAGCTAAAGAGATCAGAAACCCATGGAGTAGGCAGTACTGTGTTGTTGAGAGCTTTTGGACTCTGAAATAACAGCCGATTGACCTTGATGGAACAGATCTAGACCCCCTGAATGTAGTTGACAGTCAGAAGTCATGGGCAGTTTCTGGAACCTCTTGCAAATTGAACTAGAGTCTATCCCAGGTCCATGAACTGGCTCCTTGAAGCCCATGCCTAGAGGGAAAACACCTTTCTCAGCCTTGATACTTGGGTGAGCGACTCATCCCTACCTCAACTGGATGTGCCAGACTGAATTGACTCACCTTGGGATCCCTTGTCCTCTCTGGAGAGTGAATGGGAGAAGAAAGATGAGGGGGGAGTGAAGAAGTTGGACGAGAATTCAGAGCAGGTTCTGGAGAGGGAATAAAAAAAATTAATATAAAAAATAAAACAAATACAAAGAACCCTTTCCCTCCTTAAGTAAGTATCTAGGGTTAGTTTTGTATGCTTTTAAAAATTCAAGGCTTACTTAAAAAAAAAAAAGCTCAGAAGATTAAAACTGTGATGTAATTTAATATGCTAAGTAGCCCTTATGTGAACACCATGGCATTCAATATTCATTGACCCTCTCCTTTGGGCCTATGGTATATAACACTCCTATTATTTTTCTATTTCTTATTTCATTTTGGAAAAACTAACTTTTGGTTGTTGAAATAAGATGGAATAAGAGTGTCCTCTAATGCTCAGATATTTTAATGGTAGGGCCTCCTTTGGTAGAGCCTCTAGGGAGGTGGTATGTAATGGGTGGGGGGAGCTTCGAGGTTTCAAAAACCCACACTTGGTAGTTCTCTTTGCACTGTGGTTGTTGTCTCAACATGTGAACCCTCAGATATTGTGCCAGTACCGTGTCTGTCTGCCTAGTAACATGTTCCTATCATAATAGTTATAAACTAACCCTCTGATTCTGTAAACATGCCCCCAATAAAGTCTTCCTTTTATAAGGGGAAAAAAAAAACAAAACAGAGCAGAATGCCACAATGACTCAGAAGTGAGCCTACAAGTGAGTGTAGCCCAGACTCACAAGTGTATTCAGCTTCAGCACAGGCAATGTTATGAAAATGGGTTTCTGCTTCCTATACACCAAGCATAAGCACACAGGACAAGTAAGATGAAACATTTCTTACTTCAACATAACTTAAGTCAGGAGGAGGTTCTAGCGCAAGATGGCTGCATACAAGCACCTATGTGTGAAGTAGTGTCAGTGATGAGTCAGGTAAGTGAACCATATACTCTATTCCATACAGAAAGTGAGCAGAGAGCCTGGCATGTCAAAGTGTGGATAGAACAATAGAAAAGTGTGCATACACAGAATAACCAAGCAAAGGAAACAACTAGAACGTGGCTACAGCTCTGTGGCACTCTGTGTGTTAGAAGAAGTTAAAGTATTTCTTAGAAAGAGAGACTGGTTGTCCTATGCATAGAACAGGCCTCTGGTTCTGCAAAGCTTCCAGTTCAGTTGGGAGTTCTTGAAGGTAGATGGATGCTGAGAGATTGAAGAGATTTCAAGGATCTGTGAGGAGATGAGACTTACTTTATTCATTCTGCATGAAGGCAGATCGCTGTCAGCAGATATCCAGATACAAGCTGACCTGAAGAGATGTAGACACAGACAAAGTCAGACAGACAGACAGACAGACAGACAGACAGACAGACACAGAGAGAGAGAAAAGAGAGAGAGGAGAGAGAGAGAGAGAGACTAGTACAGACATACATATGCACAGATGCACAAGCACACATATACACTCAGAGGCATGGGCAGAGAGAGAGATTACAGATACACATATACAGACATATATACACACAGATGCATCAACATGCACATACACAAAAAGGCACAGGGATGCACCCCCCTCTTTCTCATTCACACACACACACACACACACACACACACACACACGCACACACACGCACACACGCACACGCGCGCGCACACACACACACGCACGCACACGCACATGCACACACACACACACGCACACACACACACACACACACGCACGCACACACACACACACACACACACACACACACACACACACACACACACACACTGAAAGCAGGAAAGGAAACTGTCTAAGAGGAGTGAGTGAATTGCCACAGGGGGAGGTGAGGTTGGACAGAAGATAAGGAAATGTGAGACATTGTGAGACATTGATTATTAGTGTCTGCATGAAAATGCTACAAGGAAAACTATCGTTTTGTAAGCAATTTTAAAATTTAATAAATAAAAATTCTGGGGAAAAGGAACTCATGATCTCAGCTCTATGGATAGATCACCCCCTGGAGATGTTATAAAGGATTAGCTTTTCTGTAACTGTTGTGTAGGAGAAAAATAGATATGATATTTGTTTTCCTAGTGTTTTACTGCTCTGGTCCAGTTTTTCAGATTTTCATTCTGTCTTAAATCAATCAGAAACTTGTAAGGCTAGGCTTGTGTGTAATTTACTTTTAATTTTCTCAGATATTAATACAGTGCTTATCATGAAATAGCTGGTAAGTATTCTGAAAATTAAATGGGAAAATAATCATATATGATACACACTAAACTGTGGAGATAAATTATAGGAAAATATGAAAAATAGGAAAGTATCTAATGATATTAAGATATTAACTTAAAAACACTAGAAACATTTGTTTCTATAACCAGAAACCATAGCATTTAACTCCCAAGTTTAAGAATAAAACAAATTTAAAATAATTTTTAAAAATGATTATTTTTTAGGATTCAAGATCTTAATAATTTTTTATTGTGTCTGTAAATGATGATGTGTACTGATTTATTTCATGCCTTTAAAACAGTCTTGGGGTGGAGTTCAGGGCTGGAAAGATATTTAGTGGTTAAGAGCCTTCTCTGATCTTACAGAGGACACACAATTCTTGTTTGCAACACCTGTATTAGGCAGCTCACAACAACCTGAAATTCTAGCCCCAGGGGATCTAACACCCCAGGCCAATAAAGACATACTTGCCTTAATTTACATGCATACTACAAATCTACATACGTAAAAATTGTAAAAATAAATCTTTAACAAAGGTTTGTATAGCAGTATTTGAACATATTTGTAATTCTTTACAAATTTTTACTCATGACCATAAGTACTATGGTGCTACGTAAATAATTGTCTAAGTCATGACAGATTGTAATTTGTGCCATAAATATATAAATAGTATGTTTTTCTGACTGTATATCATAAAATATAATTATAATATTATTATATTATAATATTATATTATAATTATAATACTGCCTTATACTAGTATCATGAGTGAGATATTAGTTACTGTTGAAAATTATGTAATTTGCTTTAGCATGTACACTTCCACACAGAATTAGTGTGTTGTGGTGTTGAGGTCAATGATTCTACTGACTGTGGTGTGATGACAATATAGAACTTATAAAATAATTATTTTTGTCATCTTAATACCAAACTTTCATTTGCCTTTCAATGTCTGTCTTTGTACTTCTTTTTAGATCACTATAACAAAATAAGATGTCAAGTAATATATCAGTGTGATATTAGAGATGATGACTTTTGTTAATTCAAATATATATATATACACACATATATATATCAGTTTTTACCTAGTTTTATTATTAAATTAGGACATATTGTAAATGTTTATCATTTAATATAAGTGCTGTGTGATTATTTAGTATATATTTTATTATAGGTTCTATATTTTGTACTACAGATTTAGTGTTTGACAGAAACTGATATGGATTGTACTCACTAGACTAGAGTATCATGGGTGAGACAGACATCCTAAAGAAAATTATGTACTTTTCTCTTAGCATGTATACTTTTGTACAGGATTATTAGGTTGTGGTGCTAAGGTCAATGGTTCTATTGATTGTGGCATTACAACTATGTAGAACCTATTCCACTTTGGGTTAAAGGCAATGTAGTGAACAGCAAATGCAAGGCTGAATTACTAGATTTTTATCAATTAGTCACTAACTGAGTTTTGTAGTACAAGATGTATTCTGTATTTATCCAGCTGCCTTGGGTACATTCTTCTGTCAACTATCAACTATTTTAGTAGCACAAACCAAGGCAATCTGTGAAATAAGCTGCAAGGAAGGTGCTATGCTATGTTATTACAAGTGAAAGGGTATTTCAGCTATAAATCATATGAATCTTCTGCAAAAGAAAAAAAAAACATTAATTAACACTGGTATTTATTGACTGTCTTAGGCAACCCATGTGAAATGGTCGTTGACCCCAAAAGACTAGGGACCCACACTTGTGAACCACTGGCTTAGAGGATCAGAAAAACCTTTCCAAATGAGACAGAGCTAGAGGCAGCCTATATTTTCAGAACAAAGATCAAATGTTCCAAGTTGAACTGATATTTTTTTCTAACACAAATATGTATCTAAATATACTTTTCACTTTCCACGCTATAGACTCTCCTCATAAGTATTTAAATTTCTGCTGCCTTACCTCTTCCTCCCTTTAGACCACGCTTAAATTGATTTTACCTTTATAGTTTTCACTGAAAGTTTGCTCATGTGTGAGTGGTTAAGTGGGGTTTGAACAAGAAAGGGCCCCCTGGATTGATATATTGCAATGCTTGGTGCAAGTATTTGAGAAGGATCGGGAGGTATGGCATTGTTAGTACCTGGCTTTTAAGTTTCAAAATCCCAGAATTGACCCAACTTCCCTTCCCTTCCTCCTCTTCCATCCTTGCAAGTGCATATGTATATCACATGTGTGCAAATTTACAGAGTTAAAAATAAGGCATCATATCTCCTGGTTCCTGCATCCCAGGGGGGTATAACCACCATGTGGGTGCTAGAAACTGAAACCCCATCTCCTAAGAAGTAGCAAGTGTTCTGAAACACTGAGACAGCCACAAAATACCAATTTTGACAACTTAGCTTGAAAACTCTGGAAGAAAATACAATTTAAGAAAATCTTGAAAATATTAAGTCATAGTATAGACAACTCATAGTGTAAAAATCTCAGGTGTACACCACACTACACATAAAAATAAGCTATTTTGACTTTGTAACAATTGTTTAGTTTGAAATTATGACTTTTCTGTTTTCATTTGACACCTATTGAAACATAAAAGGATTTTGGATTCTGCCTAATTTCTGTTTGTCAAATTTGTCCTATGAACATAAAAGGGAATATTATTACAGAACCATATACATGAAAAATATATTTTGGAAGATGTTCCCCTTTGAAAAATGTTTGAAAGTTTGTTTATCTTTTATCTGTTAATAAAATAGTTTATATTTATACATGTACAGATGATATTTTTTAAAAAGTATTTGAATACCAAAAAGTACATTATTAGAGGCAAAATTACTATTAAAGTTTGCTATTTTGTTAAAACACAATATAGAAATTTTGCCACCTTTCAATTCTTCATGAACTCATCCTGTAAATACTCATGCATTTTCATCAGAATTTGCTGCCACAACAATCAAAGGCTATTGCATGTTAGAAAAATTAAAGTAAAAACCAATAATATTAGCTTTTATAGCATTCAGAAATCTACTCACATTATAAAACTTCCAAATGGCTACTAAGCCTGTGATTTCTGAACCAGGTGTTATGTTTTCCCTTTGTTGAATTGTTTCTGAATTTTAATTTCAGAGTTCTAGCTGTTCTATTTCAGAATCACACTCAGAAGCGCTTCCAAAGCAATATCTTCTATTTCTTTACTTCTTTCTAGGCAAATTGATCAGTAGTGTTTTGAGGACTGGCTGTGTGCCCAGTTTCCAGAAATGCCAAAGACTTCTGTGCACCAAGTTAATTAAAATTGACTGCTTGTTTAGGGAGAAGAAACAGGCAGAATGCCGGATACCTTGAAAGACTGATTGAACAATTTAAGCAAACAGAATAACCTGCCTTCCATCTAAAGTATAAAAATACTTTATTATGTTGCTTTAGTTCAAATAAAAAGCCTTTGTAATGTTATTTTTTAATTGGAAAGTATGAAATATATACCTGAGTGAAAATGGAAATGCTGCATTGGTTATGAAAAACAACAAAAATATGATTTTCATAAAATCTATTAGACTTTTAGATGACCAATGTTTTAAGAAAATTGTTACTGCACTGACAAGCATATGGTAAATTTTTCACTACTGCCCATTCCAAAAGTCTATCCAATATTGAGTAATAGTTGTATAGGTGCATATATATTACATCAAGATTTTATTCTAGGGGTAGTGCACTAGGAAACAGTATATGGGTACATGTGTGTGTGTGTGTGTGAGAGAGAGAGAGAGACCAATTATCATCTAATTGGAAAGGAGGGGAAAATAGCCAGGGCAAGATATAAGTATATTTGCATTATGTATGAATTTGAATTTAAAATAACACACCATCAAGTGCTTACAAAAATCCAGATTCTATGGCAGTGAGAAAGCTGCTAGTTTAGGTACTCAGAGAATGGTCTTAATATTGAGTGATGAGTGAGCTGAGATTGATTTCATAAACAAAACACCTTTCAGAGGGGATTTAAGGCTGCTAAATTACAGTGTTTTCTAATTGACAGTATTGTGTACCAGTGCTTTTATATTTTCTCTACACATATACTCATGTACTTACTTCCTTTACAGATGGTTTTCCATAACGTACTATGACCTATCCAACCATTAGTTCTCAGGCCTGTAATGGAGCTAGACAAGTTTAATTTTTATTTATTGTTTTACATGGGACAAAATCCAATGAGAAAAATTGCTGATTACCCCTTCTTGAAACTATTGCACAAATGGACAGCCTTCCCAGGCCAGTCTTTATTGACTGCACAGAGTCCACAGCTTGCTAACACTGATAATGGCTTCACTCACTGGGTAGTATGCATAGTACTTTCCATTGCTATATAAGCTAGCCAGTGAACATGCATCTTCCATGTTGGTATCAGCTTTATTTCTTCATGTTCTTTGATTCAAGCTTGTGAAATCTTCACTAAGAGTTTCTTAGTGTAACTTGAGGCAAGATCATGTGCAAAGGCCAGGAATATTTAGGAGTCTATAGGTCCTTGCTGGCCAATAACTCCAAAATCATTAACTTGTTCCCAAAACTGGATTTTATTTACCATCAAATTTGTCCAATATCTGTTAAACATGTAAATGCTAAACATAAAAGTATAAGACACTGGAAACAAAATCTTTAAGACCTAACGTTGGGTAATGAGTTTCTAACCAAATGTTTAAGCATCATTTATAAAACCAAATAAAAACAATTGAACCTTAAAAATGTGTAGGTTTTTTTGGTGGCCATTTGTGAGAAAATTATAAACAAAGTGTGAAAAAAGTGTTCTTTCAATTTTTGGAAAATACACAAAGATCTCTTATACATGCCTCCAATTTCTCTCCCATATCCCTCATCACTATTCATTCCCGTGTCACATGCTTTTATTCTTTTAATCATGTGAGTCCACTTAGAGTAGCCTATATATGTGTGAGGTGTAGTATTACGTACTGTAGCATGAATAACACCCTCGTGAGTATTTTTTCCATCCACTACGGGATTTTAGCTAGCTGCGTTCACAATTGCTGTGAGCTCACATGTAGAACAGTGATGTCATGTTCGAAAAACCCTGTGTCTCTTCAGCCACCTGCCACCTCTAGCTCTTCATATCACTATGCAACCACTTCCATGATGATCCTTCAAACTTAGGTGGATCTGGAGTTTCATTTAGCAAGCCACAATTTTCTTATTTTTTATGTGTTGACCAAATAGCAGACCCTATGTTAGTTGTGATTTACTGCAAAAAGAAAGTTTCTCTAAAGATGGTCGACGGTTTGTATTGATCTAAGGGTATAAAGTTGAAAACTTAGGGGGGAAGCTCTTGACTATTTAGATTTAGCAGAATACTACTTGTCTACATTTTGCCATTGGGCCCACAAATAAGTCAGCAACAGGATCCTCAATCTAGGAAGAGGGTTTGAAATGCAATCTGAAAATAGTTGGTTTTCACATTTATGCCACTGCCGCCCAATCGGAAACTCTTACTAGGAAAGTCGTTATTGCCCTCATAGTGGTCACAGCCGGTTAAGTCTATGCCCCCTGCTTTATGTATAACATTATAAAATCTGTTCACTAGGGATGAGGCTTCTGGCCATTACTAGCTTGACTTTTCAAGACTTATGACTCAAATATACAGTGTCTTCAATCAGATTCTATAGACCCTGAAACAATATAGGAAATCATCATTGTTCTTAGTTACCTTCTAGAACTTGGTAGTAAGACCATATTGCTGAAAATACCACATACTTGATAGCTTCCTTTAAGACTAAATATGCTAATGTGCGGATATTTTCAAACATAATAAAAACACTCAGAGATATCAGAGGACAGATACACCCCCTCTTTCTTTCTTTCTTTCTTTCTTTCTTTCTTTCTTTCTTTCTTTCTTTCTTTCTTTCTTTCTTTCTTTCTTTCTTTCTTTCTTTCTTTCTTTCTTTCTTTCTTTCTTTCTTTCTTTCTTTCTTTCTTTCTTTCTTTCTTTCTTTCTTTCTTTCCTTTCTTTTTTCCCCAGAGTTTTCTGTGTAACAGTCCTGGCTGTCCTGGAACTTGCTTTGAAGACCAGGCTGGCTTTGAACTCACAGAGATTCTCATGCCTCTGCTTCCCAAGTACTGAGACTAATAGTGTGAGCCACGGCTTAGTACCATATGTCTCAGAGTTCACATTAATCCCAGAGAAATGAAGAGCTGTCTCTCTCCAAAAGCCTTTAATGAAATGCACCAATAAATACAACAAATGAATTTCTTATTTATAAATTTTCAACTCTGTTATCCCTTCTTTGGTACTTATCTAGGAAAAGTTGATGTGTGTTATTCCAGTTTTCCACCTTGATTTGACCCCAACAATCTTATCATTGTTTCTCTTGCTCAAGGGTTTAATTATGCTAATTTTGAATACTGCAATTTTTATCTTTTGGTATGTGATTGTAATCTAACTACAATGTGTCTCTTTCCTAGCTCTAAACCCTCCCCTACCCTCCTTCAAATTCATCAACTCCTTTTTCATCAGTTGTTAATATATACATAAGTGTATACATATACTCCCAAACATAGCCTGTTCAGTCTATAAAATGTTTATGTGTATGTTTTCAGGGCTGAATAATTGATGTGTTCCTTCGTGGGGAGGACCACTTCTCCTGCTATCAGTTTAACTCAGTTATCTAAAGTTCGTCCTGTAGACTTGAGGCCCCTTGGGCTTTTCACCACCCAGTTTTGTATGTTCACTGCTGTCCTCCTTACTTAGTTCATGTTTGGGTAGTTATACTGGCAAGGCATTATGGGTATAGCTTCTGGTGTTACTAGGAGACTCATGTCATAGTTCCTTTTGCTCTTATAACATTCTGCAATGTCCCTAGACCTCAAGTGCAGTAGTATTTGGTAGATACATCCATTGGGTCTGGACTACAGAACTCTGCCTATTGATTGATTGGTTTTGGTGTTCTGAAGTGATCTCCCTGTGTTTCAAAGAGAAATTTTCCCAATGAGGGGGTCAAGACTTTGCTTATCTATGGGTATAAGGACAAAAGTTTAAATATTTTGGTAGGGATTATACCGCAACTGCCTAAGACCCAGGGGTGGAACATCCTACTCAATAGCTTTGCCCTTCTTCAGTGACATGAGGTAAAATGAACTGATTCAGCCTGTGTCCAATAAAACTTCTACCTGGCAGACATGCTAGTTCCAGTGGCTATACAGCACATTTTTTAATGTCTTTTCTCCAGTCACATATATAGATTTAAGTAAGGATCTAAAACCTAGATATTTAGTATGTCCTAAGTGAAGGAACCATTTAGGAAAAAAGCAAGCAAATGCATTTTCTTTAGGAATGCAATTTGAAAGTAAACATTTTTTGCTTATACTGAATAGAAAAATTTTCTGGCAAAATGTCCTTTATTCATAAACAGAAATAAATATCTTTGACATAGTATGTAGGAGATTATGTTGTTACATTGTAAATGATTGTCCCACCCACTGGTAAATAAAAAGCGCTGATTGGCCGAAGGCAGGCAGGAAGTATGGGTGGGGCTACCAGACTAAGAAAACTCTGAGAACAGGAAGCACAGAGCAGAATGCCAGAGAAAAGCCGGAAGAAGCAGAAGACAACTATGCTGCTCTAAGAAAAGGTACCGAGCCGCATGGCTGAACAGGATAAGAGTCATGGGTTAGATGAAGGGTAAAGAGTTAGCAAGTTATATGCCTGGGCTTTAGGCCGATCAGCCAAAAACTATTGTAAACATCTGTGTGTCTCTGCACATCTGTGGATCTGCGGGCCTAAACCTTGAGGTTAGGCCTGAAAGTCTGGGCCAGAAACCTCATACTATATATTATTATTCTAAAAGGGGATAATCTTCAGGAAATTTGACATTAGCATTCTGCTTTCCACTACTGATATTTATCCATGGAAGCAAGAAATTCTCCTTTATAATCTATGTCTCAAGGTTTTATCTGAGGGTGATCTCCCTGAAAACCATAAGCCAACACAGTTATGATCCATTGGAGTCAAGAAGAAAGTCCATTTCAGAACAGCTCAGTAGTTGGTGTGGGTTCAAACTCCAAAATCAGCTACCTGGTAGTTTATTTTTAGGCAGATTTAAGCACAGCACAGTTTAGAAAAAAAAAATCCTGGTTATAATTATCTCAATCCCATGTGCACATTAAAGCTTAATGCATGACTTTGTTGAAACTCTTTGTAAAATACGTGTGATATCTTTTATCAGATTTAATATAATCACACACACACAGATATTGTGAAGATATCCACCTTCACTCATGACCTTCTGCGTAAAAAATAGTTTGTAAATCTTTGTCTTTGAATAGACAACTGTGCACATTTAACAATCCTGTTTTCCTTAGTGTTCATCTGTGAGCACAGGATGCTTTGTGCATCCTACGCTAGTCAAAAGAAGGACCATGTAAGAATTAGGGCCAGTGTTTAATTACATGTAATTACCTCATTCAAGGCCCATTCAGAAGAACATGCATTTGTCCAAATTGTTGTGTTTTCCTATTGAGTAAAAGCAATGACTTGGGTAATAGTGTATCTTTAGCATCAGCAATTTACCCTCCATTCACATTCTTGGAACAACAGTTTGTTATCAAATATTTCCATTCTTTGGTACTGAAACATTCCCATTAGTTTGCAGTTAATGGTCTACTCACAAGGCAGTCATACCCGATCATCTCAGAAGTAGACAGAACTGATCATCACTTCACTGTTGTCCCAGTGACTGCTCACAACAGGTTTCTCAACATGTTTTTGCTGACATTTTTATAAGTGTTACTTAGCTCAGACAGAGCATGTCCTTCCTACTTCTTTGTTACTAAATATCACCTTCCTCACTAAGCTCTTCCAGACTCTCCTGGCCTTTTCCTTTGCCTACTACCGTGTTGTGAGAAATGTGTTTCCATAGACTGGGTGCTGTAATTTTCTCTTTATATACACCGAAGCAAACCTGGGTTTCCATTATAATCATGAATATGTGCTGTACATTTCTTTCTTAGAAGCACCTTAAGAGTTACAAGGGTCTGAAATGACACACATCAGGAAGGAGATGACTCAGAAGCCCCCGATACACACACACACACACACACACACACACACACACACACACACACACACACACACACACACACACGGTTATGCAAGCAATAAAGAATCTTGTGGAGCAGATAGATAACCTCAGTACTCTCAAGCAGTTTGTGCAGACAGCTATAGTGCCCCAGCTTTAATGAGTTGTTAGCCTTGCTGGGTGGGCATTTGATGATGTGGCTGTTTTGAATTGACCACTTTTATATTACTAACTCCTTACTCATACTCCTGTACATAACTCCAATAAACTCATTGTTTACAATTTTGGAATTTAATGCATTTTTATTTTTGTCTGTAATAAGTTTTACAAATGCATTAAATAGATACCTTTTTATATTTCTATGCTGTCCCAGGAACAGTAGTACCACATACACAAAGAGAGATAATATTTCTATATGTTAATATATACCAATATGTATATATGTATACTTTGTTTAGATCTTTAATAAACCTGTTCTTAGAATCTTATAATCAAATAATATGATTTTTAAATTTTAAATAGTAATTAATTAATTCTAGTTATAGTTAATTTTTGACAGGTTTACAATAGATTCTGACTCTGGTTTCTTGGCTATTTTGGTACTTACTATACTATATAGAGACCAGACTGCCCTTGAACTCACAGTGTTCCAATTGGGTCTGCCTTCCTAACAGGATTAAAGACATGGACTACCAGTGATCTATCCCATCACTTTGTAAACAAGATGAATATGATTATTTTTATAATAATATCATAACTGTCAAAGATTTGTGTTTATTTTGGTTTACTTCCATACAAATATTCCTTATGTTATCATGTTAAATATTATAAAATGTATGATATAATGAATTTACAATTTTAGTATGTTTTTCCTGTAAAACCCAAATCTATTCTGACACAAACTAGACCTGATTTCCTATTGATGTTTCAAACAGGCCTTTTAATTTTTTAATCTGCATTATTCCTTCAACGTAAACTTGACTAATGATGATATTATTGAAACAACACTCAAGTTTTGATACTTTTCAGATGTTAAAAAAAAACTCAAAAACTAATCAAATGTAGGACAACAAATTCATTAACATAAAATAGATAAAATTTACTGTCATGTGTGAACACATTGTAATGCAGCTCTGTATATAACCTAGATTATTTATTGAAAATTGCTTCTGTATGATGAATTATCTTCATCCTGGATAAAAACTAAACCACACATGCATTAAAGTTCATATATTCCATCTAAATCAACAGAGACTTCTTTAGAAGGAGCAGTTATGATGGTCATTGTTAACTGCCAGCCTCATGGAACATAGCCTCACTTGGAGATATGCATCTGAGCATGTCTGCAAGAAAGTACCCTGATTATATAAACATAGAGGTGGGAAGTGTCTACTGACTTGGCTTTTCTGCCTTTAAGGAGAAAGAACAACCCTCTGCTTCCTGTCTGCCAGGGTTCTGTCAGAAGAACAAAAAAAGAAACCATTTTTAGACCATCCAGATTATATGTAATAAGGACATTTAAAACAATGGAATACATTAAAATTCATAGAAAAATTTATGTGTTTCTCTGTTCCCTTTTTTTATAGCTTATATAATTTTGTCATGTATTCACCTGACAACATATGATATTTTACAAAAGCCATGAGGATTTCCTAAGTACTTTCCAAGGATCATAACACAGATTTGGTTCCATTGCCCCTTGGAGAGAAAAGAAAGATCACAGTTGATTGTAATATGGAATATAAAAATTCCTTCCATTTTTGAAATTTAGAGTTATAGGAGAGGTAGATTTGAATTTGAAATAATTTAAAGGAATTTCTATGAATAAATATAGAGCACTCATTGTATTTAGGGAAAGATAGTGATCAGTACTAGTAGAGAGCAATCAGGTTTATGTACTAAGAGACAAGGCTAAAATATTTTAACTCAAGAGCCATGGACATCATTAAAGTACTTTGAAGTAATACAATGACAATATATAAAGATTTTGCTATGTAGAACAAGACGAGGGAAAAGTATAAATTTAGAGCAGTAAAGAGGACACTGAAATAAAGAATATAGAAAGTGATAAATAATAATGGAAAAAGTAACTAAGAAAGAAAAATCAGCAAATTATATTTTAATTAATTAATTTGTTGTTGTTGTTTGTCAAGACGAGGTTTCTTTGTGTAGCCTTTAGCCATCCTGAAATTCGCTCTGTAGAACAGGCTGGCCTCAGACTCAGAGAGATCAGCCTGACTTTGCCTCTCACGTCCTGGGATTAAAGGAGTATGCCACTATTATCTGCCTTTAATTCCTAAGAATTTAAATTAATGAAAAATAGATGATCAGGGAAAATAGTAAAGTGTTCTCTAAGGGTGGCATGTGTAAAACAGACGACAAAAAATTTCTGAAATTGATGACAATGGCTTCACTGGCATTCTGTGCTGCTCTGCATCTCCTTGGTTATCTCTAGCTGCTGTATCTATCACAGTAAACTCACAAGACTCTTTACACATAGTGATTCCAGAATGTCAACGTTTCTTTCTTAGGGAATTTATACGCAGAAGAGAACAGCGCTGTACTGGTGGCCCTCCTCAGCTCCAAGTCAAAGGTGTCCTAGCATAAAATCTCTGTGAACATACGTAGTTCTCCATTCTATTGGGCTCTTAATCGTGGCTTTCCAGGCCTATAGGCCAGAGTCAGATACAGAATGTCTAAAAAGGGCATGCCATTATGGTTTGGTATTATTTTAGTTACTCTGTCATCATCTACAATAATGCAGTAATGTAATTTATGAGCTCCTAGGCACACAGGAACAATGTCACCTGAACAGACTGACTGGTCTTGAGTTACAAGATGATGTGGTCAGCAACATTCTGTGTGCTTAGAAGCTACATGCGATTCTTAGAGAATTGAATTACTAGACTGAACATTGTCCCTACTGGCTGATGGTGATATCATTCTTGACAACACCTCTATCGGGATACAACAGGTACTCTGGTATTCATTGTGCATTGAGCATTTCTTTTCTAGTGCTCCTCATCATAAGCTAATACCAACAATAGAAGGCAACACTGCTTCCATAGCAACAACGGAAAGTAGACCTTGTAGACATTGATAAGGGCCTATACAGCAACAATATTGAGCAGCAGTACCATCTCCTGCTGCAGTACCATCTCCCGCCAGGCATCAATAATCAGACACAGGAAGAGATCGCTGTTGAGGCCTAATCTAGATCTTTGTTTCTATTTATAACCTGGATCTCTTCCTCTGCCTTGGCTTTCCTTTGTCCTTTGCAGCTGTTGTAGATCAACAGACAGAATCGGAACAATTCAGGCTCCTCTATTGCTCACCCCAAAATTTTTCTCAATAGATACGAAGCTACAAATCTGTTACTTGCATTAATTTGGAGCTTTATATTTGCAAATGTGTATCTCCATACTAGCATGACTGAACTGGAATAAGCCTTTGAGATGAAATTTACTCATGAATCTCTTATCTCATCTTAACACTGATAATGGTACCATGATGTGGGAATGTCTTTCTGTGTGTTATGAAATAAAGGAACTGTTTTGGCCTTTGGTGGACACCATAGGAAGGGTCATTGTAGGAGAAGGAGAGCAGAGTCATGATCCAGCTCCCCAAAGATGCAACATGTCCCAAAGTCGGACTTGCCTGGAGTGGATGTGCCAAGCTCAGCTGACTCACCTTGGGACTTCTTGCCCTTTCAGGGTAGGGAATATGCAGAAGGGGAGGGGCGAGGCTGAAGGCTGACTGGGAGGGATTGGGAGGAGGGAAGGGAAGGGGGAGCAGTGGGATACATAGATAAAAACGGCTTTTTTATTAAAAAAAAAAATAAAATGAAGAAAAATAAAGAAGCAACATGTAAGGTAACACAGGCGAGCCACGGGCCACGTGGCAGAACAGATTAATAGAAATGGGTTGAATTAAGATGAAAGAGCTAGCTAGCAATGTGCCTGAGCCATAGGCCAAACAGTATGTAAATTATATATGCATTTGAGTCATTTGGGACACCTCATCTGGACCTTGGGGCTAGGCTGTCTATGGGTCTGGACTGCTGGCTGGATGGGGCCAGAAACCTCTTTTTACAGTAGGAGTTGCTGATTTTGACCCTTTGTTCAAGATATCAGTTCTATTGATATGTTTAGTATACTTAGCCTCTCTTATTTAAAGTCTGTGGTTTGTTCTCTTTGAAGTTGAGATGTGAATATTGTGAATGAGAATGTCACAGTTTGATGAATCTGCATGACTATGGTCTGTTCAGGTTGACAATGGAAGGGCTTCTCCAAAAGCTGGTAAGCCTTTTTGAACTCACTGTCTATTCATTTTGTTCAGAAGCCAAGGCTAGGATTAGGTTTCCTTTCTTGTTCACATTCCGTGAAGAGCAATGTGTGCTACTACAGGCAATGAATTTGAAAGAGTTTGTACTAAGTATCAAAAATTTACATTCTACTCAGTGTGTGTCACTGTGGCCATTTCTGTGCCTTTGAGTGCAAGTGCATATGTGTGTGTGTGTTCATGTGCACTTATGTGCCTGTGTTGGTGTATGGATGTGAGTGCACATGTATGTGCCCCCGTGTGTGTGTGTGTGTGTGTGTGTGTGTGTGTGTGTGTGTATGTGTGTGTGTGTGTTTAAGAAAAGTCCTTTGAGATTCTTGGAATGTAATTTCCTCACTGAAACCCATTGTCTCTCTCTCTCTTTTTCTCTCCCTCTTGACTTTGGCATTATAGGATTGTATCCTATGAGAAGTATATTTATGAACACGTTCACAAGGTGCTAAGAAATGTCGGAAGATCACAGAAGAGGGCAATTGGAATTTAGAATCCTTTCATTTTGATTAGAAGAGACTACACAAACATGGCTAAAATCCATTTAACCCTGTTATCAATTACTAGGACAGAAAAAAAAAAAAAAAAACTACATTGGTTTAGAGAAAATCTTGATTTCAGCAGAATCCATTTACAATCCTCAAAGTGACACTGACTCCATTAGAGGCCAAGTGTAAGGAAATGATCAAGCTTAAGAGAAGTGCTTAAAGAGCCATAAGTCAGGAAGGGCTTGAAAGGGAGGGATTATTAAGGGTAAGTGTGTTAAGAAAAAGAGGTGAGAAACCTCGACAGGGGACAAGATAGTTATCACTACTTTAAGGGACAAATCATTACTTTAGGAGAGGGATTTAATTTGTTCCTAAATAAAACACAATTGATTTTCGTTTTCATTTTGTAAGTTTTATTTTCCTATTGAAATTCGAAGCTGGGGATCTAGGATGGTGTGAAGGATAAAAATGCTAAAGCCTCAAAATGACTTGAAATAGAAATTCACGACTATATTTTGTTTTGTGCAGCCATTAACACTGAAAAGGACAAGCCTGCAGACAATCTTCCATCTGATTTATGTTAAGTAAATCACAATTATGCTTGCAACACTGGAGAATTTTGTGAAGTAGAAAGAAATAATAGAAAAGAGATAAATCCAGGGAACTGTGTTTACCAAGCAGGTCTATTCAACTTAGTTATTTTTCTCATATAAGTAATTACTGATAATAGCCAAGTAATAGTATGAAAATCTTCAATGAAATACACACACACACACACACACACACACACATATCTTTCAATGATATTAAATGAGAATAAAGGATTGGATAGCTCTGTTCTAATTAAGTAGGAATGCTTTGGTCAACTTTAATTTTCAAACTGTAATAAGAGCCTTATGACTGCGCAATAGAAATATGCAGTATACAAACAGCAGATTAACACTAAGTCAGCAATTCCTATGGAGTTTGTGAAGTTCTATTTTTTTTCTTTTCCTTTTAAAATGACTTGTAGATGCCAGAAGATTCTACTAAATATTTTCATTTCCTGAATTTTACAATGAAATATCACTTGCTACATAATAGCTTGGGACCAAGATGAGAAAGTTTTATTAATAATAGAACATACAATTAGAAATTGAATAGAATTCATTAATGTGAATATGAATCATGCATTCTACTGTCAAGTTCTTTTGTTTCTAAGTGGGTGGAAACTTTGTTTCTCATAATTAATCATTTAATACACAGTGATAATGTGGCCTGCAATCTGTGGATTGTTTTATTTTTTTCTCTCAAATAACATTTTGTCATTTGTTTTATATACTGACCTCAGTTTCCTCTCTCTCCTCCTCCCTTCCCCAGATTCTGATCTACTCCCTTCCCCATCCATCCTCCTCTGTCTCCATTGTGAAAAAGGCAGGCCTTCCCTGGACTTGAACATAGCATGGCACTTCAACTTAAGGCAGGACTAAGCTCCTCCCCATTCCTGAAGCCTGGGGAAGGAATTGTGAATTATTTTTAATGACCCATCACTACCATTACTGCAGAAAGTTTTGTAATTTCTCAATAATACAAAGTTAGGCTCAGTGGAAAGTCAGGGGCTTCCCAAAACCTCTCCAATTGTTTAAAACTTACACGTGGGGAAAATCAATAAATCTTTGACCTTTTGTGATTGAATTACTAGTCCTTAGCAAAGCTCTCACATTTAAAGTGTGTGCTCTTCAGCTGGGCTTTCCATACATTTCAGACAGTGTTATGCTATACTCAAGGCCTGTCTATTCTTGTGGAAACACCAGGTACTTCACCCTAGAAGGAGCACCTTTTCACATGAAAGTCATCAATGAGCAGAACTATTGTCTTCATTATGAAATGCAACTTTCTAAGAGCCCTGTCCCAGCCAAGGTAGCAGGTGAATCTCTCAGACAGCATTGTAGCCCACACAGTCTACCTTCAGATCCCAAGCAACTTATGGAAATACAGGAATCAAGTTTTATTAATTTAATTTAATTTAATTTAATAAAATTTAATTAAATTTTTATGAAATTTACAAATACTCTACCTTGTAAACTTTGGACATTCCTCGTCTATTATTTTTTAAATTGTTATTACATTCCTAATTTTGTCATCTGCCCTGGCAATCTTATATTATTCTATTCCTCTGAAACATGCCCTCTGAAAACACTACTCCATAAAACTCCCAATTAGGAAAAAAAAAAAAAAAAAAGTCTTTCTGAGAAATCTTTTTTGTTTGGCTCTCCAACCAATTAGCAGTAGAGTTTGTTACCTAAGATTCATGTTTTTAATATCTCCTCACTTGCTCACGAGACAGTTCTTTGATACTTATTCCATTGACTCAAAATATCTTCTTGTTGTATGAGATTTCTGGCCAGGACTTTCTGGCCTAGCCTCCTAGCCCGGACTTTTTGGTCCAGTCTCCTGGTCTGGACTTTCAACCCCAAAGTCCCTCTGAAACACACAGATGTTTGTATTAATCATAAGCTGATTGACCTGGGGCCCAGGCATATAACTTGCTAGCTCTTGCTCTCAAACCAACCCATGATTTTTATCCTGTTCAGCCACGTGACTCGGTACCTTTTCTCAGAGCAGCATAGTTGTCCTCTGCATCTGCTTGCTTCTCTGGCATCTCTGTGGCATTTCTGCTCTGTTCTTCCTGTTCCCAGAGTTTTCTTACTCTGGTAGCCCCGCCCACACTTCCTGTTTACCTTTGGCCAATCAGCTCTTTTTATTAAACCAGAAGGTGGGACAATTATTTACAATGTAACAACATAGTCCCAGGACACCTTCTCTCTAGCAATGTGTTGAATTCTGCCACTTCTCAGCTCCTGAAAGTATTAAAGCTGGAGAGACCTACCATGCCCACGGATCAATATTATAAGCAATCTACAGAATCGATGCCATTCTTGTCAAATTCCAATACAATTCTACACGGAAATAACCAAAGGATTTTAAGGCTGGAATGGAACTAAAGCACGTAGTTCCCAAACACAGAATAAAAATGTCTGAGTACTATATTTTCTTAAGCCAGTCTGCTTTTTGATGTTTCCAATATTGTTTTCAAATCTTCTTCACTCTTACCAAGCCCCCACCTTCCCCTACTTACCTTCAATTTATCAATATATTAAAATGTTTACTAAATGTAGCGTCATTTTATTTTTGTTATAAAAAACAAATTATGCATCACATACTACATATCTATATATAACTATATTTTAATATCTCATTTACATGGACTTTCCAAGCCATTGCTGCCTTTTGCCCACAGCAGACTGCCCCCCAGCTTCCGTTAACTCTAATTTCATATGCAGTTAAAATTCTAACTAATTCTCTTTAAACTTCTGGAGTTATTTATGAATTTCTCTCACTGTTTCTTTTTATATATTATTCAAAATCAGTGGCAATTTGGTTTCTGGTATGAACAGTTTATTCAGCTGTTTACTAAAGTAACTACTTACTTATTTTAAATGATAGAAATATAGAAATTTCCATTAGTACTCAACTCTATTAACCTGTCAGTTCCTTAATACCCCATTAGATATTTTAATTCTAAAATTTAGATTCTCAGCCAACTTTACGGATCTATTATGTTAGAGAAAGTTCTAAAATATGACTATTTGTTTGAATTCTTTTAATCAAAACAGATAATTTATAATTAGCATTCTGGTATATATGTACTGAAGTTCCACATTTAATGGGTTTCTGTTGTCAGTGGTGACAGACCTGTAGCTGCCATAGATGTGCAATTGCATTATGCCCACATATCCTTCCTACATTAGAAAGAACAATGAGACTGAAATTAATTTAAGCCATCTAATTTACTAATCATCGTAATTCAGTCTGTCACATCTTAAATACTGTGAGAACCCCTACATTAATAAACAATTAAACAGACTAACACAAAGCTTTCCTTATAAGTTTTAGATATGTTATATAATTTATTGAGTAGCTATATCTAAGCTACATCTAAGAAGTACTGGTAGCACAGACTGTTATCCAGAATGACTGTGTGATATAATGGAATTTGTGACCTACTTACTGGCCTGGCATCATGTCTATCATAAACCCAGCAAAAGATCAGAATCTCAAAAGAATATATTTTATGTGATCACTTCCTAATCTTGTGAAATCTGGACATCTTAACAACTTCAGTAAAGGAGTAGCTGAAAGCCACATTATAGACTAAATAGAATTTATGTGGATATATAGAATTAGTAAAGATGAAACTAAGAAATGATTACATCTCACTTTAAGTGAACCTGTTTATATAAAAAACATTTTAAAAAATAAAGGAAAACAATAGGTAGGAAGTGAATAGAATGATCCAGAACTTATATGAGGAAATAGAAATTCTCTGTGACTCACATGAAGATTATGGCAGAGACCACTCAAGTAGACGAGTCCTCTAAACTCCCTTAGAGATTCCAGCAAAGAAATCTCGATAGAAACACCTTTTCCCAGAGCAACAGATATTGGGCTCTAACTAGAGTCTCATATAAATCCTTCTCCATGGAAGGGACTACTTACTTAAATTGTTTGATTAATCAGCCTCGTAGCCTACCACCCAAATGAGAGTTTGAATAAAATAATAAAATAAAATAAAAAGACAGCACAAAGTATTAGAGATTATAAGTTTCTAAGAAATAGAAGGATGAAGAGGAGGAGAGAGAAATTGTGGGCATAATGTCTTCTACTTCAATATATTGACTATTTGTATTTTTATTATTTTAATTATAAATTCTGTATTATAGTTATTTTTGCTTGCACTTATCATTCGTACTGTGATTATACATCTATGCTGTAACTTTTATCTCAAATGTAAAGGATGTCATATGTCTTTTCTTCCTCTAAATCCAAGAGATGGAATTTCCTCTAATGAGTTTCATACCTCTAACACACACTTTCCTTCACATTCTTATTTGATTTTTCCCTTTTCCCAGTCTCTTCTCAACTCAATAAATACTAACACTCTTAAGCCCTAAAATAAAGCCCACAAGCTACATGGCCCCCCCCTCAAGAGTGTAGATAGCCTGAATCTTACAGGGGACACACGGGAATAACATGTATCTTCTGCCGTCCACACTAAGAAAGCTGTCCAACTATACTGTGGTACCATAGTAGAATTTCTCCATGAAAACCAATAGAAGGAAAGGTTACATTCTAGAACACACACATAAACAACTAAGAAAGCAATGAGAAAAAAACACAAAAAAGAGAAAGAGAACAAAAGCCCTAACAAATCTACAAAACTCAACAAAGTTAACACAAGAAAAAAAAAAAAACAAGCAAACAAAAACACAAGAAGAAGCATCTCACCAGGAGACGCTAAGAAGCCAAAAGCTTTCCAACAGTGTAAAGCAAAGAAAAGAAGACAGCTGATATGCCAACTACAGCTTCAGAGTCCTTATGCAAAAGGATCAATTTCCATGCAGATGAATACGGATAACTCAATAGAAGAATGAGAGGTAGGTCATTCAAGGACCTAGACAGAAGTGTTTCCAAAATAATCATTGTGTGTAAGAATATTTTTTAAAGGCAGAAGAAAAATTCAGCATAAAAATTGAAACATTGTTAAACAGACTAGTAGAAATTCTGGAAATGAAAGGATAAATCATGCAAAAAAAAAAAACTGGTCAAAATAACAGAACTAATAAAGCACTGGCAGGCACATAATTTCAAGGCTGGAGACAATATATACATACACCAATTACAAAAACAAAAACCACACAAACAAAAACTAGCCACACAAAGATCAATGAACACGCCTAAAAAGTCCAAGAATCTAAACCTACCAATCCAAGGGGTAGAAGTGGTTAAGAGAAATCCTAAAAGATTTATATAATTTATTCAATGGAATTGTAGATGAGAATTTCCCCAAAGTAGGAAAAGGAACAGACTTCCAAATACAAATACTTAAACCGAGGATTGTCATAACCAGAGAAATTCTTCACAAGTCACAATCAAGATTCAAAAAATACAAAGAAAAATAAAATCCTACTAAACATTGTTGAAGGAAAAAATAACGGTAACTCAACTAACAGAAACAGAATCATCAGAAAATCCAGAAAAGCAATGGCTGATTATTTCAAGAACTGAAACTTATTGGCCAAGATCGACATATTCAGCAACAGTGAAGTTATCTCTCAACTTTGAGGAAGAAACAAGAATAGCTTAAGACAAATGTAGGTTAAAATAATACGTAGCAAACAAACTACCACTATAGAAATTGATTGTCATTATAGAACCTTCATCCAGCAACTGTTGGAAGCAGATGCAGAGATCCACAGCTAAGCACTGGGTCAAGCTCCCAGTCTAACAGAGGAGAGGGAGGAGGGATTATAAGATCATGATGAGGTACCAAAGAGACAGCTGACTCCAGCTATTAGGAGCTCACTAACTCTGAAATGACTACTAGGGAACCTGCATGGGACTGAACTGAGTCCACTGAATGTGGATGAGAGTGGAAGGGCATAGACAGTTTGTGGGACCTCTTGTAGTGAGACTAGAATGTATTCCTGGTGCATGAACTGGTTTCTTGGAGCCCATTCCATACAGAGGAACACCTAACTCAGCCTTATTACTGGGGGGAGGGACTCAGACCTACCTTAATTGGATATACAAGAATGCACTGACTCACCCTGGGAGTCCTTACCTTCTCTGAGGAATGGATATGGGAATGGGGTGAGGGAACCTGTGGGGGGAGGGGCTGGGAAGAGGAAGGAGGGGGAACAGTGTTGGGTATGCTAAAAATATAAATTAATTAAAAATACTGTACATAGAGAAATAAGAAAGATAATTTTATCCTTCGCAAGGCAGATAAGAATGGAACCCACAGAACATGGTTGAAGAAGGAAAAGCCAGGGAGGGATCCATCATATTCATTACATTGCAAAAAAACTATCCGTAATCAAACCAAACAGAACAACAAAGACAAATTTTAGGGAATACCAATCTTTCAACAATTACCTGAAATGTGAATGGCTTTAACTCACCAGTTAAATGGCCAGATCAATTAACTGACTGGTTTAAAAAAAAACAAGATCCAAGTATCTATTGTCTTCAACATGTAGCTATCAGAACCACACAGAAACCAGGAGTCAAATGCTGAGAAGCAGCCCATTAACGCAGAGGTTCTTGAACTTCCTTCTAAATGTACTTTCAAATTCTTTTATCAGTGATACTAAGATCCCAATGGGAAAGAAGCATTTAAAAATCATTTTTCTAAAAATTATTCACTTATCACTAGGAACTAAAAGCATGGTGGAACCCTTATATACCTATCCTCATTGTGTGATTTCACTTTATATGAAGAGACAGATTAAAATAGTCCTTAACGTTTTTGCTTGGGGAATTTTCTATCGCAGAAACAGCAACACTTTGTGAGACAGACCAATCCGATGAAAAATGAGGACGGTTAACCATGAGGTCAAAGTTTACTACGTGTAATGGACGTAATCAAGTGTCCACGCCACAGGTGTCTTGTGCAATGACATCAACAGATTAACAATGTAACGGACTATCGTGCAAGACAACACCACACCAGCTTGCAGGACTGCATCTGGGCCAATCAGTGGAACCACAATTTGATTAGGACTCATCAATTATGAATACCTCTTGACCTCTAATTCAACCGAAATTTAATTCTAGCATCCTAAACATGAGCTCAGAGTCATGGTACTCATTCATTCCCTTTCAACATGTTACAAAATGAATGGAATCCCCTGGTCTGCTCATTTCCCCATTCTTCTCTTTAACTTATCAGCATACAGTCGAGCCTAGACTGTTGAGGGCACTGATGCCAGAGAACTGCAAAACATCGATAAGTTTCAAGTATAGATTGTTATGAGTTTCATTATTATATTATATTCCCTGAGTTACTTTTTGAACATCAAATTGTGATGCAATTACATAGAATAGACAGCATGAAATATATCTATTAGCTGTGCAGTATACTAGTTTTTTTAAAAAAGTATTACTGCAACAGAATGCTATAAGTTTTAGAGTTTTTTTTCTTCTTATAAAACTGCAACTACATATTCACTAAACAGTACATTTCCCACTCACACAGCCCATGGATCAACAATTTTATTTTTTGCTTAAATGACACTGAAGGTTTTAGATAACTATGTTAAAACATATAATATTAATATTTATCAAACTGTCATATAATTTCATCAATATTTGGGATTTAATTCATGTCATAACTGTAAAACTATATGTGGATTGAAGCCTTTGTTACTATTTTGTTTTGACATCTGAATAAATTATTTTGAGATGTAAAGGTTAGAAAATCATCCACTTGATTATACACTTGTAATAGCATCCTTGACATCTACATAACATTCAGTATAATTAATATGGGATTACTTAATAATTTCATTAGGTATCTATTTACAAATTAGCAAGCTTGAAGGTCACTGAAGACGGACCTTCCCTCATAATTAGCTTTTGATGCAACCTTCTTTGTCTTTTAACATATTGCTTTTGTAAAAGAGGGGAGCAGCAATTGACCCTCAGAGTTTAATGCATCACATAGAAGCATAGCTCCAGATCACACAAAATGGAGAAAAGTAGACAGCTGGGCTTTATTGAAACCCATTTTGAATAGACAATTCTTCCTGGTAAGCAAGGCTATTTTTACAGATTTTATTAGTACTGTTTTCTCTTTCTTTAATTTCATTTAATCTACTCTGTAACATGATTTTGGTCAAAATAGCAGAATGTAAGTTATTTCTGGGGCCTATAGGGAGATATGATCTTACAAACTGCCATAAAGTTTACAGGATTACTAAATCTAGCATGAGGGTTTCTCTCAAAGAACAAAGGCATGCCAGGGTCCCCTCTCTTATGAATTAATCTAAGGGGACCAGTCAATCACCTGGTCAGGAGATAGTTGAGGTAAGGGGTCGCCAATCTGCCCAATCTGCTTTTTCTTTTTTCCCCCTTGTGTATGTATGTGGTATTTTTGTGCATGTGTAAAGCTAGGAGCTGACAGCTCTCTCTCTCTCTCTCTCTCTCTCTCTCTCTCTCTCTCTCTCTCTCTCTCTCTCTCTCTCTCTCTCTCTCTCTTTCTCTCTCCTGCTTTTCCTCCCTCCCTCTCCTCTCTCCCTCTTTCTCTCACTTTCCCCCTCCATTTCCCATTCCCTCACTGAATCTGGAACACTTGCTATTTTGAATAGACAGGTGACTGTTGAGTACCACTGGTCTACCTCTACTTGTTCCTCAGGATGCTGGTGACAGATCTATGCCATCATGCTGGCTTTTGAAACGGGCATGACCGATCTTAACATAGGTCTTCATATTTGGGAAGAAAGCAGTTTATTAAAATAGAACCCCACTGATGTTTTACTTTCAATGAACTCCTTTTAGTTACTTAGGCCCACCAGAAGAGTTCCTGCCCCTCTCTTTCATGAACATTTTTTTCCCTATATTGTTTGGCTAATCCTTGTTCACTTTTTACATTATCTCCTTAGTGTTAGCCACAAAACTTTTTGACTGTGTTCATGTAATATATTCTTAAACCACCTTATTTATTCCTATAAGTCATTTTCACTTTTAATTCCAACCATCTAGTTTATACTACATCTTTCTCTGTCGTGTACATTATCAACATAGCAATAACACCTATAATTCACATTACCATATCCCAAGAAGCTAACAATGTAACTTTTTGTTGAATAATTAATGAATAATTTGAATATTGAATGGATTAAATAATGAATGAGATTCAGACAAAGGCAGTCACTGTTTTAAATAAACTGTACTTAAGTTACAGTAAAAACACATTTCCTTGTGCTAATCTATTAAGATATAAAATATGAAGAATGAATTTATGTGACAATGTCTAGGGTGTTTTGAGATATCATTTGAGGTAAATGTATGCAATTGAATAGAAACACAAATCACCAGAACTTTCAACTCTACAAGCATTAAATCTAATTATGGATTTGTCACTAATGCAAGACTGAGACGATGTGCTCACAAATTATTTATGTCTGCCTCTAATTCCTAATATTTTCTTGAAAAAAGTATTTATGTGGCAAATAAATATAAGTAGTAGTACCATGACAGAGAAGCAAGTACAAATTCTCATGTAGTGGCAAAGGCCTGGTCTTATTTTACAAAGGAATCTTGATAATTTCTGAGTACATGTTTTCTTTTTTTATTTTATTATTTTTTATAAAAAATGTGTTTTTAATCTATGTAGCCCTTGTTCCCCCTCCCTTTCCTCCTCCCAATCCTTCCCAGTCAGCCTTCAGCCTCTCCTCTCCTCAACCACCCATCCCCTCCCCCAAAAGGGCAAGAAGTTTCAAGGTGGGTCAGCTCAGCATGGCACATCTATTCCTGGCAGGACTAGTACATGTTTTCTATACTTTATGTCACCTATAACTTTCACTCAGCCTCAACAACTTCCTGAGGAATACATGTTAACTCTATGTTTCACAAGCATAGCTTAAGTGACATGATGTATTTTTGGCCAGTCTGATTTGTATTGCTGGATTTTCTACATGCTTCCTCTCGGTTTGACAATCTTTTCCATTGCTATTTGCGTGCTAGCTACTTCAGAAATAATTTTTAAAGTATGTATTTCATCTACTTTACATGTGTCTGCCTGAGCATATGCATGTGCACAACATATATGTGGAAGCCTGCTGAGGTCAAAAGTGTGCATCAGATCTCCTGGAACCACACTTACAGATGGTTGTGAGCAGCAAAACAGGTGCTAAAAATAAAACCTGGGTCATTGATAAAAGCAGCAAGTGCTTTTGACGGCCTAGTCATCTCTCCACTCGCATATATGCCTATCTATTCTATATAGCATTTGGTATTATGTATCTTGTTTGCATTCCATTTACAGATCTTGTATAGAGTTTCATTTACATGCTTAGCATATCACCAATAATTACCCACCGTGAATGAGACACATATATAGACATACAGCTATGACACCAGGCATGACAGAGAGTCACACTGAAGTTGAGTAAATGTCATAAATTATGATTTCAGAACAGAGATTCTTAGGTTGATTTGTTTGGGGTGATTCATTGATAAATGCGGGTAGTTCATTGATCCCTAAACACATTCTTACTTGATAAGGTCAGAGCACCAAAGGAAGGGCTAACACAAGCAAACAGACTCTAGAGTTTGTTAGAGTACTTCCTTGGAAGTTCATAACATTTGCTTCTAAGTATCTTGAGAAAAAGCAGTTGGTTTGACGATAAATCGCTGCCTTGGAAAAACTTCTTTCTTAAGAGTGCTATCTGGGAATGCAGAGGTATTCTAAGCAAGTTATAGAAATCAAAGATGCTCAAGAGTCATGACTTCATACAAAGAGATAAGGGGTGATATTAACACCAAAGACTGGCCTTTTTCTTGTGAGCTTTGTGGGCCTTCCATTCCCTGCAGTGCTAGATGGAGGTGGAAGGAGTTGCACCTATACCCTATTTATTTATGTTCTGCTCATGGAATGGTTCATGTATGCAGACATTCCTGTGTGGTTCCTGCAGGGAAAAATGCAGAGCCTGGGAAGGATGTCAAGGTGGAACTATTTTCTCCAGGCATGATGTAGACAATTGGCAGGATGGAGGCAGCTGTGAAATGTTTGTTGTTTGGGAGCTTAGAAATGCATTACCTAAAATAACTTCTTTCTGTTATTTCTACATATGCATTTAAATAAGTCAGAGTATCTAAATCCTATTTCTACTCTTATGTATTATAATAACACCAAATAAAGAGAAAATAAAAGGCAGTGATGAATAGAATATTGCTCTAATTTGAAATCAAAATACCTTGCAAAGTAAGTATTATTGTTGCTACACAAGAAGAAAACCTTTAATATTCCAATTTACTTGACTTTCATAGTATTACATTCTTTAAAGTTTACATACTAGAGGAGACAAGAACCAGCATCCCAGAATTAAATATATCTTTTATTTTTCTATATTTATTATTTTTATTTGTATGTTTTATCTATATTTATCTGTATATGTTACCACATGTATATACGTGTGAATGTTTGTAGGAGGATTAGGTTGTTCCATTGTAAATAATTGTCCTGCCTATGAGTTTAATAAAAAGCGCTGATTGCCAACAGCAGACAGGAAGTGTGGGTGGGGCTACCAGATTAAGAAGACTCTAGGAACAGGCAGAACAGAGCAGAATGCCAGAGAGAAGCCAAAAGAGACAGAGGACAACTATGCTGCTCTGAGAAAAGGTACCGAGCCACATGACTGAACAGGATAAAAGTCATGGGTTAGATTGAGGGTAAAGAGTTAGCAAGTTATATGCCTGGGCCTTAGGCTGATCAGCCTAAAATTAATGTAAGCATCTGTGTGTCTCAGCAGGTCTGTGGGTCTGTGGGCCTAAACCTTGAGGCTAGGCCTGAAAGTCCAGGTCAGATACCTCATACTATAAATGTTAGTGCCTGCAGAGGCCATATGAGAAGCATTGGGTCTCTGATACCCAGATTTAAAGGTGGTTATAGGCCATTTATATGGGAACTTGTCTCTCATCCTTTGCAAAAGCAGCAAGCACTTTTAAATACATACCATCTCTCCTGCCCTAGAACAATATTTTAATAATAACCTTTGTATTTCAAGAAAATTAACCAAAAATGGCATGCTAAATAAGAGATGATATATATATTTTATTCCTAGGGTTATTTCTCAAATTCTTATTTGAAAATGTGATTAGTCTTCCCACTTAGCCATGACAGGGCTCAGGTGTTCTTGGTAGTTCAGCTGACATATATTTCCTTGCTTCCTGAAGACTTCTTTGTTATATGCCAAAAATGAGAAATCTTAGATTTCTCTTGGAGGTCTTTTCTATGCATGGTACAAAGCACCATTTGCAAAACCTTAATAAGATAACATAACAATAAAAGGAACACCATCATGATTCTGGTACAACAACCTTTATGGAAAACATGCAGAATGTTCCTCATTATGGGTGACATATATGTTATTTAATCACAAAACAGATGATGCTTGGAAGCTGAGCTCTGAAAATTTCATTTCCTTAGATACGTTGTAGCTCTCAATATTCTTTGACATTCTTTGATAAAAGCAGTGAGTCATTAAACTTATTTGTAAGGATACACACAGCTCAACTTTGGCACTCCAGAGATCAAATCTTAAAAAAGAAATACAGATCTTGGATTTTCTGCTTATCATTTAAAAATAAGAAAATGTGGGAAGTGTCTGTACTTATCTTAACAAATGCCAAAGGGAGGATTGGCCTGGCCTTGTGTTGTATTATCCACTCAAGAGTATTTTGACTCTCTCTGGCTTACATCCTTGTTAGGGTGGACACATCTTCACTTCCAATATTCTTTTTTTTTCTCCTTTCTGTGTGGGCCATATGGGAAATCCATGGTAAGAAGTAAAGATGATAAATTTGTAAACTAGGCCCAGATAGTTATGATACTTAATGTGTAAAACAGAAACGTCCATTTAGGTGAATTTACTGATCATCCAGAATTTATATACCCACAAAAACTGAAGCCGTAAAGAACAACAGCAAATCCTGCAGAAGACTAACAGAATTGTACTCCAAATATTTTCCTGTAGCATTCTTTCCATACCTTTCCAAACTATACAGACATATTACTTTAAATGCAGCCATTCCCTTGAGGCAGTAGAATTAGCTTATGATAAATACTGGGGAAGAGGATTGTATAGAATCAACTGACTATAAGGTTGGAAAGCAGAGGAGTTCATCCTTTGTATAGACATTAGGCAAATACTGAAATATACAAACTGTTCCTTAGAGAACATTAAAGACTCATATAAGGTCAACCATTTAACAATCCCTTCAAAAACTTCAACATTTAAAAGACAGGTACGCGGAAACATCTCCAGGGAGAAAAGATCTGGGCTGGACATTTATGTTGCAAACTGTTGAAACGAATCATTGTTTCCGATTTCATTTTCTTGATAGTGATCAAATCAAGTTGCAGGAAGTCGAAATAAAAGTGTCACATGGGTTTGATGTCCATACTCCCTCAGAATAGTTCTTGGTGATTCATGTGTAACTCCGCAGTTCAGTTAAGAACACTTGCTGTTTTTCCAGAGAATCCAGTTTGATTCCTAGGACCACATTGCAGATCAAACCATTAATAGCTCCACTTTTACAGAATCTGACAGTCTTCAGGGCAGCAGACATGCTATCTTATACAGTCACACACACACACACACGCACACGCACACGCACACGCACACGCACACGCACACGCACACGCACACACACACACACACACACACACACACACACACACACACACACACAAATACCCATACTAACAAAATGAATGCAAAAAGGAGGGAGTTCTTACATTTGTGGTTTGCAAGTAGAACTATGAATATTCTAGCCACTGGCTTGTAATTGTATTTGTTAGCTGTCGAACCTCTCCATGAGTAACTTCTGAACCATGGGATCCTCTGAATGCACATGGAATTTCTGGTTATTTAACCATATTTGGTTCAGGTAAATTTACGGTAGTCAAAGCCTCTTCATGATTAAAATTGTTGTTAGCATCAATTTCTGCTTGTGTTTGTGCTTAAAACATTAAGCAAAACCACATACACACATATACTGCCACCAACAACAAAATTGTGTGTTTAAATCTTTGCTACTGATCTATTGAAACAAAGCAACACATAAAAACAACAAAATCAGCCTGTACCAGGTGAAGAAGAAAAGCATATGGAAACTGCAATTTAACTAACCTTAGTTTATATCCCAGATTATCATAAATGAGAAAACGGATGTCAGCAAGTCTTGGGCAGATCATACATATAGTGAACATCAGCAGCAGAGCCCTTTCTTATCTTTTGAGTCACAATAATTCTGTGGGTTTTTTTCTGACCCACAAGTGATTTAAAAATCTTGTTCTTTTGGTTTCAGTTGCTTCTACAATCCTTAAGTGTAAAAAGCTCAATTTTGAACAAATATATTTTTGTAACAAATGTGTATGTACACTGTTCACTCTTCACCTATTCCCTACACTCATGATCAAAGCTCATATGAACTCATAGAGACTGAGACATTATGCAAGCCTGAATAGATCTGCACCAGGTCACTGGCATATATATTTTGGCTTCCAGTTTAGTGGGGTTTTTATGTGGGACTCCTTAGTGCGCAAACAAGTGGGTCTTTCTTTCTTGTGCCTTCCCTTGGGCACATTTCCTTTTGTTTTGTTTTTTTCTCCAATTCCAATATGTCATTATTGGTTTGATTTTTGTGTTTATTTTATTTTTGTCTCTTGGAGGCCAGGTTGTTATCCAATCAGAGAGAAAAAAGGGGTAGATCCAGGTGGAAGGGGTATGGGAAAGAACTGCTTGAGTATAGGTTGAGAAAACATAATCAGGATATTTTATGTGAGAAACAATTATTTTCAACAAAAGAACAATGAAAGACCATAAATTTGAAGGGAGCTGAAAAGGGCATATGGGAGGGTTTGGAAGGAGGAAGAATAATAAAGATATGTTATAATTAAATTATAATCTCAAAGAAATGACATGCCATCAGTGCCTTATATTACATAAATAGTATTAAGGTATATTAGTAAGAACAATATTCTACAACCTGCCTATGCAGATATATACAGGTATTTGTATAAATCTATTATTTAAAACATCCCAAGTAACATTGTTGCACAATTCATACAGAATAACTGAAATCCAAATTGAAAAACAACATAATGGGAAAATTTCAACTAAAAGAGGCATTTTTTTAATTAAATGAACTACATCCATATACAGTTTATTAACTGTAGAAAAACCAAAGTGATGAAAATAATTTACTAAACTGTAGAAGAAATGTTGGGAAGGCTTGTCAGATGTTGGCATGTATGTGTGTGCATGCATTTTCTATGTACAGGCATGCACTTTAACTCAGCCTTTGGAATCTATACGTTTTATTTATGGACTTATTCTTCAAGCACTCCCATATATTTTCTTATATTTGATAGTTCTCATATTTTCTGGAGTTACTGTTATCTTAATTTCTATATATTTTTGTAAATATTCATCACTGATGAATGCATTCCGAAGTGTGTTATGCGTCATACACCCAGCCACTCAATCTGTCCTTCAGTCACCAAGAGGGTCTTGTGCTTTTCTTGGTTCATGCTGTGTGGCTCACTGTACAGGACTGCCAGGCAGCTGTCTCCCTCAGACTTTGTCTGTTGAACTGTTTCCCAGACAGCTTGTTCATTCTTTCTCTGATTGATTTTCCCGGAATCAATAAGTTATCAAAAGTAAATGAATAAATAAATAAGCAAGCAAATGCCCAGTGCTGGTTATGAGATACCTGCCCAGACTGTCAGAGTGCTTTTCAGAGATGCCACAAAGTAATACAGGGATTTCCCATTGCCTTTAGCTGTCCACAAATACTAGAGGCTAAGATTCTACTGTTATCATAAATATTGGTAACAGGACATGGAGAAAACAAGCTAGTGCTGAGCTATAAGCTTCTGGTCTGAGGGCTTGTTTAAATAGTGCTGAAAAGCAATGCAGCCAGCTGTTCAAGAATAACCATCAATAGTCTTATCCAGTTATGCACTTGAAAACAACAAAAAACCTAGATAGGCAAAATATACCCATATCATTATGGGTAATAGTGGTGTGGATGTTAAACTACTAGTCTCTTACTGGATTTGAGGCTTCCATGCCTAGTACAGTAAATCTGGCAAATAACTTAAAGCTGGGAGGTCACAGACCCTTGTGGAGTTCTTACTACTATTTATCCAAATGGACATGAAATAGAATTGCTTTCTATATAGTTATCCTTATATATATAGATAGTACAGATGGCACATCTTTCAGCCCTCTTCAGAAAAGAGAAGTTCTTTATTTTTGTTTTCTGTTTGTTTTGCAGATGGTAGTGGATAATACAGCTATTAAAACTTTGTTAAAGTATAAAGTTCTCAGCTCTAAATGCTCTAAATGGGGCATCTATATCATACCCCTGGCCTCAAGTCTCAGGAAATGTTGAAAAAGAAGAAGCAGAAGTAATGTATAAGCCAGAGATCATGAAAGCTGCCACAAAAGAGTGTCTTCTGAATATGAAAAGACAGTCATGCCTTTGAGCTCATAGTGGCTACAGTGGACCACACAAAATGTGAACAATATTATCAAAATATTCGGTAGTCTGCCATATAGGGTGGAGGGGCTCAGGAGACCCTATTAGCTAAGGGGATAATGATACTAGATGGCTAATGGAATAGGGTTGATCAGTTTTCTTCACATGTGAGGAGTCTAGTAGATTCCACAGGTTCCAGTAGATAGCTGCTATACACCCATGTGCACAGGGACAATATTCATGGGACTACGGTAAAGTAGTACATCATGAGTGAAAGCTACCAAGGGTGTTTAGAAGAAAAGAAAATAGTTGTGTCATATATGGTGTCGTATACAGTGTCCTTTGAAGACGCATCTTGGTGACCTAACTGCTTCCCTAGGCCCAACTCTTTAGGGCTTCACCACTTCCCATTTGTTCTCTGCAAATAAGAACCCAAGAGAAACTTTCCTGTTTCAAAGTACCAGAGCTAAGGTATTTGAAATAAATTGTTTCACCTGAGAATAACTTATAAAACAGTTTTTGGTGTGTTTATTTAGTTATGTTGGTTTGCCTTCATGAAATTAGTGAAAGAACATTTACTGATTTCTTGTGATAATGTAGTCATTCAGTTTAACATTACAAGATGATTAAGGTAATTTGCTTTAAAATAATAATAAAGCTAAATGTTGTTCCTCTAATTGATTTCTTATGCATATCTAAGGAAAAACAATATTCTACTTTCCTAAATTCCTCATGAATTTCTATGAGAAAAGGCATTCTCTTGAGAAGGTTGTAGGATCAGTCACAGTACAGTAATTCTAAACTTAAGCTTATGCTTAGCCAATTTAGTACTTAGATATTTGAGCCAATTATTTTTCGAATGTTAATTTTATGAAAGAACTAAAAAGAAACTATATAGTTACCTTTTTTAAGAACACTTTTTTGTTTAATATAATTAACAGTTCTAAAGTGCTTAAATGTTTAAATTAAACTGGATATTATTCTTGTTTGTATTAGCTATTTTTAGATATGCCAAATGTGTATATACATATATGTGTGCACATATGTATGTAAATTATATACGTGTATATATGAATTACTGAGTAACTTTGCATCGTAAATTATTTCAATAAATGTATGTCACATTAAATAATTTTATAATCTTAATTTTATGAAATGACAATTTTAAATGCTTCAGAGGTTAACTAAAATTATTACCATTTTATTTATTTTTGTCAAGCATCAAAATTTCATGAGGTCAAAGACAGTGTTAAGGAAAGTAAAATGTATTTGTGCATGTTTGTCTTTGAGAAGGGTCCTCTTGATCAATAATTTGTTAGTGGATATCTGTTACACAAGATAAAAATTTGCAAATTAAGATTAAATATTATATTTTTATAAGATGTTTTCTTTAGAGATCGTCTCAGTTGATAACTATTCTAAATAAGGTATCTGTAAAAAATTGTTTCAATTGGGCATCCTCCAGCATTCACATATAATACAAAATTTCTGGGCTGGATTTACCCCAAGATCTAGAGCAACAATTCCAAATAATCACACGGAAGGCTTATATTAATTTCACACTGATAGACATATTGCTAGCTGCTCTTTCATCTTTAACTCCATCTATTTCCATTAATCTGTCTATCTATGTGGCTTGGTAACTTTTCTCAGAGCAGCATGGTTGCCTTCTTTCCTCTGTGTCTGCTGGCGTCTCTGCTGGCATCTCCCCTGGCGTCTCTGACTCTTCCTCTTCCTGAGTTTTCTTAGTATGGTTTTCTGCCCACACTTCCTGTCTTCCTTCTGGCCAATCAGCTTTTTATTAAACTAGTAGGAGGGACAAATCCCAGTACATTTCCCCTTTTTTTTCTTTTTAAAACAAAAAGCCCAAATCTAATTTTCTTTGTATCATTTTTTTTTTTATCATTATCTATGACAACTTATAACCAACACTGTAAAAAAAGAACAAACATTCATAATCTATTTTGGGGGGAATGTGGGCATAGTTCTCTAGTCTACTTCCTACTGATTGGGGATGCTGGTAATCCCAGGGAAACCCAAAGGAATTAGGATTACTGAGAAATCTTGAGTACAGTAGTTTGTAAGGCTGGGTCATCTCAGCCAGTCTCTTTGAAGTTGTTTTGGATGCAGCGCTCAGAGGAAACTGCAACAGAGGTGTCAAAAAAAATAAAGACATGACAATAGCATACAATATCCAGACACTCTTTGTAATTTCCATGCTTACATGACAATAAATTTTTTACTCTATTTCTTTTTAAAAGACTTTCTCTATCCTTTTTCCTTTTTCTTTTCTCTCTAAGCCCTTGTAAATTTCTTTTAACACACTCTAAACCATTTAGAGGATTATAAAAATTTTTTTCTATTGTATATATCATATGTCTTCCATTCCTGACCACATCTTTGCTTGGCTAGGGTGGCTGACTCTCCCAAGATCCCTCTATTTCTTTCTGTTTCTGACCACACCTTTAATCTGCCAAGGTGTGGCTAAGGATTAAAGGCTTCACTAGGGTGGCTGGCTGGTTCCACCCAGCTCCTAGTCAAACTTCATAGGGTTTAGCTTTTTAGCAGAGGTACTGGCAGACACATTACCATCTGGGAAATTTTAGGGTTCATATAACCACCAAGAAAAACACTGCCATCTGCTTCCATTTAAGTATTTGGCAGAAAAACCTCTTACAATATTCACAAGTGTTTTGCTGATAACACTGAGTCAGGAAGCCTCTCTTAAAAAGCTGCACCTCTGCTTGCCTCCAGCAAACAGAGCTCGCCCATGAAAATGCTGCTCCTACTAAGAATCCTTCTTTGACTCTGTTCTCTTTTTACTTCTAAGAGCAGTAACTTAAAACTTTTTTTGCTAAATTAAGACTCCTGTGAGACTTCAGGAAGCAGCCTTGTTCCAGCTTAAGCTGCACTCCAAAAGGTTGACATTTTTTAGCTCAAGCTCTCATCCCACACAAGGGCATCCTTGTATTGGGGCTCACGTGAAAGACACAACTTGGAAGCTGTTCTTTTTTTGTGTGCTTTGATTCTGTGCTCTAGAACCCTTTAAAGCTTTCTAAAGCTTTAGATAGGTGTATGTGACCCACGTTGGACACCATTTGTAATAAGATATTTCTGGCCCAGACTAGCTCCAAGATATGGACCGGTAGTTCCAAAGTCCCAAAAAAACACACAAATGCTTACATTAATTTTATGCTGATTAACCTATGGCTTAGACATACTGCTAGCTAGCTCTTTCATCTTAACTCAATCTATTTCCATTAATCTGTTTAGCCACGTGGCTTAGTAGCCTTTCTCAGAGAAGCTGGTTATCTTCTTTCTTCTGTATCTGCTGGTGTCTCTGCTCTGCTCTTCCTGTTCCCAGAGTTTTCTCAGTCTCGTAGTCACCCACACTTCCTGTCTGCCTCCTGGCCAATCAGCTTTTATTAAACCAGCAGGAGGAACAAATCCCACTACATTCACATATATTTCTCACTGGCTTCAAGATAATGTTTACGAAAAACATCCATTAAATGCTTCTCAAACATAACATAAATATATTTGTATTTTTATGTGTAACATTGTGAAAATACATTAACTATGAATATTTTACAGGCTTTTTACACATATGTTAATGGTATATTTTAACTTTTGATCAGAGGTTATTGGCAGAGTCCTGGCTGCTGTTTTTAACTTTAGTGCTTTTTGTGTTGTTTTGTAGACCATATTTTGTGGTTTTGTGTTTAGGTTTTTAGCTTTATGATAAAGACAGTGAAGTAGACATCTGCCTCCTGGTCATTATACAGAGCCAATTTTCTGTGTACTCATGACTTAAATTTCCCAGGTCATTATAGTCCCTTTCTGTGATACTGGTGATCGTAACACCGCTCCAACAAAGTCCTACCAGGTCATGATGCTATCAAAGTGACAAGTGCACTCTAGTCCAGAAATCAGTTTAAATGTATGTGTTTTGTATTCATTTCTTTCAGTTCTGACCACAGTCATTTTTTAAATGTTTTATCCTTGTCCTTCTATGATTTTACTATAGGTTCTCCATCTCTGGTGCTGCAAAGCATGTCTTTTCATTGGAGAGAAATGTGAACTGGGGTTAAGATTTGTGTAAATCTACTGTTTTCCATAAGCTAGGAACTACAGCAGCAGAGGCTTCTACTGAGTCCACTTAGTGCAACTCTGATACCTGGATGTGGTCATTTGCATCCTATCTCTCCTATGTAAAGTTCGTCATTTCTGTTCTTATGAGAAAGGGGGAAGGGACCTTTATACATCATGGTGTTTCTTTTAGATGATGAAAGGCATCATTATTCATTCTATGTATTTATCAAAAGGAAAAACCATACTAAATGTTTATAGTATAAATTAATCAATATAAAAATAAATGATATTAATGGCAGACACATCTGTGTGCAATTACATCCATAGCAGAAGAGAAGGAGAAGAGTGTGATTGGTACCAACTTGAACCTCACAGCTTACAACTGAAGAAGCATTGAGCAGAAGAGGAATATTTATTTCTATTTCCTTTTCCTATTAAATCTTTTATGAAAAATAATACAATGTGAGTCATTTATTAAGAGGGAACCAATCAAAAGCCTCTATTTTGCTGAAGAATAGCAAAGACATACACAGTGAAATACAATATGATTTTTAAGTTTAACAAATTTAGCACAGCAGGGCCTGGGGAGGGTAGTATTTGTGTCAATGTTAGCTCAACAGAGAGCACAGACCATTGAAAATTCCCCAGTCTTCAGAAAAGACAAAGACATCCATCCCTTTTAGAATCTGGCTTCTAAGTGGATGGCTTTTATTTATACAGGAAAAAACTTTCCAAGTTAGTCTGAACTGCTAAAAATTCCTAAACAATATAAATATTGGAAAATATTAAAAATGAGACCAGCTGTCTCCTTCGGTATTCTGGTCACACATTAAAAAATGTACTTATGTTTGTGAATTTTTATTACCTGACTCACTCAAGAGATATTTGTTTGTACAAAATTCATCATGGATTAAAAAATAGGGGTACCTAAACAGGACTTTCCCTATAATCAAATGAAAAACCATCCTAACTGTCATCACAGAACTTAATCCAACAATGAATACAGGTGGAGGAGAGATTCATGGCTGAGCTCTGGGCTGAGCTCCTGGTCCAGCTGAGAGCAGTGGAAGAGTGTCTGTACGAGCAAGGGGATAGGGACTATGAGGAAAATTCTTACAGTGATGGCTAGCTGGAGCTTTGGGGAGCTCAAGAACAGACACTGGGGAACTATTGGGAAAAGGAGCCAGGCCCTCCAAAGGTAAACATCTGCCTGTTGGCATGGGCAGTGTGTGGAGCCTCGAGGCTTTGGATCACACTGTGTTCCTGTGCGTGGGCTGGCACCTTGGAGCCCATTCCCTGCAGAGGAACACCTATCCCAATCTTGATTTTGGGATGAGGAAATCGGACTTGCCTGGAGTGGATGTGCCAAGCTGAGCTGACCCACCTTGAGGCTTCTTGCCCTTTTGGGGGAGGGGATGGGTCCATGGGGAGGGGTGAGGCTGAGGGCTGACTGGGAGGGATTGAGAGGAGGGAAGGGAAGGGAGGGGAGCATAGGATACATGGATATAAAAGTCATTTTTTATTAAAAAGAATAAAATGATATGAAGCAAAAGTCCATACATGTGATAAAATAGCAGCCATTGAAAATGAGAAGGTGCAGTCTCGTTCTTGTGAGAATGAGTGGGTGTAAGAAGCACACAAGAGCATGATGTTCTAGGGCAAACCACTGAAAATCATATTGTTCTGCATGACACATATTTAAGTTAAGCATGATTAGTAAGGCTTTGTTCCTCTGAAGAGTAAATTCAAACCAGTGTCTAGTTGAAACTGATTGACATATCTGCTGCTTGCTGTTCCTCAAGTAATACCAGTTTGTTGGACACATATCTTAAATTTTAACTAGCTACTTTTTTCATCTAATAATTATAATCAGTGTGTCATAAAAGAATATTAGCTTCAGATTTATATTTTCGTAACTTTATTTGCGTTATCCTTTGGAGATAGCATAGCTTCCCTGGTGTTTTACCCAGATTGATACTATTTTTCAATCACTATATCCATGTGTGTGCATACTGATTCCTGAAGACATCATATTCTTGACTCACAGAACATGGAGAAATAAAACTAGTATCCATCAAGAAGCATCATCCCCAATGGATAGCTTTTAAGATAAATAGTACCTGAGAAAAAAAGTAATTAACTACCTTATCTAGCTGCTAACATATATTTATTAGTAATTTATTAATAATTAATAGCTTGGTAAGCCATGCCTATTGGTCCAACAGAGGCACAAATGTCATGGGGGGGTGTCATTCAGTTTTTATTTGGATATAAGGTATGTTTTAAACTCAAATTTGATCCAATATCAGAGCCAAAAAGCTGTACTAGAAAGGTCATAATCCCTAGGAAAGAACATAGTACACTTATGAGCCCAGTATTAAGATAAATCTTAATGGTTTATCATTTTACTCATGAATTAATTCACCTCTCAACTCTCACCAAAAAATCTTGTTTCTTTAGTGGATGCCCGACACAGAGACTCACAAGTAGTCAAAATGCAAACAATATGGAACTAAGTTTTCAGCTCTAAATAAGACATGTATATCACATCATCTCTTCTCAGTGTTCAGGAGTCACTGAAGTAGACAGGAAAGACACATTTAAATAACCAGAGATAATAGTTGAATACAAAGAAACAGTGTTTTCATGAACAGCATATCAGGTGCACCTATGAGTGTACAACTGTGTCTGCCTGCACAAGATTTATGTAACTGTAAAACAGTGTCTGAACATGGAGGGGAGGTAGATATGAAGCCCTGCCTTTAGTTGAAGAGCTCTTGCCAACTGACTACAGCTGGAAAAGGAGAGTCAGTTTTCTTCCAGGGTGTGGTCTCTGATAGTTCCATCATGCTCCAGCTGAAGGACAAATATCGGTGAGCTGATGAACAGCACAAATTAACTTTAATGGGTTTCTTGTTTGTTTGGTTGGTTTTGGTTCTGGGAGGAGATGACACTGTTAAATATAGTCAGAATTCATCCATAAAATTCTCAAAGAACTAATTCTTTTTTTACAAAAGAAAAAAAATGCTTATATAAACAAATAATAACATGAAAAATAGTAACAGATATTCATATATATATGAATGAGTCCAGTGGGAATTTGTTTCCATGAAAAATACATTTTGCCTAAAGTAAAATAAAAAATTATTTCTGTAAGTTATTATTTAAATATTCTTGGCATAATCAAACATAAATATAGCCAACTTACATTATATGCAAGCATATTTTAATGCCGACTAGGGTCTTTTAGAAGGACACATCTACTGAGTATTGAGTATTTCATTTGTACAGCTTTTACATGTATCCCCACAGCATTTGCTCTGCTTAATATAATGTGATATATATGATCTACTTCAAATCATTGTTTTCTAGGTCAGTTTTGGATGTTTGTTTAAAGACAAAATGAGTATTTGAATGTGTACACACACATGTGCATGTGCCTGAGGACACTTATAAAATACACTCTGAAGTATTTGGTCTAATAGTATATTATTAAAGTTAATAGACCTTGCCATTATATTATTTTTCTATAGAAAATAACATTTCTGGATAATTAAAATTCTCTTGGAAAATTTCTCCTATGTTCTCTGTTATCCTTCCAAGCTCTTCTTATACATATAGACAAACAACTTTCAAATTGTTCCAACTGTAAGAAACAGTAATGTTTTTCTTCTTGATAGAAAAAATATCCGCTGTCAAGGGACACAGAGTAAAATATATTATTAAAGACCCATTTCTGTGCAGACTATTTTTCCAGAGACAAGTTTTAGCCACAATTATATTGAAAAGAAGGCATTGATTTGAAAAATTGGTATCAAAGTTTGGTGTACACAAAGAGAATAAATATGTATAAGTCATATGTTTAGTCATGGTGAAAAGATCCAAAATTCATGTTTCTTTGTTAGACGCTTCCAAAGCTCATTAGTGTGGATGCCACTTGAGTTGTATGAACTTCAGCATTTGGAATGTTCACACTTTAAATTGCACATATTTGGCAAATTCCGATGAAGATTTAAGTTTTCTGCTGCAGCATTTCCTCCAATTTTATGAATCTACGACATCAGAAGGCCAAGATTACAATTTCACGTACTTGGCTCAAGTCTAAAAGTTTTAAATACTACTTAAAAGTGAGACTAGGAAATTGTCCTTTTAAAAATTCCATTTATGGTTTCTTAAACTTCTTCTCATACTGAATTGGGTCCTATGTAATCCAGGTTAGGATAGGCTTTGAGCCCCGCATCCAAAGGGAGTCAGAATCAGGAGCAACAGAGTTGAGCACCTCAGCATATATTTGAATACACAATCCAAATCACAACAACTGATGTACTGTACCTTCTTTGTTTCCGGTTCACATAATACAGAGATCAGTACAAATAATGAGAAGATTCTAGAATAACTTTCCTTGAAGATATTTGTGCTATCTGTTTTTTCTATTGCTATGATTAAATGTCTGCCACCAGCAACATAAGGAATGGAGGATTTGAATATCTCCTAGATATGAAATGATGGAAGAAGAGTAATGGCTGGTCATGTTAACACAGCAAAGATGAATACCGGTGCCCAGCTGGCCTTCTTTTATTTACCTAAAGGCCCATGGTAGAATGATGCCCATATTGATGTGGACTGATTCATAGCAGGGAACTAAGTCTAGATAGCTGCTCACACACAGGGCTAGAGAGGTTTGTCTCAGATGGCTCTGTTAGTTGGTACTATCATGAAATTTCTTCCACTTTTTAAACTGAAGCCATAAATCATATGTGATTTTGCAATCTATAGAAAAATGTATCTCCAAAGAACATTGATCTATACCTACACTTAATGATTCTTCTCCTTGGCAACTCAATTCATATTCCGGTCAGGTGAGGCAGTGGGCTTACCAGAGGTTTGAAGCACTTATGTAGTAAGAATTGTTTAGCTGCTGGCTGGTAACTCAACTGAGGTTCAAACTGGCATCCCACTTTTCCACAGTGTGTGTCTTTTCCTGTGTCTCTGATAATGGTTTGTGCTGCAATAACACAATAGTACAGAATCTAGGTAATTTGTAAAGGGCAGAAGTGTCTCACGGTTTGGAGGCTGAGAACTCTAACTTCAAGCTGTTGGCAAGAGGTGCTGTATGGTAAGGGCTGCTGTCTATACATAATAAAGGTGCTTAGTGGGTCCTCTAGGGAGGGTGCAATTAATCTCTCTCCACAGTAAAAGACATGTCAAATACTGTTCATGAGATCTCCTCCATAGTTAATAAAACCACAGGAACAGTGGAAGTATATCCATGGCTTAATCACACTTCAATTCTGACCTTTGAACACCAGGTCATCAGTCATTTGTTTTAACTCACTGATTTTGAAGACTGTGTGTTATCTGTGAAGACATCTATGAAGATAACGAACTTATTATCTATGAAGTTCTGTCCAAAGGTAAACAAATGTACAAAAAGAGAAAAAATAACCTCCTTGATTTAATGGGCTAAGGAATCTTTAAAGACAAAAGAGGAGTGAAGAATATCTTAACCACCTATGGGTAAACCATTGTGTATCGACATGATAAAAAACAACATTCTACTCTCCACATAAGAGACACAACGGCTCACACGAGGCACCCATCCACTGTAAGTAAACTCAAACACCATCTCACTTCCTTTCTGACAACGAGCTATTAAACACTTGAGAGTAGCTTAATTCAACCAATGTGATAAATTCCTGAATATATCTAGTAAATATTTTCCATTTGGTGGTGTATATTTTAGAAGCCGAACAAAACCAAACTCAGCTTTGTCATTTTGCATTAAACACTTTCTCTGTTCCCTTCCAGACACAATACTCCTTTGCCCCATCCCTTCCTCTAACTGTTAACATCGCATGAAAGTGATGTTACATGGGGGGAGGGGAAGACAGATTTTTAGCTGTCAAAACTTCTTGTATAAGAGGCAACACCCAGCCTTTGAGTCCTGCAATAGAAAAGAATTAACCTTTGCAAGAAGACAGTTATGAGTTAGAGTAAGGCTTTGAACTGACAGAATTAAAAGAAAAAAATTTCTAGCCCAGAGGTTCATAATAGTTGATTAAATTATTTAATACTTTAATATGACCTAGCACCAATGGACATATTAAGCCTTCAATAAATACATCATTATAGGTTATTTCACTTCCCTCCAGGACATCCTAAGAAATAAAAAATCTATAACAAAATCTTCATAATGAAATTTCAAAGAGAAGTGAAAAGTTGACATAATGTAATTTGAACCTCTATACTTGGAAACTTAAGGCAAAAATTAAATGTATTGACATGAGTTGTTTCACTTGGTGTTTCTGATGTATTTACTCTCATACCCACTCCATTGAGCCTGTATACTTCTATTTTGTTATTAATCAAAACACTAATATACATATAAAATTAATCATCTTAGTAACTCTTCTAGCATTTAGATATTTTTTTAGATTTTTGCTGATAGAAGTATGCATTATCCATTAACAAATCAGGCCAATTTATTCTATTATCTCTATGTTAAAACTTGTCAGTGCTTAAAAATATAGCACTGAAGAATGGAGAAATTATATTGCAAGCCATGTAAAGATGCATCAAATTTAAAAGAACACCTGCAATTTTACTCTATAGTTCTAACACCTGCTAAACAATGTGTCATAAGAGAATGCTATTTCCATAAAGCATCCATAAAATTGGTACATTCTCTCAGGTATCTATGGTGTGACAATGTACATTGTTATAACTCCTATTACTTCTGGCAATGCTGGTAAATGTGTTCAAGACTATAGAACTAGTTAAAAAGATCTTTTAAATGTAAGATAATATTTTTGCTAAACTACATGCCATTTTCATGAGAGATAAAACATGCAAACCTACAGGATAAATTGAAAATTTATATTTTCATTATTAAAGAGATAGTTTTGTCATTATCACCAATAGATTTTAAAGCTATGGGTTATGAACCCTCTGGTGGTTGAAAAACCCTTCTACAGAGGTTGCCTTCAACCATTGGAAAACACAGATATTTACATTACAATTCATAACAGTAGCAAACTTATATATTTGGGGGGTTGTCAATACGTGAAGAACTATTAAATGGTTGCAACATAGGAAGGCTGAGAAACACTTGACTTATTTATTGATTGGTTTTTATTTATTCTTCTGTAATATATTAAATCTCAAGCAGTTTCGCTTCTACCCTTTCCTTCCAGTTCCTCTCCCTAAGATCCACTTTTCCCCCTTTTCCCTTCATAAAAGAGCAGATCATATCACCCTAAATGGAAGCTAAACATGATTGGGTCTGGTAAGTACTTGGATGGGAGAATTGCTGATTTAAAAGATGTTTTTTATTGTGTGTGTGTGTGTGTGTGTGTGTGTGTGTGTGTGTGTATGTGTGTGTATGTGTGTATGTGTGTGTATATGTGTGTGTGTATGTGTGTGTATGTGTATGTGTGTGTGTATGTGTGTGTATGTGTATGTGTGTGTGTATGTGTGTGTATGTGTGTATGTGTGTGTATATGTGTGTGTATGTGTGTGTGTATGTGTGTATGTGTGTGTGTGTATGTGTGTGTGTATGTGTGTGTGTGTGTGTGTGTGTGTGTGTGTGTGACTCTGGAGACCAGTAGAGGGCATCAGATTTCCTGGAACTAGAGTTACAGGTAGTTTTGGGTCAGATGACATGGGCACTGGGAACTGAAGTCGATCCTCTGGAAGAGCAACAAGCACTCTTCCTTCACCGCTGAGCACTCTCTTCATCCTGTATTTTGAGTTATTTATAATGTCTTGCAGAGATGACAATGTCTACCGTGCCAGCATGAGTACCTGAGCTTGTACCCTGGCACCAAAGTGAAAGTCAGGAGCAGCAGCTCATGTCTGAAATGCCAGCACCAAGAAGTCTACAGGGGAGGGAGTGGACCCTTAAGGCTCATTGGCCAGCCAACCTATCCTAAAGGAATTGGTCAAAGTCAGTGAGACACCCTCATTAAAAAAGGATGGAGTGAAATAAAGGAAGACACTCAACATCAATCCTGGGCCTTCCAGAGTCATGTGTGTAGATATGAACACACAGCTGCACACATACGTGCACACACACACATAATCCAGTATATACTGTACACACACACATATACACACACACACATACACACATACACACACATACACACATAGACACGAGACTAAGAGCTAGACAATAAATATATATACATTATCTTCAAAACAGCCCCAGGCAAGATAATGTGTTATTCTACAATAGAGATGCCAAAGTTGTGATGGAAATTAGTGAAGCAAGCTACATGCAGAGCAGGCCTAAGAGGGCAGTGAGAAGCATGCAACGTTTCCTAGAAAGAGAATCCACATGGAGTGTAACCAGCACATCTGTTAAGTGTGCTGCCCCAAATTTTTGAATACCACATCATGCTATAATTATGCCACTGTTTGCTCCTAATATTAGGCATGAAGAATTAATATTTGTCCTTGCTTTTGGTCTTACGTCAGTATGGTATCCTCCCCTGACTCTCTCATCTCTCTCTCACTATATCAGAGGGGACCTTATACTAATAGATTTTAGCAAATCTGGGATATTTGAGAACTAGAAGATACTTGGAGATGGTGCTGCAAGGCAGACATGGAACTACAGACAGAATGTCACAGATGAATCTGCAATGACCCCTAGAGCTCCTGTGTTGTTTTGGTTTCCTGCTTAGAGTTTTTGGAAATAGTGAAAACTTGAATGATTTCCTAGTGGGAAATCTTAAGGACATCAGGGCATACTCTTTTGACGATTATGGATTCACATATCTTTCTTCCCTCTTGTTGTTCCAGGTCACAAGGCAAGTAATCTTGTTCAGACATGTCCTTGCCATAGTGCCCCACCACAAGCTCAAGCCAACAGGGACAACCAGTCATGAGCTTAAAATTCTAAAACTTCAACTAATGTAAACCCTCCTATGTATAATTAAAATATTTTTAGATTTTTACAGCACCAAAAGTCAAACACAATCCTTTTTTTTAAAACTTCTTGGCACCTCACTATGATGAGATATATATCAAGTAGAGAAAAACCTCTTTGATCTCACAAGGACACAGGTTTTCACCCACTGCAGTTTTCATGAGGTTGCAGCAATGTGGTAACACCTTTGGGCTTCAGTCTGAATCTGGCTTCCAGCTCTTGTCATTGCAAATGAAATCACTTCTTCCACCCAAGTCCCTACGTGTCAAAGACAGCCATAACTAGAAAGAAAAGTAAATCCTGCTGATGGTGATATTAGGTTTTCCGCATGAATCATAAATGTTCTCACATCTGGAGTGACAGTTTCCAGAGGTTCCAAAATTACTTTTTCTTTACTATTCAAAGGAATATTATCAATGCAAAAAAATACAGTTACCGAATGTACGAGAATTGGAAGTCAAAATTTTGACATGATTAAGAGCTACAGAATGAGTGTTGCTAACAGGTGTGAAAACAGCATTTATCACTCTGAATTCAGCCGTCAGGTTTGGGGTTGATCAGGTGCCTCATTGTTGAGTAGTAATTTGAAAGGAATAATGTGTTTTCTAAGCAATGGCCTTATATTTTCAATCAATTTTTAATAGAGAAGGAAATGGTATCTTTATACAGAATTTTTTAAGTCAGTGATGAATTATAAACAGACATGCTATTGATTCTGTTTGCACCACTCTGTTGGTAGAGAAAAGAGAAGGTAGTTTAGGAAATTATGCTAAAAGGAGATGGTTGAGTGAGAGCAACAGAGAGAGAGAAAAAAAAAAGACATTGATAGAGGGAGTCAGTATGGGGTTGGAAAGAGACCGGGTGCTAGGGAAACCTCCAAGAACTCACAGGATGTTCCTGAATAAGTCTCCAAACAATGGTGGAGGGGGTGCCTAAACAGGAGTTCCCCTATAATCAAATAAATAACCACCCTAAGTGTCATCACAGAACCTACATCCAACAATGAATAGAGGTAGAGACAGAAATCCATGTCTAAGCACTGAGCCGAGCTCCTGGTCCAGCTGAGAGCAGGGAATGAGAGTCTGTATGAGCAAGGGGATAGGGATTATGAGGAATATTCCCACAGTGGTGGCTGGCTGGAGCTCTGGGGAGCTCACTGAACCAAGAACAGCCACTGGGGAACCATCAGGAAAAGGAGTTAGGCCCTCTAGCCCTCCAAGGGTAGGCAACTGCTGATTACCATGGCCAGTATGTGGAGTCTCGAGGGGTGGAATCAGACTGTGTTCCTGTGCATAGGCTGGCACCTTGGAGCCCATTCCCTGCAGAGAAACACCTAACCCAGCTTGATTTTGGGGTGAGGAAATCAAACTTGCCTGGAGTGGATGTGCCAAGCTGAGCTGCCCTTTTGAGGAAGGGCATGGGGGGATGGGGAGCAGGGAGGCTGAAGGCTGGCTGGGAGGGACTGGGAGTAGGGAAGGGAAGGGGGGCAGGGGGATACATGGATAAAAAGACATTTTTTTTAAAAAAAATAAAAAATAATAAAATGAACACACACACACAAATCATTAAAGTAACTTAGAATCCAGGCACATTAGCTCCCTAGAAGAAGAGCCTGCTTGTCCTTTATACCTTTGAGACCAGGTACAAGCTCTCTAGATATGGAAGTCCTAGATGGCACCTTCCTGTTTGAATTGGTCATTTTTATCTGCGCTGAAAAGTGATGAGAAGTTTCTGCACGGCCGTTTAGACAAGCTCGCTTATCCAGGTAGTCTGGCTGACTCACTGCAGCGTCTTCTTCAGAGCTGGTTGTTCTACTTTTCACCCTTTGTCTTGAGTGCTTCCCTTAAACTGTAAAACGCAGTCTTGTCTGACTTCAATGATTTCCTCACCCAACCCAGCTTTCACACAGTTAAAGAGATAGAGCTTAGATTTGGTTTCCATCTTACACCAAAAGAATGTGATAGAAGATTTACCCATCTCTCCAAACAGCTAATACGCACTGTTTCCATGGAAAGGATGCCCACTAGCTTTTCATATGGATATTCACTTCAGTAGCATTTTAAACATTTCTTTCGAGAACTTTATCTTTACATTGGAAGGTGGTTCACTGGTCCAGGTGGCTGAACAATTTCCCCCACCTTATCAGCATGCCTTCCTTGCCAAGATGCATCAAAAGCGTTTTAATTAACATCATCATTTTGGAATGAACTTCTACATCTGAATACAAGTCATTATCCAGTTATGAGTTGACTTAGTTTAATAGCATGTTATATCAATAAGTATGGCCACAAAAGGAGAGGCATGGGTGGAAGAATGTCCAGTTGTTGGAGCAACCAGAACACATATGGTGATTGAGAGTGTCATTTCACATGGACCTTGGGCAAGGAGGTCTCCCAATAAGTAGAGATACAATATAAAGAATCACAGCATACTGCTGATTACAAATGATGGAGTGAGAGCCAAAAAGTTGAAGTAAATATTGCAAATGCTAACCAAAAGGATGCACATAAATAACAAGAATATGATGTCCTCACATGGTGAAGGTATGTTTGCTTGACACAGTGTGCCACTAGACTTCAATTTTAAAAGACAGAAACAAATTAAAAAATGGAATAAAATAAAGTTTATAATTACTCTTCCCATTCAAAATTAAGGAAAACCAACAAGACCTGAATTGGTATGCATTGGCTTTAAATATGTCAAGATTTATGTTTCTATTAACAAACAATGAACTCCACTGGTTTTTAGGCAAAAGGCCATGAAGCAATTACAGTTGAATATTATGATTACAGAACTTGGCTTAGGGAGGGAAATCATATTTACAGTGAAAATATTTCTCTTGTATTTATTGCTATTAATTGATTTATCAATTATGGAATGATTACAGATATGTTAAAACAGTGGTAATCCTGGAAAGTCACAGAACTATTAATTATATAGAACTGTGTAACAAATTGAGTTCTTCACAGTGTCTGTTACATATTAAACCCACCATAGGCTAGACACTAGACCCTCACTGAGCCAATGACCTTCCAGTTTATAAGTTGAATCACTTTCATATTAAAAATCCAAAGGTTTCACCATCTGCTATTTCAATAATTTCAATATATCATTTTAACATTAATTTGTAAATAGACTTCCTATTGATTCTGTTTCTTCTAATACTGACATTTTATAAAATAGTTAATAGAATTATATCTGGTTTGTAGAATATTCAACATAACCACGTAAAATTTTTATAATCTATATTGAATATTTAATAAAAGCTTGACATGTTAATAAATTTGTAATTCACAAGTTTACAATATCATGTTGGTTTTAAATTACCCTCAAAAATGACATAAAAATTTTCCCTTTGTTGTTTAAGAGAGTATTAGCCTACTCACTAAGGAAAAGAGATTGAACATTAAACACAGCTATTTGATAATTTTCACATTAACAGCATAGGCTAGGGTCATTTCATAAGATGGGAACTCAATAAAGAAAATGCCCCCACCAGACTGGCCTATGTGCAAACTTCTGGTGAAATTTCTGATGATAACTGATATGGAATGGCACAAGTCACTGCAAGCTGTTGGTGTTATAACTGGAATGATGGTACTGAGTGCCATATTAGGTCCTTGCTTAAGTTTCTGCCCTGATTTACCTAAATTATAGGCTTTGACTTTTAAGTGTAAGATGAATACATTCTTATATATCCAATTTTTTTGTCATAAATATTTTCATAAACGTTTTTCATACTACAAATTATAAATTAGAAGATAAGATTTTTACAATATTGATAATTTCCTAATTATTAATTTATTAATTACATTGGTGCTAGTTAAATAACCCAGCTTTTAAAAATATATTTCAAATAAAACTTGTTAATGTTGTGCTTCTTAAATTTTTGAGTCCTTCAAAATGTTGATCTTAAAATAGAAACATTGGCTTCTCGTTATTACTTTAGCATTTATGTCATTGCAATATGTTTAACTTGCTGAAATATATGAGTAAAATACCATAGAGCTGGTAATTCAGAAAACAGGAGCGTATCTTTTATCATCTTAAGTTGTTTATTGAGTATCAAGTTTACAGAGATAACCCATGTTAGGATCAATAGTGGAACAAAACAGCACAACACTATATCTAAGTGACTGACAGTGTAATGTAAATTTGTGACCCTTTCAAAAGCCAAGATCCTTGCAGCTTTCAAATATGAGTTCACAAATACCCCACTGCATGTAGACTGTTCCAGGATACATTGTCAGGCTTTCCTAACACCTTGCTTTCAAACAACCACTCATGAATAGCATATTTAGAAAACAGAAGTTCAGTCAATTATATTGCTTGATCAAATGTTGACCTTCCATACTAAAAAATAAAATTCATGACATAGCCTAGAAACAATTAGTAACAAAGTATATCTGACAATTTCTAAGATAAGAGTGTCAACTGGTTTCATCACAGAAGTGTGTAAAATGATTAACTGATCTGTCAGCCTGGTTTTATAATTTTAAATGTGTACATATATCAACACATCTCTTTGTACCCATAAATCTGCACAATTATAATTTGTCAGTTACAACAAGTACAAAGACAGCACAAATGTAGTTCATATTGAAATCAGTTTCATAGAAAAGATTATATATATTTGGAAGCTGTCAAGATTCCCATGGCAAGCACATATTTTCTATAATTCCAGGTTCTGTAGAATTTAATTATTGGTGACAAACACTGTTACTGTCTTTCCTTGAGTTTGGAGGCTAACTTCTTAAGAAATGTTCAATAAGAACAACCACAATTTGATACTTCTTTGTTTAATGATTTATACGTAAAAATTGACCACTCTGAAGTGTAATGTAGTACACTTTTTAAGGCAAATGGTATTTGGATAAAGCCGTCTGTCTTGGACTGTGTATACTGTGTTGATTACAGGACATAAAAATGATCAACAGTTATAAGTTGTTTAATTCTGTTTGCAGCTCCCAGTGAAGAATACAACTACGACATTTGACATTATTCTTGAAATGTGGAATGTGTGTGTGTGTGTGTGTGTGTGTGTGTGTGTGTGTGTGTGTGTGTGTTTGTGCATGTGTGTGTGAGTGCCTGTGTGTCTATCCACCCCATAGGCATCAGTAACTGAGAAACACAAAGCTCATCAAAATGATAATAGTAATTGTGACTTCGGAATGCCCACTCATGAAAAATGACTTCTCCATCTCTCCAAGGCTCAGGACCCATTAAATAACAATGAATGAGAATAACCAGAGAAAGTAGCAAAGCATTAGTAGGCCACTGACTTGTGGGTACGACATAGCAACTGCATTCTTGAACTCGCAACAGCTATTATTGGCAGTGAAGACCCTCACAATGGTATATGATGACATCCTGTCATGAAGAGAGGGGATATTCATATAGTTCTATTGTAAAAGACATACATAGATGTAGAACAAGGAATAATTGGAAAGAGAAAAATAATTCAGAATAAAAAGGGTTTATTTTGGTTGTTTTGTTTGAGGTATCTAGTACAAAACTGTATGCAAATATTAGGATCCATATACTTTTACTATGAGAAGCATATACACATGTACACATATATGTATCTATATGCATTATTATTATTACTAATCAATTTTTGTAATATATATTCTAAAGTCGTGTTGCACACTTATATTAAAAGTTTCTCTTAATTTTAGTTTGCCAATTATTGTAGCTCCAGATGAACTCAAGTTCTGTGAGATACCCTTTGTGTATTTCTCAAGACAAAAGCATAACTCCTCACCACTGTTACTGCATATACATCAATATAAGATAAACTATGAACAATCATTCTCTTTTAGACCTAAATACTTTTTAAAGAAATGGGTTTTTTTCAGAATAGATTAAAACTTATTTTTCAAAAGCAATGTAACAAACCTTTTTCTACATTAGCAAAGAAAAACTTATGCAGAAAGTATATCAATATTACTGCACATGCAAAACCATAAACTTACTTGTTCACTTTACTGACATTATAATTTGACTATTTTAGTTGAGATTAAATTTAATAATTATTTTATGATTTTTATAATTACATTTTATAATGTGAACACATAATTTAATTTAGGAATATGTATTTTATATTTCCAAATTTTTCAACATGGAAAACTTTTATTGTTATTTTAATGTTCATACATTTTCAAAAAAATAATGATATCAATAAAAAAATGCCCAGGGCCCAGACAGATTCCACACAGAATTCCATCATGCCTTCAATGAATAATTAAAACTAAGACTGTTCAAATTATTCCATGAAATAGAAACTGAAGGAACACTGAATAATTCTTATTGGCTACCATTACCCTGAAACCTAAACCACACAAGCACCCCAAGAAAGAAACAAAATTATAGACAAATATCTCTTATAAACAAGGATTCAAAGATTAAAGAAAAAAAAACCTTGCAGGTAGAATATAATAACACATCAAAAGATTGCCTACCATGAAAAATAACCACATGATGATATTGTTAGGTGCAGAAGAGGTCTTTGAAAAAACTTAACACTCTTTGATGATTAAAAAAAAAAAAGTTCTGGAGAAAATAGGCATACAGGGAACAGAGCACAATACAGTAAAGGTGATTGACAACATCTGCACAACTAACATCAACCCAAATGAAGAGAAACTCAAAACATTTTTATAAAATCAGGTACACAATAGAGATAGGATTAATGCTCACTCCATGAGATGTAACTGATCCCCAACATGATACTGGTGTGGTATTCAAAATCCTGAAACTAGAAATGTCAGGGACCGAAGTGAAAGCAAAACAATTTTATTTTGCTAAAGGAGCATAGCGATATGACTTCTAAAGGCTACACTCAACACCAAACTCAACCATCATCAGTGACACTTTCTCTTGTAGTGGATGTAAACTAACAAAAAATCCACAACTAAACAATATGCAGAAAGGGATAAACTTTGTATTCGTCAATCCTAAATGGAATGTCTATATAAATTCTCTTCCCTCGGGATGAGAGCTATGTGGAAGAGGAGGTTGAAAGATTGTAGAAGCCAGAGGAGATGGATGTCAACAAGGAAACATTGTCTTCCAGATAAAACAAGACCGATAAATATAAGAACTCATAGAAAATGTGGCGATATGCACAGTCTTTACAGATTCAAGCCAGGTGCATTATCAAAGCTAAGAGAGGAAAATAGACAGGCACTCCCATCCCTAACCAAGAAGTAATGTCCAATTGACATTTATTTGGAAAGAAAAAAAAAGTTTTTTCCAATGGAGTCTTTCTAGGCGTATGTGCCACACTTAAGAATAGGCCTTATGCCAGGATTAGATATTCAATACAAAATGAATTTGATGGTATTTTTGGAGACTTTTTTATTTAATAATACTTTGCCTGGGCATATTTTTGTCTTATTGATTTTTTTCATTGTATATTATGGTTTTTGATTTTGTGTTTTTATGTATTTTGCATGTGTGTATGCTTCTTGTACAGTTTCTTTAATTTTTTTAAAAAAAACTTAATTATTTATTCCTTTTGAGTTTGGTTGTTTTCTACATAGTGAGAGAAAGAAGTTGGGGAGTTGAAGATCACCTGGCAGGAGTTGGGGAAACAATAATCAGAATACATTGCATAAAATTAGTTTTCAAAAATTAATAAGTTTTAAAACATTAAATCATTAAGTAGTGGCTGAAAAGATGGTTCCATGTGTAAAGCTCCTGAGCACAAGTTTGAAGACTTAAGTTCAACTCCTGGATAAAACTTGCTATGAAAAGATAGAACTAAAGTTGTCCCTAAACTCCATAAAGTTGACCTCCGATTCTTCAGGGCAAACACACAAGCACTTACACTTACCATGTTTACAAACACATTAATTATGATGATGATATATAAAGAGATTAAAATAACAAGGCAAAGCTGAATTGACACTATTAAATAAATAGTATGATCAAATTGCATAAGAGCCATTGTTTAAGATATATAGAAAAGGGGTTGAACCTTAAAATAATGAAAATGTGAACCAACATAAAACACAAATAGTATATGAAATCAGAATTAAAAACAATGTAAGGTAACATTTATTCCAAATAATAGATTTTAAAAATAGGTCAACTGAATATTATTGTAAAATACAAAGTTTCAAAAGTTTCACTGTAATGTCAGACTATTGACAACCACTAAATTAATTTGTCTACTTTTGCCTCAACTTTAATTGTTCAATTAAATAATTTGAAAGAGTGAGCCAGCCTCTGTTCAATAATGAGGTATGGAGGGTTAGCTATTGTGCTCAGAGGAGGGGTTTTTCTTGACATCATTTCCAATAGCCATTGAAAATGTAGCTTTGTTTAAGCAGAGAAGCTGCTCCCTACGATCAATGGTCTAAGTGATGAAACTGTCACCAGGTTTAATGGATCCATAATCATATCAGAAGTAATTATGCTATCTTAATAACTTTCCCCAAACCATTTCTTCCTAGATCAAAGAAAATTAGGGTCATGGAGGAAAGAATGCTAAGTTCACACATGCATCATTTGCACAGTTGACGTGTTCAATGATGGGTCAAGAACAAAGTGAGAAGAATGTGTCATCACTCTTTGGACATGTAGGTGACACACAGCACTGAGAACAGACGTGATCCCGGTGCACGGATACCACAAAGACGACAAATGAGCAGAAGAGTCTCTTTAAAGGCACATTCTTTCTGTTAAAAGCCTGTTACTCTGTGTCTGTATAACTGAAAACCTTGCTTTACACGCTGTTCCTCTCTTTAGGTAATTCCACTGTGGGCTTTACTGCCAAAGAGAATTCATGGTTGTAACCTCTTGGTTATATAATAAGGACTTTGGATTTTATAATTGTTAAGGCAGATATGGTGATGACTTTTTGAAACAGAATTATAGTAAAATAAAATAAAGGCAAGGGTAACTTCCCTGGATAAAAGTTGTACAGCGCACAACATTTGCAAAGGAAGTAGGGAGTTAATAATTGACATATTGTGCATGCTGCATTAAATATAAATGATTTCAACAGTGATTTGCTAAATATGGCTTCCAGGACTATGTATTCAGGCCTCTAGTTCAATCGCAGAAAATAGAATTAAAGCATTATCAAAACTTATGGTTATAATACATTCAGAACCCTAAAGACAAGTGATCAAGTTCCTGAATGACCATTTTACCCTAAATCATATTTTCCTTTAGTCCTTCCATCCATCATGAGCAACGTGTCAGTTTGGACTGAAACATTAATTAACTCTACTAAGTATTAGGAGGTGGATATGTTTTAATAGGTAAAAATGTTGGTTTCCAAGTGAAAATCTGAGTGTAGATCTCCAAAATTCTTGCAAAACTGAGGACTATCTTATAATACCAGTGCTGTGGACATGGCAACAGGATGGTCTTTGGGGTAAAAAGTTGAAAAATTCCATACTCAGTGAGAGTTAATACCTCAAAACAAAGTAAAGTAAACAAAAGCAAAGCAAAATAGAAACCTGATTTTTTTTCTTCTGGGCACTATATGCACATAGACAAGCACACCAATACAGAAGTGCACATATGTATACCACACTTAAATTACTATTACTCCTTGTCAAATTCCAGATTGTAGGAAAATGAATTTCTTTTCATTTTTAAATGGCTGACCACATTTCATTTTTCTAAATAAGCATATATATAACATTTAAAGTAGTTTTGGATTCAACTGAAGTATGTATAAGATCAGTTCTATATAATTTGAATTGGAAAAAATGCATTATTTTAGCAATGTTATAACTTAAATATTTGTGTTTCCCAGTGTGGATATTCTTGGAGAGGAAGGTCTGGAGGGAATAATTTGATTAAAGGCTATCATAAGGTTATTGACCTCCAAACAAAAAGTGTCAAAGAGGCACATTTCATTTTTAAGCATGAAGAATCTAGGGGATGATCATGTGAATGCATAATAAGCAGATGGCCATCTCTAAGCTAAGAGGACAGTCTTTGTAAGAAATCAGACTGGTTATCACTTATACTGAATGTCTTTCCTTATGCTATGGATATCATTGGTTTATAATGAGGATGTTTCAGCCTATGGCAAGCTACCTTATAGACAGGCAGATAATCCAAGCTCAGATAAAGGTGAAGAGTCACAGAGAGAAGCTGCAAGCTTCTGCCCAAAGAAGCAAGACCTAAAGAAACACAGGAAAGAGACACGTGGTAATACAGAGATTGATGAAAATGGGTTAAGTTAAACAAGTAAGCCAGTAATGAGCCTGAATCATAAGCCAAACAGCTTGTAATTAATATATGCTTCTGAGTAATTATTGTATAACCAGCTGCAGGACAGTGGATTGGAGAGCTTTGTCTGGACCACGGGCTTGGCTTCATATCATTTTGGCTATGGAAAAATATAACATTTGTGTTCAAGACACCAATCTGTGCTGTTCATACATAGCTGTTCAAATAGAAGACAGATGGTAAATAAGAAATTTTGAAATTCACAATGTGTATGGTTTTCGTAAAACAAAAACATATATAATGTGGAAAAATAAGATAAAACTCGGTTCTTGAGCAGCATTTCCTGTAAGAGATACCATATTGAAAGGTTTCTAAAATACAAGTCAGTTAATATGTTAGGATGTTGATGGTAATCTCAAAAGGAGATCCATGTGGCTCATCAGGTGGGGACTGGATCACATAGAACATTCTAAAATCAGAAGAATGCCAGCTTCATTATAATATTAGTGAAGCATTTTTAGCAAGTTAAAGACGTAAAACAACATACCACTCATGTGATAAGTGGATCCAGACACCTGCTGAATTATATGAAGGGTCCCATCACATACCACCTGAAAAGAGGGTTTGATTGGACCAAGTGACAAGACATAATAAAATACCATTGGAAAATAAAGTTTAGGTTCATGGTAGAGGGCAATGGTGCTTTAAATTAATAAGAAACTATATATTAAAAACAAGTATCTAATAAACTGTTTTAACTAATTCTTATTTTCAGTCTTAAAGCAGAACCCTCTATTTTTAATTTTGTAGTAAAATACACATTTGATGTGGGCATAGACAAATCAATACATTTTACGTTAAGTTTAGAAAAAAATTGTCATAAGTATTTCACGGTGTTTTTACAGGGATGACATATGACACAGCACCTCAGTTTACCATTCTATAATATTTGGCAAATGATATAGACATGCTAAGAAGGCAAAATCCTCACTCTTATAGTTTTAGAAACAGACCAGGACATGAAAAAAAAAAATTAGCAGTCAAAGGAAGAAGAAAGATTGAAACTTTGAATAATGTAAAGTTAAAGTGTAATTTATACTTTAATAAGATGTGATCTCGGAAAGTATCAGTTTATGAATGAAGGAATAAGAATAGCCACTAGGTTTTCCGAAATCCATTTGAGGAGGATGAGATTTCTATAGACCTAACATGAGAAGATCTATACTAATTTTGAGGTCAATAAGTAATGGGAAAGAAGTAATGGCGTCATTAAACAATGAAAAATATCTTGCATAATTGAATATAGATTTAATTTTTCAATGGAGAAGGAAGACAGATGGCACTATTAAAGCAGCTTCAAAACTAAGATTTCCAAAATGAGGATGTATTACAGAAACCCGTAAGATGAGACGATGCTCTGCAAAAGGAGTCTGAGAAACTTACTTAAATTGTAGAGACAGGGACTCGTGGGTGAAACTTTGTGTTAAAGTTTTGATTGTCTTACGAAAATGATCGCTTGTACCAACGGCCTCCCCATATCCATCAAGACTAGAGAAGAACAATTAGTCCTTGACATGCTAGTATTTCCCATTAGAGCATGAGATAAGTGATACAGTAACAAGTTTACAAGGCCATCTCCGTATCTTGCATAACAGACCACTATATTTTCTTATGAGAGGAAGACAGTTATTTACAGGCGCATATGTAAACCCCCAAAATATATAACTACAAAGTCTCATTCCAATATAGAGGACAATCTCTTGGAAACTACATTATGCAATCTGTTTTCAACCAACATGTTAATAAAACATATAACCTAGTATCTTCCAAGAGTGTTTACAGCTAAAGGAAGGTATAATAGGCAAGGTTCTGGTCTACAGACCTTCCCTGGGAGTATCAATAGGCTCATCAGCATTATCATAAACCAGACTACCACTCTATCATTTTATTCTATTGCCATCGTGACTACAGGGCAAAGCCTAAGAATAGCATCTTATGAAAATATGTCATTATTTATTTAATAATACTTAGTAATATTTATTATTTAACAAGTTTTCTGGTCTTACCTGTTATAAAATGAGAAAATAAAGCTCTCTGAACATTCTTGGATATATCTGTCTAGACTGAGGAAAAATTATGGCATTAGCTAAATGTATACAAAACTGATGAATTTATAAAAACTCAATTTTCCAAAATTAAGTGAGGACCAAAGCTTCCATGATAGTGCTCATTGTGCTATAAAATTGTATATATGGTGTTAGAAAAGCAAAGTAATGACCAGTTTTATCAAAATAGAACCATAAGAAATACAATAAAAACCTACTTGCTTACAAGATAGGTCCACTAGTACTACAGTGGCACAGATATTATACCAGTAACCATCCACTTAAAAAGTGGTTTTAAATCCATCTATAAAAGTTGAAACCCATACTTTACACTGTCAGTGAGGTCAAGAATGTGTCCCTGGATAGGTCATGGTTCCTAGCAATGGTTCTTGAAGCAGGCTGCAATTAACAAGGTAATTCACAATTGGTCAATATGAAAATAAGATTTTTAGAATGCTCAATCCTAATAGTATCTTTATATCAAAAAATCTGCAGGGGGTACAGAAAAATAACAAGAACCAGAGGTGGCACATATCTTCAAAGAAAAAGAATCTTTAAGACACAAAAGGGTGGAAGCACATTTGAACTCACAGAGACTTTACAGCAATACAAAAATCATGCATTAACTCAAACAAAACAAAGATGCAAACAAAGGAAAGTGTATGTTATATTCTCCTGGCCCAACAGCCAAACACTATTCACAGAGAAGGAAAATCCGTTTTATTCAATGAAGAAACACTGGGCATACTATCCACACTATAAAGCAGGCCTTGGGGCTCATGAGTCATCAGCTAACACAAATTGAACTTCACGTCATTTTTCCCCCTTGTTTATTTGTTTGCTTTCTCTTTAAGAGAGAGAGAAAGAAAATGAAGTTGTCTGGTAGGGAGGTGAAGAAGGAACTGGGAAAAATTTGGGTAGATTTTAATCAAAATATGGGATTCTCAAAGAATAAGTAAGAAAATGGAGGGGTAATTTTGGAGGAGATACATTACCATAATATATTGCATAAAAAATTTAAATTTAAATTAAATGAAAAATATTCAAGATAGTTAACATTCTAAACCTTTCCTGAAAGGGACAAATTTTCTTAGATAATCAATGGATTAAGAAAAATTATAATTTTTAGGAATGACCTATGAGATACAGCCAAAGAAGCATTAAAAGGAAAATTTATGCCAATACATTTTTATAACAAAAGGAACAGGAAGTATGTTATTTGTCCTTATACTTCAAAGAGCTTTGAAAAATCAATGGAAAAAACATCAAAAATATAACAAACACCAGAGGAGAATTGGTTAAAGTACACTGTAAAAACTATTATAAAATTTTCCAAGTTTCAGGAAGCAGAATTACAAGCAATCATTAGCATGCTGTGATAGTAACAGATATATCTACAAAGGAAACTCCTACTGTTACGATGGTGGATATAACATGCACTACCCAAGAACACTTATAGACAAACATGGAAATACCTTTGTAACAATGCACAGTTTTAAGCATTGGTAAAATAGATCACATGGGAAGACATGGGAGAAGGAATGGGGGGAAGGGGAAGAATTCCATGTTCAGTAATCAGAGGAATCAATATTGTAGATCATACACCATTTGATATTTTGGTGTTTTGTTGCTTGTGTTGTTAATGGTGGTAGTGATGATGGTGATGGTGGTGGTACTGTTAATGGCAGTGTTGGTCATAATGATTGGTTTCATCCTATTGTTAAAGGTGATGATGTCATCACTATTTTATTAGTGGTGATGCTTTTACTTGCTTTTTTTTTTTTCTGTTTGTATTTTAGTTACTATACTTTTTATAGATTTATCTTCAACTCCAGTATTTATCTACTTCTTGAGTTTGCTGGCTTCTGTGGAAACATGATATTTCATTGTTTTCTTTTTCTTTCTTTTTTGGTATCTTAACAATTTTAAGAAAAAAAAAAGTCATCCACTAGTTACATAAGGGAGACTGAGATAGTAGATTTTATGCCATGGAAGGCATGCCTTTCTGTCTGCAGGGCAGCATTTCAGCAAATGTAATCAGCAATTCTGCAGGAGTCTGCAGGAGTTTTGTTGCTTCGGGCTAAACTTCCAGATTTCTTTTGAGTGCCCTTGCCTTCTAGGTACAGTCTAACTAGACTCAGGGTATATTTGCTGTACTTTCTTGTCTTCAGATTATTTTTTTTTCTCCAGAGTTGTGTCTCGGAGAAGATTTGTGATAATATCTTTGTTATTTGAGAGTCTTAGCCTGGTTGAGCCAGTGAAAACAACCTTCAAACATGTATAACGGTAAGGAAACAGTTAAACAGTTTCCTGTATCTTGGGTTCGTATCTACCACCGTGTTTTTCTCTTTTTCTAACCCAAGTTAGACACAGTGTGTATTTCACCTTTGAGCCTGGATGTGGAAAAGTTTATTTATCACTTTTTTGTCTTCTATCGGATATAGCAAAAGGTATATTTTAAAAAAATATTTTGTCAAAGTTTCTGATTTTTTGCTTGATAAAAATTTTTATCATGACAATGATAAAGATATATATATATATGTATATATATACACACATATATAATACTTGAATACTTGAATTTGAATAAATATTTGAATTCATACTCAGTCATTTTTTTTTTCTTTTTGTCTGGGTAGATGTTTCTATAGCAGTTTGGAACATGTGTCATGTGTTTTTTCTTTAAAGGCACAAGGTATAGAATAATATATTGTGGTAAGCAATATTTATATCAAAAGCCTTCGCATCTACTCTCATTTCAAGTAATTAGTATTGAAGGCCCTTGGCTAAATCCTTGAGATGGCTGCACTTAGGATGTACTCCCTGGAGTAGGATGGGGGCTCAGGGATTGCAGCTGTTTCATATCAGTGTTAACACTCACAGTGATGACTTCTTAATTCCTAAATCCAGGCGTCTTGCTCTTTGCCCATGACCTCCTCCAGTGATGTCCTGCATTGCATTTTCTTATCTAAGAAATAGGAACAACACTGTGACTTGGTCTATCTCTGAAAACAAATGAAAAGCTTTTAACATATATATTCATATATATATGAAAACACATGCATGCATTCGTGTGCACACACATGTATTACACTGGGCAGTAATGAATACATCCTTTTTGGTAGGTGTGAGTTCCATTTTTCTTGGGCATTTAATATAAAACTTTCTTGTTTGCTTCTGCCAATACAGTTAACAGTCTTAACCAGGATGTATTTCTTTCACTCAAAGATCTAGAACTTCATTTCTTAATCAACCAAGCCAAGAGTCACTACTGAAGGCTTATTAGCTATCAAATTGTGTTGAATATTCCCTGATCTCCTAGTTTCCTGGCTATTATATTTAATATGATGATTCCAGTTTGATCTGAACACCAATTGCCTTAGGAAGCATTCAAATTTTTGTATATTACAATAATTAAAATGAACCAAATTCTTTCTTTCCATGGTCTTGAGACTTAAGGCAAAATAGATTAGAAGTGTGAGATTCCCTCTGGGAAAGTTGTTGTTATTATCCTTTGGGAAGGGAAAGTTTTATTTTAAGTATCACACAGCATTTTTGATTAATAGAAAAGACAAAAAGTTTTGTTGTCAACAATTAATTTATGTTATGGTATCCCTATGTAGAGATTATAGAAGGAAACATTTTGCATAATGTTAATGTATTTATCAATGTAATATATGTTAACTTTATTATATATAAAACTTATTATCAGTTCAAATAGACTACTCTGGTGTATTTTGAAGCTGGCAACTCATGTATGATAACATGCAATTTTGAATCATGACACAATTAATTAAATCTAATTATAACCCTTTATATAAATTAAGAAGCTTTGATCTTTGTAAAATCAGCATTGTATTTATATAAAAATAGTTAAGCACATTCTGGAAAATGTCTTTACTCACCACAGATTTTTGAAATAGGACTATAATAAACAGCCGGGAAACTGATAAAATGACCTTTCTGTGGTTCTTTCTCTCTAGATTATCAGAGAAGGCCTGAAAACATGATTGAATTGGTTTACTGCCCTGTCAATATAGATCTCCTTGACTTTTGTTGGCTTGATAATTACTTTTAATTTTAAACCTAACTATTATAATTTGATTGTGGCTCACTCTGTGTCATAGCATACTGGGACATAACATAGCATATCTGTTTTACATTAGCCAATGAATGTTGAAATCTTTCTGAAATAATTATCTTACTTTTTCCAAATGAATAATATTAGAAAAGCCTTTAATGAATTTTAAATGTCACTAATTGCTTTCCCTTCATTTGGAGGAATCTTTTCCCCTAGCATATATGATATATAAAATGAACTCATTTGGTGAAATCATAATATTATTAAGAATAATTAATGTATATTCAGCCTCATATATGTTGAAAAACACTTACTCTCTCAAATAAGTACTATTTTAATTAGTTTAATAGATAAGAAAAAGTAGATACAGAGGCATATACTCATAGCTATGGTTTGAATATAAAATTTCATCTCTAGGCTCCTGTGTGGATATTACATCTCTAGTTGTCAGGGCTGGTGTGGAAGAATGTGTAAACATTAGGAATTAGAGTTTATCTGAAAGAAATGACTCACTGGGGGCATGCCTTTGAAAGTTACACCAGGCCGACAGCCCTTGCCTCTGTCTACTGTCTATTATGTTCTAAACAACCTACTCCAACATAAACATCTCTCCCCATCATGTTCTACCTGACCATGGCCCCAGGTCAACAGAGCCCAGGAATGAGCATCAAAAGCTCTGGGCTTGTGAAGACAATCGATCTTTACTCCCTTAGGTTATTTGTGACAGGTATTTTATTATAGCAAAGTAAGTACCACATGGAATCCCGTGATATCCAAGCCCAAGTTCACTTCGGTCTTAACACTTTACAAATATGACCAGAGCTTGTATGTTTGGATTTTTCTCATTTTGCTCATTATCACATTTGGAAATGGCATCACTGTAGTGTGACACTCACTACCTCATAAATGTCACCCTCTGCTTCTTCTCGACCATTGTGTAGATAATGTACCACACATGTGCTATGTATGCAGTTCCTACAAATCCACAAAGCTTCCTAAATCTATAATTGTTATTCTTATATTTTGTCTCCCAAGTAATTGGCTACCTTAAACTCATTTATTATACTAATTGTTCTATTGCATATAAGGGTCCAAGAGGGTCTTTCTAACTTGAAAAGAGAATTTAACAGCAGACATAAAGAACATACAAAGTCATATTGGTTGCAGCGCAAGAAAGTGAATATGTAGTCTTACATGGGGGAGGGGGGATTACCAAACCAGAGGAGAAGGTAGCAGCCAGAGATCTTGCCTTTGTTATTTTTGATTGAATTTTTGAAATAAGGGTATGTGTGTGTGTGCGTGCACATGTGTGTATATATGTATGTTCATGGTGTGTATGTGTGTGCATGTGTGTGTGTGTGTTGTGCATGGCATATGAGATAAGTGACATTTTTCTCTCCTTCCATCATGTAGGACTAGGTCTCCCTACCCCCAGTCCTCTTGGCAAGTCCACAAAGGCAGATCAAAACCAAAATGCTAAGGAGAACAAGGAGAAGATGCTCTTGATTCACTGACGTCTTAGGGCTCCACAGAGCAGTCCGCTCCTTACTATATGGTGGAAGGAGCAGACCACAGATGTTAGGATATTTAGCCATAAGTACTATTTGTTTTTAACTATCTGGAAACAGAGCTTCAGTTTTCCTATTTAGCACAGATCATACTGCTGGATTAAACAATTCTGGTAAATCCTCAAACCTGTCAAAATTCCACTGCTTTCCTAATTGGGACTTTCATTGAAGTGGATAATGAACAAACATAAAGTCAAGCTTTAACAGGAACACACTCACCACCATGTCCGTACTCACTGTTCACAGTCTCCCTGCAGTGCTCTATGTGATGGTCAACATCCATGCTCTATTTCCAAGTTTATCAATTCTCATGAATGTTTAAGATCTTGTCATTGGTACTCAAGCTCCAACCATCACTTTATTTCAACTGATGACAAACAAAATCTACACTAACACTTATCTTTTGGCCCCTCTAATGTGTCACACTCTTTTCTGTTCTTCATAAAATGAATTCATTTTCATAATGAAGTCTGTCCATTTCCCCATTCACAATAATCGGTCCAGAAAAAAACAAAGAACAACTGCCTGCATGTGTATAAAAGCATATGCCTTCACTGTTGTTGTCCAGCCTGTAAAGAGGATGAACTAAGGAGAATAGTGTGAGCATATTTCTTGAGATGTCCTGTAGATATTCTTTGCCTGGAAGTGTTGCCTGGAGTGGATGTGCCACGCTGAGCTCACCCACCTTGGGACTTCTTGCTCTCTTGGGGGAAGAGATGGGTGGGTACGGAGGAAGGCTGAAGGCTGACTGGGTGGGATTGAGATGAAGGAAGAGAGGGTGAGCAGGGGGATACATGGATAAAAAAAGACATTTTTCATATAAAAATAATAAAATTAAGGGGGGAAAAGTGTATCTCTTGGGCCCTGAGAGGAAGCCTTGTTGGAGTTGGTTCCCCCAAGGCTTTTGTTACACCTCCTGGGTTCCCTTTCCAATTTCTACATAAACTCTCCTGCTAATCGACAATAATCTTGTCAGTTACATTGTCCAGGTTACCAATGACCAGAATACTGTGAAATCTACTTGCCCATTTTTGGTCTTCATCTTTCTTTATCAGCAGAAATTAACACAATTGATTACTTGGAGATTTGTTTTTCATACATCTGAGGGACAGTCTACCATTCTGCTATTCCTACCTTGTCATTCATTCCTATCTGCTTCTAGTTCTACTTATTTCCATGATCTTTAGATGTTGAGGTTCATCAGAACACACTTTGAGCTAACTGTCTTCTCTGGGAGCTATCTTCTTCTCTGTGTTCAGCTTAATCTTTTATCATCAAGTCTAGTCACTTTCTAAGAGTCACTATGGAAAGATAAATTCCAATTGCCAATATCCAGAAGTATTTCTCCTGTATACATTTGATGCACATATCCATCTGTCTGCACACATGCATATCTACTGGACTCTGTAATTTACACCAGAGCTAATTTTTCCTTTTAATTAAGTATATTCCTTCAATCATTTTATCTTGAGTAAACTAAATTCTTTTTGTAAAATATGGGACACAAATGTAAATCTTATGGTATTTTTCTTATTCATTATGTACCAACTTTCAACATAAGTATGCTTCTTAAGTCAGTTTATGATACCTCATACTCATTGTTATCTATTCTCAGTGCTATAGTTTTATCAACGCGTTTATCATGAATTTTATAAGCATGTCAACCTTCTCAAAATCTTTCACACAGTCTCTCTATGATGTAAGTAAAAGGTAAATGTCATAAGACAATATGTCTTGAACACATAATATGTCTTGACTCACTTTCCCATTCCGGGTTCTGTCTTCTCAACATTGGGAAGAAGCCAAGTTATAAAGACAAGTAGTGGAAGTGAAGGGCTCTGTGTTAACAAACTAGTGTCATGTTACAGAGAAGAGTCTACATATGTCTGTTCTTTCCAGAAAGGGGGCCATGATGGGATAGAGTAATGGTTGTATCAAACACCATCTTGATGAATCAATCCGCTTTTTAAATTGGGCTTACAAACAGGGGTCTGTGGGTGTACTTGTTGGGGTCATGTTGGCTGAAGCTGTTGCATTACTATATCCCCAAAAACAGGTAGTGAGGAATGAATGATTAACCCTGGGGACTCTTAGATACACACACAGAAATCCACAAAGGGACATAATTGGTGTATCTAAAATTCTGCAATTTCATTAAACTTTCTTTAGGTTTAGTTTCTACAACGGGCTTAGATGATGACATCTCTGTCTCAGACCTCTTCCCTGAAATCATCTTTTTATTACATCATATCATTTTGAATATGACATAAAAATTAAAGATCTTAAATATCACTGTCAAACATTATCAAATGCTTATTTTAGAAAAAAAAATTGTTTCAGAATATGGAAAACACTATAACCTCTAACAAGATCTGGAGGCTAGGCCTCTCTCTACTCAAATTTAAACAATACTCTGTTCTGTTTTCATCTAAGGGCTGGAAACTCTCACTGTTAATACTGTTTTCTATAGTCACTAAGTCTAAACTCACAAAGGAATTTGTGAATATTGTACATATTCACAAGGCTTAAACCAGACAACACCAAATATTGTACTGAAGCCAAAGGACTAGAGGACTGGCAAGTATAAGAAAGGCTATGTTGCCTTGTGAAGATCATTATGTCCCTCACAGGAGAGGCGGTGTGCTTACAGAGATAATGAGCCCTGTCTGTGAGAATGAAAGGCACCACAAAGAATTTGAACCAACCATCCTTGCTCACTTCCTGTCTGCTCAAGCACTGCCTTTGTGTTTATGATTTTTCATTCTTCTTCAAACCCACTATGATGAAATGAGTTTCATTAGATCTTCTTTGCCTAACGAAGGCTGATGTATCATATACAAGTTATATTAATGTAGTGGAGCTGTGTTTGTTTGGGTTGAATATCACCCTAAATGTCTTGAGTCAGAGAAGTTCTGATTTCTTTCACGAACCCTTCTTGTGATCTTGCCCATTAACCTCTTTTAAGAAGGGAGTGGAGTGAATGAGGCTCACCAGTTCACACAGCTAACAGGAATCATAGTAGTTCAGGAAGCTAGCAAGCATTCGTGACATCTTCAGGTATCTCCCTGGAGTTCTTTAGTAAGAGGAAATGTAGCTGGGGTGCAAGTTTTTACTGGTGGAGGTCCACTTTGCTCAGTGAAATAGATCTGTGGTGTGGCTTTTTTTGGGTTGTCAATGGTGTAGATGGGACATTTTGGTGATGGACTTGCTGATAAGAGGCTCAACCACCCCAATGGTTGAGAAACCTTCAAATCATCTGTGTTACTTTCCTGAAAATCTAATAAACTCATTGTGACTAAAGCTTTCTGGTTTCTTGTTTTGTTTGTGAGTGTGTCCTATCTGTCTGGGGTGAATATTTCCCCCACAAAGAATTATAATATTGATATGTATTTTAGTACAGGGAACTCAGTCAGCTTACCTAAGGTAACTATAAGATAAAGATGGATTCATAGTCTTCATACCAATATACACAAACCTACTAGTCAGAGAAGCATATCAGCTGTTCTGTGGTAGGGAAGCTATCAGCTGTGTACTGCTTCTAGATTTAAGGGGATTATAAATGCATATGCATGCATACATGTTTATAGCCATATAAATATGTACAGAATACATAGATATTATATGGAATTCTAACAATTTCTGCACGATCAAGTTTTTCTTTTATCTTGAAAATTCTGTAATTGAATTGAATAAAACAATGTTTTTACCTTTTGGTTAATAAGCACAGCAAATCCATATGGATAGAATATTTATTATAATTGTTCCTCATGAAAAAGCTGCTAATTGGCATTGGCTTCTTCACTAGCCAGATGCTTCCTGGTTATAGATCCTGCACATATCTGGGAGCTTTTCCTTTGAGTTGAAAAACTCACATGCAAAAAAAAAAAAACCTGGAAGAATGTTCTTCTTGAATCTTAAAGCCTTCAGTTTCATTCCTAACTAGGTTTTATATATATATATATATATATATATATATATATATATATATATATATATATATACACACAGAATAGGAAAAATAAAAATGTTCCATATGTAATAGATGGGGGAAGAGATCCTTTATGGGAAAAGAAGACCCCAAAGATCTTATTGAATAATAGAACGTTGTTCCTGTGACTTTTCCACAGGCACCAACTAGTTGTATTTAACCAGGTATGGCTCAGGAAGCTCCCATATAACAAAGCACACATTTTCCCATTATTTGTGAAGAAAATCACCTACCTGTATGTGTGAGTTTATGAGTCAGTTATCTCTGGAAAATTTAGCAAATTGCTGTATATCCTACAAATGTGTGCCCTTATCTTTATAAAGTAATTTAGATTTTCCTCCATAATAAAGCAAATGGATAATGTTAGTAATTTTGACAATACTAATATGCACAATGTACTGAGTTACCTATGTATTGTGTCTGAAAATGCAAGCCAACTGATATTAAAAATGCTATTACTTAGAAAATATTTAATTTCTAAAATCCAAAACTTTGTCATGTTAGATATTTCACTATTCATGTAACCATTACTCAGGAAAATAGTTTTGTCTATAGTGTGAGTACAGGAAATGGATTGGGATTGATCTTCTGTAACGGGTAAAATAAATGATAACCTCAGTTGGATAAACAATGGCTAAATGTACCTCAGATACTGGCTGAAGTTTTCTGAAATTTTTACAAGTTAGAGGGAGGTTCTTTTATAGCACAATCTAGCAAATAGATTTATTGTCCCTTTTCCTCTGTAAATACCTTGTCAGTCCCTCCCACCCCATATTTCCTCTTTAGTTCGCTTCTTCCACCTCTGTCTCTGCTAATGTGCTCTGTTTCACTTGTCATCTCCCAAATTCACCTCTTTTCATTTTTAAGTAAGCCCTGCTAACATGTTTGTGCAGAATACATTAGTCGTCTCTCCGTATCATTCATTGCTTCATAGAAAGTCCACTTTATAAGAGTTTTTGATGTGACATGTGCCCATAGACTCATGTGTTTACTTGGTCCTTGGATAACGATGCCATTGCACTTATATCTGTGAAATGTACAATTTATAATAGTTTTCCTGAGATGCTTTTCATTATATATAAATGTCACAATAAAAAAGAATCTTGCTAGCTCAGTTTAACCCTGATTCCTTATATTTAGAGTCTAATCACATGCTTTAGTCCTGGCTACTACTAATACCTGTTCATTGTGGCCTTGCTGAGCATGACATCTTTTAAGCTGGTTTAGCGCAAATCTTTATTATCTTGGGTACTGGTTTTCTTACACACTTTATACTCAGTAATACTTCTGGATGTTTGACTGATGTATTATTTACCTCTCTTTACTTCTTGGATTTAAACTCAATTTCATCACTACTATATCCACCTTGCAGTGTTTTAAGTGACATAGGGAATGAGACTTCTCAAAATAGCTTCACATGCTGAATCAACTTTTCTAAAGGAAATTACAATATTTTAGAAACACAGAAGCAGGGTTTGTAGACTTTCCCCTTTTTGTTTTATCTATCCACAACGAGATGCACCAAGAAGCAGCACTATGCCTTGTTCCTTCTCTAAGACTTGGTTAACTCCCTCTTTTTAAATCATAAATAGAGGAGGAGAAATCAGTCAGCACACATCGAAATGTGTTACAAACTAGCTGTCTAATAATCTGGTCTCCTTCTGTTTTCACTTGTGAATCATTTATTATTCAATGTTTTATTAGTCAAACATACTTTGTCCCATGCCTCTGTATATTATCTAAGCCTATGGATTCCCCAAAGATAAAATAAAATTGTCTGCATTCTCCATTTTCACTCACCCCTCATAGATACTGCATGATATGGAATTATACTATATGAGTGTCTCTGTGCTGCTCAAAAATTTAGTGCCACTTATTGTATTTAGTCTGTGTCTGTAAATATCTTCAACTGAAATTTCAGAGGTCAGAAGAAAAACGAGATTTAAATATTTTTTTTATAAGCTGTATGAAAAACTAGGTTCTTTAAGCATAATAGTAGAACACTGGGATTCCATAACCTACAGGGAAGCATAGTGAATTTCTGCCCTTTTCAGACTAGGGTATCCATGAGTGTTTATGGAAGTTCAATAGGTAAAATATAAACAAGCATTTATGTAACAAACAGGATATGTAAATACCCCCATTCATCCTATGGTCTACTGTAAACTAATTTGGTCACTTGGGGAATTTGAATCTGTTTTTCATTACTCAGCTTTACTTAGGTTCACAGATAAGAAACTGGGGAAATGGTTCAATATTAGAAACTTAATTTGAGTCAGCAAGAATACACTGCAACTAAAATAATGGTCTCCTTTTAAAATTAATTTTCACAACCTCATCAATACTTTGCAACGACTATTGAGTCATTATAGATATAATTATTTAATTAGTTTTTTATTCTAATTCAATTGCACTAGAGTCATAATTTGTAATAAAATGATCATCTTAGGGCTATTTTTTTTTTAAATTTTTTCTCTCTCTCTAAGTTATCTCCACATGTGAACACTAATTGTCTCCCAAATGGCAGCGAGTATTCCAAAGATAAACAGGACATATGCATGTTTATCTGAACATAGCAGATAAATATACTATTCAATAATGTGTCTCTTACCTACATTTGCACTTGTAAATTACATTCTTTTAAAATTAGACTGTAGAGCAGATGGTAACATTCTGGTTTAAGGAGATGTTTTCTTTAATATAGACAGTGCAACAGTTGATTTCTTCAGAAACATTAGATTAAACAGGCATTGCCTCTGATAACTATATTGTGTGTGTGTGTGCCACTAAAAGAATGTTACTCTAATGTACACACTCCATCAAAAGGAAGAGAGAATTATGGATGCTGTGTGGCTAGAAGGAAACCACACTTTATAAAATGACATTTAACATAAAAAAATGCATTTCCACCCCAATTTCTTTTACAGAAAAAATGATCTCACATATCAATGAAGATAATCACAATATAATTTTAAATAAAATGAATTTTATAAAGTGAAATCTAATGGCTTGGTAAAATAGTTCTGCTTCTTTTACGGGGCACTGTCTTTGTAAGCAATGAAGTGACACAGGAAAGCACCCAACTATAAGTCATGTATATGAGAAGGAATAAGATTCAAGGACTTCTGACTAATGAATGCCAATATATTTATATTAATATCCATATGTGAATTTATAGCTTACTCATCCAATCTGATCTTATTAGTATCTTCTATGAAACCTTCAATAAAATAAGGTAGGGACCTTAAAAGTGATTTATTTATTAACTGCACATACACACAAGATTTCTCAAATTTTCTTATGTGGGGTGATCATATTGTTTAGTATAACTAAATGAGTTTTTAGTAAACAAATAATTTTAATTTGTTACAATACCCAAAATTATTTTAATATGCTGTATCTTTACAGGCCTACATTTGTATCATATTTCTATACAGAAAATCAATTCTCTATTTGAAATTAAAAATGTAATTAATTTAGTCATGTTTCTACTAAACTATTAACCACATATAAATACCACTCCCCAGATAATCTTTTTCAAGTTATAAAATTTTCTCCTAGTCACAAAAGGTCTGTGAGGTTCAGGGAGGGGGAGAATGTTGTAAAATCATTGAGGATTTGTTTCTATCTGCACACATCTCTGGGTATCTTTAGAGCCCTTCTGAGTGGGCTGAGTTCAGCCATACACCTCTACCTTGTAAGATTGTCATCATTCTATAATAAAAAGCATAAAACCTCAATTTTCAAATTCATTTTAACTTTGAACTGTAACAGTGTTTTGACGTTAATATTTTTCTATTTTGATACTAAAATATCTATCAAGGAAAACATTTTTTGATCTCCTCTTTTGTTCTGTCAGCTCAGATTTTTCTTCCTATCTCAGTCTCGACGAGGATTGAGAGACAATTCTCGTGGAGTTCTGGATGTATTTTTGGCACATGTTTCTTTTTCTTTCCTTTGTCTTTAACAACATTTTTACTAGTTTTTTTTTAAAGTATAAGAATTAGGTAATTTTACAGCCTTATTTTTTTTATCCTTGGGTGTAGCAGCTTTCATTTATGCTATTTACATGGCATGTATTTGCTGTGCAGGACTTCCCAAGCTAGCCTGTTTCCTGAATCTATGATATACCGCCTCCTCTTTGGTTTCTTCCCTCTTCCCACCTATTTGATCCACCTCATCCCCGTCTTGTACTGTCACTTAGCTCTACTTCTGGAGCCTTTGCTGGTTGGCCCTCATGGCCAAAGCCAAGCTCATTCATTTCTAGATGAATGAATAGCTCACGCTCCCACGATATCATAATTAGAAATGCATGTTTCTCTTCCTCACAGTCTGCACATGGGGTTTCCCAAATGATCATTGCTCTCAACATTTCAGATACTTCCTTTCATGCATAACATAGGATTTCAAAGAACTAATGGTTGCTCTCCCTGTGACATCCTCCTCCATCTGTCTATCAGGCCAACTGAAGTAGTATTCAGAGTTCTGTACATTTCTACAGTTCACTCATCAGAAAATAGAAAGAAGGTGGACAGGAGATTTCTATTTATGAATTAATCTCTCCAACAATCTTGTTGATGTTCTGGATACATAAATGTAAATGTTGGAAAATTCTGAAAAATTAATAAAGAAACTAAGGAATGGTTAAAAGAGGTGCCAAAGGAGGGAATGGAAGGGCATAAAACAACATGTGTGACCTGAGTGTAGAGAGGAGGAGCATGGAAGGGCAGACAGGGCAAGAGAGGATGAGGTGGTTGGAGAAGATGAAGGAGTAGGTGGATCGCATCTCCTTATCTGACTGGAATTCATGCTCTGTATGCATTGCTATGAGGAAATCCTGTATACACAACTCTTAATATATCTAATTTAGAGAAATAGTCCAAGGAAAATGTCATGTCTTCATAGTGTTTCCACTGAAGTTTTGAAAAAGACATGAGCTGAAATATTGCATTGTAGAAAAGATTTAAATATCTTTAACCTCTCAGAATTATTTAGCCTTCTTAGTTTTCTAATCAAAAATTGAAATTAAAATATTTGTTGCATTTACTAATTGAAGCATGTACTAAATGAATTTATGAAAAATATAAGTGAATTGTGCATCTGGAATTTTCTTTTGAAGTATGCTACTTATCTGCCTAAAACCATTGGCTAATTTATACTACTTCACCACTTTCTACTGATGTTCACCAAGACAATGTGATTTTACATAATAAAATATATCGCAGGAAGTTGTTTTCTTTTCAAAGATATACTAACAATCAAAATATATTTGCTATTTTAAAATAAGCTATTGTAATAAAGACACAGAAATAAAATTGAACCTATTATTGTTATGTGTACTTGAAAAACTCAGAATTCTAAAGGTGGAGAAAGATCTATCTCCAGTTCAAAGCTATACGAGGCTGAGTATGGATTTCTAATCAAAGCTGGAAGGGAAGGTGGTGAGACCAAGTCTCAAAAATAAGTAAATAAACAAGCCTTGATATAAATAATTAGAAACAATGAACTATAAACCAGGAATACCTTTCCTTGCCAAGTAAAAGACTGAACTTTAAGCATCAGTTTTCTTCAAGCGATTAAGTAAAAAAAATCCTGAGTAGCTTTAGGAAGTGTGAGGAGAAGAAATTTTGGGGGTTCCACAAAACCATGCTCCATATCACACCTCACAGCCACAGCATTGGGCACAGCATGGTGATAGCATAACACCAGGCTTTTAAATGGGTAACTCAGAATAAAGCAGCCAGGAGTAAATCTTCGCTGCTTTATGCACTGATCTTTGACAAAAATTAAAAAATGATGAAGACATGATGGTCTCTTGTCTTCTTTAACATATAGTGCTAAATAATTGGATACCCACAGGGAGAAAAAAGAAGCTGGAACCCCATCTCTTCACACCCATTACAAGATCAATAAAAATTAATAAAAACCTTCAGATATTTCCCCAAATTCTGAAATTTCAGAATTCAGAGTAAGAAAACACTTCAATATACAAGCATAGTCCAAGGCTTCTTGAATGAATGGAAAAAAGCTCAGGCAAAATAAACCAAGAGTGCATGGAATCACACACTTCTTAACAGTTAAGGAAGTTACTGGAGGAAGAAAGAAAAATGCCTTTGTTAGCTGACCTCTGAGAGAAGACTGATACCCAGAATAGATAAACAATTAAAAGACAGAATAACAAAACTCCAAATAATCCAGTAATGGATGAGTTAGTGAAATGAACAGATGGATACAAAATACTAATTGCTAATCAACATGATAGAACGTTTATGTCTCTTTAATCTTATCAGTTATTGAGAAAAAAAAATTAGTTTCTAAATATTCCTGAGTTTGCTTCTTCTTCCCTGTGTTGGTTTCGGTGTGTGTTTTAAGTCCCCTTATTATGTGCGCACAGACTGGCTAGTTACTGTGATAGCTGCAAAGGTAACTGAATATTTAATCCTTTATCTCCCTCTTCCTTGATTCCGGCCAATTGCGAAACTTGGTGTACGAAATTAGATTTTAAACTAGGGCTTTCCTATTTTTTTTGCATTTAATAGGAAATCATATTTTTGATCCTTTAATTTTAATATTCTTATTTTCTAATGTTAAAGGAGATATTTTTTAAATTACCACAAGATTATTTTTTTATCTTAATAATAAAATAAAAGATTATTTTCTAAATTTAAAGTTTTTTTAAATACTGGAGAATTTCATACATAAATATTATATTAACATAATTTTCATATCTGCTGCTCTCCTTTCTAACTTCCTCTTTGTTCCTTATACTTACCTACAAATCTATGATCACTTCTGCATTTATTATAACCACACATAGACACATTCATATACAACGAGTTCATTGAGTATTGCTTTTATGAATATCTGTTCAGGACTGACCATTTTGGATTGGATAATCTATCAAACATCTTGTCTCTGGAAAAGATTATTCCCTCCATTATCAGCGTTTATTAACCTTCTGTAGCTCATCTAGAGTTGTTTTCTTGTGAAAGTTTCTCCATCTTAGCTGATATGTAGGCAGATATAATCATCAGGTAGATCTTGTCTAGGTAACCAATAGTTGAGATTGAACGGGCATAGCTTTTCTGTCTTTCCTATAAGACATTATCAAGTAGCAAACATCACCTCCTCAATTCTTACAGTCTTTTAACACTGTCTTCCTCAATGCTTCTGCAGCACCAAGTGTGAAATCAGCTTATGTTCCAGGTGTGACTGGGCATCCCACTGTAGCTTATTCGCTGTATTTTGGCCAGTTTTGATCTTTAATAGTCTTTATATGTTGAAAAGGGGTCATTTGATAAGGGATGAGAGTACACTTACCTGTTAGGTCAAAGGTAAGTGTTTAAGTGCATAGTCAGAAATTATATTGCTTTGGGGAAATGACTGTAGTAAGTGCTCAGAGAGTCTATTACATCCTCAGACATGGGTAGCAGGCTAGGTTTATATAAAATATAAATTATTTCCTGTTGAGCAGACCTTAAGTCCCATTAGACAGCTCTTGGTTACTCCTAAAATCTAATTTAAGATCTAATGGCCACTACTGCATCACTGTCCTGGGTTATAGCCTGCATGGATGGGCAGGACTATTGGTTATTATTCTCCCTTTGAAGCCTGTTTGTTTCCTTCTGAGACTATGATAGATTTTCCTCAAGGAGGGGCTTCCAGTTTATACTTGAAGGGGAAAAACTATTTCTAAAGACATTACACATTTCGGACACAGTATCTGGGGGAATCAAGGTGAAACTCTCATTAAATTAGGATTTTATTTGGTTTTTCTTCAGCCAATATTTTGGTTCAGAGACCACGCTGAACATTTTTCTCCTTCTTCTTCATTCATTTAAAACTATCTTTTATGCTTTTTTCATTTCCTTTCTCTTAACTTTTAAATTATTCATTATCTTATTATAGCATGCAGAAATTTTTATTAGAATACAGTTTAAATTATTACTTTAAAGAAAGTCTGTCTAGAAAATTTGAAGTTCTTAACACATTTAACTACATTAAGTCCCATTTGAGATTTTTCCTACATTTTTATGAACTTTAATTCTGTTATTTTAAAATTCAGAAGAAACATGTATTAAACTAATTTTCTACATTTATTTTATTAGACTAATGTTTTACACTTATTTTGAGTGAGTGCATGTGTGCATGCCACAGTGTATGTATGCCAGGGGACATCACACCTGTGCTCTTCTCCACTACATGTGTTCTGTGTTTATAACAGCCCACTGAGCCATTTCACTCTCTTAGTTGTTATTTTTAAGTATTTTAATTGCCTTCCATATTTTTCTTCTCAAGTGTTACTAGTCAGAAAGTAAAAGTAACTTTATTCCAATGCTTAAAAATGAAATTTGTCATTTTGAATATCTTCATTCATTGTGAAAAACTAATTTCTATTCTAATACCCTTTGAAGATAACTTGTTAATAATTGTCCCTATACTCCGTAAGGAGTCTACTCTGATGTGCTGAAGATGTAAACCATGAGCAATACGGTCTCCACTCGGGAGTATGGAATTGCTTGCTTAGCTCCTTGAATTCCTTGTCAGTTTTGGCAAGTTAGGCCTTCCCAGGTCTATTACTTTAATATTCTATTTTCCCTTCATAGGTTCCTCTGCTGTGTGCTTTAGAGTGTATTACATACCTCTTTACGCTCTCTTAAATCATGTTTCCTGCTATGAAGTTCATTTGGAGATCTTAATCTTAACCTTTTAATGTTTACTAACAAAATGTAATTTAATATCTCATCCTTAAATCATTTGCAATTTTATTTTATAGATAGTTATTTTTAACTTTTGGGATTAACTCTGCCTTTCGTGAAAATAAATTCGATGATTTATCTTACTCTTTTTTCATGTATACTACTCAGAACTAATTAACATCGTCAGTATGTTAGAATTTAACATCTAGATCTTAAATGGGATCTTTAGTCTCATTTTTACTTAACAGGTCACTAGAGACTAAAAGCAATGGACCCTCCTGACTTTCAACTCTTCACACCTGTGGACCAAAGTGAAGGTTTTTCTCTTCCGAGTTAGTTGTGCTATGTATAAAAAAACATTAAAACATCAAAAGTAAGGGTATATAGTGGTGTTATACTCCAGTTTCTATTGGTATGGCTAACCATATTTCAATTAATTTTTTACAACTCAATACAACCTAAGAAAATGATAAGCTTATTGGTCCTACACATAAATTATACCATGAAACTACAAATTAGTTTCTCAAAGTTGAAATATATTTACCTCCCATTAAACATGCATCACCTGTAGTAGTCAGTTAATATTCTACCATAAAATGATTGGGCAAAATCATAGGCCAATGAAAAGACTGAGCCTTTATATACTATATACAGAATTTAAAAATAGGGTGATTTTTATGGAATTAAAATATCTTGGGTTAAAAGTAGTGTTATATACTTTATTTAAAGAAGTGAAGGCATGTAATACAGAACAAAACACTATGACAAGGAAAAACATAAACGGAAAGACAACCCATAGTTACATAATTTTATAAATGTTATGTATTTATACTTTTCTTTTATATTTATGAGTCTACATTTTGCTTGATTGTGCATACGTCATGTATGTGGAAGAAAAAGAAGGTGTCTTATTCCTCATAACTGTAATTATAAATGGTTGAGAGCCATCATGTGGGAGCTAGAATAAAACTTAGGAACAATGGAAAGGTAGCCAGTGTTCTTAAATGCTGAGCCATCTGTGCAGTCCCCTAAAAACGCAGGTTTCTTTTCTTCTAAGATTGATAACTGTTTTACGGAGTTCACCTATATGCATATAATATAATATGTCTCATACTGTAATGATCGCAATTCTTAAGATGAGCTTTGGTAAATGTGAGGTTAATCTCATTACCAATGACACTGGATTTAGACTAACAAGAAAAAGCCTATCTAAGTGTGTGAACATGGTACTTTAAACTGAGGAGAGATCACATGCTTTCACTGGAGACAGCACTGTTCCAGGGATTGGGTCTGTACTGAATAGAAAGTAACAGGCAACTGGACCTGAGCATCCATCCTCACTTCCTATCTGGTACATTTCAGTCAGCAGCTCTGCACTCCTGAAGACACAGCTCAACCAAGCTATCATGCACTCACACTGTGATTGAAACAACATATTGATTTCTTAATCTAATTTGATTAAGTATTCTCTCACAGAATTGAGAAAAGTAACCTATGGTAGTATACATACAACAGTTTTCATTTAAAAATTATTTAATTACCTATTTGATTTCTCTATAAACTTTATAATTAAGATGCAATGTTCTGTGTATGAGCATCATAAAACCTTTGTGTGGAGGAGAGAAGAAATGAGCTGAACATTTACTGGAAATAGATATTTTATAACTGCGCGCGCGCGCGCGCACGCACACACACACACACACACACACACACACACACACACACACACACACACACACACACACTGAATTATTCTCTTCACATAGCAAAGCCTCCCAACTTGAAAAAATTGAAAAGAATACTGATAATGACAAATATATTTACAATAGGCATCCTGAATTGCTTCTCTGTTGTTGGTCTAAAACCATCACACTCCATTAATAACAAATGTCTTTCTTATTTCATCCTATAACATAGCAAACTTTGCTGTAGGCTGTTGCAGTGAAGCCTGGTTCAGGGTCAGATGCTGAGGTTGCTCCATGCTAACTAAGGTCCCCATTAGTACCCCTTGGGGGAGTGGGTAAAAAGGTTCAGAGAACAATGACATTACTCAGGAGAATAGCTGAAACAAGCAAGTCCAATTTTACTAAGGGAGGAGAACGCTTTAAATACCTTCTTTCCTAGACCTTCCTCCCAACCAGGGGAAAGGGCTTAGATTTGCTTTTATCTGTGGCTGTGGTCTGCAGCTGGTTTAGGCCATAGTGTATCAGAAATCTACCCTTGTCTTCAAGGCCCCAAGCCAACCCCAGGTTGGTTAAGGAGGAAGTGCTCAGGAGCTCCTATTTTAAGGACCAGTTATAACCAGTTTGTACAGGCTGAGACTTGGCTGTTCTCCAGGCACTTAGAAGCTCTACATTCCATGGTAGGCTAGACAAGAGACAAAACATACAATTTAAAAAAACCTAATTAAAATTTTCTTTGTAAATAATCCCACCTTCTAACCTAATATTTTCTCAGGTGGAAAGTGGCTTTATAAAGCAAGGAAGCAAATGTCTTGTTCCTTTGTTTCACTGTTTGATTTGAAAGGAGTGATAACATAGGTCAGCATGGGCTTTTAATGTGTTAGAGCATGTGAAATAGGTTTATGTCCTGTTTTTTCTTGATTTTATTATTTTATATAAAAATATCTTTTTTCCATGTATCCCCTTGCTCCCCCTCCCTTCCCTCCTCCCAATCCCTCCCAGTCAGCCTTCAGCCTCCCCCCTTCCCATCCCCTATCCCCTCCCCCAAATGGGTAAAAAGTCCCAAGGTGAGTCAGCTCAATATGGCAGATCCACTCCAGGCAAGTCCGATTTCCTCATCCCAAAGTCAAGGCTGGGTTAGGTGTTCCTCTGCAGAAAATGGGTTCCAAGGTGCCCACTCATGCACAGGAACACAGTCTGATCCCAACCCTCGGGGCTCTATATACTGCCCATGCTAGTTAACAGTTGTCTACTCATGGAGGGCCTAGCTCCTTTTCCCGATGGTTCCCCAGTGTCTGATCTTGATTCAGTGAGCTCCCCAGAGCTCCAGCCAGCCATCACTCTAAGAATTTTCCTCATAAATCCCTATCCCCTTGCTCATACAGACTCTCCTCCCCAGCTCCCAGCTGGACCGGGAGCTGGACCCAGTGCTCTGCCTCCATCAATATTCACTGTTGGATGTAGGTTCCCTGATGACACTTAGGTTTGATTATAGGGAAGTCCTGTTTAGGCACCTCCTCCCTATTGGTTGGAGACCTAGAGAGGGTCATCCTGTGAGTTCTTGGAAGTTTCTCTAGCACCGGGTCTCTTTCCAACCCCACACTGGCTTCTATTATCCAGAGATCCATCTCTTTTTTTCTCTCCCTCTTTGTTGCTCCTCTCACTCAACTATTCCCTAAGAAGAAAATGTAGAGAAGATCACCTTAGCAAATTGGGGTCATAACAGGCTGCGACCAAAAGGAGTTGAGAACAAATCATGAAAGGAGATGGTTGAGTGAGAAGTTTATATCTTATATAAGTTAAAGTCGTGCACATTTTAGACGAACAGAATACATCTGATTTATTTTAAAAAAAAAATAGCAATTTTGTGCTTTAGCTTTTCAAAACACAGTGTAACCTGGTTCTCAAGTAGGCTGAGGGAGTGAGCAAAACTGCACACCCCCAGAACACGGAAGAGCTCTTTCTTCCAGGATCCTGTGCTGTTTTGTAGTATTGTAATTAATGATACAAAATAGCTTCAGCATCCTTCTTTCAAATGTGTAGAGTCTGGAAACGTCTTATTCTTTCTTTGTGTCTTTTTTTTTTTTTTTTTTTTTTTTTTTTTTTTTTTTTTTTTTTTTTTTTTTTGGTCATCAGGGAACCTACATCCAACAATAGAAAATATTTACTTAATTTGAGACTGTGATATTAAAATTGGATTCTGTACATAAAAATATGGAATCAAACCAGGTTTGTAATACATGTTAGTCATTTTCGCTCCCACAATTACTGTTGGAACACTGCTCTCTCTGAGTTTCTTACTCTCAGTTGGATTAACATAGTTAATCTCCTTGCTTCCTATCTTGTTACTTTCTTAGTAAACCAAAGGATGTCCTCAGAAAACACTTCCCTGTATGTACCTTCTGAAAATTAAAAAGCTACAAAGTGATCGGAAAGTCCATTTAGAAGTCACGATAACACTCATGGATGCTTTATAGGATGGCTTGGTGCTGAGAACAATTTACTTGGAACAGCATCCCCATCTTCTACATGGAGAGACAGAGAAGTAATGTGCAGGAACAAGAGAGGCTGAATTTCCAAGTCAGTGTCGGGGAGGTGTCACAGGTACCTGGTCAAAGATGGCTGTAAAGACACCTCCCACAGATATTTCACAATTCTGCTTCTTTTTTAATAAAAAGGTGCTACTTGCAAGTGATCAAACTAATACTAAAATGATGAAATTTAATGGAGGCCAAAGGTGAATAGATGATTTAACTAACAAAAAAGCCTTATGGCTTTATTGGAAGGCTATAGGGCTTCATTCCATATTTTTTCACTACCATGATGAATCTCCTAAAGGAGTTTGTACATGCCCTATGGTCTACGCAGAGAGAGTGAGGTCAGTGTTACCCACATCCCAGAGATGTCTTTTAGCTTCACCTCCCAAGGGCAAAGGAAGCTGAGATTTATCTTCCCATATGGGATTCCTGAAGTTAGAGTTTAATTGGCTGCTCTACCTTGTGGAAGTCTTCTCAGATACTCTAGAGGTGTAGTTCCTTTTCGACTGTTCTGTCAGTCTATGATAAAAAAGAAATACCATTTTAGCTAAAAATAGAGGATGACACGTTTCTGGAAGTTGGAGTAATACTTTATTTCAACCATTTTCTCTGACTTTAACAAGATTGTTACCATGGAGATAAAATGAATTAAAACATCTAAAATTCTCAGGCTTGTCTGATAAATTCTTTTGCCAATTAAACGAATAGTTTGGTACTTGACTTAGATTTTATTATTCAGATTTGAAATAACCATTGATTTCTAAAAAGTTAATAAGAGTAGAATTACTTAGTTCTTCTGAAATTTTTTTTTCTTAATGATGCTAGGGTTTCCACTTTAGGTTAAAAGTGAAAATTAAATATATATATATATATATATATATATATATATGTACTATATATTATATGACTGCTAATCATCAAAAACTATTTTTAAAATATTAAAGCACTAATTTTAATAGATTGTCTAAAATAAATCTTAATTGTATTGTTTCTCTCATTTCTTCATGAATATTATCATGATAATCAAAAATATAATTTGTTTCACCTAGATAAAATACAAATAATTTATCTATCACATGTACTTAATAAGATTAAAAGGTATGATTCAATATTTTAAACATTTAAATAATTTACTTCTTAAATTTCAGTGATCCTGATGAAGTTGTATTTAGAATTATCACTATTATACTTTATTTTGTATTAGCAAATTTTGATAAATTATTGTGTACAGAAATACATTGGAAAGAAATTACTCTTGTACCTAGAAGAAAAAAAAATATGTGGTTATTGATGATTTTTTTAATTTTCTTAGCCAAGTAACTACTAATTCATACCATCAGATTAGGAAAACTAAAATTTTGCTAATATTTATGTACAGCCACATAGATACAGAAGTAGCACAAAGGTATTTAAAAGCATTTTATATAGTTTTATAGCACATATGTTAAATAATTAGCAATTATATATAACATATTATATGGTCAGTCATATATGTGTAATTCGTAGTATTTAATTTTTATATAATATTATAATTGCATTATATGCCACATTAGTTTTATGTATATATGAATTATCATAGTTAAGATTACTTTGCTATGAAGAAACACCATGATCGAAAGCAATTTGGAAAGAAAAGGGTTTATTTGTCTTATACTTCCATATCATGGCACATCATTGAGGGAAGTCAGGACAGGACCTCAACCAGGGCAGGAGTTGATATAGAGGCCATGAAGGGGTGCTGCTTACTTACTTCCTCCTCATTACTTGCTCAGCCTGAATTCTTGTAGAACTCAAGACCACCAGCCCAGAGATGACACCACCCACAGTGTTCTTGACCCTCCCGAATCAATCATTAATTAGGAAAATGCTTTATAGGAGCCCGATCTTTTGGAGGAATTTTCTTAACTGAGCTTCCATTCTCTCTAGTGACTCTAGCTTATGTCAAGTTAACATAAAAGTAGCCAGAACAATGGACTCCTTGTCAGTTTGAGACAGAAAAACATCACTATTAGACCAGCACCTTTCGTTTCTTACATTAATATGAACATCACAATATAAAATATTCCAAATTTTAAAAATGTAAGCACTTAAAAGTTCAAAGTCTCTTTAAAATATATGAACTTCCTTTAAAGCCCAAAGTCTTTGTAAAACTCCAAAAATCTCTTTAAGAGCTCAAAGGCTTTCATCTGTGGGCTCTTGTAAAAATCAAGATTAAGTGAAATACTAGATCCTTCAAGAGGGAAGAACCAGGGCACAGCCACTTCTGCACAAAGGAAAACCAAACCTCAACAGCATAAATAACTCCTTTACAATATCTGAAATTTACTCACGATCTGGACTCCTCTGAAGGGCTTGCTTCAGTTTTCCGGCTCTGCTGTACCACATATAGCTCATTTATGTTCTAGATGGCTGAATTCCACTGTTGCTGCTGTTCTTAGTGACCATTCCATGGTACTGACATCTCCAAAATGCTGGTGTCTCCTGCTGCAACTAGGCTGCACATTCACCAATAGCTTCTCACAGGCTCTCTTCAGACACTTCAACTTAGCCCCGTAGTGCCGAGCCTCAGCTGCTCTCCATAAGCCTTTAACTCCATTAAAAACCAGTAACACCTGGATGATCAAGTTAGACTGTCAGTATAAGATACAACCCCTGGCCATGTCAGGAACACAGCTTGTGTGTGCTGACTCTCCCAAAAGCATTTTCCAGAAGATTTCACCTCAATGTCATTGGTCTCTTCATAATCACTGCTAACTTCTTAGCTGCATTTGCCTGGCATTGAATATCCCAATACAGAAAAAGTTCCATGAGTAGTTCAGTTCCACTACTGTGTTAACCACACCTTATTCCTCAGCACCAGCTAACCAGAGAATCATAATTCAAACTAGCAAATGGCTTTGACGGAGTCTCTTAACTTCCCTCTGATACTTCAGCATAGGCCTCCATGCTCAGCATTGCTCTCTGGATTCTTCTTCCAAGCTTCTACAGAACAGCCCAGTTAGCTCCAAGCTTTTCTAACCCAAAGCTTCAAAGTCCTTATACAACCCGTCCCTGAAAACTCACAGTCAGATCTCAGCAGCAAGACCAGTATCTTGGTAACAACTTTTGCCCTGTTTAGAGATTCCATTGCTCTGATGAAGCACAAGGACCTAAAGCAAGTCAGGGAAGAAATGGAGATTTTAAACTTGTGCTTCTACATTATAGTCTATCAATGAAGTCAGAAGAGGAACTGAAATACAGCAGAAACTGGGAGACAGGAGTTGATGCAGAAACCTTGGTGGAGAGTGGTATAGGTTTACTGGCTTTATCTTCATCGATTCCTAAACATGCCTTGCTTAGTTAGCTTTCTTGTGCACCCAGGAATAGCCATATCCACAGTAAGGTGGGCCTACTCATATCAATCACTAATTAAGAAAGTACCTTATAGTTCTGCCTAATCCCCAAACTTACTGAGGCATTTTCTCAACTGAGGATTCCTCCTCTCCAGTAACTCTAGCTCATGTCAAATTAATATAAAACAATCCAGCACATGCATATAATACAGCATATAATATAATTATATATATGCATTATTATATATTATATAATTATATACATACAACTTTATTCCTACCCTAATTCCATTTAACTTGTCCATACCACCATCATTTTTCTACTTAGGACAGAATGGATGTACACAGTATTCTCCTCACTGATCTCCAGTTTTCCAATGTGACAGTCCCTGCCAGTACTGCCAACATGTGAATCAGTGAATCCTGCTCAAACTGTCAAAGTAGCTTCTATCACATTTATTTTGAAAAGCCTTTCTTAAGAAAATCTACATACCTGACTCTGGGTAGATCATTGCTTATTGACAACCTTTTCTTCCTAGTTCACAGTAATTTGCTTTCTGAGCTCCTTTTGTTAATATATGACAATCTTTTGTATCTTCTACATATTGACCTTATAATAGACTGCCTAAAATAGTTTTCAGTAAGAATCTTGTTAGAGTATAACTTTTCTAAGTGTATTATGTAGGAATTTATGAAGGAATTGAATGAATAGTGTGTGTGTGTGTGTGTGTGTGTGTGTGTGTGTGTGTGTGTGTGTATTAAAAGGGACTTACTATGTCCATTTACAACAGAGCATGGGAAATTCAACAATATCCATATGTGTGCTAGAGAGGCAAAGATCCCAGTCCATAAGCCTAGTATCTCATCAGAGGAAGTGGCAGCCAGAGCAGTAGATACATTTGATCAGAAATCACATTTTACCATAGACAGCTTGTTGGAGGATGCCCAATTAATCCTCTTTAGAACATGTTTACAGTGGATAATTGCAAAACTCATAAAATGGAAACTGGAACTAGAAATCTATCGATCTTCTCCTTCTTTTGCTAATTCTGCATCATGTGTCGCTCACATCCTGAAGGAGCTTCTAGTTCAGGCTATCTCGATTCTCAATAGGCACAGCTGAGGAACACTTACACGGAAGATTTATGCAGTGGGATACTGGTGAAAGCAGAGACTCGGGTTAAGGGTTTCCAAGATCAGACAACGCAAGACAAAACAGAGAACCAGGCAAATTTCAACTAGCCGATCTCAATCACATGCACATGTTCTTTCCCATACTCAGGTATTTTGGGTGCGAGTTATACAAGAGTCAGATAATGGTCAACTTCTATGTCTTCAAAACATGAGCAAACCCACTTCCACACCATTGCATAACCTAAATGTGAACTATCAAAAGAAATCAGTTTGAATAAAATGCCAGTGCATCATCTTCTGTCTATAAGGGAAAGTATACCCGCTCTTTCTGTCTCTCCCCTTGCCTCCCTTCCATTCTTTATCCTTCTGTTTTAATCACATACGTTTTTATTTTCACATTTTTTTTTTCTGAGATAAGGACTTCTCAGGAAGCCAAAGCTGGCCTGAAAGTCACAGTGTTGACCATGATGGCTTCTAATTTGAGATTCTCTCTGACTGGTTTTACAGGTATATGCCACCATACGTGACTTTTTCCTTTAACTCTTGAGGCACAATGGAATTTCATTATGTTCTCATCTCCAAGTAGTTTGTCTCTGCGATGCAGGGAACTTACATGCCATAAGGAGACTCAAACAACAATTGTTCCCCCTGTAGCTCCTCAGTGATAGCCTGATCTTTCAAGGCAGACACCTGGAGTCCACTGGATTTCTACCTCACACTTCAGAGAATGTGCTGAAGCATCAGTAAGGTTGACGTGAAATTAATTCTAAGTTAAATGGTGAGCCGTATGCCGGCACATGTGATAATTTTTAATCATGGCATGTTGCTCAGCGGCTCAGACTGTGTTCTATCTTCGATGCTCACAAACGGGAGAAATGTGAGTTTAATCCAGGTCTTATGAAAGTACTTTGGCAAGTTGTATAAAACTGATGAAGTATTGAACATAAAGAAACAAACAGACCACTACTGACACAGAAAAAGCTAATGTTTCTTAACTTTGTTATTTTTTTTATTTTTATTGGAAATGGGTTTTTTTCTCACATAACGTATCTGAGTTATGCTTTCTTCTTTCTATTCCTCCCATTCCTCCCACGTCCCCTCCCATTCTGGTCTACTCCTTTTCTGTGTCTCATTAGAAAACAATCAGACCCCTAAGGAAAACATACAATGTAATATAATACTATATAAGGCAATACAATAGAATTAATATAATATGATATAATGTATAATTTTAAAAAAGAACTATCATTGGAATTGAAAAAAAAATTCAAAGAGAAGGAAAAGAGCCCAAGAGGAGTTGCAAGAAAAGAAACCCACTATTCACCCCCTCAGGAATCCATAAAAACGCTAAGCTGGAAGCCACAATATATAGACAGAGGACCTGGTGCAAGCCCTTGTCAGTCCTGTGCATACTGCTACAGTCTCAAGAGAAGGCGGTGGGGTTGGCTGAGCAAGATGGATATATGAGTGTAACAGAGTCATTTTAGTCCTACCTTTTGGTGTTGTCGAGTTACCACAGTAGTATTTACCTTCGCTCCTTGGGATATCTACTTCCTCTCAGGTTCTTGGTCACCCAAGCAGTGCTGGATGTGGGTTCCATCTCATGGACTATGCCTTAAGTGAGATCAGATACTGGTTGGTAACTCCCACAAGGTTTTTGCTACCATTGCCCTGGCTTATTTTGTAGGCAGGATACCATCATAGATGAAAGGGTTTGTTCCAGGTTGGTGTACTTCATGTTTAGTACCATGCAGGGCACCTTTGTGAATCAAAATAAATGCTATAAAGTAGCCGTGAAGGCTCTATGTAGGCACAGCTCAATGTCACCATGTCTAATGAGTTGTGTAGCTGTTGTCTTCAACAGTAAGAGTTTGGAATCAGTGAAGAGCAATGTACAGTCTTGGCAGCAGCCTAGGTTGTTTAGGGGGTTCTCATGGGACACCTTTGATTGAAAGATATGGCCAGTGGGGTTCTGTCTCTCCCATTAATGGCATTTCCATTTTATCTCCTTCATATATGTAAATATTTTAGAAAGCCTTCCTTAATTTTAGCTTTCTTTCTCCATAATCCCTGCCTCCTTACAACCAGGCCCTGTAGGCAGAGTTTCTCTTAAAATTCACCAATCTAAGATTAATATTTATTAAAATATAAGCCAACACTTGCGATACAGGTAACAGCTTATATTGGTGCCTGATAGACTGGATTATCTGAGCAGTGAATGATGGATGCTGAATTGGTCTCTCCAACAGTCAGGAACCAGGAAAATGGGCCTTCCCAGGGTCCCAGCAGCCCCTTATTAATGAGGTTGGCCACACCCCCTTCAGGAGCCTGGGACCGTGGATAAGCGTCTTCGGACCTTATCAGCTGACATCTGAATCCCACCACAAGGCCCTCCCTACTTGGCCCTCCAATTACAGCTCCCCCATATATCCATAATAGCCTGTTCTGTTTCCCTTCCCTAATGAGATCTATCTGTACTCTCTAGTCCCTTATCTGTACCTTCCTTCTGTACTCCTATGGAATATAGCTTGATTGTCATTGACTTATGAGCTAATATCCACATGTATACAAATACATACCATATTTGTCATTTTTGGACTAGGATATCATTTTTAAAACACCTAAGTTACACTCCATTGTGTAAATGTACCAAATTTTCTTTATCTATTGTTCTGTTGAAAGTCCTCAAGGTTGTTTCCAATTCCTTGCTAGTATGAATAAAGCAGTAAAGAACATGGCTGAACAAGTGTCTCTGTGGTAGGTTGGAGCATCTTGGATTATATGCCCATAACTCTAATAGCTGGATTTTGAGGTAGATGGAATATCGTTTTCCTGAGGAACCACAACACTGATTTGCGTAGTAGCTTGTCCAAATTTACACTCACATCAGAAGGGGGTAAGTGTTCTCCTTGCTCCAAATCATCACCATCATGTGCTGTCCCTTGACCTTAATTATTCCGATGGGTGAAAAATACAATCATAATTTAGTTTTTAATTTCATCTTCCTGATGGACAAGGATTTGACTACTTAAGGATTAGAGTAGATGTCTTATTTGAGGGTCTAAAAGAGAAAGCAATAGTTGTGGATTTCTGTTTCAGATTGTGTGCTATGTCATAGCATATTACACCATCACTCGAATATAGCACTCAGTAAAGTGCATTCTCTTACTTACTTCGCAGCAATGCCATCTTTAAGCTTGGCTATCTTTGAACACCTCTTCAGAAAAGACAGTTGCTGCAAATCTCACTATATATTTCCCAATTTGGAGCAAATATTTTTTAGACATTTTAATTTTTCATCATATGTCTTATATATTTAAATAAGATTTTGCACAAAAATAATTTGCCCATAGAGTGTTAGACTATTCCAAAGGAAATAAAAAGAACAGCATATATGCAATAGACACTTTGTATCACTGGTTTAGAGCTATTAATATTTCTTCTTAAAGTATGAAAAATAAATATTTACCTAAATTTTCTAATATCTAATTTTATGTAATATTTGCAAATAATTAGAATAAATTTTGAGCAAACTTCAAACTGTTTTCCTTGATTTTGTTTGACTTGTGTTGAAGTATATGTTTCCACAATGCTATATATATCTGCTTTTTCTGGAAGTTATATGTTGATCAAGAGAAAATTATACTCTGAATAAAATCTGGCTTTCTACCTTGCAGTTGATGCTAAGTGTTTGCTTACTCTATGCAGTATTCATCTTATGGTTAATAGCATGAAAAACATTTATTTCATAATATAATTTAAGAAGACCTAAAATAAACTTTATGTTTATACATTAAATATTTACTTCTCCCTGAATCACAGATATTTGCTCATAATAGTTTTGTCTTATTATTGCCGAAAAGTTGAGTATCTTTTCAAATAACATAAAGGTTACGCGATTCATATGATAAAATTATTTTAAATATAGGGTTTACCTGCTTTCCATCTATTTTGTTGTGATTAATTTACTTACAGTGTAAAGGGATTACCAACAGTGGATTCAGGAGGAAATGCATGTCGGAGACATTTTACAGATGGTGGGATTGAATGGTTCAGATCTGTGGAGGTTTTTTAAGATAGAATGTAGATAATTTAAGATAACTTAAATATGAATGAACCCGACAAGCACAGCCTTTCAGCAGTCTCTCCTTTGATGCTAAGAATAAAAACACTTTGCAGAGTCACACACCAATTGACCTTACTAACTACAATGTGATAATGGAGTGTTTTATTTGAAAGGCTGAGATGAAGCAGGTGGATCTGTTTACTCTTTTGAACAGAATGTGAAAAATCTGCCCTTGAACCCTGCCTACCCATAAAGTAAAACACCTTTTTGTTATCTCATTATGCTTCCAAATGACTTGACATTTAACAGCTTAAATGCAATCACCACTGAATATTAAGCATCCATCAAAGAAAATTTAGATAAATATTTATATTTCATACTTTAAGGAGAATTATTAATAGCTCTAAACCAGTGATATGAAGTCATTCCAGGAAATAAAGAATCTTGGTGCATGGAGTATTGAGAAAACAATGATTTCAAGTTATTTCCCCTACCTGATTTTTTCTTTTTCACTTTTTTTTCATTTTGCACACCAACCACGGTTCCCTTTTCCTCCCCTCCTGCTCACCTCCCACCTTCCTCTCACCCCTATCCACTCCTCAGAAAAGGTAAGGATTCCCAGGAGAGTAAATACTGCCTGGCATATCAAGCTGAGGCAGAACCAACCCCCTCCTCCCTGTATCAAGGCTGAGCAAGATATTCCTCTGTAGGGAATGGGCTCCAGAAAGACGGCTTATTCACTAGAGATCAATCATGGTCCCACTGGCAGGACACTCACAAAGTGTCCACACTGCTAATGTCATCCACATTCAAAGGGCCAACTTAGGTTCTCTACAGGTTCCTCAGCTGTCAATCCAGTGTCAGTAAGCCTCAACTAGCTAGAGTCATCTGTCTCTGTTTTCCAGGGTGATGTTGACTTCTTTGCCCATATAATCTATCCTTCTTCTCTTGACTGGACCCCACGAGCTCCACTGGATGAAGGTTCTATGCTGACCTTCAATATTCAATAGTCTGATTACAGGAGAAGGCTGTTATAGGCATCCTGTCCACTGTTGCTAGTAGTCTTGGCTGGGGTCCTCCATGTGAATTCCTAGTAGTTATCCTGGCACCAGGTTTTTCTCCAACCCCATAATGACTCCTTCTATTAAAAATCTTGTTCCTTGCTCTCCCTATCTGTCCCTACCCCAACTCAACCATCTCTTTCCCTCATATTCTCTGGCCACCTCCCCCCATGCTTACCCTACCTCATTTAAAGCAGAAATCTCAAATTTTCCCAAGTGGAACTCTAGTGTCTAATTCTTTGCTAATAAACCTCTGTATACAGGGAGATGAATTAAAAGTTAGTCAAGAGAATTATTGTTAAGTTGAAATTTAAGATTATAATTATTGAAATACAGGCTTCATGGTATAACAGAAAAAATTCATATTCATTGCATGCTAGAACTTGGGGAAAAGTCTAGCTTAACCACAAATAACCACAATGAAACTGGGACTCATCAGAGGTCATCTCTTCTCATATCCTTCTGTGTGAATGGGAATGATATACCTCCTTTGTGGGTAGCTCTGTGGTATCCATGTGTATTATCTAGCTTTGCATCACTGCATTTTAATACACCAGTAACATAGATGTTTCATGGAAGCTTTAGAAAGTAAAGACTACCCTCCATATTTTTATTTTTGAGATTATAATAACAGCATTTCCTTTTTTTTTCCTCTTTTATCTCCACACCATTGTCTATAGCCTTCCTTGGTTTTTTAATTCATAATCTCTTTATTTATGTTTATGAATGTTAAGTGTTTCCATGTATATGTGTGCACACATACATATACACACACATAACCTGCTCAGTATTTATGTTACTCATTTATGTATCTTTGGGGCTGACCTTATGGTACTGGGTAACTAACGGGTATGTTATTACCTTGAGAAGACTATTTGATTGGCTCCAAGGCCCACTTACCAAAAAGAAAACCTAGCCAACCACTCCAGTCTCGTGAAGTCATAGATCTTGGAGAAGAACCTAAAACCCCCACTTTACTAAACCAGCATAATTATTAACTATACTATGCAGTTGTCTTTATCCACACAGATAAATGTAGACCTCACCCCACATCAAGGAAATTTCACTTATCTTTTGCATTTGTTTGAGCTCCTGACAACCTATAGAATGGCCTCAATAGTGAAGTCTGAGACTTACAGTGAAGGGGTTATGGTTCAACACTGTGACACCAAACGTTTCAGAGTTCAGCCTGAACCTGGCCCTATGATTTCTGACCCCAGCTCTTGAGGCCAAAGGACACAATTCTAACCAGTATTGATGTGGAAATGTCTTTCTGTGTGCTGTGAACATTAATCTTCAAATAAAAGAGCTTTTTTGGCCCATGACAGGCACCACAGAAAAAGTAGGTGGGGAATCAGAATAGGTAGGAAAGGAAGTGCAGAGTCAGACACAGATCCAGCCAGCCGCCCAAGGAAGAAACATGTAAGGAACACAGGTGAGCCACGGGCCACATGGCGGGACAGATTAATGGAAATGGGTTGAGTTAAGATAAAAGAGCTAGCCAGCAATGTTCTTGAGCCATAGGCCAAACAGCATGAAGTTAATATAAGCGTCTGAATCATTTTTGGGCTGGTAAGCGGTCTGGCACTGCAGGTCTGGGAGTCTGGACCTCTGGAGCATGGAGCTAGAAAACCAGTGTGTCTGACTCCAATGGACAAGAGCTAGTAATTTTATTTAGATGAACTGTATTTCATAATAATATTTTTGCTGAGTTCTCAATAATTGACTTAATCTTTTCTTAAGTATTTATTTAAATACTTTCAAAACTGTTTATATATTTTTGGTCAGTTTCTTACTATCGTTTATTTTGTAATTAATAAGCACATCAAATATTTTAATTAATTTTATATTTATTCAAATAAAAATTGCCTTTTCTGGAATGAGTGAACATTTTGTTTACTCAGTGTTTTTAATTGCTATTAATTATTCTCTCTTAGTGTGCTCCACTAATCCTGTCAATAAAAGTAGAAATGATTCCAATAATCAAGCTTACCTCATGTCTGATCATATACACTTTATAAGATTATTTATTTAGTCACTTTTGTCATATCATATGTGTGCATTTGTGTTGTGGTAGGTGGGGATTACTCAGGCTCTGCACACATGTGATAGCCACGGGACAGCTGTGTGGTGTTCTGGGTCTCCATGTTAGATCAATGGGCTTGCAAGGAGTGATCCTCAGTCTGTTGAGACATCTTGCAAGCCTGAGTTTGATTTTTAACAGCACGTTTTAATTGTTCATAGGAGCTTCATTATAGCATCTTTATGTCTAGGATGTACTTTGATCATTTAAACATTCTGATTCCATTCCTTCCCCTTCTCCCTTCTGCGTTAGTAGACACGCTGCTTTGAATTTCATGTCTTTTTCCCAGGCAGGTTTCACATATGAGAGGAAAAATGAATTTTTTAATATAACAGTTAACCTCTTAAAATAATTTCCTTCCATTTTTGTAAATTACTAAGAAATTTTAATACATAGTGAAGAATAAGGGCATAGATCTTCTCAGCCCATTTGTCTGATTAACTATGCTCATTAGCATTCAAGTGAGAATATAAACAATCATTCCTAAATGTTCCCAAATTGGTTTCTTAAAATTTGCTTATAATTTTTAATTATATGTATTTTCTTAAAATTCACCTGTCAAGGTTATAGTATTTTGCATACTTATAGTTTTCTTTTTCTAAATGTATAAAAGATATAACGTATATATTTCATGTATACATACATTTGGCTTTTATTTTTTCCATAAAATTTATTTCATTAGTAAAGTTTTGTCATCACAAATTTTAATTACTGATATCATTTATATAATTTAATCCTCAATAAAATTAGGCAGTGTTTTAAATTATGTGTGAGATAGTATCAATATCAGTTTCTTGAAATTTAGATATTCACATATAATCTATAATTTAAAGTTTTTATTTCTTAGCTAATATTTAATAGCGTAGCATCCCATTTGCATTTCTGGTACTGATTAGTTGAGTTCTTTTTCTCACGAATTAAATTTGAAAAAATGCATTGTTTTAGATTTTCCAAAATCTTTTAAAATTTATTAATTTTTATCCTTAATACCTATCTTTTACCATCCCAGTCATCTGCTTTTCTGGTTTGAAGACACACTTCCTTCCTATTCTTCCTCATGTGCACGCATTGTCCCCCTCTCCTCTTCTTATCACCCTAGTCTATTACGTCCTGTATGGCCATTTGGGGCTGCAGAGCAGTCTGTTAATTCTGTGCGTGGAATTTTTAAATATTATTTCAGCCATGGTAATGTCCAATTTTCTAATATAAATGTTTAATTTCTAAAATAATAGCTAAAATCTGAGTCCTCATCACTTAGTCCATAACATCTTTTAGTCTGTTTCATTATTTGAAAATGTCTCTGTTTTCAACCATATTTTGCTTTCGAACTTCTTGAATCATTACTTTTGATTGAATATCAAATATTACCTAATAAATTTTACAGAAATAATTTGAGATACCAGATGTTATGATATCCTCTGGGTTATTTGGTTTTCCTTCATTCTAGTTTCTGTATACATAAATCTGAAATCATTTAATCCAACTTCAGGAATTAAGATTATATAAAATTCCATTTCATTAAAATCCATTAGATCATACATTAATGCTTTTGGGTAAATATGGATAGAATATCAGCTATTCATTTTGATTATTATGTATGGTTGGTCACTATCTTCTCTTTAAAACATTTTTCATTTGGTCATAAAGTGTTTATTATTTTAATATTTCATGCATGTATATGACATATAGTTATCATTTCTAGCCTTGTTCCCTCCCAGTCTCCATGGGCTTCCTACAATACATCACTCAATTTCATATTTAGATTTAGTGTATAACTGTTTATGTTTTCCTTACTCTAGTGGATTTTCTCCAATCTCTTTCAATAGTCCATTTCAATCAGCATTCAGAATAATTCTGTCAAAACATGGGCCATATAAACATGGTTCTTTAACATATAGAATTCCATTGTTTTCTACAAAAACCTCGTTTCATTGTTTACTTCTGTAAATCTCCACAATATTGATGGTCACCTGTTACACTTCCACTTGCTATCATCATTGGACACGCTGCTGTGTCCGAGCTGGAATACATAATTAGTGAATGAGATTAATGAAAACTGAATAAGGCAAAGCACATAGTATGTCTGTCATTATGGCAAAACACATAGTATGTCTGTCACTAATTTCTACTGTTCTATTATCAGTTGTTTGGTTGTAGCTTTTGTCTTCCTTTTCTTTTTATGCACAAAAGGAGCGTGGTGTGGATATAATAAAACATTCAGAGATATCAGAAGGATCTGCCCATAGTCAGTCTAGGAGGATCAGTCAGTGGTAACTCACACCTTTATTCCCAGCACAGGGAATATCCCTATGCCCTAATCCACACTGAGTTCCAGGTCATCTTAGTTTACAGAAGGAGTTCCAGGCTCCCAGGCAGGCAGTGGTGGGGCCACACCTTAACTGAGCAAAGAGAGTATTTAATGTGAGCAGAAGAAGCCATGAGGAACGAGGCTGAGGAAGCTGGAAGACAGCTGGGTGAGATCTGACTGTGGTGTTTATTCTCTCTAATATCTCTGACTTTCCCAGAGATCTGGCCCTGAATTTCCTTGTTCATGCAACAGAGCATTTTGGGATTTGGGAGGTCACACTTGTTTTAACTGACAAGAGGCATTTGTATACATTTATTTACATAGTAGAGCATGATGACTTAATATATTTATGTGCTACCTGAGGATCAAATCAGGATAATTAGCATTCTTATCTCTTTAATTATTTATCATTTCTATTGTTAGGAAAATCCAAACTTCTCCCTTGTAGATCTGTATAAAATGCATTGGAAAATTTGTAGACAATACTCATTTGATCTATGGGATCATCTTCAATCAGGTAAGCTATGGAATATTCCAACCTCTTCCTCCTCTTGTGCTGTATTTTGGTACCTGACTTCTGACTTCTCTCTACTTCTACCCTCTAAGGTTGCTGAATCTTGGGACTTGTACTACTGCATGACCTTCTTCTGACACTGACATCCTGAGTGTCTACATATGAGAAACATGCTATTTTGAGAATATGTATCTCTATACCTTTGAAACCACTTTTATAAGTGGTTCATCTTGAGTAGCTGCCTACTATTGATCAACTTTCTAAAATTACCGATTTTTATGGTACTGCCATTTTACCTAAGCTAGCATCTAATGAGGAAACTTTATCGTGATTTCTATAATAAATATTAAACCTGCTAGGCTCTACTGTGCATCAGTATTATGCACCTATTTAAAATTACCACAGAGAATTTTTGGCATCAGAGTTTATTATTTCGGACTCTCATTTGTTCAGTAAATAAAGTACCCTGGTCATTGATTTGTCCCCACACAGAGTCAGTTACCTAACCACGTTCTTATCGTTAAGAAGAAAGATTCTTTCTAAAGTTAACCACAGATGCTCACATGCCCATCTCAGCAATGTGACAAATTGCTATTCTGTGAACATTTAGCCATCTGTAATGGCTCCCCAGATTACCTTAGTAACAATTTATAAAATAATTTGGTAATGAGTTTTATAAGCCAAGATATTTGAAGTTTTGGCTCAATGTATCCTTAAATTTGGATATTAATCCATCTGTAATAAAAAGCTGTCTAAAGCCATTTTTTAAACTAGAAATATACTTACACATACATCAAAATATTTATTTTATTCTGTTCATAAAATTTCTTAGTTTTCTACTATTGGTAGCATTGGAAAAAACACACTACTAAAATTCTTAAGGAGAAAAGATAAATTATACCTAAAACTACAAAAAAAAGAATTTCTCACTCCAAGTTTCAAGAAAACACAAAGACTGTCACTATGTATCACATGTGAAATTGTCACATTCCAATGATAACCTTAGCCAAGAAACAGACATACAATGAAGGATTCATAAATTTATATAAAAACCAGACACAGACATTTTTATTTAATCAACTGTGCTTGTTTCCTTAGCTGTGTTTGTCCTGGTGACATAGACACAATAAATCAGAATTTATTTCTATGGAAACATTAAGCATTTTCACACATTTTAAAAGTTACGAACCTTTCCAGTCATTTCTTGAAAATAAAGTGACATGTGTCTTGTTATTTATAGTGTCTTTGTTCTTTGGAATAAAAATAGTTGTATTATTGAGGGTCACAAAAATATTGAACATTCTACTTTATTTTTCAGTTTAAGTAAACCAAGGAAGGAGATTTGTGATCCATATTGTATGGGCTTAAATATGCTGTCCATTTATTCAAAAATCTTGGTCAGAAGTCATTCAATACAACAGATTAAAGGGTGAGTGAATGACTCCGCTGGCACCTTTAACTCTGCTGTTTAATATGACAATGACTACTATTACTTCAGTTTCTTCCTTGACTGTTAACATTACAGTCCACTCCTAGAATAATAATAACGTGTACTGGGCAGTTTTTTTAATTCTATACACATATGACTGAAGTCATTTCTTGTGTTTTGATTATATATTAAGAATTTTTCACACTAATTGCTTTGTTACAGGAAAGTAGAATATGTCATGGTCAGTGCTAGACATGAGCTTCAACTACCATTTTTTTTTCTTATGAAAAAAATCTTAAAATGTATTGGTAAAGTAAATATTATTTTATGAGTTTTCTTTTAGAAATCTCAGGGAAAGCAAGACAATATTTAAAATAAGATAATAATAATTGCAAACAATATTAAGAATTATCTAGTAAAATATAGAGGAACTAATTCATGAACTAAAACAGAGGTTGTTTTCTGTTTCATTTCCTATTTGACTCTGGAGAAAATGACAACTTCTTCCCTTTCTCTTCATTGCTAATTTTGTCTTTATTACTTCTCAAATCACATGAATTTTAGAGTTGCCTATTATAACTACCACTATATTTGAAAATCAATGACTAATGTCTCATCTAATACCACTAAGGTAGTAAGTAGATGATTGAGAACGCTTGAAGCTAGTTGTGGTGGAATTATAATTATAATCCCAGCACTTAGGGGTAGAAATATGACTACTGGGTGACTCTCTGCCTCCTGGTGAGCTGGAGGCCATCTTGGGATACCCGAGACTCTGTCTCATAATGGTAATAACAAAAAGGAACACATATACTCTTGGGGTATAAGCCTATTTCAGAGGAGATGTGAAGAAATGTGTATTAATTCCAGATATGAGAAGATAGGTCAAAAGAAGGAACCACCCAAGTCTCCAATGATTATTGTAGTTATTGACGGAGCATTGGAGAATTACTTACATGAGCAGACATCACTCAAAGACACGTGCATCATCAAAAGTCTACTCCAGCATGGATGACAGCTCACAAAAGCTCACAAAACAGGAAACTTGGAGATTTCTGTTGCATTTGCCAACATCTGAAAAGTTGAGAGAGTGTTCTTTTTTTTTTTTTTTTTTTTTTTTTTCTTTTTTTCCTAAAGGTAGATCAACTGGCTACTGCCCCTTTCAGGAGCCCATCTGGTATGGTAATACCCCTTAGAAGTTCTCACTGATCATATATTCTTGTTGAAATATCAGTCCTTATGTACCTGGTCCATTTCAGAAAGCAAAGGAACTTCCTGTAAGTTATAGGCCTTATTGAATGGTCTCAGTACTACTTTCTGAGACTTGAAATGTTTTGAAATATAAAATGTTTAACTCAGTTTAATTGTTATATGTAAAATTAAAGTGTGCATTAAGATTAAGATACATAAGAATTAATATGATACCATTATATTATTAAAGTCATCACTTTTATCTATAGAGACCTAAAATTTTTCAGGAGTAAGTTCTTATATTCTGAATAACCATATTAACCTAAATACTTGTTTTAGAGACATTTACTTACACCAACAACCTAAAATAGTCTATTCTACTTAACTAATAGTGGGAAGAACAGATGAGTCATTGTTAAGACCATGCTTTTAGAAGTAGGCCATGTGTCACTACAGTTTCCTCATCCAGAATGGAAGTGAGAATATCCAGCGACTGTACAGGATTATAAAAGGTTAGAGAATTCATACAGGTAATGTCTATCACACTTCTATGTGAATGGCACTGCATAAGCTTATTAACACTACTCATTGCCTAAAGGATAACACTTGATATGCAAAATTTTACAAAGATAGGATTTGTTAAATGGCAATACTATACAATTCTCATATAATAACTCCCAAACTTATTGTGTTACTTATTACAAATGATTGCTTGAGTTGTAGTTATGAAGTTACATTATTTACTTAATATGAGAAGCTGAAAATGGTTCATTTGGTCAAAGTATCAAAAATTGCTGTAGGCCTCATGAGTTTCTTTGCCATTAAACAATAAGATTTCAATTATTTATATTATCTTAATTGAAAAACAAATTATACAAATTATTAGTTTAAACATGTTTGCTGTATAAAATGATGTAATAGAGACTGAAAACTCAACATTTCTTTAGCATTTTCATGGAGAGACATAAGTTTACTCAGGTATTTTGACTGCTACATACCACTGTAGGGTCGCTGTTAAGGCACTATTGTCCTGTTACTGAAATAAACAAAGGGACACAAATCTCAAGACCCATTTCTCTAACCTATGTGAAATTATACACTCTGTTGTTTTCTAAGATTTATTTTAAACTGTTTTGTGTTTCTATGTCTGTTCTTTCCCCATTCTCTCTCTCTCTCTCTCTCTCTCTCTCTCTCTCTCTCTCTCTCTCTCTCTCTCTCTCTCTCTCTCTGTGTGTGTGTGTGTGTGTATGTGTGTGTGTGTGTGTTGGTGCACATGCATGGGAGTACCTAAAGAGGCCCTTAAAATGCATCCTATCTTCTGGAACTATAGTCCCAGGTGGTTTGAGCTGGACAATATGGTTACTGGAAAAAGAAAAAGAAAAAAAACCAAAAAACAAACAACTGTGTTTCTCCAAAGGACAAGTCATCATTCTTATAGTTAAGCCATCACTTATATACTTTATATGCCTCACTTTATACTCGTTTGGTTAATAATTCTTTATTCATTATCTATTCCTTTGCCATGATGTCTCTGATAACCACCATTCTATTTTATATGAGGAAGGCCTGCTTTTAATTGCCACAGATATTGTCAATAAAGTAATAATATGATGTTTCCTTATACATTTTTATTTCAAGGAAACTCAGATGCAAACACTATATTCATCCCCAAAGGACATTTTTTAAAAGAAACAATATTGAATGGGTGGCAATAATAAAGTAGTATATTTTTATTACTTGATAACACTCTAATTAATATAAAATTGCATTATGTTCTTATTTCCAGATTTTATAACCTGGAACTAACTTTCCAGAAAAATTTAGTGAATAGTTATAAGTTGCTTCCTGGAAATATTTAAATAAGCCTTCTACCTGTAGTCCAACATATTAAAACTTGCCATCAGCCATCAAAAGGCATATTTTCTGAAGATGACAGGGAGGTGTATCCATGAAATCTTAACAAGACGTTGACTAACCCAAGACCTACACAATGGCAATGTCAGATGTCAGCCCAATGTTGATGGAGAAAAATCTCACAGGGCCCACCTGTAGATGATGAACTACAGGCAATTAATTATTATTGATAGAAGAAAAAGCCATCTCCAGTAGAACTGAACCCCAGATAGATTATTGGATCCCAAATCCCATAGGGTAAGTCACAAACTTGTACGTATAGATCAGCCCTAAAATTCTTTGAAGAAAAGTGATCATGAAGTTAAGAAAGTGGGATTTGAGAGGGGAAAGTATGGGATGGAGATGATGTAAACATATTTGTGCATGACGTTCTCAAAATAATATGATACATGTTTAAAAAATCATCTTCAGTATAGTATGGCATTATTAGCATAAATACATGCATTAGTCATCATGAGTCTAAAATGACCCAATACTTTTCTCTTCATTATTTAATGTATATGATTTAAAATTTACATTGTTTACAAATAACCATTTTTCATTTTGATTTATCTTTTGACATTTCAGTTGATTTAAAGATATTCAAGACAGATGCAGTAGTCTGAGTGGACAGGCCTGGTTTTTCACTTCCAGAAAATAGTGCTATTTCAGGGTTTCTCCTGGTATGAAGAGACACCATGATTAAGGCAACTCAGATGAAAGAAAGCATTTCCTTGGGAGTATCTGGGGTTTAGTCCATTATCATCATGGTGGGCATGCAGGCAAGTATAGTTCTAGAGAAATATCTGATAGCTCTACACTTTATTCTGCAGGAATCAGTGACAGAAGAAGAACACACTTGGCCTGGCTTGAGCTTTCAAATCCTCAAAGCCCAAATTCAGTAAACACTTCCTCCAACAACCCTACAGCTACTCCACCAAGGCCACACCTCCAAATCCTTGCAACAGTCCACCTTCTGGAAATCAAACATTTAAATGTATGAGTCCTTGTGGGACACATATTCAAATTACCACAAGTGTGGTGGCAAGTTTTTCTCTATTAACTATATTGTTGAAAATTTCAGAAATAATCACTGTCAGCAGGAAACTTTTGAATAATATTTTTTATGTGCTTTTTCATACAAACAAGTTATTTCTCCTTAGGCTATAAATACAGTGAATTATGTTACTTTGGGAATATTACGATTATCTTATGATGCTGGTATAATATAACTACAAAATGTTATGGGATTTATTATGCTACTTTTTAAGGACTTTTATGCATGGATCAGACTAGAGATTTCTCAGTGTTCTTACAGGGTTTTTTGAGGGTATGGGAGTTTTCATCATTAAAAGATCACAGTAATATTTTACTTATAAAATAAATTTATGTAAGTTTTTTTTCTTGAAGATATTATATAAAATGAATATTTTCTTATTTAGATATTTTAGATAATCATCCATAAAATTATCTGAATATAGGTTCTTTATGGACGTTTTATTTTCTTTACAACTTTAGTAAACTAAAATCACATCACTCTACAGAAAGGAAAAGAAAACTGAATACATACTTAAGTTGAAAACATGTTAATCGTTAATCCAACCACAAAGCACAAAGAGAATGAAGGACCTTCATGCTAAAGGAATCTCAAAGATCAAGTATATGTTCAAGTTGAGCTCAGTACATATACCATGAAGTCAGTGAATAAATCAATATCTGTTTGACTCAACTGTTGCTTCATGGGTGATGGGAGCCTTCAAAGGAATATTGTCTTTAGATGCAAAACACTGTCTAATACCCACATCTTGTATTATGAATGGTTTCTATGTAGAGCCTTTGTGCTACACCAAGACCATATCCCTATTTAATTTTCAGCTTACTTTTACTACATTTAATGGCTTTATATTTTATTATTTATATTTATTTTTTATACATAATAATATAATTTATTATTTATCTTATATTTATTAGACAAAAACTTGTACTAGTTTTGTTACATCAGTGTTTATATCCACAGAGAAAGAGGATGAAATGGAGCTTGGGGAGCTCTATGATTCACTAATGTAAGAGACAAATATTCTTGTCAGAAAATAAACGTGAATATGAAGCAAGTGCTTCAGTTAGAATCTGAGAACTTTAAAATCTGAGCTAAATAAAACTTCAGTGGGTGAGGTGATCAGAGGAAACTGAGAAGTGGGGACGTATTAGGGAAATTTTGTCAATTGTTCTCAGGTGTGACATTTAAATTATGCAAAACTTTCAATTCACTGTACCTCATGTGCCTGTGTGCTGTCTATGGTGTTTTTAGGATATGTGCTCCCAAAGTTAGACAAAGATCTAAATAATTTACCAGAGAACAGCTCTTATGTGTAAAGATGGCATTGAAGAATTTTAAGGAATGTAGTTTTTTCTTTCCTCTGATACAGAATTGATTAGTGTTTTGTCCTTTGGAAACAAGCAGGTAAATGTACTTGACTATTGTTTGATTTTTAAAGCTTACGTGAGTAGGGACAGAGAGGGCTTAAAGAGTTTGAAAATTTATTAGTAGTTTTGTTCACAAGTAAAAATATTATCCTTGAGTAGTGATAAGTTCCCTATTACTGTAATTAACAATCTTAAAATACTCTAAAAATCTTATTTTACCGGTATTTTCTTTAACTCAAGTTAATTGTATTTACATCCAATTATGGTATTTTAAAATAAAATGTCCTCTAATCCATTTTGTAAACATCATGAGCCTCCTTGAAGGTAGATAAGAACAAAGAACAAATATATACAAGTGTCCTCTGATACCCACCTGTGCACTGGTCATATGTTCCCCTGAAATAATAACAAAAATCACAAACAGAATTGTAATGTAACAAACTCCAAATCTAAAAATGGAGTAGGAAGTCATGTCCCAAATATTTTAATTGTTTTGATGTTTTCTATCTTTTATTTTTGGTTTGCTGAGGTAAAGCCCAGACCTTAGTCCGTGTTAGGCCGTCTCTCTGGCACTGAGCTACAGCCCAAGTTCTCTTTAAACACTTAAAACTGTAAGAATAATTACGATTTTAAAAAAGGGACAATTAGAGAGATAAGTAAATTTATTAATGAGGAGTCTTTGCTAAGAAACTTTTTTTTTTCAATCAATGAGAATCACAGGAAGGTAGGGTATGGTGTTTCTTTTACCTGCAAGCTAGACTTTAATTTTAAAAGGAGCTGCACTTCAATTCAAGAAGCTATACAGGGGAAGATGACTGCTAACTATGAGTTGCCATCTAACGTAGAGATTTATCAAAAGGTACATTAGTATGGACAATGGAAATGTAAAGATTTGTTACATGGAGAGATTTGAATAGCACTGTTATTATCAGTCATTAAAGTGCTCCAGTGTCTGTCTGAAGCTAAGTAGCAAAAGCTATAGTGTATGTACCACCAGAAAGGCCATATTAGGATGGATGAGCTTATAGGGTATTCATCAGAAGAAGACCTATATATGGTACAAACTTCTAAACAGACTCATCCACTTGGAAGATGAGGTAGCAGTGTCTACTATTCATCAAAACTGATGGAAATTGAAAGGGATCTCCACAGAAAAGAATCTAGTGATTCAGGGTTCCAGATGGCTGGGATAAGTAGCATCCAGCTTGGTTGAGAAACTGCCAAAGAAAAGGGTATAGAAAGAAACAATGTAGCCAGAAAAAATTGATCACATTCCATAAGGGTGTGAAATTCCTGACTTAATTTATAACTTTTCTTTTTCATCCCCTTGCCGTGCCTGTAGTGGCTAATTTGATAAGAAGGAAGGAGAAATGTACAATGATGGTGTCCACCAATGAAGGTTTAAATAAATAGCAAGTTTGAGATAGTAAAGAGAAACTGTAGTGTCAAGTTATAAATTTGCTGTCTAGTAGTATTACTGTATTCGTACTCAACATTCAAAATTCCAATTTATTTCTGGCATGACACTTTTTCTCAAAGAAATCATAATATTGTTCTGAATCCTCAAGGAAACAGATGTCAAATGGAATTAAATCAGCATGGTAGTAATGGTATCAATTGCCAGTCAAAGGGGAGAGAAAGACATATAAAGTACAGGTAAACTGGAACTGTAGAATGGGGACATCTTAAGAAGTTGTGGTAGATGAGAAAGATGGGGAGCCGAGGACTCAAAGAAAAAAGTATCTAGAAACTGTTTTCTAGCAGATAATTGTCAGTGAGTCAGAATTTTAAACTTTTGTACATGACCTTTTCAAGTACTCTATCTGTACTCATCTGCTAACTATGAGCAGTCAGTCATCAGATGTACAGAAGATCCAAAGGTGCCATGTGTATGGACAACAGAAACACATGCAGGCACTTGTCACACTCAGAGATCTAAACGGCAGTATTATGAATACCACAGCAATAAACACAGCCCAGGAAATGACTCACACCTAACAGATGTCAAAAGCATGGTAGGTGTTGAACAAGATGGTTTTATTACATCAAGAACTACATTTTATTTTATCTATGAAATGGAAAATGTCTGTATTCCTGTGGTCCTTATTTTATTTAACAAACCAAGGAAATGACTCAAAACCTAGTCTTTGCAATGACATGAGCTATTACTTCCCATGTGTTCTTCATCTCCTCTATCTAAACATTAAATTCAAGTTTTTTAGTTAGATTTGTGCTATCGGTGTGGTCCTGAGTCTATATCCTTTATATTGCTTCTGATTTTGATATCAGGGTTCAGATATTCGGACTATATGTTGTGCTTTTGACTCCCAGTCTCCTATGTCACACAGTAACTTTTAAAACAAACACGAGAAAAGGAAATTGTATTGCAGTGGATGATTATAAAAGGTTTCAATGGCAGTCTCCAGTCCTATGAAACGGTGATTTGGGTTGAAAAGGTGGACCCTGGTTTTATACCCAAAGTATTTGTTGTCCACAACACAATTTTGTCATATGTAAAACAAGACTGTATTTTTTTCTCTATTTCCATTTCATTCTCCTAAAATCATATAAATCTGGATAAAGGTGATATTGGAAACAAGAAAATAGTTTTTTAAAAATATATTTTCCTTTCTCATTGTTTCTCTTTGCATTAGTATCCCTGTCTCTGTCCTCAACTATGCACCTGCATTTCAATTAAGATTTTGCAAATTGCAACCTGAAGTTTTTGGCCCAGCCTAGCCCCAAGATCTGGACCAGCAGACCCAAATAATTACACAAAGTCTTATATTAATTACATGCTGCTTGGCCTATAGCTCAGGCATTATTACAAGCCAACTCTTATGCTTAAACTAACCTAAGCTTAGCTATTTGGCTTAGTACCCTTTCTAAAGCATTTTCGTCTTCTCTCCTCTGTATCTGCTGACATCTCTGCTCTGCTCTTTTGCCTCCCAGAGTTCTCTTAGTCTGGTAGCCCCACCAATACTTCCTGTCTGCCTCCTGGCCAATCAGTGTTTTGTCAAACTGATAGGAGGGACATATATTTACAATGTGCAAGAGCATAGTCCCACAGCAGTAAGTGAATACTCAGTCTACAAAGCCTACACTGTTTAGGAATTTAACTAATTTGTTATCATATTGGAGAATATCGTTAATAACATTTTTTTTCTAGTTTGTACTAATGTTCTTTGGCCAACACATTCCAACTAAAGAGAAAGGTACCATATATCTATAACTTGCTTTTTAACAATTCAGAGCAAAATGTTTCCTAAGGTACAGGGTTTTAAAGAGAAGTGTGAAAAATTCTGAGAAAAGAAAAACAGATGAGTTCTCAACTCTGGATAAGGAATTTATACCACCATCTGTAAAGTACAGGGAGTATCATGGAAGATGGAGTCAGAGAAGATGAAAAAGACAGTTGAAGAGCAGAGGGTCATTAAATACTCTCTTTAGTGCAAACATGGTAATTTTGATCTCACAGTAGATGTAACTGCCTTCACTGTACTCTTAAAAGATTGGATCTGTCAGCTGTCATTTAGGGATGGGGATGGTGATCTCTGGACCCACTGGCTACTGATGTATCTGGATTAGGGCAATCATTTCAACTTTTACCTCTGTACACTGCAAAGAGATACTCCTCTGGTTAAAGCCAACAGTAGTAATTCTCTATGTGTATCAAAAGAGATATTTATAAAGCAGTTTGATCAAATGGCAATATAGACAAACAATAGTGGTAAGTTTCCCCTGTAAGGTACAAACCCCTTCTTGGTGCCTGTTTCTCCAGCCTCCTCTTCTGCTACAACTTCCCAGTGCTAATTATAGTCACATAAAATGTTTTGGGGAATGATCCAGCTGCCCAAACGGCAAGTATGATGAAGTACAGGTAAGACAGAAGACATATGAGAAGACAGATTTATAAAAATGGGTTAAGATGCAAAAGCTAGTTATCAATAAGCCTGAGCCATAGGCCGAACAGCATGTAATTTATATAAGCCTCTGTGTGTTTCTATGGGACTGCCTGTCTGGTTTACGGGCCAGAAACTTCTTACTACAATCATATTCACTGTGAGATCAAATATGCAGGTACCCTGTATGGTCTCAAAGATACTGTTTCCTTGCAGTCATAAAACTTCTCTGGAAATTACCCTCTTTCTGTCCCTTCTTCAATAATGCTTGAACCTCAGGAGAATGAATGACTATATATATATATATATATATATATATATATATATATATATATACACACACACACATACATTATACATACATACAAACACACACACACACACACACACACACACACACACACTTATATATGCAATGCCATTTGTGGTCAGAATTCTGCAGTTATTTTTCTCTTTACTTTGGCTAGTTGTGGGCTTCAGTGTTAATGACCATCTAATAAATACTTCTCCAGTGCGGATTGGCAGATGCCTTAATCTATAGAAATGATAAGTCATTAGGATTCGGTTTAATACTATGCCCACTTAGCAGAGTAATATTGTAGGTTCTCCCCAAGGGCCTATGGCCTTTCTGGACCCAGGTTCCTGGCTGAAAATGGTGTAAGATATTCATCTTGTGAACTTCACTTAAATTTAATTAAAACATGTTTTCCCTTTTCTCATAATGGATCTGCCAATACTCTATCATATGATAAGTCTTCTTGTAGTTCACTGGGTTCATATGGATGTGTCCATTTTCCTATTTAAGTAACATGCATCTCGTCTTCCAGAACTATGAATGAAAGCCTTTGTATAGGAAGCCTGCAACTCACTACTAGTCCATGTTCTATGATTCACACGTGTCATTTCTGCAGAAACAGGATCTTGATGCCAAGTTCTGGAGGGCAAACAATATCATTGGCATTAGCTTGCAATATTGAGGGTCTATAAGATCTTACTGGACAATGCACTGAATGGAGTAATCCATTTCTAGCACTGGGAATTGTATTTATTAACCAATGGTCTAATATAAAGATTGTCACCCCATATCAAGAAGGATATCTTATTTTTAACTTTATTATATATATATATGTATATATGTATAAACACATATAATATTTTCTACTATAATAGGCTTAGATATAACTTTTTAAAAACTGTCTTCAGTGTTAATCTTTCCTCATAATGTTCCCTCCTCTATCCTGACCTCCTATCAATTTAAAATGAGCACATTTTTATTTAAATGAAATTATGCTGGTTAAGTATGTTGCTTGATTTCAAACTTTGGAAACAGTTCATTGAAGATAAATATTATTATTATTATTATTACATTATTTGACAAAAAATTCTAAGACTTCCCTTATGGATACTGATATCGGTACCTTATAAAACTACACAAATTATTTAAAAGGAGAAGATAGTAATACTATTTTATTAGGTTTGTAAACTAAGTTTTAAACACATAGATTATCATTTGTTTCCTTCTGAAATTAAACTGAGTTTCAACCAAGTTCTTAGGAAACTGAGGGGAGAAAAATGGGACTGATTTCCAAACAAATCAATCTGAAGTTTAACATGTACTTTAATATTTTGGTTATGGTAATAATCAATATGAAACTACTTATTTGTTTCTTTTATTAATAAATAAATAATGTATTATGTCAAGTATCTCTTCTAGGGGAAAGATAAATTTCACTAGAGAATGGAAGATGGATTTCATTTTCTTTAAATATGTTCAAAATTAAAATTAGAATCAGACAGGAAAAAACTAATAATATAAAAATTTATTTGTGAACATGAAATACTATATCCAATAGCTGATCTACCCATGAGTACTGGTACCATAAATACAAAACATGTTAAGAACAATGTACATGTCCTTTCACGATGTTTTGTGAGAAAACTGGGAAAATATATATTTAGATGATGATATTAAACCCCATAACTGATGTGCTCCTCAGATTGGTTAGGAATGTAAAATGAAATATTCTTTTTTTATATATTCATAGAGACATTTTAACGTAGAAAGAAGAAAACTCATTAGCACATCTCTCAAAATGAGTAATCTAAATTTATTGAAAATGTCGGGCTCTCCATTACACATTTTAATGCATTTAACACCTCAAGGCTGCTTAATTCCTACGATGCCATTGGGAAAATTAAAATAAAATGTATTGGTAGTAGAATAATTCAATTTCCTTTGACTAAAGAAGGAAAATGTCAGTCATAGTTCTGTATTCATTTCCAATCAAGTTTATTTGGCTAAGAATTTTCTGTGGTAAGTGTTTACTGAGCATGACATAAGTGGGGTTGGGCTATGAACTTAGGTAAAGCTCAGTGTTAGTGGGTTTATAAATGTCACATCAGAGGCACAGTAATATAAATAAATGGAAGTTGAGGATTAAGGAGTAAAACTGAGCATTTTGAGAATTGCTTTATTCTGATTTCTTTAGATGTATAAGAAATCTAACAAACCATATAAGAAAATAAAATCTGTGGCATTATATACTTTTAAAACAAACAGAAAATGTGACTAACATCCCAATGGATCCAGAAACACAAAGGAAACAGTTAAACCTTTCTATATGGGCTCAGATTCTTTCCCTGTATTAATGGCTGATAGACAACAGATTACCCAGTGATTCAATAAAAGTATATTTACTGTTTTATTTTTGATTTATAGAGATACTTCATATAATAAATTTACTGTAGATTACATTATTCATATGTGCCTATATATCTGTCTTATTTTATATATCATATATTTTGATACACAGATAAATTCTATAGATAGAAAAATACGTTTATTTGCTTTTGCAAGATGACTTTTTCTCTGTATGGTCTTGTGCCAGTCCTAATTCTTGTCTCTGCTATCAGAAAGCTATTTTTCTGTGAAGTTATTTAATTCAGTTAGAGCAATATATTGTATTTTAATTTGTAATATACCTGTCAATGATGTTAATGTGAACTTTCATTTAAATTCTGTTTTGTACATTTATTTTTACACAAACATTTATTGGATAATCTAGCCTTTTTCCATCAATCAGAAGTAGAATGTTTGTCATATATAGAGATCCAATCTATTTATGCATTCTCAATTTTACTCAGTTGACCTATTTTTCTGCCGGAAGCAATACCACACTGTTTGATATATGACAATTTTAACTAGCCATAAATTACTTGATATCAAAGAAAACATTAAAAGATTAATATGTACACCAAACCTCATAAAACTTAGTGAAAATCTAAACTGTTAAAATGTGTATAATGTATAACTCAGAATATTTTTTAAAAAGAAAATAAATATTTGAAAATGCTAAAAAAGAAAACTTGCTAAGTTCAAGGAAAAATATTAACGTACATGTACAAGAAGCTTACCAAGTTCCATCAGGAAGACGTAATGTGCCACAACTAGGATTTTATACTCAACATTTTGAATAACAATTTGAAAGTCTTGGATGCATCGAAGAGAATGTGTTTTGTCATGTGTCAGGGCACATCAGTTCTACAGAATGAGAAGTTGTTTTACATCAGTAAAACCAGTCAGAAGGTGGTAGGAGAACACAGTAGAAGATTCAAGGTGAAGACATAGGCAAACAAAAGCATTCTCTTCTAAACTTCCACATCCAGAGAGTAATACTTCAGAGATGTAAACAAATGGAAGTGATCCTTCGTAAACAAACTCTGGTTTGTTAGTACATCTTTATTTATCAACTGTTTTTAAAGTCAAAGATACATTTAGAGCCCTACTGCCTAGAGAAGGCTGTCCAGGATTACCAACGATCTGCTTCACACACATAAAATATAGATTGGCTAGGCAAGAGGCAAAACTGCACCAACCTTAGAGTATTGGCTAACAGGAGTTAGGTCAAAAAATGAACAAAATGGGCATTGTCTCAAAATTAAATGGGAGTGCAGTTATCTCAAATGTGGAATGTTCAGTAGAGATTTTAAGAATGAAAAACTAGGCATGAGACACAGATATACACATAGGAGGAGAAGAGGGGTTATATAGATGAGGTTTTTGGCCAGACATAGCCCTGAGTTCCAGACCACTTGCAGCCCTGCTGCTGGTTAAACCTCCAAAATGACCTAGACGCTTATATTAATTACATGTGGCTTGGCCTATGGCTCAGGCATATTGCTAGCTAGTTCTTACATCTTAATTCAACCCATTTTTAATAATCTGTCTTGCCAAGTGGCCTGTGGCTTACCTATATCTTTACATCTTGCTTCTTGGACATCTGGATCCTGTCTCCTAAGATTCCACCCTCCTTCCCCTTTATCTATACTCAGATTTGCAGCCTACTTCTAAGATGCCTTGCCATAGGTTCAAACAGTCCCTTTATTAATGAATAATATTCACAGCATACAGAAAGACAGCCACATCAGGGTTACATGTGGCAATATCATGTTCAATTTCAGCGAGGTACGCAGTTATCATATGCAGTTGTCCTTGGTTCCTAGGTGAGTCACATGTGAACATACATGTCTTTGATTTCGAATTCCACAGATCAGAAGAGAGCAAATAACCATGCGTCCATCAACACATGTTCATCAACACATGTTCATGCTAGTCCCCGTACTTGGCTACTCACACCAGAGACTAGTACCTCAGAATTCAGAGCTCTATATTTTACTGTGATAGAAGTACAGAATCTTTGTAGTTTTCAAGCTGTTTTACCTCTGTTGTTTGAGATGTTTCAAAGATATCTAAAATAATTATCAGAGAGTTTCTAAGTGAATTTAATAGGTTATTACTAAGATAAGCACTTGATTTTAAAATTTATCTTCAGTAAATAAATATCCTGGATGTGTTCAGCTCAATATAATAATATTTTAATAATATAAAATACAATTTTACATTAAATATAAAATCAAATGCATGTGTATTTTTATTTCTTATGACAAATTTAAAATGTGATGACATAACATTAAACAATTAAATACTAAGCAATTAAAAACATTATTTTGTAAATATAATCCCAACTTTACCAATGTGCTAATTCGTGCCAATTTAATTAATGTGTTTCTAACCTCTAGGCCAAACTTTTTTTCAATCACCCTTAGCACTTAAAAAATGGACTACATAATGCCACTATATGTAAATATACTGTTGAAAATTGGTTCTCAACATGTGGGTCTTGATTCACTTTGTGGTGTCATATATCAGGTCTGAATTCTGATAGTTTCATTATGATTTATAGTGGTAGCAAAATTATAGTTAAAAAGTAACAACAAAAATATTTTTATGGTTGAGGATCACCACAACATAAGAAACTATGTTAAAGAGTCTCAGCTTTAGAACGGTTGAGACTCACTGCTGTAGAGAATAAAAAAAAATATCATGGAAATATTTACATAAAAGAGATTAAGTAGTGAGCTGAAGTGATTTCATTAAATCAAAAACTATGTTAAATTCAGTTATAAATGCTTCTCTCAATTACTACAATTTGTTGTTCAACCCATGCAATTTAAATGCACATCCAAAAATTTACATTTATAGTTAATTCCTTTAATAAAAGTTGTAAACCTATAGTTAAATAAATTTCATCATTTGAAAAAATATTGTACATTATAATTTTTAGCTGTGTACACTTGATCAGTGAAAAACTTTTAAAGTACATATAACAACATTTTTAAAAAGAGCTGACAGGAATTTGAGAGACAGTAAGGAAGATTACATGGAAAAGGTTGGAGGTAGGAAAGGGAAAGAGAGAAGTGATACAATAAATATTAATATTGCAAAATAAAATATTTTTCAGACTAAATAATAGAAAAAAAGTAAAATATAAATTCTAAACAATAGACAAAAACAGCTCTCAGATTTCACAATGGAATGATTCCCTTCATATATACAATATGGGACAAACAACATGTATTACCATACCAGGAAAATTGCTTGTTCCACAAAGAATTGATCTAATAATCTTAAATACATGATTATTAGAAACTTCATGTGTGTGTGTGTGTGTGTGTGTGTGTGTGTGTGTGTGTGTGTGTGTGTGTGTGTGTGTGTGTGTGTATGTATGTAATCTATTAAAAAGATCATATATTTGAAAGGGAACAAGGAGTTCCTGGGAAGCATTAGAAGGATAAAAGAAAAGAAAGAAAATGATGTAATTATATAAACATTTCAAATAATAATATGATAAAAAAGAAATAACAAATAAGAAACTGCAAGTGGCCTTCTGTCTGTAGGCTTCAGTCTGAAGGTGTCCAGACACGTGCTTGCAGGATCTACCATATGATCAAGTTTATGGGCATTCCCACCAACACTGCTGTAGCAGAATTCCACACCTTGAAGGGATATAAACACACATGGAAGAAGTGAGTAAGCTTCACCAGAAAAACTACTTGATCATAGCAGAGCTTACCTTCATTCTTTCTGAGAGTATGTATCCAGGTAAGACTGTAAACTATTGTTTTACACAGTGGGAGTAACATCAAACTTTTGCGTAAAACTTTAGAATAACATTTAAACCCAGAGATGAGTACAACTCTCAACCATCAACAGAGAGACTTCTTTTTCAATCGATGTCAATATGTACTATGCAGAATATTATTTTAAGGGGCATCACTTTTGTTTATGTTGTGTTTGTTTAATTCTGTGAAGCTGTGTTACTTTCCCTGTCTAAAACACTTGATGGTCTGATAAAGAACCGAATGGCCAATAGGTAATTGGGGCTGCTAGGCAGAGAGAATATATAGAAATCTGAGAGGAAGAAAAAGTAGCCAGAGAAGGAGAAGGACATTAGGGGCCAGCCACTCAGCTACACAGCCAGTCATGGAGTAGGAGTAAAGTAAGTTTTATAGAAGTCGGAAAAAGAACAAGCCCAAAGGCAAAGGGTATATGGAACAATATAAGTTAAGGAAATCTGGAAAGAAACAAAGCAAGCTAAGGTTGGGCAAGTAATAATAAGCCTTTCTGTGTGTGATTTATTTGGGCACTGGGTGGCGGGTCTCTCAGAAAGGCAAGGAGCAAAATCAAATAACATTACTGAGATTCACAACTGGTCCATGTGCAGATAATAAGAGACAAGGTGTAGATTTTAGCTCAATCACACACACTAGCAAAGAGCTAGTAATGATAATGACCAGTAATAAATGCTCCTAAGCAACAACACGACTTTTGGAGTTCTTCCTTAAGTGGAATGGAAAGGCTGAAGAATTTTGCATCCTAAGAGAGCCTCAGAGACTAATGTTACTACCAAATAAGCTCCTGTCCTCTGATTTATGGGGTTGCCACACATTAGGAAAAGGTTGCAATCAGACTCTTTCCTTGTTAAAATCAAATGCATTTATACATAGAATTCTGTAAGCAATTCCAGTAACAAAACTGACTGAAAACAGATATACATGCATACTTAAACTGATTAAAATTTGAAAACGTAAAACTTTCTTAAGAAGAAAAGGAACTATCTTGACAGCTGTAGAGATGCCTCAGTGATTAACAATTCCCAGCTCTCATCTCTGCTCATTGAATTCTTTAACTCAAAAATCTCTGGATCCTATACCCTCTGTCTCCACAGGCACCTGCACGCTTACGTATACCTAAACTCATGCAGGAACATATACAAATAAATTAAATCAGTAAATAAGTAACATGAATTGTCTTACTTCATTAAACAACATTCCAATAATCTTAGGAACCTACTGAACGACAGAGAAAACTAGATTAAGAGTTAAATAAATATGCAAATCATCTAGAAGCTCTACACTGCAAGCTGATCTTTGATAGCTAGGAAAGCAAGACCATATAGTATTCTTGAATAAATGTAATTTGAGTTTCAGAAGAAATTAGTATCGATGAAAATCCTGTTTGATATGAAAGGCTTTGGAGTGAGAATTAGTGCAATAGGATTATGGCAAATAAAAATCATTTGGTCATTTAAACCTATGCCCAGCCTCTACCAAGGATGATGCAAGATAAATTCAGGTTGGCTGAACTTCATGTCTGATACCATACAAGTTTCTCGTGTAAAATACTAGCGAAGGAAAAGATTGAGATTGTATAATTATTTTATTTTGTTTCAAAATCCTTCATTATTGTTACAATAAAGTTTCCTGGCCCAGTCCAACAGAGGTCCACACACACAGGCCTGTGGTCCCAGACTGCTTAGGCACCGGCCGCTGCTCCGGCCCCCAAAAACTACTCAGACGCTTATATTAATTTCATGCTATTTGGCCTATGGCTTAGGCACATTGCTAGCTAGTTCTTTCTCTTAACTCAACCCACTTACATTCATCTGTCTGCCACATGGCCCGTGACTCACCTGTGTTCCTTCATGTTTCTCCTTTGGGTGGCTGGCTCAATCTGATCTGACTCCGCCCTCCTTCTCCTAACTATTCTGATTCCCCACTTACTTCTTCTACGGTGCCTGCCATGGCCAAAACAGTCTTTCATCTAAAGATTGATATGCACAGCATACAGAAAGACATCCTCACACATACTATCATATTTTTTATCTTCTGATTAGTATCATATCTAATGTTCCCATTGCATTGAATGCTTGGTTAGAGAAATATGTCCTCACAATTCCATGTCATTCTCTCATATGATCTATGATCAGGAAATATTGCTGAAGGTTTTGTTGCAGTGTTCATAAGCAGCTAAGTAATATAGTGCTTCATGTAAAAAGGGAAACATCAGTTTTCAATAGATGCAAACAGAAGATGGCTTGATGTTGCTGCTTTATTGATGTGTGAAGGGACATCATAACCAAGAAAACATATAGAAAAGCTTTAATTGGAAATTTGATTACAGAATCAGAGGATGAGTCCATGGTCATGGGGGCAGAGCAGTAGGCAGATAGGCATGGTGCTGTAGCAATAGCTTGAGTGCCGACACCCTGACACACAGTAAGGAGGAAAAGAGAGAATTTGAGCCTGGCTTAGACTTTGAAACCTCATATCCGTTCTGTCCACTAGTGATATCTTTCCTCCAACATGGACATACCTAGCTAATAATGCCACACCTCCTAATATACCTAATACTTCCCAAACGGTTCTACCATCTGGACTAAGTATGAAATAGGTGAACATGCAATTATAGCAGGGTAATTTTCACTCAAATTACCACAAATGTTTACACAGCTTTAGTTAGGTAAATAAATTTTTCCCTAAAAGGAACAGTGCTTTATAAATAAACATATTACTAATACAACGGGGCTAAACAAATAACTTAGTTTCATTTTAACACATATAATTTAAACACATTAGTTCATATATTTGAAAATGTCTAAAATATATACTTTATATATAAATATATATAAACTAAATGACAAGCATAAATAGAAGAGCTTTGACTTGTGACACAGCCTTCTTGCCATTAAAAGTATCATATAAATATTATTCTGTAGATAATAAAAACTATTCTGTAGATGAAAAACTATGATGTGATTATTTTACAGAAGTTTAGTCATAGCAAAAGTCAATTGGCATCACCAATTTGGATATAGTTTATCCACCATCTGGTGAAATTCTTGAATTATGTAGTATATGAGCATATATAGAGCATTTAACATGCAGGAGTTTAGAACATCACAATTATTTCAGTGTTATTGTAAGAGCAATCTTTACTAATCATATTAATGTCTCTTTTCTGTTATAACAACCAGGCTTATCCAAGCATAATATAAATGTGTACACCTTATTCACAAGATTCATTTTAACATTCATTTAACACTGTAGTAACTAAATTTCAGCTTTTCCTGAGTATCCTTATACATTTGCATTATGAAATGGTGATGACGAAATGTGGATATTATAATTTTGGTCATACACCAAAAGCAAAATAAAACATTTCAGTTTTGGGGTGCATGGTAAAGTGTATCATGGGTGCCTGTCTCTATATTGCTGTTTAAATCTATTGAAATATAAACCCATCCAGTGTTCTGTTTACCTAAAACTGAAGGCAAGTGTTCTCTTTCTAGTTCAGGTAACTTCTTCCTACTCTTCAGTATCCTACCATTCAAATCTTAAGAGGAGAATCCACATTACTCCATTGCATGCATAGCACATACACTCTAGAATGATTTACATTCACTGCAAACATTTCAGGTAACCAAAAAAAAAAAAAATACCAAATCAAGACCTCTCAGTGCAGTTATTACTGGAAAAGGAGGGCTAAGGTTTTACTTTATCTAGTGGGATTTTAAAAATCTTATTGATTTATTTCTCAACAAAGATCATAAGCCTGCATTATTTATCTAGTGGTGATGTTAACATCCCAGATAGAGAGGAGTTTTATCTATTTTTAACATGTATGATGGATCCACCTTGGAATTGAATACACTGAGAAGCCATTACCAATGTTTCATCACTCCGTGTGTAAAAGAGGAATTGAAAGAATGTATGCATTGGTACAAGAAGAGTTATAGAACAGGAGTAAAAAGATAAAAAATAGCCAGTAGATTTTTAAATGCTACAGAATCGACTAATTAAGTGCCAAGACAAAAGACACACACACACACAGAGGGAACATTTCTGTAAATCTCATTCACACATTTTTCTGTTCTATCCTATTGACTAAATTATGGAGAAAAGTAAACATTTCAGGCAACATTTAAAAGAAGGCATTACTAACAAAGGAGAGTGTCACATTCAAAATAACCCTTTTCCATCAGCTAAAACTTTATACCTGCTCAGTTTTACCTCCATGAATAATATTTCCAGGTAACTTTTCCATCAGCTGTTCTCTTAGCTGAAGATTAGAAAGAGCTTAGAAATCTTCCATGGGTAATATCTCCCTTTAAAGATTTACTTTCCAAAAATCAAAATTAAAAAATCACATGAAAGAGATTATTCTCAAATTTGCAAACAGAAATTTTTTGTCATAATTTGTATCAAAAGTAGTGATGCTCATCACAGGGTCATGACTGTCAGGATTCATGGCTTATCTACTAATTACTAACATCAAATGATCTTCCCGACTCTACTAGGAATGCTCTAGTCTGCACGTATCTTTCACTCCCTTAAGAGAAAACCTTAAGAGGTGCAGAGAAATGAGTAAAGATCAAATAGTACAGTGTGAACGCTATGATTCCAACCTCCTTCTGCACTTTTGTTCCTTTAAAACCATCAAAGTAGTCAGCCACTTAAGCCATAACTTCTATTTTTTTTTATTTTGATGGTTCCTGAAAAACAATAAATGTCACCTTGCTCGAGGAATATACAGTTCCTTTTAGAACAAACTATTAAAGTATTAAATAATCCAAAGGTGTAAAGCACTTTGGGGAGGGTGAGAAAGCTGTCTAAGGGGTGCAATAAAAAGCAAGTCGACTTTTATAAGGGCTATGAAGGCTTCCAAACAACTTTGAGTCTGAACGTCACAAATGGTAGGTTTTGCGAAAGAGAGATACAAAGCAAACTTTGAGGGTTAAGCTACTTTTTATTTTATTTTTTTTATTTTTTAAAAAATGTCTTTTTATACATGTATCACCTTGCTCCCCCTTCCTCCAATACATCTCAGTCAGCCTTCAGCTGACTTTCCATTTTTCCATCCCCTCCCCCAAAAGGGCAAGAAATCCCAAGGTGGGTCAGCTCAGCTTGGTACATCTACTCCAGGTTAAGCTCTTTGTATAGTCCTGTATCAGGATCTAATGAACCCTTTGTCAGAACAAGTGATTGGCTTCTATATGGATTTGGCTTTCCTGTCCTATTAAGAATAAATAAGTGATTAAAAAAAACCCAGAAAACAGAATGTATAAACATTGCTGTGGTTTTTATGCATGTTTGGTTATGCCTTAGCTTTTATGTATGCTTCTTATTTGATTGTAGAACCTACCTTAGCCGGGGGGGGGGGGGGGGGGGCTCTACAAGGAGATGATGGTCACTCTCTATGCTGACGAGAAGCCTGACTGTGTTTTCCACTGTGACTGTGGCAAAACCGTGACTGCTTAATTTGTCAAGCCTTCTCTTACCAGAGTAAATAATGTTGAACTCTAACACCCTGTCTTGTGTTGCACTGTTCCTTCAATGGATATTTAGAGCCTTCTCTCAAGTACAGAGTCAAGTGACAAGTCGGTAATTTTCTTCCTTAAAATGCAGGTCAATGACACTTAACAGAAGTCCTTATCTTTAAATGCTGTTCAATGGCTCCCAACCTGGATTTTTTTGTACTTATAAATCAAAACCTAATTAATAAATACCAAACTAACCATACTCATAAATGTGGGTTTTTACCAATATTAAAAATAAGTCTCTCAATATCTTTATTGGAGATCATTTGTAATTTGGCATTTGTATTTATTTCATGCTTGACTGTTTGCTAGATTCAGTAAGTATATAATATATGTTAAAAGAAAAACATGGCCCACATCTCTTCAAACACAGTCCTTATGGTAAGTGAAACTGATTTTACGTTGTTATTATGCTATATTAGTGTTTATAGCGTTAAATGAAAATCAATGAAAAAAATAGATTCCATACTAAAATGTTCTCAAAAAGACCTTAGTGGATGCTTATAAGAGACTAGTCATAAGTAGTCAATAATATTAACCCTAGAATTCAAAAAGCACTATAGATTTCATTTAGATTTGGAAGATGTACAACCTGTCATGGAAGTTAATGGCATAATTTTGGATCATGTATTATTAATTCTGACAATGTTATCAATAATAATTCAAACAATAAAACTAGAATAAACATAATCATTATTAGTGATGCATCCATGATTCTTAGAAATATAATTCAGTATTGGTCATTTATAAAGTAGATTGGAGATGAAACAATGGTCCAAGTTAGAAACACTTGTTTGTCTTTCACAGTTCAATCCCAGCATACACAAAGCATCTCATGACCAGCTCCCTGGGATGGAATGCCCTTTGCTGGTATCTGTGGATACCTGAGTACTTCTGGCATACACTCACATAGACACAAAAACACATAAATAAAAATAAATCTTTTAAAATGTTGGATAAAATTTTTCTTCTTATCTTTTTGGTTGTGAGCCTAGCCTTTATGGGAGATAATGAGTCGGTGCCTACCTATAGCTCTCACCCTTATGTTCTACCATCTTTGGTAAAGATAAGTACTCTTCACACTACCAAAAAAGAAATCTAAACAGAAACCCAGCCACAAACCCTTTACCTACAGTGGTGTCCTTCATGTAAGATATGCCAGTGAAATGGTGGCACCAAGCTTGTGGTAGTAACCAAACAATAATTGATATTTACTTAAACTGAGTCCATGAGATGGAACCCATAATCAACACTGCTTGGTTGACCATGAACTAGGGAATAGATAAACCAATGACCTAATGTAAACATTGGGTAAGCACTTGAACCAGCACCGAGGGTATAAGAAAATTTGAATACAGATTTGGATAGTTTGGCCAGAGTTGATGAGACATAGTACTGAGAAACAGAGAGACACACTGACATAGATATCTAGTGGTGTCTCTAGAGAGTTGAGCAGACTGTTAATAAGTTTATGTTTGTGAAGATTAATCATAATAGAATATGGGTTTTTGTGCGTCACAGAATAGTTGTTAGCCTCCTCACTGCAAGTCTGATATGAATATGATATGCTTGAGATATGGCTTTCGAGAGCATTACTTACCTTTTATGGCTTTGTTTTCTCTATTTGTGCACACACACTTTATTTGTGCATTATTTCCTTTAGTTATTTAATAGGTATAGTTTTCGCCTGCAATCATAGTATATTTTCAATGAATTTTGTTTTACTTTACATATATGATGTTGCTTTACTAAAGTCTCTAAGTTCTCATCCTATGTGTGATATTTTATCTATTTTACCAATGTATGTGTTGTCTTTAATTGTGACTGCTCAGAGATACTGTTGTTGAGAGCCAATTTTAAAACGTAAGGAATGGAAATTTCATTTTCCGTTTCTGAGTCACAGTGGTCTTCATTTCTTTGGGTGAATCCTAGACTCTACCTAAGGTAGATAAGCTATTGTCTTATGACTACTCTTTCCATAATTCCTATTTGTCTATGTTTTCATTTCTGTTTTGTGTAACCACCTATGACAGTGATGCAGAAAACTATATTTTGGACCCAAACAAAATTACTCACATAAATATGTAGTCAGAGTTCACCAACTGCAAATAACCCGGCAGACCTACATTGTTGATATTAGCTATGTTTTGGGGAGATATTTTGGTCATATTTCTAGATATGCTAGAAAAAGCTTGTGTAGAACAGTTCACAAATGAGCCACAAATACAAACTCAAAGCATGTAATAAGACATTGCATCCTACACACAGGATAATGCTGTCTCAGTTAAAGTTATATGTATATATTTGAAGCTGAAAAGAGCTAATGCTACACACTTCTTAGATGTGTTGGCAAGAATAGGGAGGCCTAAGAGAAGAACGTGATGGTTAAAGACAATAATAGAAGATCTTGATGCATTAAATGCCCTCTATACCACAGGGTTCCTCAGGGCCTTTCCTACTAATGGCACAAATTTCTGCAAAGTACAAGAACATCAGAATATTATTCTCCAAAAAGAAATTAGAATGATTGTAGTTTCTTGTGAAAAAATACTGGCCAGATTTACATATTGTTTGAATTCTAGGGATGTGCTTTTAAAAACATAATTGTCTACTAAATAAGAAGGTTCCTTTCAGGTATTTTTCAATCCTATTGGGACATAAATATTTAAGGTTACTTATCAGATTGACAGATTCAATTGAAGCTCAAAAGCAAAGAGTTTTCAGATTATAAATATAAACCTGTAAAAATCCATATAAATGAAGTAAAGTAAAGGATTAATTCAGTTATGCTAAAATTGTTTTAAACATATAATGTAAGTGCTACTCTTACGAAGTTAAAAATGTAAATTAAGTAAAAACTCATTTCTGAAAATTTTAAAGTACATAAACACATTGAATGTGTTTTAAGTTTATGTCTATTGCACGTTGTATTTTTTAACATTTATTTTATTTTATATGTATGACTGTTTTTCTTACAAGTATATGTAGGAACCAAGTGCATACTTTATGCTTCTGAAAGTCAGAAAAAAGGGGTCAGATTCTTAAAATTGGAATTACATATGGTTATGAGCCATAATGTGAGTGCTAAGAAGCAAACCCAAGTCCTCTTCAAGATGAAAAAGTGCTCTAAACAACTCGCTATCTCTCCTCCAGGCCCATCACTGTATTTGAACATTCAAGCTCATAGATTCTTCAGTTTAAGGTGCAGAGATGAAATGATGAATTGAATGATTCATTGAGACTAAAGCAATGTTTCTTTGCATATACACACACATACACACACATGAAAATAAGTGTGTATCAATTTATATAAAATTTTAAAAATTCATTTAAAAAGCATGAAATATAATTAAAAGAAGAAAGACATATATTATAAAACCTGAGGGTAAACCAGAGAAAGAAATCATGTTAAATTGTTCAGAGATGAACACTATAAAGTCATATTTCCTTTAATCAATAGCTCATATTTCAAAATATGTTGAGATAGAATCAATATGAGATAAAGGCATGAACTATTTGGGAATTCCCAATAGTTTTACTTATCAGGATTATTTAAGTGAAGTTATGCCCTTCTTTCTACCAAGTATAATGGAGCAACTGGGTGAGCTGTTGAGACACTGGTGACATCTCTTCCCACAGGTGATGCCTTCATTTAGATAGTTTCTCTTACTTGGAGCAAATTGTTTAAAATCATGAGCAGCAATTAGAGCATTCCACATTTCTAACTGATGACTACAAGATGCATGTGATATATTACTGTACACTTGACTTGGAAGATATAAGTAAAATATTACAAAGGTAATAGATATAGAAAGTCTGTTAAATGCACAAGGATCCAGAGTCTAGTAGATAAATTTACAACTACTGCTCTGAGTTCATAGATATCTTTGCTATACAGAAGTGTGTTAGTTTAGTGTTAAATGGAAATTTACTAGACTATTTGCACAAAATATGCTATACTAAATCTTCTTCTGTTTTATTTATTATTCATCTAAATGTGTCATGAACAAAAACATTTAGAATATTTGAAGGCGGAAATTTTTTTAAATATATTAATTTAAGATTAATATTTATTGAAAAATAAACTAACATTTACAATATAGGTAACAGTTTATATAGGTGCTTGGTAGACTGGATTATCTATGCGATGGATGATGGATGTCGAACTGGTCTCTCCAGCAGTCAGGAACCAAGAAAATACCCCCCCAAGATCCCAGCAGCCCCTTTTGAATGGGGCTGGCCACTCCCCCTTCAGGAGCCTGGGACCCTGGATAAGTGTCTTCCAACCTTATCAGCTGACACCTGAATCCCACCACATCTCTCCCTTTTGTCTAACTGAGAAGGTTCTAAACTAAGACTATATAAAATAGGAATTATTATGAGGTAGTATCTAGGAGAAGATAAGGCACAAAGTATAACCAAAACTTAACATATGTAAAGTATATTATATATTTTTAGAATATTGGTAGAAGGTAGGTTGTATAAATTATTTTAAAATTGTTTATCTGGGATAGTGAAAATCTAACACCTCAATGGTCTTTGCTAAGGGATAATAGGGTAGTAACTTTAAATATCTATTCTTCAACTCCTTCCAGACCTGAGAAGGAAATTATATCACCTGAAAATCAGAAGCACATTGGAGTAGCAGCTTCCAAAATTTGGGAGAGGACAGCAACACAGCTACCTGGACCATCACTTTTGGTTTTCCCAATGGCCCCTTTTAAACAAGGCTGGCCACTCCCCTTCAAAGGCCCAAGACCCTAAATAAGTGTCTTCTGACCTTATCAACTAACACCTAAATCCCACCACAGATATTAATACTGTTTTCTATATAAAAATATAAATACCGATGTCATCATTATGTAATCTTGACTTTGTTGTAACTGTCAACATAAGAGGAAATCAAACATCTATTAGATATGAAGTTTAATTTTATTTGTTTACGTCCATACATAGTGTCTGGGGAAATTTGCATAAGAAACATGGTTATATAACCTGTAATGAAAATAGCATGTTGTAATGTGACACTTCAAAATTACAAAATAATTTAACATATTCTCACCACTCTGAAAAGGACATCAAAATATTTTATTTTGTGTGTGTTTTCCTAAGTTGAAAAAAAATCAAACATGAACTCCAATGTTCATAAAACTGATTCTTACAAATCATGTAAAATAATGAGCTGCACTTAAAAACACTTCAGGTTTGATCACTGAATAAATACTTGCAGTAGAGAGCATTGCAACTGGACTGCTGTCATCACAGCCTTTAAGAGGAACTCAGAACACCATGTGTAGACCAAATAACTTGCCCCATACAGGCTCAAGTGCTCAACAAAACCAAACAGGGACAAATAATACCAGTCTGTCAAGCCAGCTGCTCCCAACTGTTGTCAAAGCTCTCCTTCCCGGAAAGAATCACGTCCTGGTATTATTCTCAGTAGATATAATGTCAGTATGTCAGTTCCTGGCATAATTATGGATTTCCACAATCCATCCTCTACCACACACTTTTCAAATACTGCAAGTGTCACGTACACATTGCTTATCTTGCTTAAATGTTATCTAAGTTTAGAAAGTCAGTTTGATTTTGAAAGAAAAAAATAAGAAAAAACAGAAGGCAAAATGTTAGAAGTATTCTACATATTCCCACTAATGTTATTCTCTCATTGTAGGCAAAACTTAAGTGTTTAAATGCAAACATAATCAGACATACTGGCTGCAATCCATACCAGTTCATCTCTAGGAAATTACCTTAAGCCACTCTCAAGGCCCTGTTCCACTTTTGAAAGAATAAAAATAAAAATGAAACGATTTGACTCCTGATAGAAAATCTGAGAGGGATAAATGAAGTTCATTAGCAATCAGCTTTGAAAAATTCCTTTATTGGGTGTTGATGGAAGAAAATGGGCTTGAAGAGAAGGAAATGAGAAGCAAGAAGCAGCGATGATTACCACGGAGCTGAGATGGGAACGAGGGGAAGGTGCATGAAGATCAGAGGCGAGCTGTGAGAAGGCTTACTGTAGCCTGCAGGTATTGAGATCAGAATTAACACAATAAACTTTTCATGTTTACTCAAATTAAACCGAAAACAAGACATGCCAGATATGCAGAAAACAAACAGCCTGGACTTATTTAAATCTAAATAAGTTCATGAGCAAATGCCCTTCTGAGGCCTCTTGTATCTCCGAGGCTGTTAGAGCCAAACAGTCTGCATTTCCTCCATGTTCCTCACGACTGGGATTAGGGATGGCTTATTTTTAAGATGCAAAAATGCAGTTGTCACCTCAATATTTATTGTTGGAGCTAAATATGAGCAACCACAGCTCAGGAACACACACTCAGTTTACCCTAAATTCCATGTTCTCATGTGGTAAGATTTTCATAAAATTTATAAAGAAGAATAAGTAAAGCAACAAAAGGAGTCTTTTTAAGAGTATATGGATGCTAGAGTCAGATTGAAATGGTTAGGGCAAAGCATACCTATGGTGATATGTTTACATTTAATAAAATCAGCCTGGAATATCAGAGAATAGATCCACCTACAGTCAAGCCAAGGGTCAGAGTGTGGTAACTCACACCTTTAATCCCATAACCCCAGAGACAGATTTTTCTGTGTTTCTGAGTTCAAGAAAAACTACCAAACAGTAGTAATTCACACCTTCAATCTTAACTCTAGGATTATGATGCAGAGTTGAACAAGAAAGGGAAACAACTGGGTGAAGATATTTAAGGCAGGAGGAGGCAGAGAGTGTGGTATTCTATAGAAGTGAGAGCCAGGCGGAGGACTCTGGAAGACAGCTTTACCCTAAGAAGTTGGCTAGGTGAGATTTGATTGTGGTCTGTTTCCTCTCTGATATTTCAGCTTTTCCCCAATATCTGACTTTGAGTTTTCACTAAATACCAACTAGAATCTGTGTTTCACATAGGCATCTCTGTAATTGACCTCAGATGTTATTTTATAACATTCTTAGCCTTCAGGTTATGTGGTTTGAATAGATATTACTACCCCCCCACACACACATGTGTTTGAATGCTTGGCCTATGGGGAGTGCACTGTTAAGAGGTGTGGCCTTGTTTGAGGAAGTGTGTCTGTGTGGAGGCAAGCTTTAAGTTCTCATATGTGCTCAAGCCATGCCCAGTGACACAGTGTTCCATCTTCTGCCTGTAGATCAAGATGTAGAACTCTTAACATTTTCTCCAGCACCAAGTCTGCCTGTACACTGTCATGGTTCTTGTCGTAATAATAATGGACTGAGCCTCTGAAAGTGTAAGCCAGCCCCAGTTAAATGTTTTCCTTTATAAGAGTAGCTGTGGTCATGGTGTCTCTTCACAGAAACAGAGACCCTCACTAAAACTAAGGTATTAGAAACTAGTAGTCATTTAGTACATTCCAAAATGTTTGATTTAGTAGTCAAAACAGATGTGAATAATGATTAGCTATTCACAACACCATAAAAAAGGCTAATGCTAGCCCAAAATAATGAGACTATAATGTTCCTTTGACAATCACAGTAATTCTAATCACCATCAGCCTAGAAGAATACTAAAGAAAACTACATTTTTTTTGTTGAGGACACTCAGTTCATGCCTTGTAACCCTTTAAAATTAGTTACAGTCCTGTAACTAAATTCTCCCAGAGGTTTACAAAGGGAAATACATTGAAACTTCTTCAGTATTAGAGATGTCCTGCAATGAGGATTCCAGTCTACTGCCCTCCGAGGTCAGTGTAGGGCCTGAGCTACATTCCACAGTACCTTATAAGATACACACATTTTAAAATATCTTTTAACTTTAAAAGTGTTTGAGATTATAAATGTAATAATTTACCTTTCCTTTGCTCTCTCCAAACACTTCCATGATGTGGGAATGCGTTTATGTATGCTATGAATCTCAATCTTTAAATAAAGGAGCTGTTTTGGGTCATGGCAGGCAACATAGAAGAAGTGGGAAGAGAAATCAGTTTAGGTAGGAGAAGCAGGGCGGAGTCAGAGGCAGATCAAGCCAGCCGCCCAAGGAGCAACATGTAAGGAGCACGGGTAAGCCACGGGCCACGTGGCCAACAGATTAATAGAAATGGGTTGATTTAAGATATAAGAGCTAGCTAGCAATGTGCCTGAGCCATAGGCCAAACAGCATGAAGTTAATATAAGCGTCTGAGTAGTTTTTGGGGGCTTGGGCAGCGGGCCGCTAAGCAGTCTCAGGCGGCAGGTCTGTGGGTCTCCAACCTCTGGCCACCTGGGACCCAGAAACCCTACTACTACACTTCCATGCAACCTTAACCCTTCTTGCTCTCTTTCAAATTCAGAGACTTCTTTTCATTTAGTGTTATTTCCTGTGTATATGTGAATACATCTCTATCCCTAAGTCTACTGTCTGTCTGTGTAATGTAACACAAACTTACACGTAAGTTTTCAGGGCTGAATGTTTGGTAACCGATTGATATTATTTTCTCTGGTAAATTATTTCTCCCACTTTCAGAATTGCTTAGGCTCTGTTGTATGTAGCACTTTTGGGTTGAAATCTTATGGGCTTTTCCATATCCATTTTGACATGTGTATTATTTCTGTCCTTGTCCAACTCATGGTTGACAGTCATGATGGTGAGACTTTGTGGATGTACATTTTTTTTTTTTTTATGGAGATACAGACTCACAGAAAACTCCATGATATTCTGTCTCCTATAACCTTTCTACCCCCAGTGCTGTGAGTTGTACGTACGTGAGTGGTTTGGAGGTGTATTTATTGGAGCTGGGCTCCACAACTCTGCATTTTGGTTAGTTGTGTTTCTGAAGTGATATCCCCCTATTGCAAAAAGATTTTTCTTCATTAAGGGGTGTAAACTACAAGTATTTGTGACTATAAAAACACATGTTTAGGTTGTTGTTCAGGAATATGCCGGTTTAGTAAATTAGTGATTAAAAGCAACATCTTTCTAATTGACTTCTTACCTACTGAGCAAGAGGGAAGCTATGTCTGACATGAGAAGTAAGCCCACCGCTCGGCACTAGTGACATCATGGATATGGGAGAATACACTGTTATTATCCTCTATCTCAAGGAATTCAAAAAAATCTCTCTGATTTCTAGATTGATCTACTGCTTATTCAAACGTGTCTTGTTGGTATTTTAATTTTTATTTTCTAGTATTTTTGATTACTAGTTTTATCACTTTATCATGTGAAAGGATACAAGGAACTATTTAATTTTATTATTTTTTATTTGTTGAGACTTGACTAGTCTCTACCGTGGAATTAGAGACTGGGTCTCTCACTGAGTCTTAATCTCATTTATTAAGCAAGAACAGCTGGCTGCCAAAGCCCTAGGAGTCTCTGGTCTCTACCTTCCCAGAGTAGAGTTACAGACATGTGCTATTATGCCTGTCTTTTGTGACAAAAGTTCTGTGCATCAAATTTTGATGCTCATACCCTCCATGGCAAATACTTTACCTTCTGTGGTAATATTTCATTTCTCCATGAAGAAACTTACTTCTAGAAAGTTCTATGCTATTCTTATTTTATGATATTATCATAAATCAAAAACAATTTGACAATATCAATGGCTCATGACAAAATGTGTTTGTGTTTTGGAAGGTAAAGTTCTCTGAATAACTTTTATTTTTTCGGGAGTGGAATCCAATAGAAAAATTCCTGCTAGACAACACAAGGAATTTTAAGTAATTTTTATCAACAATAATTTACAAATCCTAGAAAACAGGTTATTACACTATCAGGAAGAATGCTTCATTTGAAAGCTGTACCTTGTGTTGTTTTCAGAGTAAACATTATAGAGTGACAGCCTATATTTTCTTAAGTGTTATTTGTGAACCATACATGTGGTGAGGGTTTACTAACAAAAATTCAGGAAATCAAAAGACTCAAAGCATGATAAAAAAAAAACCTACTTTCAACTTAATACATATATAAAATATAAATACATATTGTTACTAATATTTTTATCAATTAATTGAAAATTGAGTCACAATTTCTGTCAAAATATAAAATACATACTTAAAATTTCTTTCTTAATTCTTAATATTTTAGCTTGTATGACCCTACTAGAATTCCATCCTTAACTATGTCAAGCCATTATTCTAGCTCTTCAACTACTAGATAATTTTGAAAACTACTAAGCATTCTTCATCAGAAAGACTTTATTTATATTAAACTTTGCTTTATTTTAAAGAAATAATGGTTTTAATTTACAATGTTCCAACAGCTCACTCACAAAACCTAAATGAATGGGTTTTTTTGGACAGTACTAATGAATTAAAGAGATACAAGGAGAAATACTTGTCATTTGCTTCTTATTTAGAACATAGATATCTGCCTATTTTGTTAATAAAATTATACGGAAAGGGGATTTATGAGGCTGTCTTACAAACTCTGGTCTCACTATTCCAACAATGGCTGCTTTCTAAGAGAGAGGCCAAGAATCCAGGATCTGTTCTGTCCACAAAATTAGATGTGGTCTATGTTGGAAACCCAAAATAATATATTCTCACACTAGCAAAGAAAATATCTGCAGTTAGATAGGTGAATTTTCCAGTAAGATCTGTCATTTCTTCTTTCTCTTTTTAACCTGCAAGTCTTTTGTGTATCACTTCTAATTTAGTGTTTTGTCGGCTTTCACACAAAGTATCAAATGAGTTATCAAAGACAAATACCTATTTTTTCTAATTTATACTCTATATGTCTATCATTTTTTCCTTTTATGGTAGATAAGTAAATAATAATCTAATTGATAGGGAAACTACAAAGTCCTAAGTACATCTACAAGCTTCAGAATCACCATTTTAATTAAAGAGAAGTTAACTGAGATGTACAGAGTTTTGGACTGGGAAAATGTTTTATTGACTGCCTTAATATAGCTGTTTTAATTTGTGAGCACAATAACAAAGTGATTTAAAAAAAACACCAATTTTTCATATACTTCCTTACATTGATCTGGAAAATGAAATTTTATTGTGTATGCTTCATTTGAAGGCCGTATCTTGTATTGTGTTCAGAGGTAAAGACTTTTTGCTCTGTTCACAAATGGGATCAAATGCAAATCCTAATAAACAGTCTGCATGTATATACCATCACTGAGCATAAATCTCACGTCTCTCAACTCTAGACCTAAATAAGCCATTTTAAAAAAATCAATTCATGTTTTCGGTGAGTCTTTCATGACATGAGCTAAATATGCATGCTTTTCTTACTACTTAACTGAAAAATTCCCAAATTATAGAGTTATTATGAGGTAAAAGATTTTGGTAAGGGGCATTTAAATCTGGATTACCTTGCTTCCATTAAAACAACAGCTAATGGACTATCTATGTCTATAGATACTCAGAAATTCCTTTTGAGTGATTTCTCAAGTGAGTTCACACACTTATGAAATGAGAGCCGCAGCCTTTGGGCCGATTTCTCATCTGTTTCTGTGAATCCCATGTGTCTGTCTGGCTGATGTTAATTTGAATATTAGCACATATAAGAAAACCAACTCATCTGCTGTTAATTTGGGGATTTGTAGTCTATAGTGGCAGATACCTCAGTTCAGAAGGCACTTCAGTGTTTTTTAATTGGAAATGCAATTCAACACACACACTGAGGAAGTCTCACTTCTCTGAAAAATCACTGTCTTTCAGGAGCAGATAATATTTCACAAATTCTGAGTACATAGCTGGGAAAGTACAATGGTGGCTGAAATAGAGAGAGGGAATAGGGGGAGCACTTCTGCTCACCTCCCCTGGTGGGAATGAACAGAATAATGAAGTGCAGCCTCCAGCTGCTCGATGTCCTCAGGACATCAATTAAGCCATGCACTTCTCAAGTCTGTTTCTGTTTCTCAGTTATGTGCGTTTTTTGGATACTCAATTATCGCCCACTAAATCACATTCCAATTATGCTGAGGAGAATGGCAAGATCGCAAACGCAGCCTAAGCCCCCTTGTTAGTGAAAATAATAGATGCCTCTCACATCATCTCTACTGATATTTCTATAAATATTGTACTAATTTAACATCGTTCTTGGACTTCAGTTTTGGCGATGGCATTTGCTTTGCTTCTGCTTAAGTGGCATCACATTCAGGATTATGATTACATATTATACCAGGAGGAAAGGTTTCAGTAACGTGTTTACAATAAGAAACATGGAGGCAAGATAAAATAGGAAAAGGCTGATTAATTCTAGACTTCAAATCTCATAAAATTATAATTGTATATTAAAACCTGAGTGTTTCTGTGAGTCTGGTGAAAACATTAGTTTTTATGATGAAGACTGATTGTTCTGGTAATGCTTAGCTGCAAAGGGGGCTCACTTGCATGTGTCACCTACATCGTTAGGATGTTCTGTCTATAAGCTACTCTAACGATGTTAAAAAAGGTTACTTTCAATTTATGGTTATTTGTAAAATATTATGAGAACCAGGGAGCTAATTACTCTAGAAAGACTACTCTGGTGGTAGATAAATCCTACATAACATATTAAAAAATGCAAAGACACCCATTCTATCTCAACCATATCCCTGTGTAAACAGGACTTAAACAATGATAACAAGAATAGACAGGTAAAGAAGACTCTGTTCTCTTGGAGCACCACCCTAGAGATTGAGCTAGAGGTAATGAATTAGAGTTGAGAATAGAAGAGCATCTTCTGCAGGAAAAAGTCCTTTGATTGATTATATAACACTAAAATAGCAAACCCTGAAATAATATACATATTAAACAATGCCCAATAGGCTCAGAGGGTTGTATTTATACATTTATTTATATAGATAATAAAAACTAAAGAAAAAGTATCCAAGAATTTGAGGGAGAGTGTAAGAGAATACTTAGGGTTGGACGTAGGAGAAGAAAGATAAAATTAATCTTTTGAGGTTATTTACATTTTATGTTATACCTATGGATATTTTTTCTCTGCGTGCCTTGTGTGTCACAAGCATTCAGTGGACACAGAGCCTGGAAGAGGGCATGAGATCCCCTCGAATTGGAATTACAGATGATTGTGAGCTGCCCTGTATGTGAAAAGAATGGTACCAAGGACTTCTAGAAGGGCAATCAGATCTCTTCAGCTTTGAGGTATTTCTTGATCTGGAAAAATTAAGTAATTATATTTTAGTTTTAAAATCATGCAATTATGTTTTATATTCAAAAGACTAATGATAAGAATTTTATGTTCCTCGTAACAAAATGTGCTTAATTAAAAATGTTTCAGAGATAGGAATAGAAAACATTGTTCTGGATCATGGAAACCAGAATTTAACCTCTGAAGTGAGCAATTTTCTCTGAAGAGAGAAAAGGGAGGGAGAGAAATACATTTTTGTTCAACTATAACCTAGAACATCTCACTAGTTAGTATAAAACGCATGAATTAAATCACTTACAGATTGGATCCAGGCAAAACAAAGACTAAAATAGTACATGAAAATGCCTTTTTTCAAACAACCTTTAACAAAATATGAGATTGTTTGCATTTTTTAACTGACAGATGTCCATAATATAGCATACACATTTTTTTTTCAGTTGATCCTGAGTCAGTAGGACACAGAAAGGCAGACTACCATTCAGTCATGATCAGTGTGTGTCTGTTTTGTTTTTAGTGTTTGGGCGTTTGCCTCCATATACAAATTTGTGCCATATGCATGAATAGAGAAGATCTGATCTCCGGGAAATAAAGTTGAGAATAGCTGTAAACCATCGTGTGGCTCCTCGGGATTGAAGCCTGGTTATCTGCAAGAACAAGTTTCCTTTCTGTCCAAGCCATCATTTCAGTCCCCCATCCCTGGTATTTTAACCCTGACTCAGGCTTATGGCCATATGACTTTAACAGATGGGCAGGTTACCACTGAAGAATTGTGAAGATGTATCTTCCACAGCACTTCGGAGAACCAGTGCTGGCTATGCAATGGACTCCATGGAGAACTCAAGAAAACTACAGCTCTTTAACTAAATTTTTATATTTATATGTCACCATTGTATTAACAAATATTAAATGCCTAAAATGATGGGTTTTTGTGAATATAATAATAGAATATGGCCATATTTACCACCTGACATATACTCTCACTTTTTTTCTTATTCTACTGGGCTTCCTTCTCTTTCATGGCAGCCATCTTCTACTTTCATGTCTGTGTTTGTTTATGACTTGAAATGTCAAATAACACATAAAGTTGAATATGTAAGTCTATATAAATACAAATGTCATATTATATATAAGACAACTCAATAGTAATGTTCACTATATGATTGCAAATGACATTATGTTGTGTTTTCCGGCCTAGCCTCAAGGCTCAGACTCACAGAACCACAGTCCCACAAAGACACACACTTACATTAATTCTAGGCTGACTGACCTAAGGCCCAGGCATATAACTTGCTAACTCTTTACTCTTAATCTAACCCATGATTCTTATGCTGTTCAGCCATGTGGCTTGGTACCTTTTCTCAGAGCAGCACGGTTGTCCTTTGCATCTTCTGGCATCTCTGCTCTGTTCTTTCTGTTCCCAGAGTTTTCTTAGTCTGGTATCGCCAACCATACGTCCTGTCTGCCTTTTGCCAATCAGTATTTTTATTAAACCAGTAGGTAGGACAATTATTTACAATATAACAACATAATCCCACTATAATATTTTATATATGTGTGTATATACATACACATGGGTGGTCTTTATAGTTACCTGTTGCTCAGTTACAGAGGATTCAATGTCCTCTTTTGACCTCTGAGGACAGCAGGAGCATGCATGATACATATACATGAATCCTTGCAAAATACTCATGCACATAAAAATGAACAAATATTTTACACAAGGATAAAAATTGTTGTGAGATGTTGAGATAGGACCACAGGTAAGGAAACTAACCCCGACAACCAAAGTTCTATTATTAGAACTTTGGAACCACATCATGGAAGGCAAAAACTAAATATGACAAATTGCTTTCTGACCTCCACATATACACTGTGACATGTGTGTTTCCATAGAAACAATATGTAGAAACAACAAATAACATATCACTCAGGTTTTAAAAGAAACTACTTATTTTGTTTTTGACTAAATATCAATTAACAATAAATGCTTGAATTAAAGAAAAAATGTCATTAAAATAGAGTTTTGTTTTATAAAACTCTCTGAGAAGCTATACGTATTTGGAGTTAATAATGTACCACACAGAATAGTACTTACCTACATAATTCAGCTGGTGAAGCAAGATTTTAATCACAATCACTGGGGAAGTGAGGACAGAAAGATCCAAAGTTCAAAGATTTCCTCTGATTCACAGTGAGTTTCAGGATACACACATGAGATTCTTTCTTTGCAAAATAAAAAAAAAAAAAAAAAAAAAAAACCAAGAAGTCATTTTTATTATTCTATTATTGGGATAGAATTGACATCTACTTGCTCAACCTGTCTAGAGTTTTTATTTGAGCAGCTGACTCTCTGGTCATAAGATGTTTACTGTAAAGCTTATTAATAGAAATAGCATCAATCAGTCATCTCTTATTTACACTATTTTTTGAGTGCATCTCATGCCCAGTTGAGAGACAAAGATCCACTGAGAAAACCAGGTATTTTAAAGTTGTGTATGGCTTATAACTTCTGAGATTGAATCCTGCGTGGCACAGGAGATCCCAGAAACAAAAAAAGAAGACAGAGAAAAACACAATAAACCAGAGAGAGGGCCCGTGGAGGAATGGGCTTTCTATAGGGAAATTAAACTTGATAACAGCAAAGATCTTACAGATGTATTTCTTGAGAGAACATAAACCCTTTCATTGAGCATTTAAATGGCGTTTAAATAGGGAAACAGATCCACTTATTTGTTAGGCATCTTTCCAATACTTCTAAATTGGAAAAAAAGTATAAGATACAGTTCATCTCAGTTTTGCCTTTTTATGTCAACCCAAGTCAAGTGCAAAGAATTCTGTTTAGGAAATGCACTGGCACCAACCTGAACTCATCCTGTGACAGCACAAGAAAGCAATACCACACCTAATTAAATTAGTTAAATGCCGCTGTCTGGATTTATCTAGTTGTTGTAATTTAATCAGAGCTAAATGAGATCATCATTTAATTAAAATTGAAACTAATTAATTGTTCCAATTGTTGTTTCTATGAAAGACTACATTTCTTAGCAAAGCCATTTTGATGAAGCAAGGAGATCACATTGCACAATGCCTCAGGACCGATCCCAGGAATCAGACCCCCCACAAGACAATCATGGTATTTTAAACGAACACAGTGTTAAAGAGAAAATATTGACTTAAAGCTGGCTAAAAAAAAAAAAAAAAAAGTACCTTAAAACAAAAAAAAAGGAAAAAACTAAAACAATCAGAAAAGTTCAAACAAAAGAAAAGTATCTATTTCTCATATATTTGCTGATCAAAAATGATTGGAGTATGGTACTTTATATATATATTTGAGTTTAATGTTACAATGTATTTCTGTTAGATGGCTTGATTGAACCTTATTTCAGATGGGTCTTTCTGCTGTCGTGGTCTCTCTCTTGATTTTTTGTGGACCTTTGCTATGGTCTAGTCATTTGTAAAGATAAATCCATATTTCCTGTTATTTCTGCTTTCTAGGGAAAGCTTGTATGCTGAGAGATGATCAGTATGGAGGTAGGGATGGCTATAATTCTAAATCTGGAAGCCAAGGCAGCAGCTAGAGGGGTTTAAACATCTTGCAATTGACATACAGTTCCTGATTTAAAAAAAAATGTTTAGACAGAAAACATGTTACACAATGGCTTTCCTTGTGATTCTTCCTTTACTTCCTGGGAAAGGTGCTATTTCTAGTATAACAAAGGAAAGAATAAATTTCTTCCTGAGTTCTTCCAGCCAGATGTCATTATCTCTTCATTATCCTTTGTACCCTGTGAGGAACAGCGTATTCCTTATCTCCTGGAGAACAGGAGCACCAAGAGAAGGCACAGATTCAGGTTTTTCTCATACCAGTGCCCACAATGTCTTCAGTGTTGCTCCAAGGTGGAGATGGGCTGGTCTTTCAAGAATGTAGCTCCCCGTAACAGAAATTTCCCAGTGTGGATAAAGAAACCAAGGATTCATTCAGTAGTTTAAAGTCATGAGTAGATTATGTTTCTCCACACATTCTTCCTCTCATCTGCTCCTGATGTCTCAGGAGGGACGAACAACAAAATTGTGAGTCTACTAATAAAGTTAAGTGGTATAAAAATGAGCTGACTCTATGGTGCATTCTAGTCAAGTTGCTGATGTGAGCCGGCTTTGTGATGCTCCGTAGCTACACTCTGAGAGGAGAAGCATTTCCTGTCTACTTAGAAGATCTTCTCACCAGATATTGTTTGGTTTTAGCATTAACTTTCCATAAGTCAGAGTTGTCTGTGTAGGAGACTGGGCTGAAGAGCTGTCCTGATTGGCTTAATGAGTATGGAAGAACCATGACATCAGCTGGAAACAGCGAAGGTAGTGGTCTTGGTTGAATAGGCAGGAGGATTACTTCTCTTTTGCTCACCTGCTCTTCCTTCTGGCTACCCAGCTGATTTATCCTGTTGCTGTTTTGCTGCTTCCCGATAGAAACAGCACCGCCGAGCTTCCATCCTTGGACCACTGGTTCTGCAGGTACCTTCAAGTTTTCAGAGGCACATAGCGTTGTATACAGAGTTGTAATCAGGTTGTCAGTTTCGTCAGTGACACAGCTACTGTGGAATTACTCCAAGTGCCTAGGCACACAACAGCAAGGACCAAGTCACGTTTGGGTTCCCAGCCTTTCAGGTGTAACTCTGTTATTGTTGCTATTCTACCATACCTAAATTAATCATTTTAAGTATAATGTACACATATGTTTGTATGTATTCATCCCATAGGTATGGTCCTCCACAGAATCATTACTAACATAGTAGGTCATTTGAAGATTTTCTTTCCATCATTTATCACTTGATCTGACTCTAGCAGGCTCAGGTTTGTTTCTTATAGAACTGGTAATGTTAGAGTACACTTTGGATTAAAGAAACAACTGGAATTATTTTCCTTTTCTCCAAAGTCCATGATATAAATGAAGGAAATAAAACTGAGCAAGGAAGAGAAGGTTCTAGAAGTTACTTTAAAACAAACTGATTAAATGTTGCCAAAGTCAGAGATAGATAGTGTAAAACCAGTTTTGTTTGGGGGGGGGGGCGCGATCCTGATGACAGAAAGGAAAAAAGATGTCAACAGGATCAGTGCCTATTTGAAGCCAAGTGATTATTTCAAGTGACTGGAAGATGGAAAATAGATAAGAGAAGATACCAAGGATAGAAGTTTGTTCTTAGTAGGTTTATAAAGCACAGAAACTTAACAGAAATATAAATATAATACAACTTTGTTGAAGGTATTCCAGTGTGCTCAGATATCAAGTACTGATGGTAAATGATGAAATTGGATCAGACACCAAAGGTAGAGAGGATTGTGCCTTAGATCACTTAGCACACTTAATAAAAGTGTGTTCTTATTTGCAGGTCTTTTGGATAGGGAGTCACTGAAAACAGGCTTGGAACTACCAGTACACAGTTTGTTTAAGTTAGTCAAGGGGTGATCATGGCAGACCATGTGCTTAACAAAACAAGCAACCAAACCAAAAAAAAAAGTTTGGACAAATCAATAGGTAGTTATTATTTTTCAGATAATTTTTATTGGACTATGTATTTAGTTTACAAGGCATTTTGGGGGTTTAATGTCAGCATTCCAAATTTGAAATTGGAAACTATGATATATTGTATATTTAATAACAATAGTCTGAAATATCAGAAATCAGAGCTTCACACAGAGACAAGACAAGAAGGTCAGGGACTGGTGATCCATTAATCCCAGAAATCTGGAGGCAGAGATCCTTCTTCATCTTTCTGAGTTCAAGGAAGACCTAACAGAGCCAGGGGTGGTGGCATCCACCTTTAATCCCAGCACTTGTTATCCTACACTTCTGCTCCCAGTTCCTGAGAAACACTTGCCATTAAACCTAGTACTAGAAAAGTTGAACTAGGAAGAGAAATAGCTGGGCTGGGAAAGAAAGATAAGGCTGGGGGAGACCAGACTTTATCCCTTGGCCACTTCCCAGAGTATGGAGGGGCTTGAGGTCTGAGGATTCACGGAGTAGGTCGAGGAGCTAAGTGAGAAGTGGCTGTTGTTTGCTTATCTATCTCTCTGACATTCCTGGTTTTCACTAATATCTGGCTTTGGGTTTTTAATATAATAACAAATGGAATTCATATTTTAGGAAATAATATATTCCACATAATCAAATCTTTTAATAATGGTTCCTACCATTATTTATGTATGCACCATACATAAATTTTGTGTGAGCAGCTGACATAGAAATAAGAGACTATAGTAACATACACCAAAGGTCTATGTCACTGAAAATTCTCTGGCATCCACAAGCACTAAGCAGGAACATGGTGAATGAACATATAGGTAGGCAAAATACTTTGTCAGCCAAATTTAAAACAAAATAATTTTTAAAATTCAAATATGTGTTTTTGAAGTTACTAATTAGAAAAATCATACTTGTGAAGGACATTTTTCTTACAGGAACATTTTTCTAAACACTAAAATGAAATAATTATTAATATCTAAGTTATTTGATAGGTCTATGAGCTAGGAGTCCATGCTCAGCCCTCCTCTTCCTTGGTTATCACAGAGTCAGTCAGCCAAACACAGTTGTTTTTCTGAGATAAGGAACACAGTGTGATAATTTGAGGCCATAATGCATGGGATAGTTTGCCTCTTTCTTCACTAAACTAACACCTATACTCACACACACACACACACACACACACACACACACACACACACACACACACAGAGAGAGAGACAGAGACAGAGAGAGAAAGAGAGAGAAATTCCTCATGGCTATGAAGCATATTGAAAACTCCAAATTTATTCTCCATGTAATCATAGAACACAAAAGACCATTTTGACCTAAATTTCATATTTTAGTATGAAGTTTATTACATGCTTGTAACTTAACAAGTAAAATCAAGTTCAGGAGTCAAGTCCTTTTGCAAAGGACTGATTCTGATGCCCAGGGCACCAGCCTGGTGTTTATACTTTCATGAATATCCCCATTTCTTATCAGTAATAAATTGGGATACATTAACACTTCAGTACTGTATCTTTGCACATTGCTCTAATTTTAAACTGACTCTTTAATGCTAAAATGCAGTTAATTATCTACTGTTAGGAGAATCCAAGTTTTACAGTAGTAAATAAAAAGACAGGGAAGGTGAGCAAGGGTATTTACCCCTTTATAGAGCCATATGTATATCATTCTATGCTCAGTAGTATAGACCATGAAGGAACTTTTTCTCTGTTTCATGACCCTTAAGCAGGTATGTAATTCTAGGTGTTTTTTCTTTGATAGACATAACTCTTTTTGCCATGCTTTATCTTGATATTGTCTTGAAAATAATCCTTATTGAATGCCTAGATATATCTACATAGGACACTTAGGTAGGGTTTACAAGAGGAACAATGTACAGAATTAATGTACAGAATTAATGTTTTGAGTGCTGGTTGAATCAACAGTGCTGCCCACATGTACATGAGTGACTCTGATAGATTTACTACTTAGCAGCAAATCACTTAATACATCAAAAAGGGACATGAATTTGCACCGACATAAGAAGCATGTTTGTATTCTTTCCAATTATCCATGATATAAATTTCTAAACCTTGACTTGGTTGAGAGAGCTAATTCTATGTTTACTAATGTATCTGAATTTTGCATATGAAATAAGAACAGAGAGTATTTGATCATTGAAGAGAGCTCTTTGGGTAAAAGTCTGCTTCTACTGTTTTTATTTTGATTCAAATTTCTCTGAGTATTGTAGGTCTAATATATGCATTTGTCTGTATGTCAATAATTCCTTGGATTTAGTCTAACTTAAGTTGGTAATGTTTATCTCATACAGTCATATTCCCATAGATTTTTTTTTCTTGGAGTGACTGCAGACTAATTTCTTAATATTTTTAAACTGTGAGAATTATGAATTACTGCACTAGATAGTTAAATCTCATTGCTGAAAACACCACACAACTGGCTCAAGTGATATTGAGAAGTGAAACTGTTACTGACAAGATGCCACCGTGCTAGCTGGCTTTTATATGATGGAAGGTGCTTAAAATCTGTCTGGAGAAAAACCAACCATACCATTCCCGTGGGTTGGTGCATCTCCCAATCCTCTTAAGAGAAACTTCTTTTTACAGTCATTGGTGGTTAATAAAGAAATGCAAAAGTGGTAAAATTCAAAAAATAGTTGACAGTACAGTGACCAGCCCTAAATAGGATGCTTATATCACATGTCTCCATCCAAGGTTATAAAGCATCCTGGATGCAGGGGTGGAAAACTGTAATAACCTGAGGTTGGTAAGGAATATTGTGAAAATTATGTCTAGTCTCTATTGTATTCATCAGCTTCCACCTGATGAATACAATACCTACTCAACTCTTACAAAGATCAAATCACCACTTTCCCACGTAGATGAGGAAGGTGCTTTCTATGCTCCGCCCTTTTCTGAGGTGCTCTGAGCAGTTGATATCAGTAGAGAAATGGAAAATCATTGCTCAAAAGTCCTATATTAAGTAAAGCCAATGTCTTTGAGAAGCTTAAACTCAACCCCAAGATAAACTAAAGGGAACAAGAACATGAAATGATTTCCAGATAACCAGCAGCACATGCAGTATTGAACAAACAGTAGCAACACTTATAGGTGGGAGATGAAGAGATGGGGAAATGGTCTTAATCACAGGCAGTGAGCATATTTGAAACAGATTGATATTGCAGGAGTATTTAGTTATGACACAAGCAGGTTAAACACAGCAATGGTAACAACAAATATTTATCCCTCGGTTTAAATTTATTGAATCAAGTCAGACATAAAAAGCCCAAGGGGGAAAAATGGTACGTTAATTACAAGCATAGATGACTTTTACTTCCTATTTTAAAGATGTCAGAGGATTTCATTGAGACACATGATGAAGAATAAAATTGTATATAGACCTAGAGAAATAAATCAGCCAATAAATTTAGACACAAATATAACTAATACATTTAAAGTTCTAGGAAATGTAAAGTGAGTATTGCAAATCGGCTAAAAGGACTAGCACAGAAAACAAGTGATTGATGAGGTGATCTAAGTGCAAAGGGGAGAAACTTTGTCAGCAGAGAACTCTGTAAAAATAGTGGAAATTTTAGCATGTGCATACATATAATATTATATATTGCATATTATATTATATATAATGTATGGAAGTGTATAGAGACATAAATAAATAATGTTGATAATGAAATAAACGGTAAGTTGGGAGTTGAAAATAACAGCCATAAAGGAAATCTGACACCAAGAGGTAAAAGGAGAAACAAGGGAGTAGGGGACTGATGAGGGAGGGATTATGATAGAGGGATATAAAGAAGAAGCTGAGAAAGGACAAGAATGGAGAGAAGAAGATGGAGGAGCAGCAGGTGGCAGCAGATCATCCAAATCCTGGGAGCATGACACTGGTCTAGCTTCTATGCAACTGGAAAAGTGCAAGGAAAGACCGTGGATTAAAGACATGTGAAGACACTGTGGGAGAAATTAACAAAGTGATGAAAATACCCAAGCACAGAAAGATGTTTTCTGATACTAAATAGAGTTAAAAAAACATATACACATGCACTTGCATGCACACGCATACACTCATGCACATACACACATGCACACACATGTGAATGCGTTCATACACTTACATACATACATACATGCACACACAGGCACAAACATATATACACATATGCATGTATTTATACACAGGCACTTATATGCTTATTCTCACACACATATGTGTACACACATGCATATATTAATGATATATCTTTGTGTATGCTATGAATGTGCTTTATTACCATTTTTTAGTAAAGAAGCTGTTTTGGCCTATGGCAGGTGAAAAAAAATCCAATCAGAGAAAAGACAAAGGAGGGCTGAGTCAGAGCAAGACACTGCAGGCTGCTGCCCTGAAAGCAAGATGCAATGGGACACAGAGCCAGGTGGCAATACATAGATAAATAAAAATTAGTTACGTTATAAGAGCTTGCTGGTCATGAGCCTGAGCCATAGGCTGAACAGTTTGTAATTAATATAAGCCTCTGAATAATTATTTTATAAGCAGTTGCGGGACTGTCTTTGTAAAGATTCCTCTGGACCACTGTAAGAAAAATTTCCCACTACATGCACACACACTTTAATTCACCCACATACACATATACAAGTACACACACACATATGTATACTCACAGATAGACCTCAATGATCTTAAATCTGAGATAAAGAGAAAATCATAAACACAGAAGAAATAGGAGTGTAAATCACTGAACAAAAATAAATGTAGTAGATGCAATAATGTATGCAAGTTAAATGGACATCAGAAGGATATTTTTCTAGCGGTTTAATATTATTTGATGAAATGAGGTCAATCATACATAAACTATGCAAATCTACATATGTATACATTTATATGTGAATTAGAAAAAAATTAAATATATACACAATGTTTATGCATATGCATATCAAGGAAGATAACTTGCTAGTGAAATTATAACTTAACTTGAGTTTTCTAAATTAATAGTAGAAAAAGCAATATACATTTAATTGAAACCATATTTCAGCATTTGAGTTTGGCATTTTACCAAGTAAGCAATATGCTGAATAATGGTACATAGGCTAAGAAATGGAGAAAGTTTAAAAATAGATATTAAGTTGCAGTTAGATCAGAGTTAGATATTCTGATGGGCCTCTTCTGTATAGTAAGGCTCCTATATTTAGCAACAAATGCATTTTGTACTTCAAGAAGACACAAGAAAATATTTTGAATCGTTTAGCTTAAGGAAATTATTAATGTTTGTGGATAAAAGTATTAATTAACTATTTTGAGCATCGAGCTAAGTAAACATTTGTGAAGGAAAATAGCTTGCTTTGTCTCTGTCCCAGTCTTACATACATGTTTACCTCTTAGAAGGAGCTGGGAAATATTATGTTGTTTTTCTTTGATCTCCCATTTTTTAATTCTTTGAAAAAAAATTAAGGAGTGTTAATTATTCTGAATTTTTTTGGTTACTCAATAAAGAACTTGTAACAGAAATTTATGTGGTGCACTTTACTCCCCTCAGCATCTTACATTTTTTAGAAACAGGTCCATTTCACCTAACATATCAGGTTTGAGGTATTCAATGTTTCATTATTTCTTTCTCACATTACATTTTATATCTGTAAGAACAAGGACCCTAACGATGGCCAATTCTTCACTCACAATATTTATAATTGAGCCAGCTAGTCTATTTTTAATGATAGACTTATATAATTAAATATCAATTTTTAACATTGTTAATATTTCCAGGGAACTCCCTTTACTATTGCGTTTCCTTGCCTAGTTCATTAATCTGTATTCAGATCTGATTAGTTTGTGGTTGTTATTTTTGTTTTGTTTTGTTGGGGTTTTTTTCTCTCTTGGGATTCTTGTGTCTCCTATTTCAAAGTCTTCAATTATATTTTAAGGAATTAACAAGCTCTTCTCTCTTAACTCGGGCACTTAGATGCAAAATCTCTCCCTCAGCACTCTCCCAAATGCACTGAATAATTATAGCACATCAATTTAATTCCTTCATATAGTTTTCTAACATGATTTTCTTGACAAATTTTTATTGTAAAGTGTAATGTTTAATTTTAATATATTTGAGATCTTTCCCAATTTTTAAATACTAATTTTGCTACATTGTATTCTAGAAAACACTTGTGTATGAATCTATCCCTTTGACATTATTGGAACTTGTTTGAGGCATAGAATAGAAAGCCAACTCTCTTAGAGTGTGTCTCATGTTCATGTGATAAGAATATATGTTCTTCAGGGTCCCCCTGTTTCTCCTGGGAAGCATTTTTGGTTTTCCTCTAGCACCTCTAGCCTCAGACAACCTGTAGAACTTCTCCCTATCAGATACCCAAAGCTGTCATATGAGGCTGAACCTCAGTTAAAGGACCAACAGCCACATCAGTGACCTTCATTCCAGTGTCTCCTAAGGTTGTCTTCTTGCCAGCCTCGATGGGAATCAGAGTTCCCAATGTTCTTCCTTCACACCTCTCTCAGCTTTTCCATCTAGTGTGATTCGCCACTGACCTGCAGAGCAGGTCTCCACAAGGGACCCCAAAGCTGCCACACTTGCAAGGACCAAGACTTTCCATAAATGTTTTAGCCACATGACTATATCTCAGTGCCAAAACATGAATGTGAACAACGAAGACAAGAAGCCTCCTTGAGAAGCCAGCAAATCTACTCTTTAGGTCATGAGAAAAGCAATTAGGTCACAGCGTACAACAAGGAATCGTAAATAGCAATTATGAACTTGTTCAAAGACATTTAAGAGATGAATAAATGCCCTAATGAAGATTATTCAAAAATTTAATAAAAGAATGGAAATAATTTAAAACAAGTACAATTTAATGAAGAAATTGAGTCACTAAGAAAAATTCAAAGCAAAATAAAAATGTATTAAAAACTTCAGGATTTCAAACTAAAACTTTATAGGCAAAATACACCAAAAATGAATAAAAGAATGACTAAATAAATAAATAAATAAGTAAGGAATACATAAATAAATATAAATAAATAAATGACATAAAGCTGAGAAGGCAATGAAGAAGAAATGGGTCAATCAAAAATGCTAAATCTAAAAATATTCAGACACAAAACACTCAGGAGAACCGGGGACCCCATGTGATGACCAACAATACGAAGAAGCGGTTTGTAAAATAGGAAACTCAGTTTTCTCCAGCGGTGTCTACGAGAACATCCACCACCCTGCAGGGCCGGCCTTCTGTCTAATACATACCACATACTTTTTATGCGTTCACGTTTGTTGTGGTTTTTTGTCTTATTAATCTTCAGTTGATTTGGTTCTTCATTTCTTTTGTTGTTTGTGGTTACTGTGTTTTTTTGGGGGGGCTTTTTGCTGTTATTTTATGAGAGAGAAAAAAATCTGAAGTTTTGCGGATAGGCTGGAAGGATCTGTAGAGTTGAGGGAGGGAAAACAATGTGATCAAAAATATATGTTATACAGACAACATTTTAGGGACAAATTTTAAAAGAATATGAATTCTACCTCTTCAGGATGGAGCATCTAACTGGTGTCTTCTAGTTACTGAAAACAGATTATACATCCTGACCATAGTTTGCCTCTCTCACTCTTCCCATGTCCCCCCAGTACCTCCCCTCTCTCCTGGATCCACTCCTTCTCTGCTCCCACTTGGAAAAGACCTGGTCTCTAAGAGGCAACAAACCTATATGACAAAACAAGATTCAGTAAGACAAAGCAAAACCCTCGTATCTAAGCTGGATGAGGGCATCCAGTATGGAGATTAGAGTGAGCAGGCAAAAGAGCCAGAAACAATGACTTATTTTGAAAGAGTTTCTGGTAGAATAATTATAGAACTGTTATGCTTTTCTGGTATTCCAAAATGCTCTCCTGACAAATATGCCTTTGTTTTTAATGCGTCTTATGCTCAAAGATTTTTATAAACTCATAGTTATCACTTCAAGTATGAAATAAGTTTGGGAAATTATTTTAGTTATATGCCTCCTCATTAACATGGCTGAATAACTCCACTATTATACCAATACCAATATATCTATACTAAAATACAAAGAAACTACTTAATGATGTTTTATCTAAGTTGTTGTTTGGATAACATCCATGGATAATGGTTCTAAAGTCTGTTTCCAAATTTTATGCATCAGTACATTTACAGTACAAAAAATGTTTTCTTGTTCAATACATAAAGACAGAAAAATACAGGCATGTACACATTAATTTACTCTGTAACTAAATATAAGTAATACAAATCATTTACTTTCAATATACTTCTACACTAAATAAGTATATGAGACAATTTATCACAGAAATAATGGCATTTAAAAGTGGGTATTTGTATTTTTTGTCCATGACTGTATATAGCACAAGGCTCTATTTCTTCAACTGAAATTATGTCAGGAAGCATAAATTTAAATAAATTACTTGAGCCAGCAGAAAGCAAAGAACAAAGTTTTTGTTTTTTAAATAGATATCAAAATGGACGTCAAGATTAAGTGAAATGGCTGCATGAACAGGGAGCTCAAAATTATAAGACATGGTCTTTCACTTAGTAAGGAAGTCTATCCAGGGCCTCACAGAATCAGAAACCATCTATTAAAACCTAGCACAAAAATTCCCTTCGAGTAATAAAACCCAGCTATCTGAGAGAGAATTCACTTTGTCATTCCTAGTATAACAAAGAAAACTGTTGTCCATAATAAATATAGTTTTTGTCTGCATGAGGATATCATTGCTAAATATTTTTGTTAAATAGGTAAGAATAAATATAAATAAAATGACATAAGCTTACATAATATACCTGCAAGATTCCACACAAATTTGTTTTCTACATATATAAATTATTCATTTTCTAAATGATAAAAATAAAGTTTCAACATTATAAAATAAAATTTAGTTTTATATTGTTATTTGTTGAATAAAATAAAAGCCCCATTAATGCATAACATATTCAACCACTTAAACCCAGAACTATGTTATATTATATGACATACCAATAATAAATAGTAAATATCTTGAGATGAAGACAAAAGGTTGATTCGGAGACTTAAGAAATGAAAGTCAAGGCTATGAGTTCAGAAAGTCAAGGCTATGAGTTCAGAAATGTTATTTCTTATATTTATGGTTGTAAGCCAAGCCTTTATAGTGAACCTCACATAACCAACCACCCAACAAATACTTGACAATTACAGAAGCAGCATCTTACAAATAACCCAAAAGGGCAAAGAAAACATTCTCCCCAAGGCTGTCAGGATAAAATTCAAAGTCCTTACACATTGAACTTAGCCTGGGAAATCTGTAAGAGCACATGGTAGTGTTTCCTTGAGACACTAACATTAACATACTATTTGGCAACTGAAATGGAAGGGGTATTGAGCTATATGAAACACTGACTTCATCTTCAGTGACGTCATTCTTGCTTTACCCACTCCTCTGTGCTCTCCTGATTCATCTTATGAATGTGAAATATCTGTATACACTTTACCTTCTGAATCACTCTTAGTTATGGTTTAAAATCAATAGGGAACATATGAAAATTACCTGCTAGGATCATTCTAGCTGTAAGGCACAATGGCTTTGAATCCTTCTAACTTCTTGGCTTAAAAATTAAATATTATCAGTGAGAACTTTGGTTATAAATTACATGAACGTATTATTTTCTTTATAGGAAGCTGTCCTGATGTACTTGAGGTGCAAAATAAGTAAATATAAAACCAGAAATACCAGCAATAAATTATATCATAAAACACTTTTTCCATTTGGATTAATAGATACAGCCTGAAGAGCAATATATACAAACCCTAGATGTTATAAAATATTACCATAAAAAGAAAACTGTCAAATCACTTGTATCTAATTTTATATCTATTTATTTCATTTTTATTTGTAGTTTTAAGTTGTTTGACGAAGTATTTATAAAAATGTACATTGATATTTTAAATTTTAATACATTTTTGACTATTATAATAGCTGTCTAATTACTCCGCATATTATTTTGCCTGTTATACACCCCCCTCTTGTTTTTAAAGACAAGGTCTCTCTGTGTAGCTCTGGCTTTCCTGGAACTCACTTTGTAGACAGATATAAGGCTACCTCTGCCTCCTAGTGCTGGGACTAAAGGTGTATGCCAAAGGCAATGCTATTTTTTCTTAACTAATTAGCTATGAACATATTAATGTAAAGTTGGAATACATTTTTATGTACATGTTTGACATGTTAAATTTTTCTGTCCTAGTAAAATCTCTACCAACTAAATTTTCTGATGATGTAATATTTAAAGATAAGGAATATTTAATAATCCTCTGCAGTCAATTATGTAGATATCAAATTGGTATTACTTCTACCTTTCTCCCATTTTATAAAACTTGTTTCTTAATAACACCTTTCATGGAGTTCATAGATTTAAACTGAATTCTATATTTTTAAGATGAGAATTAAGTGAAAATTTAAACAATGGAACTGTGTAGATTTCAGAGGCAAGAAATGACTATAGCAAAACTTTTCTATACAGAATTTTCCAGTGTCACATACAAATCCTGTTCTGAAATACACAAAAACCTCTGCAAGTCTCTATCCAGATAAAAATCTCATCCATAGGGAGAGCAGAAGGTTCGAACTCCTATTTTTAGCTGAGGAGCTACTTACACTTGATATTTGGGGAGAGGAGAATACGGGTCATTTTTTAAGAGTATGTCCTCTGGTTCCAGTAGATGCCAACATGTGTAAGTCTATATGGAGAGCATAAACTGTACAGATTGGGCTAAAAAATGAGTTCACAAAAAATGGAATGCTATGGAAATGGGTGTTCTGGGAGCTGCTGGAAAGGGCATTTTAAGATCCAAATATATTGTATAAAATTCTCAGATAATTAATTAAAATGCAAATAACAATAGTTGACATTTTAGGTGATGGCAAAATGATTGAAAATGTATAGACCGATTCAGATGAGAAGTTAGAAATGAGTTTAAAGATTCCTTGGTGTGGATGCACCAAGGTACTAGGATGGTAAAAGTGCCTATTTGATACCTTAACCTGGAGATTTTTACTAAAGACAGATCCCAATGTTGAGGTATTGGTTTGACTCAGTGTTTCATAACTGAAACAGATACTAGAAATGGGCTCAGATTTTACATTTTGATGCTAGTGGTTTTCCTTGGATCAAAGTATTGTGGTGATACCAGAAGAGTGTGGCAGGAGGCAAAGGTCCACTTCCTTTTTGAGTTTACACATCCGCTACAGGTGGAGACCATGGGAAGGAAGCATAGCCAATCAGAACTGAGTGTCCTCAAGATAAAATAAGGCAGAGTTTGCAGCGCTCCAATCTCGTGATGTTCTAAGGAGCTCAACAGTGTTGAGGGTTCTTAATTGCTCACTCTGAATTATTTCAAGCCTACCTATAGAACTAAAATCTTTGCATATGAGAATGAGGTGTGGCTCTTCACATAGTCTGTAAAGGACTACAGAGAATAAAAAGTTTTTTTTTTCCAAACAAAGGAGCAAAGAAATGTCCAAAGAACCCAACTACGAGAACAGTTTATTCCTTGTATACTGTTTCCCCACAAAAATTGATAAATGATAGAACAAAAACCAACCTTTGTGCGCTCAGTATGGATAGGTTTTAGAAGTGCGGAGGGCCTCTACTCCAAGTGGTCATTTAGGGTTCAGGTTCACTGTAATGTTTTAATTTTGTTTTTCTGTATCCTTTAGTGTACTCCTTTGAAATGACTTCACCATCTTCCTGTTAATGACAGAATAGAGTGCTCTTGAGGAAATATTGAAAAATAATTTTAGGAACTGGCCACTTTTAACTTTTCTTTTCCTGAAAGTGCTATATTTAGATGCCAGAAATGCTGATAATGTGGTATGGATGGTCCTTAGCAAGGATCATTGCTGTTGGTATTGTTAAGCACCTCTGCGCTATAGTAAATATGATATATGCTCACAAGAAAAATTAGCTTACAAATGGATTGCTTGTTCACCAGTTACCTTCCCTGCTCTCTTGGACCCTAAATGTGTTTTGTTGCCAAGAAGAAGATTTTGAACACTACTTCAACCCCCTAATACCTACTACTATTAATAAATTCAGTATCTGTGTTCCTTTTAAATGCCTCAAAATTAGTTGTAATCTTTTGGCCTAATGACTAAAACACTTTGCGGTGCCATTAATCTACCAGTAGTTCAAAACAGGTAGTTGCTCCCGACATCCCTGAAGACTTAGTTAAACAATTATTCTGGATAAGCAGAATTTTAATCAAAGAAATAAGGCACAGTTAATTATGCATATGTGTTGTTCCTTAAATGATTCTTATTAACTATGGGCTTCACATCTTAGAACAAAACCCAGGTGTGGACCATCAGACCTTCTGTTCATGAGTCCTGGCACAGATTGATTACAGCTAGCCAGGGACTCAATACAACTAGCAGACATCCTCATATGCAAAGTAAAAAAAAAAAAATTCTGACAGTGGTGATTTTTAACTGCTGTGCTTTCTAATTATATCCCTTCAGTGGTGTGAACTGTCACATAAGGCCAGAACATAAATAACAAAATGTATTTGATAGTGTAAAATGCTGCTTTTTGGAAGAGAAAATGTGGGATTTCACAAGGAGAGGAACAGAGGACAGAGTTAGTATTCACTGAAGTTTATTTCTAGAAAATGAATGTCACAAATAGTTAGTTTACTTTTGGCAACTATTTGTAATCTTGAGAGTAGTATTAAGAAAACTTTGTCATAAAATATTGATGGAGAAGAACTTTGTAAAATAAACTGAAGTTTTCTACATAGTACTGGACTTGGAACTCTAATGTGACTGCAGAATATCTTTGGTGAGGTTATTCTTACTGAGTTTACTAAGGTAATTTTGGGGGTAGGGAAAGGCATGCATATGGTCTCCAAAAACAGCAAATAGAATGAATGATAGATTGCTGGAACAAAAATAAAAAATCAAAAATGAGTGACTGAGTACTTTTCCTGGACTCTTTGTAAAACCTGTAAGACAACGATTATCAGTGGGTGAAGAAGGAAAAGCCCATTTCATAGTTAATGTGAAAGACTACTAGGATTACTTATCAACTCACAACTCAAACAATCTCCATAATACACAATTTCTAAAAAAAAATCGGATTATCAGAATTTAATCTCTAAGAAGTGCGTTTACATGAATTATGTAGAAATTTAGAATGGAAATAATGGCTTCGCTGTGAGAATCTGGACTTATAATGGCTCCTCTCTTTACTGTCTTCTATGGCAGCAGAATACATGTTATGAGGTACGCTACTATATAAATATAAATTTTCTCTCCAAATAAGATGAGAATTCTGGATATTTTCATTTTCATGTAAACTCATCGATTATTTACCTGTGGATACTTTGCAACATTTTAAATGCACATTTTTAGGAAAGTCTCTATGAGGACCAAAACCATCATGAGGGTAGAAATATGAGGTGATATTTATATGATATATATAGTTTCATTCAAGTTAACAGCTAACCAGACAATAAATAGGAAAGCATGTTACCCTACATAATTATTTACTATTAGATGTGTATTTCTATAAGTATACATTATACTTCATAATCAGAATCTAGATGACACTGCATATGGTATAATTAACCAATGATCACATTAAAAGTATTCATATTTATTGTTGACCATTTATATTATGTTAAGTATATATAGTCAAATGGCAGGCACATCATATACAATTATGTAGATCTATATGTTTATGTACCTATACAGAGGTTGAGATGCGGTCAGCAATCATCTTATCTCTCAAACTTTATTATAATATCAAGGCTTTTAAGTACATCTGAATATCAGAGTAAGCATTGCTGTGTTTCAATTGATAAATATAAATAACATATATATCATATACATGTATAATATATACATACATATAACACATATATGTATACATATATACATATATATATTAACTGATAAAATAATAAAATTTAAAACCAGTCTATTGAGACAGCATGTTAATCTTCTGTAACAATACACAGTAATCATAGCTGTTGTTCTTTATGGGGCTTCTGTGTATAGAATGCAGTCAATCCATGGTTGTCTAAATTAAATGATCCAGTCAATTACTTAAGACTACTACCTAATCAACATGCAAAATGCACTGAAGTATGTTGCAATTAAACAATGAATTCCTAACCCATTGATGAAATATAATACAAGGGTAAACATTATTTTAAGCTCAAATCTTTCAAATCCTAGTCCATATTGTTATCCATATAGAGGCATACTTTTCAAACATACACAAACACTGCCTGAATAGGATATGAAATTGAGAGGTAAATAGAATCGTTTAAGAATTGATAAGCAGATCTCCAAGCAATAAAAATTGTGTGCTGTCAGAAAAACAATTAAACTAATAAAGAGGTAGCTTAGAGTACTGAGAAATAGTTTTTAGCTATGCATCAGATAGAAGATTAGTATCTAAAATATATAAACAACCACAAAGAAAACCCAAATTAAAATGAAATCAATATGTAGGTTGATTAAATAGACAGGCAGTTCTTCAAATATTATTGGCCAATAGACATTTTTTTTTTAAAAAAGGCAATCTCACTATCCATTATAAAATTGCAAGTTAGAAATATATTGAAATTTAATCTCAGCCCAGTCATAAAGACTTTCATTATTAAAATGTACAACAAATGTTTGGGAAGATGAAGCCAGAAGGGAGTGCTTATGTACTATTGTGTAAATTAATTCAGCAACTATGTGATTGAGTACAGAAGTGATTAAAAAAAAATCTAAAAATAACCCTGTGACATGGTCTAGCTCACTCTTGAGTATTTATCCAAAAGACCACATGTCAACCACTGATATTTATTGAACTTTTATGTATCATCCATAAGTCATGGATGGATCCACAAGGAACCAGCCTTGGTATCTGTCCACAAAGGAATGATAAAGCAGAGTATACATAAACAGTGAAATGTTTTAAACCTAAGAAGAATGGCATTATGTTATAATAAAAAAATACAATGAGTAACAACCATACAATCATGGTGAGTGAATTGTGTAAACTCAGAAAGACAACTATCATATACATTTTCTATCATATCTGATTCCTTTTTTAGAGATACATATCAAATCTCATATATGTAAATTACATGAGAGTAAGAACAAATCAAAAAAATAATAATATAATTATAATATAACAAATATAATAATATACTTGGAGCTGCAGAGACAAAATTGACACTGTAATTCCTGGTATGGTTCTACATGTTAAGTTTTGATGAAGTTCTAATGACATGAAATTAATGAATGCTAATCATGTGAATAATGTATTCCATACATTCAAAATATTTTTATGTTTTTTTACCAATATATGTTGCAAAAATATCATTCAGATCATTCAAAAAATGGTTATCTTGTCATTAAAAGAAACATATAAAATAAAGAGAGACGTTCTCATAACCTCTTGGGGTGCTATGAGTCTTTCCCCTTATTGACATATTTCTTTTTCCACAGTTGATTCTCCCTTACTAATTAATTTACAAAATATTCCATCAATGTGTTTTAAATACCAGAGCTACTAATTGAAGTGAGTAATTGCATATGCACAGAATGAAGAGCATTCTTGGATCACCATTGCTTGCATTGGCAGTCTAACTTGCTTCTTTATTCAAGTGTTTCAAACAACATATTCAATATTGTTCTAATTTGTATCTGAACACAGTAACATTGTTAGAACTATAAGATATAACTCATTAGCAAAGCTGTCTAAGATCTCTAGAATAAAGAAATTATTTTGCCTGCTTGTTCTTTTTTATGTTAATTTTATTTTATTTTTTATAAAAAAGTCTTTTTTATCCATGTATCCCTCTGTTCCCCATCTCTTCCCTCCTCATAATCCCTCCCTGTCAGCCTTCAGCCTCCCCTCTCCTCATCTCCCCATCCCCTCCCCCCCACAAAGGGCAAGATGTCACATGGTGTGTCAGCTAAGCTTGGCACATCACTCCAGGCAAGTCGGATTTTCTCATTCCAATATCAAGACTGGGTTAGGTGTTCCTCTGCATGGAATGGGCTCCAAGGTGCCAGCCCATGTACAGGAACACAGTCTGATCCCATCCCTGGAGGCTCCACATACTGCCCATGCCAGTCTAAAGTTGCCTACCTATGGAGGGCCTAGCTCCTTTTCTTCATGGATCCCCAGTTGCTGTTCTTGATTCAGTGAGCTCTCCAGAGCTCCAGCCAGCCATCACTGTGAGAAGTTTTTTTCATAATTTACTAAAATTCAAGGATTCTTATAGCTTTTAATTTTATGCTAAGTAATATTGACTTAATAACTATTGTTGACACTGGAATTTCAGAAATAGCTATAATATACTCTAAAATTCCAATATCATCTTGGAAGTGGTTTAATAGACTAAGCTTGAACTAATAAAAATGTTAATTTGGCACAAGATCAGTTTATTCATAAAAAAATCAGAAATTAAGGAGTGCCCAGGTCTTTTCTGTGAAATCTCACTGGAAAGACCCCTTCTTAAAAAGAATTCTAAGGGATATAATTATAACAATGTTGATGATCTTAGACAAGAATGAACAAATTTACTGCAAATAAGAAAAGTTAATTGAAAGAAATCAGAAATTTGGGACTATAATTATTTAAAAAATCAACTATTATATAATTGATCAGTTATAGTAACTTAGGTACACCAAGACACAGGCCTCTGTTTCAATAACCAAGAGCTAAGAATTACACATACTATTTATGCAATTATGTGCCATATTATACTCTGCAAATATGTTCAATTAATCTGCCATTGAAAATTAATGGTAAAGCAAAAAAAAGAAAAGAAATTACATGTTTTAAAAAAGAAAGGTGTATTTTTTTTTAATTATTTAGGAAATGTTTGTCATCTTTTCTCATTCACAGACCTTGTGACAGGAGTTTGTCAGGGTAAAACGTACATGTGCTGAATGGCAAGTATCATTTTCTAGGAAGGACAGAACTGTAAAGCATAATGGCTTAGTATACTAGGATTGCTGAGTTTCCACTTATAGCCTTATAACAACAAAACTATGTCATCTACCCACGTTCTGATTTCTTTTATGTAAGATGGAATAAATAAATACACATGAGCCTTGTGGAAGGGATCAACTGATCTAATACATTTACTGCCAGATAACTATAGAGAGCATCTGAAATCCATTAAAACAGGATGATGTTCATTCGAATTCAACAGCTAACAGTTGTTAGCTAACAACTAATCTATTGTGCTAACAGTTAATATTACATCTTAGTGATTATTTTCGCTATAAAGAAGTTAAGGCTGGAGTCTCAGTATTGACATTTTAATGTCACAATGCCCAACAGACTTTCTTTTATTAAAAAACATGGCATCAAATTCCTAGCTGCATTTTGTGATTTTCAAATTATATCTAAGCACATCATCTTTTAAAGTATATTATGTTGTTAAATATTAATCTTACAAAAATATAAAAAGAGAAAATTTCTGTTTATTTGGCTTGTGTAAAGTATGATGTGTAATATTCTTCTGTTTTAGGATCACTTGATTTAGGGCAGAACAAATGAAGGGAATTTTTATGAGGTATTAACTATACTTAGCCCCCAAAACAATAAAAACCCTCTGAATATGTGGGGATATTTTGTAATATAATAAAAACATTTGGAGATATCTGAGGGATCTACACACAGTCAGTCTAGGAAGATCATACAGTGGTAACTCACACTTTTAATCCCAGCACATGGAATATCCCGGGAGTGGTGACCTATGTCCTTAATCCAATCTGAGTTCAGAGGTCATCTTAGTTTACAGAGGGAGTTCCAGGCTCCCAGGTAGACAGTGTTGGGGCCACACCTTAACTGAGTGAAAAAGTATTTAAGGCAGACATAGAAAGACAGAGCAGGCAGAAGAAGCCAGGAGGAGCGAGGCTGAGGAAGCTGGAAGACAGCTGGGTGAGATCTGACTGTGGTGTTTCTTCTCTAATATCTCTGACTTTCCCAGAAATCTATCTAGCCCTAAGTTTCCTTTATTTGTGAAACATGCATAGTTACATGTTGTAGTGGGTTTTCTCAGGTCCCGGATGCCAGAGGTCCCGGACCCATAGACCTGCCCGGGACCGCTTAGCCGCCCGCCGCCGCCGCCCGGGTCCCCAGAAACGACTCAGACGCTTCTATTAACTTCATGCTGTTTGGCCTATGGCTCGGGCACATTGTTAGCTAGCTCTTACATCTTAAATCAACCCATTTCTATTAATCCGTGGGCCACGTGGCCCCGGCCCGTGGCTCACCCGTGTTCCTTACGTGTTATTCTTTGGGCGGCTGGCTCGATCTGCCCCGACTCCACCCTGTTTCTCCTACCTAAACTCTGACTCTCCTCCCACTTTCTCTATGGTGTCTGCCATGGCTCAAAACAGCTCCTTTATTTAAAGATACAGCACACACAAATGCATTCCCACATCACTTCCCCCTTTCTCTCTAATCAAAAAGGAAGGTTTCAATTTTAACATAGCAAAATTATATATAACAAAATAGCTATCAAGCAAGAATTACAGTTACAATATCTAGTCTATTTGTATTTAGCAAAATTAAAGAAAATATTCTATCATCTACCTTATCTTTATGAATCTAAAGTTTCATATCTAATATACTTTTCAAATGACTAAGAAAAACCATCCTCTGCTACCACGGGCGGCTAAGCGGTCCCGGGCAGGTCTATGGGTCCAGGACCTCTGGCGTCCGGGACCCGAGAAAACCCACTACAAGAGATGGCGCATCCAACGTGGGCCGATTATCCACTTAGAGCCTGAGAAAGATTAAAAAGAGTTCTAGATCACAGAAACTGAGCAAAGACAGCTTCCAAATTGTGTATGTAAATCGGGTCTTTGTACAAAGAAAGCATGGTCCGAGTCACATTCAAAATGGCGCCAGTGGCGGGCTGGCGACAGGCAGTGTGAGCTACAATCAGGCGGGTTCTTAAAAACTAACAAAAGACTCAGTAACGTGATTGATTTTAGATTTCTGCTTATTTTGAACAAAAGAGAAACAGATTTTCTTCGTGGCAGCATTTTCTTGGGTGTGCTCTGTTTACGGTCCGTTTAAGAAAACTTAGTGATTCAGCCTAATTTGCAAAAACTGTGCTTCTTTTTGGAGAATGTATTTTAAAAGCTCTTAAGGTTAGAAGATGATTAAAGATTCACAATAAAACAGATTCAGATAAAAAGAAAACCTGTAAACGGGTTACAATGTTTGTAAAAGGTACATAGGCTTCAGAGAGAAAATAAAGAGGTTAGAAAAAGTTTTTAAAGCGAGAAATAGAGTAATAAAAATATAATAAGCCACTTAAAGATGGAAAATAGACACAAAATCTGGATTTTGGTTGTTATTGTGTTTTCTTTTAATTTTTTAACTGTTAATGAGCTAACTGCAAAAAGACAATGGATTGCAAAGGCTACTAAGTTAAACAAGAATGTATATTTTAAAGGTATTTTGATTTTGAAATTTGTGTCTAAGGATTTATTGCTTTGGAAGAGTTCTGTTTTTATTTCCACAGATGAGAACCTGTGGATTGCTTCCAGGCAAATATGGTTTCATCAACCAAGACCCCCTGAAAAAACCTCTGATGAGAAGAGATGGCCAGATCAGCTTCACAGCTGCAGATTATGACCCAGTCTCAACAATCCGTGAGATTTTCAACGCCCCTTAATCAGCAGGAAGTAGTAATGGATAACTTCGCCCAAATTCCCCAAATATTGTTTCTAAATGTTTGTTTTCATTATAAATGGTTAATGGTCATAGTCAATCTCTTTCTAAGAAAAAACAGGGGATATGGTATGTGAATGCTTTTTTAAAAAAATTAGATTATTGAATTTACAGGTAATCAGCTGTTAATCTCAAACTGCTTTACATTGGTATAGATTTTGGTTTATTGATACAAATTTAAAGTCAATTTTATTATGCTGTATGTGTTTTTCTATTCTTGTTTAAGGTATGATGTTCATGTAACTGTTTTAAAATTGTAGTGTATAATTAAGAAATAAAGGTTAATAGTCACTTTTGATAATCAAACTTATAGTTAGGTTAGTTAGGATTTTTAGGTATACAAAGATATGTTTCAATTAGATAGATAACCTTCAAATACTTCTAAGACCTACAGAATATGGCATTTAGAATGTTTTAAGAGCTTAGACTTTTCTGGACAGTGAGACAGGTCTGCTCCTGGCAGCACTAATTTACTTCAACAGGAAAATGGGCATCGAAGAAACTCCATATGGAGTCTACTCTATTTGTGGTAATGGTAAGCCACTAGAAAAGAACCTGTTTTTATATTGACTGCTTGACAGTATGCTGTTTAAACTGGACATGCAGGTTCCATAAGAAGATGACCTCTGAACTTTGGCAGAACAAGCCGAGATCATCATTCAGGTTCCTGCTTTACAGAGAAAACTGTCAGACATTCTTCAGGACTCAAGGAGAAGCAACGGATGAACTGTGCCAGAATGGGCAGAGCAGATTTCCTGCTTCACTGAAATGAAAAGAGACTCCAGGCCTATAGGCTGAAGATGGATGCCCCAACTTTATAAAGGAACTTTGGGTGACTGTCCAGGCAGATAGGTGTCATCTCTGTCCTTTCTAGATTTTAGAAGTCGTTTGCACTTCTGGTTTACTTGGGTAAATATTATATCCTTCTGTGGTCTTTGATGTAGTTGAAGATTAGATAGTTATATGTACAGTTTTTCTTAGTCATTTAAAAGATATATTAGATATAAAACTTTAGATTCATAAAGATAAGGTAGATGATAGAATATTTTCTTTAATTTTGCTAAATACAAATAGACTAGATATTGTAACTGTAATTCTTGCTTGATAGCTATTTTGTTATATATAATTTTGCTATGTTAAAATTGAAACCTTCCTTTTTGATTAGAGAGAAAAGGGGGAAGTGATGTGGGAATGCATTTGTGTGTGCTGTATCTTTAAATAAAGGAGCTGGTTTGAGCCATGGCAGGTACCGTAGAATAGGTAGGAGGAGAAATCAGAGCTTAGGTGGGAGAAGCAGGGTGGAGTCAGGGAGACTGAGCTGAAGCCGCCGAAGGAACAGCATGTAAGGAGCACGGGTGAGCTACGGGCCGCCACGTGGCCCACAGATTAATAGAAATGGGTTGATTTAAGATATAAGAGCTAGCTAGCAATGTGCCTGAGCCATAGGCCAAACAGCATGAAGTTAATAAAAGCGCCTGAGTAGTTTCTGGGGACCCGGGCGGCGGTGCGCGGATAAGCGGCGCCGGGCTTAGCTGCCCGGCAGCGGGCCTGTGGGTACCAGATCTCTGGCTGTCTGGGACCCGAGAAAACCCACTACAACAGTTACATTTTCATATATTAACTCATTTTGTTAGTTTATTTTTATTGATGTTTTGACAACTAAGTTTGAGTCTGTGGGATTCTGTATTATACTAACCATGAGAAAAAATGTATTACTTCCAATAAAACATTGAAATGAAGCATAATGTTCACTGACCTTTTATTCCTGACTTCTTCTGAAAGATAGTTTTACAACATACCATTTGCATATATTTCAAAGCAGTATAACATGTGATTCATTCATAAATTTAATCTCCTTTTTTATAACAGACTGAAGAAATTTTTGATCTTTTAGGATATTGGAACACTTGCATAATTTAATAAGTTATCTTGGAGTTAGAACCCAAGGTTTTATATGAAAAAAAAAAATCGGTCACACTTCGCATTCATATACATACTCCTGTACACATAGTGTAAAGGAACTCGTGTGTGTGTTGGGAGGGGGTACAGGCGAACTTACCATAAATGGTTCCTATGTGATATTTCCCCCATGATGAAAGATTAAAATCTATCTTTCAGGAGTTATCTTATTATAAAACAGTTCTAACTTATAATTAATAATGTCATGAGAGCCCATATAAGATGTGTCTAATTTTCAAACATATAATGGTTATAATCAGCATATAAATGCCAACCTCAAAATATAGTAAGTGATGCTGTTCACAGGACATTTTGATCCTTTCACATTTGGCCATTAGAGTGATCACTAAGTTGCATGTTTTGAGAATGACCCACCCCATCAGGAAAACTAGAAAACTAACTCTCCAACAAAATGTTTTTACTAGTGACCTCCAAAAAAATCTACTTGATATACAAAACCTAAAATATTTACCATTCACTCCGATTTTGGGAAATCCTCCCCGTCACTGAAATAAATTATTGTTGTTTTATACTGTTAGGTTTGTGAATGACTTTTTGCATAATAGTTCATTGATAATAGTGGTAATAGTTAAGAATCTCAGGGAGTTTGTGTTCTTGTGTATAATATATATGAATAATTTTATATTGATAGACTTATGAAATGGATTAAAGTTTTTACATTAATATAAAAAATAAAAAGTAGAATGAGGATACAGTGAAATTCTAGTCTTACCTGCAGCACTTTCAAGTTAGTTTGTACCTGTTAGGAAATATGAGGAATCTACAAACTCTCTGTAATATTTTTCAGATTCAAGCTGTATTTAGATTTTTAGTAATTTTAAACAAAATTTAAAACAAAACTTTAATTTTGATACACAGTAAAAAGAAATCAGAAAACATAAAGGACTTTAGCTAAATTATCTCACCAATAGGAACATTTGAATTCAAATTATTTAATTATATAATTCTAAATTATATATATATCATGAACCTGAAATATGCATATATTAAGAAATAAAGTATTTTCTGTTTCATTATGTCTGATAAAAGAATGATGATAAGGACAGGAATTGATAAAATTTTGTCTTTTAGTCCAGCTTTTGTCTATAATGAAAGTCAACCATGATTTCGCAAGATTTGACCCATCCACTTCTAAGAAAATGCAGTCTAAATGAAATTATATTCCATCTTTAAATATGTACATAATTTAAAAACAGGAAAGCGCTCAACTACATTTTCCTTCAGTGAATTAAACAGAAAATTCTTCAACTTAAAAACAGTCAGTTTTATTGAGAGAAATGGACATGTCACCCCCCATTTGTAGACCATCACCGGTTCATATTTTAATGATAAAATAAGATTCACACTAAAATCTGTTAACCTTTATTGGGTGAAAAAAAAAAAATCTTTGCCTGTTATATTTTGTCTTTTTCTTTACATTTACTTATGTTGTAGCTTCATAAATATTAAAATTGGAAAATGTACTTTATAAATAAAATAGTCATAGGTGTTACTGTATCTAGACATGAGAGAAAGTGGTTACACAGTCCAATATCATATGTGCATGTAAGAGGGTAGGAGGTATGCGCAGCTGTACCCATGCATGTGTGTGTGTGTGTGTGTGTGTGTGTGTGTGTGTGTGTATTTGTCTGCAACTGTACTGGTCCTAGTTTAGACATGGTGATAGCATAATCATTTCATTAGATATTGATTAATCATAACATTAATATAGTTATAATACATTACCATTAAGTATTAATAATTCTATTCTCAAAGTGCCCAGCTTAGAAAATAAATTATGCAATTGTTATTGTTAACATGTTAACCAAAATTGCTTTTGAAATATTTATACTCCCAAATTCATATTTATTATAACAGTAACTACAAACCCAAAGAGTAAGAGCATTTTTAATTCAATTGAAAAAATAATTCTTCAACAATGTTAACTAAATAAATATAAAACTTCCATATAATTGAGTTGATGTACTAAACCATACTATTTTTAAATATGGAACCTGTCATTAATTATCTTTGATTAATTAGTATTCTTAAATAAGTTTAAATGTTACCTTTGTTGCTGATATAAGCTTTTATTAAGTCTACATAAAGTATTTAATGCAAGAGGCTCTGAGCTCACAAACTACTCTACTTGCATCCACTCTGTTGTAATCCTCCACCTTGAATACTAATGGACTTAAAGACTAATTTGTAATGAACGAATGCAGTAAAATTGATGAATTATGCCGTTCAAAATTAGGCTGTGAATAGTATGGATTCCACTTTGGGTAATTTTTGTCTTTATTAACATAGAGCCTATGAGTAATATTCAGTTATGCAAAACATTCTCTAAGGGGACTATATGACAGATATCCTTGGTCCTGTGACAAACTAGCAAAATTTAGTGCATTCCATTTTTTTTAAGCAGAATACAAAGAAATGAAACCTGTATCTCAAGCAAATACTGACTTGGAATGTTGTGGGAATAACCAATAGATTTCTAATTGGTTTTAAGGTCCACTCTACAGAATAGAATTCATTCTTGATACTGTACACAGAATGAAGGACCTATGAGGGTGGAGGTCATAGGAACTTGAGTATAATTTATTTTGATAAATGGGCATTGTCCCAAACTTCTCTATAAATGCATATTTCTGTACTCACAGATTAGTGCAGCTTTTTGCCCTCAACAGAGAAGTTTCTTTTTTGCTGTGGGTGATGGCTAATGCATGAATTCACAACCAAACAAATGCAGAGAGAAAGTAAGAACTCCAGGATTTCTAAGTCCTAAATGGATTTTCAATAACAACTCACTATACCTGAAACAGTGTTCAAGCTACTACTGTGAATGAATAATGCTTTGGTAGCTTACATGGATGTATCAGTGGAAGAAATGACATTGATTGGAGTGTCAGTCAAGTTCTAAGAGCAACACAATGAGTCCCCCTTGTTGTACAATTCTCCCCTAGCTAATGGGCTTGATTTATTGGTGGGCAAACAACAAAAACAGTCCCCAAAGTGACAGAAGGCTGCATTAAATTAATTATGAAAAATATAAACTCTTTCAGAAATATCTTTTCCATTGCTACTTCAGATCGTAGTTATTTTGGAAAAGCTAAGTGCTGTGTCATGAGACCAACATATGAAGAGGTTAATTTGAAGAGTGCATAGCCTATCTAGAAACATGAGAATGAATAATAAGTACCTGTTCCATAGTTAACCCTTCAGCAGAGTGTGCAGAATCAGCAGACTGCTACAACATAACCTCATGGAGCAAAGGAAATAGTTTCCAGAATGCTGTCCCACAGTCTGCTCTCACCCACTCAATGAAGATGTACAGGCTTGACACATACCTTCTCCAGGATTTTGCACAAGTTTTCCCATCTTTGGCTGTGTTATCCCTGTTCTGTGGGAATTGCAGTGCCATTTCTGGGCTTACTTGTCTTCCTTTGTCCTATATGAGCAAAGCCATATTTTTCCTAAAGCATGTCCCATCTACCTGTACTGAACATTTCAAAAAGGAAGGCTCTAGAATTCTTCACTGTAGTCTCAGAAGAGTGTGCGCTCTATATTACGACCAAAGTTTTGGCCATGCAAGACTCAGGTATCTTCATATTTTCCCTTCAGTATCTCAGTCTAGTGATGATGAATGCTATGCCCTCATGAGTTCAGTCCTTGATGATCTTGAATCAAAGCTCTTCAAGACAGATATCATTCTATAACTAGCTATCACACATATATTGAAGCTGTTCTCCATTGTGTTAAAAGAGGTTACCTCGTCAACATTTCAAGAAACACTGCGGCTACGAAACTCACATAGATAAGACCATATTCCTAAATCACAAATAACTGAGATAGATTACACTGTTTTGAACAAGAATGTCTAGGTATAATTTGTGGTTTTTATTCCCACTGATTTTAAAATTAAAAATGTTTAATAATAAAGAGAAATAGTGACAGATACTAGTGACAGGTAATCACGATGCCAGCTGTGACTGAATTGTGATGTATTAAAAATACAACCATTAATTTACTCTCTTAGTGTTAAAGCCTTCTTAAAACTCATTGTTAATGTACTTTCAACAATTTTGGACTGAGTGTTTTGACTCAACTGAGTAGTCAGAGAGATTTGATAATTTATGTTCTCCTTGCTGGCACTAAATAACCGAGTGTACTAGATCTCCCGTATTTCCAATTGTGAATGTAATAAGATATGTTTAATATAATTTAAACTCTGTGAACATTTAGAAGGCATAAATATTGGTCTGTTCTTGTCATTTAACTGATAATTACAGCTCACAAAAGTATATCATAATTTATGCCAGAGGATTTGATGTATGTATTCTTGTACTAATAGAAAAAGTGTATGGGAAAGAAAGATTGCTACTGAGAATTGGCTTCATGTAAATATTTTAAATATTATATCTGAAGTGATGCAGGTAGAAATGCAATATCTCCCTGTTTCAAAGAATAAGAATGTTCTTTCGGTGACAATAACTCAAATGTAGTACTAGCTATTAGCCTCATTCACCTGTTTGGTACTTACGCCGATCGGTAGATATCTTTTAGTAACTTTTTTTTTTTTACATTGACCTTGCAGTCCAGAGCTTATGGGTAAAGACTTCTCACATTGTTGAAACTCATTACACAAACAGTAAATTATTAATTATTTAATAAACCTATTAGATTTCAATTAAAAATGTCATGAATGATTAATAAAGTTGAACAATTGCTGAGTAACAAGAGGAAGAACATGAACAGAGATCATTTTAACCTTCATTAACTTATAAAATACCACTTCCTACAAAACTATACAGCTTTTGCTTATATGTGGCTAATGTATATGATATCTATATAGCTTTCTATATATTCTTTTTACAAATGTTGTGGTAGTTTGAGTGATAAATGCCCCAAATAGGCTCATATGATTGATAAATTGGTCCCTAGCTAGTTAGATTGTTTTGAAAGAATTAGAAGGTGTGGCCTTGTTGGAGGAGATGTGTCACTAAAGGAGGCTTTGAGGTTTCAAATAACTCCTGATATTCCCAGTGTCCTCTCTTTGCCTCCTTATTGATCAGGTATGAGCTTTCAGCTTCTGCATCCAGCACGCATGCTGCCTACTGCCACAGAGCTGCACCATAGTGGACTACTTAAGCCTTTGAAGTGATAAGGCTACATAATTGTTTTTAAACGTTCCTTTGTTCATGGTATTTTACCACAGCAAGAGTTAATAAGATAAAAATGCACACAGATTCAGATCCTTGCTGACATAAATCTACACTATGAAAATATATCTTTCTTTTAAAACACGACACATTCTCTACACCTGTATATAAAAGATACGGATGAATAAATGAAAAGTTTTGGTCTTTGTTATTTTCATTAGTTTTTACACTTCTCTGAGTAGTTAATACTTTGCCTTAAACTCTGGATGCCTTCTCTATATTTCCTAAGTTCTTGGATGAAAGTGTGAGCTTTCACACAGAGATCTTTCTATTGTTTAGCTTATATGTCCAACCAAGCAGTTACTGATCGATAAAAGTAACTTTTAAACATTGAATCTCTACAAAGATTTTATCTCAATAGCTTGAAATTCAAAAGCACTGAGAATATTACTAGCATAATATTACTGGTTTTAACTAATTATAATGCATTTGTCATAATTCATGCTATCTTCTGTATTCAGGTCCAGAAAAGACATAGATGACTTGACCTTCAAGTGCTTTTGATATTCCTCACAATTCGATTTGCTTTTATATCTATATTGCCATCACTATCCACAATATCCCATAAAATAACAATTTCCATCATCTCTCATTGTACTGGTGGGGAATAACAGGTTTAATAGAAAATCAAGAGTCACAAGTCATGACTAACTCTTACATTAGAGCACAGACATAACTGTTCAAATTGTTTCCCAGCTTAAGGTTTCACATACCACAGAAGTCTGTACTAGATCTTCCTTTACTCAGCTGATCCTTTGTTTGTCTGATTTCTCACACCAGGCTACAGAAACATGAACACCACCCTATTTAGGCCCTCCCTTTCCATTAATGCACTACTGGTTCTTTGTGTCACAGAAGAAGAAGGAACAATTGAAGTCATGAACAAAATGAATAGCTCACGATTGATAAAAGTCATTTTTAATCCATAAATACGTAGGACACATGTTAAAAACCTTTAGAATAGAGCAGCTCTGAATTCTAATAATACAAATAACAACAGCCCTTAGGAAATCCTGAAGGTATTTGTTCACAGTATCACTTCGAAGACAATCTGATTCTATTTACAGCCAACATGTCTTCACACTACTGCCCCTTGGATCTTGAATGATAACTTAATTTTTTAAGAGTGGTAACACACTTCCATTAAGCTCATGTTGCTTGCAATTATCTACATAGCAAAGGCAAAGTTCCCAAAATCAATGCACAAAGAACTTCCTTTTAAGCCTATAATCAATAGTTGCCAATGATGAATAAACATCTATTATTAACAGTGGATGTGGTTTGGGTTGTTTTACTTATGTCTGCTTTTCAGGCACTTGTAATGGATTGCCCTGTCAAGTGCATCCATTAAACTCAGTTTACTCTCACTGAAAGCACATTGAAGAGCAGAGACATTGCCAGAAGATGTTTGCTAACTCCTAGTTAGCTCTCTTGGATACAAAAACTACTCAGAGACACTAAAGTATATAATTTCCTGAGTGTTTATGCAGCATTATTTCTAAAAGGCAGGAGTAACAACAATGTTAGTTATTTTGAGAATTTTATTAATCTTGCTTGTGGTCAACACTTGAGAAATATGCCTACCAGGTGAATCTTTCTTTACATTTGTCAAATAAATAATCATTCTGAGTTTCACAAATGCTGTTTGTAAAGAATTTCTATTTATTTTTTTCTAGCATGGGTGCTGGTTTGGACACTTGAAAATAGATTTATTACTTTCAGAGTATTCAATCCACTTTCTAGGTGTATTTGAATTTTGTGTAGAAATTCACTTATAGTTACTTTTAAAGATCCATTTTACTTTTAATAATGTGTATGTATGTATCTGTGTGTATATGTGTGTATAATGTGTGCAGAGGTGAGAATATTTCAGAACCACGAGTACTGGAGTTACAGGTGTTGGAGTTTGATAAGTCTTTTTTAATTCATAAATAAGTAGGACACAGACGGGCATGCTAAGACCTAAATCTGCTTCTTCTAGAATAGCAGCAAGCACTCACTAACTTCTCAGCCATCCTTCCAGACTCTTTATCATACCATTAAAATATTTCAAAGCAGTAAATAGAGATTTGCTACAAAAAAAAGGTAAATATCTGGGTAGCTCTTACTGTTCTTATGTCTCTAAATGAAAGGGTTGGTTTAACTGAAAATATTTAAGTAAAGTTTCCCAGACCAAAACAGTTTCAAAGTCAAGTTGTTTTTAACCTCAAAGGTCTGGGTAATTAAATTTTAACTTCTGGGATAGAGGAATCTCAGTATTTTGAGGGGTTCATCAAATCTATTACAACAGATGTCTGGAAAGTAATCTTAGTTCATAAAATAAAAAATGGTGTGAGTTTATTGTCTGTAGGATTCACCCACTTAAATATCTGTGAAATAAAGAATAAAGCCCAATTAAGATAAAAAATCAGTTCACTTACCCAGGATAAAACCTCTTAGATGGTTCTGCTTCTTTCACTGAGCTTTACATAGAATGCCATTGAGCTCCCAATGTTAGTAAATTGAAACTCAATCTTCTGATAAAATCACCTTGAAGCTCTGTTTTCAAAGTCTGTTGGATGGTGTTTAGTTTGAAGGTTGAGCTGTTTCTCAGTGTCTCCAAGATTAGAGATCTAAAATGTTTATTTCCTGGGAAAAAAAAGCTAAAATGTTCCTGTTTGCCTTTGGGGATGCTATCTATGCATTTACCAGGATGAACTATATGTAGAGGACAGGGAAGGTGATCCAAGCTGGCCCATTGTGGTCTTGTTACTTGAGATCCCCATACAGTGCTTCTAAGAGGATCTGCAACACACTGCTTTAACAGAATCAAGCACACCCACAGACCTTTTTAGTTCATTTCTCAGATTTAAAATCATTTAAAAATATCTTTTAAGTGAATAAAACAATGACAACTCTAATTTAAATGAGACTGAAAATTGTAATTTTAAACCATGAGTTTTTAAGCAAATCTCACTTTGTATGATGGGCACATGACACCCCAGCATCCTTGATGCCAAATGCTTAAGTTATAAAGAGACAGTAACAGTACGTCTCACCCTGTTATACTTTCCAAGAATCAACTCAACTTGAAATGCTGCACCAAAAAAAGAAAATAGAGAACAAACTTCAAAGTTAGAATAAAATATATCATTTGTTGTGAAAATGAAAAACCCAAGTGAAAAATTTTATGATCTGTATATAATTATTATAATTCACATCCCTAAGAGGGGTATGTGAGCAGGGTTGAGGGAGAGCACACCAGGAAAACATATCCCACAGAATCAACTAAGTCAGCCTCACACAGACTCACAAAGACTGCAGACATAATCATGGAGCTTGTATGGACCTGAGCTAGGTTCTCTACATATACCTTATGTTGTGTACCTTAGTGTTCTTGCAGGACTCCCAACAATGGGAAAGGGGTGTCTCTGACTCTTTTGCCTGAAGTTGGGACAATTATCCCTCCTCCTGGGTTACCTTTGCCACCCTTAATATGAGGGTTTGTAATCTGTCTTACTGTATCTCTGTAGACCATATTTGGTGGGTACTCCTAGGAGACATGCTTTTTTTTCCATTTCTTTTGTCTTTCTTATTTTTAAAGGGGAAACAGGAGGATGTGGACGAGATTGGAAAGAGTGGAGAGAGGGAAAACTGGTTACGGTGTAATGTATACAAGAAAAATAAAAGTCTAAATTCTTTTTTACTAGGAAAATTGCAAACTAGTTATATTTTCCATTTATTTTTCTATTTACTCAGTGTTTCCATTTTCCTCAATGTGTTGTGCAAGATTGTTTCTTTCCACTTTAATTACATTTGTTTTGTACAGTTTGAACATAATGGGGAAACTTTTCTTCTTTCTAAATGAGCAGGCAAAGCTATACAATCTTCTCTTAACCCATGCTAAGATCTAACAGAGCAAGGATGCTGGGAAGCAAAATATGGGAAGACAAACAGTTGATGAAAGTATAGCCTCGCCCAATTTTCAGTACTTGAAATATCAGCAGGGAATGCCTGGCTTAAAGAGATTTTGAGTTCAAGACTAGTTTGTGCTATTTTTTAATTACAGAATTGGTCCTGTCACAATCAATTCTCTTGGGATGGGGGGAAGTAAACAAATAAATTTGTGTATTCATGATGATCTCTAGTAAATGGTAAAGTTTTGGTTTTCTTAAAAATGATGAAAATAATGGAAGCATTAAGTCTTCTGTCAATGAATTACTGATGTGTTTCTTCTCTTACATTGTCTAGATTTCTCCCTCGTGCTAAATGATGCTTCTCTGGAAGCAAAATTCTAGGTGAGCTGTAATTTTCCTTTAGACCTTACAACCTGGATATATAAGCTCCTTTCCGTGTTGATTCTCTCAGATGAGGCAGCTCAGGGATCTTGGCATGGTGAATGACATGGCATTTGTTCATAGACTGCACTCCTTCCATAGCTTGTGGTTGGTACCACTGCTTTCAGGACACCCCCATTGTCTAACATTTCAGAAAGTGTATTATGATATGTAGTGTTCTTCTTTAAACATTGTTATGTTGAGTTCATAGAATTATATTTGCAGTCAAATTATATACAGTTTTACATCTCTATTTATTTAGATATACTTTGACTGTTCACTTTCATGCCTCTATTTTTCTAGGGTATTCAGTGTCAAAAGTATGAAATACCTAGTTATAGTCAATATGCCCCTAAGACTCTACATCTATCTTTTGTAATTTACTTTCTTATTGTTGCTGACCTTTGATAATTTGGGTTTCTCTCCCTCACTGTGTTGGTTTTTCCTCATATTGCTATTAAGAATATTTCCTATGATTATTTCCAAAACTGAATGGAACTTTTAATTTTAAAAGTCTAACCTGGAAAGTTGAAAGAAGGGAGTCACCATGAGTTTGAGAGAAGCCTAGACTGGATAAATTCTGTGCCAACCTGGGCAACAAAGTGACAATCATCTGTAGACAACAGCTTCTAATAAACAATTCATCATTCTCTATTTATATTTCTTTGCTGAGACTTTGGGGTTTTTTATGGAAATTCTTTTATTGAAATAGTGTTGTGCTAGATAATAATGAAAGTCAATCTCCACATCACTTTTTCTCACACTTGTCACTTGACTTTTTAATTGTTGTAAACCATAGATTTCCTGATACATTGCATAATTAATATATAACCTTATATGAATCTTGATGTGGGAATGCCTTTCTGTATGTTGTGAATATCAATCTTTAAATAAAGGAGCTGTTTTGGGCCATGACAGGCACCATAGAAGAAGTAGGAGAAGAAATCAGAACATAGGTAGAAGAAGCAGGGCAGATTCAGACAGATCAAGCAAGTCACCCAAGGAGAAACATGGAAGGAACACAGGTGAGTCACGGGCCATGTGGCAGACAGGTTAATAAAAATGGGTTGATTTAAGATGTAAGAGCTAGCTAGCAATATGCCTAAGCCATAGGCCAAACAGCATAAAATTAATATAAGCATTTGAGTCATTTCTGGGGGCCTGAGGAGTGGAGGCGGGCTGCTAAGGGGTCTGGCACGGGTCTGGGCCTCTGGCTGCCCGGGACCAAGAAACCCCCACTGCAACAGATGGAGTCCAACATGGATCGAATATCCACTTAATGCCTAAGAAAGTTTTAAAAGGGTTTTAGCAGAAACTGAGCAAAGGCAGCTTCCAAATTATGTATACGAAGTGGGACATTGTACAAAGAAAGCATGGCGCCTGAGTCACATTCAAAATGGCACCGGCAGACTGGCGGCAGACAGTGAAAGCTGCAGCTGCAATCAGGCCTGTTCCTGAAATCTCACAGAAGACTCAGTAACATGTGATTGATTTTAGATTTCTGTTTATTTTGAACAAAAAGAAAACAAAGACAGTTTCTTAGTAGCAGCATTTTCTTGGGTGTGCTCTGTTTGCTGGCCATGAACAGAGACACGGTCCCTTTAACTAATTCAACTGAATCTGCAAAATCTATGTGGCAAGAGAGTGAGAGTATTTTAAAAGCTCTTCTAGTTAGAAGATGATTAAGGATTCACAATAAAACAGATTCAGATGAAAAGAAAAACCTGTAAACAGGTTACAATGTTTGTAAAAGGTACATAGGCTTCAGAGAGAAAAAAAGAGGATAGAGAAAGTCTTTAAAAAGAGAAATGAGTAATAAAAATATAAAAAGCCACATGAAGATGTAAAATAGACACAAAATCTGGATTTTGGTTATTATTTGTTTTCTTTTAATTTTTTTAACTGTTAATGAGCTAACTGCAGCAAGACAATGGATTGCAAATGCAAAGGCTACGAAGTTAAACAAGAATATGTATTTTAAAGGTATTTTGATTTTGAAATTTGTGTCTAGGGATTTATTGCTTTGGAAGAGTTCTGCTTTTGTTTCCACAGAAGATGAAAACCTGTGGATTTCTTCCAGGCAAATATGGTTTCATCAACCAAGACCTCCTGAAGAAACCTCTGATGGGAAGAGATGGCTGTATCAGCTTCAGGGCTGCAGACTGATCCAGTCTCAACAACCATGAGATTTTCAACGTCCCTTAATCAGCAGGAAGTAGTAATGGATAACTACTCCCAAATTCCACAAATATTGTTTCTAGATGTTTGTTTTCATTATAAAAGGTTAATGGTCATAGTTAATCTCTTTCTAAGAAGAAAAATGGGATATGGCTTATGAATTTTTTTAAGAATTAGATTATTGAATTTACTTAGATCAAGAAATCAGCTGTTAATCCCAAAATGTTTTACATTGATATGGATTTTGGTTTATTGATACAAACTTAAGGTCAATTCTCTTATGCTATATGTATTTTTCTACTCTTGTTTAAGATATGATGTTTATGTAACTGATTTAAAATTGTAATGTATAATTAAGAAATGCATGTTAGTTAGATTTTTAGGTATACAAAGATATAATTCAATTAGATAGGTAATCTTCAAACACTTATTAACCCTACAGAATATGGCATTTAAAATGTTTTAAGAGCTTAGACTTTTCTAGACAGTGAGACAGGTCTGCCCCTGGCAGCACTAATTTACATCAAGAGAAAAATGGGCATCGAAGAAACTCCAAATGGAGTCTATTTGTGGCAATGGTTAGCCACTGGACAAGAACCTGTTCTTATATTGACTGCTTGACACTATGCTGTTTAAACTGGACATGCAGGTTCCGTAGGAAGATGACCTCTGTACTTTGGCAGAACAAGCCAAGATGGTCATTCAGGTTCCTGCTTTACTGAGAAAGCTGTCAGACATTCTTCAGGACTCAAGGAGAAGCAACTGATGAACTGTGCCAGAATGGGCAGAGCAGATTTCCTGCTTCACTGAAATGAAAAGAGACTCTGGGCCTGTAGGCTGAAGATGGATGCCCCAACTTTATAAAGGAACTTTGGGTGACTGTCTAGGCATATAGGTGTCATCTCTGTCCTTTCTAGATTTTTGAAATCGCTTGCACTTCTGGTTTACTTGGGTAAATATATCCTTCTGTGGTCTTTGATGTAGTTGAAGATTAGATAGTAACAGACATAGTTTTTCTTAGTCATTTGAAATGTATATTGGATATCAAACTTTAGATTCATAAAGATTAGGTAGATGATAAGAGTATTTTCTTTAATTTTGTTAAAAACAAATAGACTAGATATTATAACTTTAATTCTTGCTTGATGGCTATTTTGCTATATGTAATTTTGCTATGTTAAAATTGAAACCTTCCTTTTTGATTAGATAAAAGGGGGAAGTGATGTGGGAATGCCTTTCTGTATGCTGTGAATATTAATCTTTAAACAAAGGAACTGTTTTGGCCAATGACAGGCACCATAGAAGAAGTAGGAGGAGAAATCAGAACATAGGTAGTAGAAGCAGGGCAGAGTCATGCAGATTGATCAAGTCGCCCAAGGAGAAACATGGAAGGAACATAGGTGAGCCATGGTCCATGTGGCAGACAGATTAATAGAAATGGGTTGATTTAAGATGTAAGAGGTAGCTAGCAATGTGCCTGAGCCATAGGACAAGCAGCATAAAGTTAATATAAGCATCTGAGCCATTTCTGGGGGAGTGAGCAGCAGATGCAGGCGCTATGGGTCTGGTGCGGCAGGTCTGTGGGTCTGGGCCTCTGGCCGCCCGGGACCAAAAAACCCCATTAATACAGAATCTGAACATTTTTGATATTATAATACTTTTGAACCTTATTTTGATATTTTACTCTGGCTTTATTACTTTGAAAATGATGACCCATAATGCAGGCAATACTGTTGCTGCTGTGTGGTGGTGGTTGAGCCCATTACTAATATACAAAAAAAAAAAAAAGAGGCATGTGTCTCTAATGTTGGGGGAGTTGGCATCTCAATATTCTACCAGGCATCCCCTGGTCAATTAGAAACTGGAATTTCTTAAAACAAGGAACTGCTATTCTAAAATGTTGTCAAATGCCTGAAGTTATGGTGAATTCCATAGACCTGGAACTTGAGAAACTGAGTCAGGAAAATTACTCCGAATTTGATACCAGACTGGCACCATAGTTACAATATGTCTCATAAATCTTGTGGGAAGAAATATCTGTGGTTGTAGCTTAAATAGTGAAGCACATTCCTAAAATCCCATATCCCCGGGTTTTATTCCCAGCATCACCAAAACATGAGAAAATAAAGAGACAAGGTACAGTCTGAAAAATGACAGCTGGCATTTGAAATCATGCATCACATAGGAAATACACAACTGTGAGATGTCTGTATCAAGTATGTGTGCATTTCTCATGAAACACTTCATGGAAGTTTACAAAGTCAATACATACATTTTGATGCTCATTGTTCAGGATCATTTGACGAAAAGTATTAGTTCTTTGCACAGCCTATGAGGTAGTACCAGCTGCATACATCTCCTAATATTCGGTGATTGCTGACAACTTACAGGATCTTTTGGGTTTGTAGGTGCACACACTGTTTCCTTCTTCTCTAGATGTTATTCTTCTGCTCTCTCTCTGTTTCTTTGAGTGACATTTGATTAAGGATGAAGAGTAATCCATTAATCCAATGTTAACTGGTCTGACAGTTGAAACAGCAAAAACCTTATTTCCAAATAAACTGGTACTCTGAGAGATTAAGGATCAGGAGTTCAATATATCTTTCCTTGTGGTAGACAAAATTCCAACCATTCTGATGCATACAGTGTTGGAATAGGCAACTAACCAGAGATCCTGTGTATGTGGAAAATCAGCATAGGAAATGATACTTAACATCATAAACTATAGATAAATATAAAGTGAAGCCACAGTCAGGAGTCTTTTAACACCATACATGTAGTAGAGAAACTAAGAGTTTAAAACAAAATAAATTTATCCATAACATACAGCTACAGAAATTCCCAAATGCCTACACTGGTCAGAAGGTAAAATGTTATTATCACTCTTTTAAGCTCTGTTAAAAGTCCTATGTATCTATCTACTATGGCACAGATATTCTATTTTTAATATTTTCCATTCAGAAAATAAAAGTGTTTTTCTTCAGAGTGACTTATTAAATGAATGTGAATGCTCACAGCTGTTCAATTGAAACTATTGAATACCTACAGCAAAGAAGGTAAACAGATAAACTGATAGTGGTATATACATGAAACATAAACATGCGCCCTAACAAGGTAAGAGAGCATGAGACAACTAAATGAGAATAAATGTCAAACATAAAACATGCTCTGAAACCAGATAATAATGCAAAACTGAGAATGCCAGACAGAAAAGATCACCTGCATCATGACTCCATTAAATAATAATATAAAATTTAAACTAATATACAATGAAAGGAGATAAATAACTGGCTGCTAGTGGAGTCTGGAAATGCAAAAAAAAAAAAGAATTTACAGGAGCTATATAGATAATATCGTAGTACGTGATTCCTTCTATTTAAAAAGACACAATCTTCAGGAGAAAATATACAAAATTAATACATAAGACACAATGTAGTGTTTTTCTGTTTAAATAAACTATATTGGAAATTTTCAAGATGATGTATGACAGAAAATTAAATTATGTTAATGAAACATTCATCTGTAGAAACTTGTTTAGAATACCCAAACATTGCAATAACAATTCACACTCTCATATTTTGTGGTTTTATATATTGTGATAAAACCAAAGAGTTTCTTTACTGTTAAGCTGTGCCATAGATTACAGAGTAGAGATGTTAATAGACAGATTGCTTCCAGTCATGACTTAAGGGATATGAAGGGAACACACTTTGTAGAGACAGACACCTAACTTGGAACTAATCAACAAGGGGATTCTACATCTGAACCTGCTCAATTGTAGCTTATCACCCAACTAGGGCTGAGTCTATATAACAATGTGTGAACATCCCTAAAGTTCAGTGAACGGTTGTCCAATGACCATTAATTTTCATTATTCCTGATTAAATATGTCTACTGGGAAGTACGTTAAAATCATCAGCTAAATTGAATCCTTGGGAATTCCTGTAAAATTTTTTCTCATACTTTCCATTCTTGTTTTCTAAGTACTAATTGAAGCTTTACCTGCCTTGTTTTGTTTCTGAGTCAGTGATGTCTACATTCCATTCTGTTCGCTTCTCTGTAGGTCTTGCATGAACCAAATCAGTAGAATGATGGCAGGTGCTGAATGTTAGGGGGCCGAATGCTTTGTGGCAGAAATCTTGTCAAAGTGAAAGGCTTTCCCAGCAAAACAAACCCCTATGTCTCCCATCTAGTTCTTAAAAAGGAGGACACCATCAGATACGCTAAAGATATTCCAACAAATTATTAATTCCTGACATACTTTTAATGTACCTTGTAATTCTGTACATTTAACAAATGTATGAGATATAAAACACAATGAGTTTCAGCATACACTTTTCTTGACTCATCCTCCCAAATGTAACCAATTAACTCAATAGTAAAAAAGCACTTATAGTTTGAAAGTGGGGACTTTAAATGATTAAATGTTTTATCATTGCTAATTTTATAAAGATCAATAATCAAATTCAAAACAAAGAAATTTTTGGAAAAAAAAATCACTGGTAGAGTATACACCTGCAAGTGCATACATACATTCACAAACGCAAACGGAGTATTTTATTTCTTCACAGAAAAAAATGAAGGTGACACACAGTGTGTTTGCATTCCCAGCTAGTGAAGAAATAGCATAGTAAAATAGTGAACCATGATCTCTGCAAAAAACATTTTTAAAAGGCAGTCAAATAATTTTAAATGAAGAATTGAGAATCTGATGCTTATTTGTCAGTGAATATTCATCAAATTCTTTTTCAAATATAGTTGGTAAATATGAATACATTATGTGCATGGCATCATCTCTTCTTTGATTGATTTGCAAATTGTTATATTTTAGATAAAAAAATGTGAGTGCATTGTTCACTGGGACCACCAATTCATGTACAATGTCCCTCATGCATACTTATAACCTATGGAGTCTGGGGCGCACATGTCTTCTGACTCCTTTAAGAACACGTTACTTATATGAGTTAAATACCTGTTACTTACAATTTTCCTAACTAATGTGGTTTGGGTTCCCAAAACAAACCATATGTTATTAGTGATCTATTTCTTCTATCTTCTGTATTCCAGGCTGATAATTATGTGTTAGTTTCTACAATCTATACTTTTCTTGTCTTAATTCTGTTCAGCGTTCAATTTATGTAGACATTCTTTATCACTCAGAAACTTAGTTTTATGGGGAGAAGGTGTTGTTTATACTTATTATTCACCTACTCCAAATGTTATGATATTAAAATTATTATATTTGTTCTCTTATTTTGTTTTTAAAGCTGATTTAAATAAATGTATTTCACTCAGATACTGACATTTCGCTCCTTAATTTTGCTAAATTTGGGTAATAGTTTCCATCATTAACACCTTTGCTCATGCAGATAACAATGTAAACAAGGCCTCGTGTCAGAGAAAGTTTTATTTTACTTTTCTCTTAATCTTTGCGTCAAATATAGTGACATTTGAAGAACCAAATTCAGTAAGGAAACAACAGTCATTTCTGTTTAACAAGACTTTTTTATTGCCAATTCTTAGCAATTATTTCCTAGAGCATGAATAAAATATCTTATCATATCTTCATCAATCAAATATTATTTTTCAAATTAATGACAGATAATGTTCAAACATCTTAGATAATTGCCTCTTTTTTTTGCCACAGTAGACTTTATTCGGGGCAGTTGGCAAGTGGGAATGAGGGAGAGAAGCAGAAGAGAAAGAGACAGACTTTTCATATGGCGGCTTCTTTTAAAAGAGCAAGTAGGCAGGGAAAGAAAAATACTGTGATTGACTTTATTGGAAGTCCATGATCTAGGTTCTTGCTATCTTTATAAGTTAAAGAAAGTGTAACAGACAAAGCCACTGCTGTCTTGTAGTCAAAGACCCAGGAAGAAAGTTCCTGGACAATTTTAAAACATCTCCCTCTCCCTCTCCCTCCCCCTCTCCCCCTCCCCCTCCCCCTCCCTCTCCCTCCCCCTCCCCCTCCCTCTCTCTCTCTCTCTCTCTCTCTCTCTCTCTCTCTCTCTCTCTGTGTTTGTGTGTGTGTGTGATTGTGCATGTGTGTATGTTATGTGTGTGTGTGTGTGTGTGATTTTAATTTTAACCCTTCACATGTTGGCTTGTTTATTTCAGTTTATTTCATTTGAAAATATATTTGCCATTTATGTTGTGACTATGTTTTTTCTGTCATAGCTGGAAGTAAACTATTCAAAAATTATTTTAGTTACTAAACTTATAAATTTTTGGATATTGGGGACCTAAATTTTTCTCAGTATCCTTTGTTGCTGACAGAATAATAATATAAGATATTTTATTCTTGCTCATTTTAGGATTTTAAACTTTCTTAAGGAACCAATTACATGGGAATCTTTAAAAACACTTGTTGTCTGCAAGTCTTTTAACTCATCAAAGCAAAGTTAAAGTTCTCAGATTTCAAAGAACTGTTCAAATTTTCATTGTAGAATATTCTCTTATTTGGAAATGATTGTCAAAAATAGGCTCAAAATCCAGGTGTATTGTGCAGTTCCTTCTCTAGAGTCTAGCCATATGGGTTGAGTCACCTGATTTTGGCAAACAATACCACACCTCCCACATCTAGCTTGGGTCCTATCTAGGGATCCTGCATAATCTAGCCATCCATGCCTGTGCTGCTACCGACCTTTTAAGAAAAAAACATATCCTCTCTTATTGCAATCTGTAATCCCCTCACCAAATCCAATCTCTCTCTCCAATCAGACACTACAAATTCTTTCCTAGAGTCTAGTTGAGAAAATGTGCTTTATCCTTCCCTCCTTTCACTCACTCCAAATGCCAGACATACCCTGAAACACCTACCTGGGGCCAAGAAACACTTTGAACACCTTTTCAGTTCTCTAAGTCAACCTGATTTTATTTTTCCCAAGCCAGATCCATCTTCTAGACTCACCCTGTACATCACATCCCCTTTTCTGCCCCAACATGTTCTTCATATAACAGACACAGTACAAACCAAAGAAAACCACACATTCAGACATTACAAAAGTCCATACAAAGTGAAAGAGTAAGACAGTAACATCGGGACAAAATCTGCCAGTCCTATAACAATATACGTTAGTTTAAATTCCAGGACACATAAAACAAAAAGACAAAGGACATTATTAAACATCATAAAGAACTCAAAGAGTTTTAGGAAGACATAAAGAAACAGTCTTAAGAAATCATTACAGGAATAAATGAATTTAAGAAGAAAGGACTTCAAGAGGTTGATGTCCAAGATACATAATCATAAAGCTAGTAGAAATTATAAAGTCAGTCTGGGCTTTGAAAAAACATCAATAAAGAGAAACATTGAAAAAAACTGAAGCTGAAGTGAACATGGAATTTACAAAACTCAATGACATGAGAAAGCACAGAGGATGGTGTAACACATACAACACGTTATGCAAAGGTGAGAACATGAGAACTCAGAGACAGAAGATCTAGAGAAAATAAACAAAAAACCAAAAATTTTAAATAAACATGGGAAGAGAACACATGGCAAATGTGGGGCACCATTAAAAGAACAAACTTTTGAACTATCAACAAATAAAGAAGAATCCATGGACAAACATATAGACCAGATTTTCAAAATCACCCATAGACGAAAATTTTCCTAAACTAAAGATGTTTCTATACAGATAGGAGCCCACAGAACCTCAAATATGGTAAACCATATGAAAAAATATCTATGGCATATTATAGTTAAAATACTAAGTTCACAGAAGAAATAATGAAAGAAAACATCAAAAGAAAAAAAAAGACACAAGCCACATATATATATAAAGAAAAAGCCATCAGACAACAAATGGTTTCCCAACAGAGAGTGAAAGCCTGAAGACCTCTAAGTCCAAACATCATCACTCCATATTGGCAAAATTATCTACCATAGTTGAAAGAGAAAGAAAAACTCTCCGTAATATAAACATCTTAAAATTTTGTACCTGGAAAATCAGCCATAGTGTAATTTGATATAGTCCCCAAGAAGAAGATAGACAACCTTCCCTAACTACATTCTAGATATTTCTCCTAATACCTACAAAGAAGCACTGTCCTCACATTTTATCAAGGAGACATCTCTTTACTATAAGTGGGACCACTACAGAAAAATACAACCAACTAAACTACAGAGTTTTGAGTCCCAACTTCTATTAGATATATCTACAACATAATTCAGGTACCTAAATGTTCAGGGATTATTGCAGAAGATAGGCAGAAAGCATGTAAGAGCCAGAGGACCGTGAAATTTGCTATGAGATTTTTGTCTCCTAGGATGTCTGACAAGCTACACCCATAAAGTCTTACCAACACTTTAACTAAATATGATCTGAACAGGGAAAATACAGTAGGGTGTTAATATGAAAGGTGAAAATCTCAGTGGGTCTTAATCCTAGACAAAGACAACTAAGGAATACTGAGAGAGGAAGAAGTATGTGTAGGCATGGTCTGTGTGTGTGTGTGTGAGTGTACGAGTATGTGTGTGTTTGAGTGTGTATGTATGTGTGTGTGTGTCTGTGGGCATGTCTGTGTTTGAGTATCTTTGTCTGTATGTGAGTGTGTGTGTTTGTCTGTGTATTTGTGTGTGTGTGTTTGTGTGTGTGCATGTTTGTGTATCTTTGTGTGTGTCTGTGTGTGTGTGAATGTGTGCGTGTGTTTGTGCATGTTTGTGTGTGTCTGTGTGTGAGTGTATGTGAGTGTGTGTATGAATATGTGTGTGTGTGCATGTTTGTGTGTGTCTGTGTGTGAGTGTATGTGAGTGTGTGTGTGAATATGTGTGTGTGTGTGTGTGTGTGTGTTTATCTCACAACTACTAAGGAGAACAAGGTCATAATTTGAAAGAGAGAAGTAGAGATGGTTACATGGTAGAAATGATCTAATTATTTTCATCTCAAATTTTAATATAGAGATATGAATAAATACATTTAGTGAATATTTGTATGCTTTGGTTACAATCTAGAATTTTCAGTCATTTCTAAATGCCATCATATCCTGATTTCATAAAGAACTATATCAGCTTTAACTTATCTTTGGGTTTCATCTTATACTCTTTTGTCCTACCTATGATTTAAAACATTTCAAGAACATTTTCCAGTCATTCATAGACCACTATGTAAACACAATATCATATTTTCATAAGCATTTTAATGAACAAGACTAGAGTTAATAGAAGTATTATTGATTTTAGTGCCTCACATGGCATTCATATTAATAATAAATGTTGCATGAGCATAATAGATATGCAAAGATGCAACACATCAGCCTAAACATCTCCAGTAACTTGTAGACTTAAATTCATAGGAAACCACTAATGGAAAACAGTGTATTTTCCTCCCTATGAATAGTCAAATGCCATGCATAATGTAACAGTGTAACTGCTAATGGCAGGCTCAGGCAGAGTAATTTGAACTGGTTTTAATGCACAAGGCAAACTGATCTTTAACTTGGCCTACAGTAAAGTTTCTCTCTGCTTTTGTACTATCCTAATTGTTCAGTTATCCTTTGCCTGGAGTTTGAACTTACAGGAAACACAAAAGCTATCACCTTGATATTTTCATGTGTTTGTTATGTTCTGTCAATTATATGAGATAGCTAGTTAATGAAGAGGTAGCAAGTGGACTTACTTTAATATTAGAATGCTTGAACAGAGATCCATTACCATAGTGCCACTTCATGCAATGTTGGTAGCACAATCCTTACTAGATGATAGCAGAGTTTACTCTTATTGAGCAGCAATGGCATACAAAAGCCAGGTAGAAAAAATATCTGATAAAAACGTTCATGGACTCTAAACTTGATATTTGTACCATATTATTAATTAATCCAGTATTTCTGTCTGAGCACAGGTTATGTAAGATAACACTGCAGTCAGTAGATTACATGAACTGAGTATTTTAGCTCTATGTTGAAAGCATAATCACCTTGTCTCAAGAATATTTTACACTGTATTCTAAAGACTTAGATGCATAACTCTCACACCTGTTTATTTATATATTGCAAGAACACTGGAAAAGAAAGTATTCTAAAGAATCCAAATCAAGTCAGATTTAATTCTCTTTATGAATATTAATTGTGTGGTTCCATGGCTTCTATGTAAAATTTTATCATTCATTAAGCTTAGACAGAATTTGTTTCATACAAAATAAAAACAATTGACTAATCTGAAATTATATGATAATTTAATAATCATTTTATACCATGACATAAGATTAAATGACCATCAGTTACAAATCAGGTTAAGTCTAGTATGGGCATGGGGTACATAGCAGTTTCCAGTGAACTGTAAGACAGTTCCAAAAATGACAAGGATTTCAGAATGGCTATTTGGAGCAGAATAAAAGATATTTGCCTCATTTGGTGGGCACTGTTCCTCTGCTACTGCTATTCTGATTGGGGAGGTTTTGGTTCTCAGTTACTATTCATGAGAAAGAATAATGGAAATGAAATAATAAAGTATGAGGATTCTGGTCCGTTCGGCCTGAGGTTCAGACCCACAGTCCTACAGTCTTCTATTAATTTTATGCTGATCAGCCTATGGCTCTGGCATATTGCTAGCTAGCTCTTGCTCTTAAATTAACCCATTATTCCTATCTTGTTCAGCCGTGTGGCTCTGTAGCTTTTCTCAGAGCAGCATTTCACCTTCTTTCCTCTGCATCTGTTGGCATGTCATGGTGGTGTCTCTCTGGAATCTCTGCTCTGCTCTTCCTGTTCCAAAAGTTTTTCTAGTCTGGTAGCCCTACCCACACTTCCTATCAGCCTTCAGCCAATAAGCATTTTATTAAACGGGTAGGCAGGACAATTTTTTACAATGTAACGTAATCCAACTATGAAATAATTTGAAGTTCCTCAGATATCATAGTTCTTATATCTTTGATCAATTTTCTTCAAATAATGTTTCTCCTATTTTTGCAAGATTGTTGTTAATTTCAAATATTCTCTAAAGTTTACCAAGGACTTCTATTTATCTTTCTTCATTGTGGTTTGTTGGCATAAATGAATCTTATTCTGTGACTTCTATGGGGGCTTCTTCCTACTGTAGAAGGGAAACAGAAACCTGAAACTTGACATGAGATAGATTTAAATTTAAACATGGAGAACAATTTTAAACAAGGAAGAACAATATTGAACAAAATGTAGAACTGGTAGATAAAAAAGGTCAAAAGATTATAATTAGGAATGTAGTGACTAATTATTTTTACCATAGATTGGCCAGAAGTTTGGGAAGGGTCATACGGTGAAAATTTCTCTTTACGTTTTTTAGTGGTGCTTCACTGAATGCTTTAATGCTCAGCAGCTCACACTCTCAACAATGTTTCTCCAGATTCTAAAAGTGCTATATTCTGACAGTGTTTAGCTAGATAAAGTTAAATCTAGCAATTTAGAGTGAAAGTCTTTGCCTGTACTCAAACCTCCTTACTGGGCGATTCTATAAGCAATGAATAAAGGCTGAAGCATTTAGTACTCAATAGTCCCACAGGGGACTTGTCATAAAAGGCCATCATGATTTGAAGTACTAAATAAGTTCAGTGGAAAATGCTGTTGATAGTACACTGTGCTTAAATATTCCCCCTTTTGCTTCTCCTTTTTAAAATTTTGTTTACATGCAGAGAGGTAAAAAGCAAGCATAGTGAGGTTATTGTGTGTTCATCTCCATCACACATTCAGTATTCTTGTGAGCCCTCATGACAATGGACCATCGCTGCATTTCCTCTGAGGTGCAGACTTCAATAAAGAACTAAATGTACAAGGATTCAATCATGTCCAGTGTTTGTAAGTACAAATGGGGAAAGACCCTGGGAAAACAGGATGCACAGTTACCTAATAAGAGTATGTTGAATTTAAGTCAATTGACACAAAAGAAGAAGTATACTTGGGTAGAAAGCTCTGGAGAATATATTTGAAGTATAACAAAATCACTAGACATTCTTTAACCAAAAACAACCTTCACAGGAATGCTGTGACTCCGTGAGTACTGACTTGTTTTAATGCATTCCTTAACAAGTATGATTCTCATGAAACAAAAACTATGTACCATGATTATTCAAGTATACCACTTTATTATACAGCAAGGGTTCCATGGGATTCAAGTTCATCTGTGGATGGAGGAGCAAGTCTAAAACAATGTCATCTTTTGAGAGACTTGACATTCAAAAATGTACCATGATCTGGTGCCACATTAAATGCGTGGAATTCCTTAAAGGGAAGTGAGTTTGGGTTCCTGCAGAACACAGTTTCATTCTGTGACTCTCTCTATATACTTTTTTGTAGGGTCACAAAAGACAGGAGCCTGGTAAAAGAAATGCCAAAACTCTTTTGGATGGATATCATTAATTTTAGCCTATTGACATATAAAATTTATTGCCTCATTTTGGGATATAAAGATGTGGTAAAATAACTCACTCAGTAACTCATATATTTAATATTTTATAGCCCCTTGCATGATGACCACAGATTAGAAAAGATTATGTCAAGACCCCCTGATAGTTCCTCATCATACTAGAATAGTACAATAGTGAAACAGAAAAATATTATTTTGTGTCTAAGGGATCTTAGCTACTGGTGCTGTCATAATGTTTTTTTCCTAAAGAAAACTATATTGGAAAAAGAATAACTAAAGAAAGTTGATGAGAAAGAGAGAAAGACCACTAGGAGGAGAATTTAAATGTGAAATTGATCAAACCATTACCCAGAAGCCACGGATCTGACCTTACAGAATTTTTGTGGTTATTTATTTATTTGAGACTTGTTGTTACTGCACATTTTCTTGGTGGTTGAACTGCTACAAGAACCTTGCTGTGTCCATTTTGATCTCTGTCCCAGACTCACACCAGAATGGAATGGAGTTCAATAGTCTCAAATCACCTTGGTGTCTATTTTAGATAAATATAATAGACTTCCCCATGTAGGGAGTAGGTCTTAGCTGCATATGAATTTAGAGTAGATACAGATAGACAGCTTAGATATATAAGTTTTCATTTTATGAATTATGAGTAATTAGTAATTTATTCAGCATATAAAAATCAAATGAGATGAGAAATATTTTATTTTATTAAAGTGCTTTTGAATATAATATTGTTATTCTTTAAATACCAAGTCCGCATGAGGTCAATATGCACAAATTATCTACAAATATATTTATGCACATCCAGATTTAGGATATATTCTTCAAAAGCAGAATTAATTTTATTGATAAACAATTTAGGCAGTAGCTAGATGCTATTGGGCATCAATTACAATTCTACAAGGATCTACCACAGATTTACAGTCACAATTAATGGCATGTCAACTCGTTGGAAGAAAGGTATTGATGTTCAATAATAAAGCAATCAGATGCTAAGAAAGCCAGATTGTTTGAACATCATTCAAAAAAATTGTCATTTATTGAAGCTGACATGCAAAATGCTTACATATTTCAAAAATAAATAGAGTAAGTACAAAGTACATACATTGATCTTAGAGGTATTTTTTGCAGTGTAAGAAAAATTTAGAAAAAAGAAATATTTATGAGAATCATCCACAGCTTTAATAGTGTGTCTAAATATTTAGATACATTTGATTTTGTATTGAATTATAATCATATAATGTTAGTTTATATCTGGATGCCATAGATTAATCTGGTGAAATATTCTTGTGACAAGTAGACTCTAAAGGTGTACCCAATGCACGCCTCTTCTTTTGTCCACATCTGTGTACAAGACTTTCACTTTGAGTGTGGATTGCATTTAATTGTATGATTTTAGTCAAGTGGTAAAGATGATAAGGCATTACTTCTGTGACCCAACTATATATATTTTTTCTTGACAATATATTTTCTAATTCCCTGGGACTTTGATAAATATTCTACCATGGCAGGATAGTCAATTTCAAATATTGGCTTGACTGGGTTGAAAACCCAGCAGATAAATAGGTAAAGTAAATGGCTCGGTGCATCTGCGTGAGGTTTTCCAGGGAGAATTTACTCAGCAGTAAAGGCTCATCCTAATGTGGGTGGCAACATCTCAAAGGTTACTTAAAGCACTCCTCAACTCTGTTTCCTTGTCACTGTACTATGAGTTACTCTGCCCTATGACTCCCTGCCCACTCTGACAGAGTAAAATTAGGAGGAAAATGAGAGTTTTGCTGCCAGATCAGAGAGTCCTTTAGAAAGAGGTGGTAACTGTCTGCTGAAACAAAAATGAACGTAAGTACAAATGCTTGAGTTAGCACAGTTTTGGTCTGAGTTCCTACAGACAAATCCTTGATTTTCTATAGAGCTGTTGTTATTTATTTGAGCTGTGGCACAAAGACAGAAAATTAGGACTGGATGTTCGCTGTCTAATTTATCTTGTCCTATTACTATGGCTATAATAAGGTACCTATCTGGCAGGAAGAAAAGCTTTGAAGCCCCTCCTCGTCCTCCAACTTTTCTAGAAGCAGATAGAAATAAGTAAAAATGAAAAAGGATGGCGTGAAAACAAGATGGCACTGATAGAAATTGTTGGTGTGCCACCAAAGAAGACATATCCATAAGAAGGAGGAAGTCATGATAAGGGACCTGCAGAGGGAGCAGGTTAAAGGCCTCTTGGTACTGTTTTTTTTCCTACACTTCCTTGAATGCAATGTTTGAATGCTGTTGCTTAGAAGCATCTCAACCACCACTTTATTCAGAGCCCCCTTTCATGGTCTGTACTAGTCATAATTATTGCCTAAAGCTGTTCTGGCTTGCTGAACCAGACCTCTCCCACCCAAGGTCCTGCAGCCGCTTATAAAATAATTACTCAGAGGTTCATATTGATTACAAACTGTTTGGCATATGGCTCAGGCTCATTACCAACTAGTTCTTACAATTTAACTCAACCCATTGCCATGTAACACCATGATGATGAAAATCAACCAAATTAGAAACCCCCAGTATCTAATTTTCTGGTGTATTTAAATCCTACGACACAGAGATCTTTACCATGGTATCCACATGACCTTAAAACCATCCAGTAGTTACAGACTGCTTGTGGAGCTGACAGATGTTGGTCTCCACATGTAATGCAATTATTAGAATCCATAAGCATGAATTTAAACACACTAGAGGATTATAAGCAGTTAGTTTAAGCATGGATGAGTTATGGTAAATGTTAACTTCAGGCTGAGAAAAATCAAAACTCAGGCAAACCATTGAATGTAAATGGGGTACAGTGGGAAGGACCATGCTTATCACCTGCTGAGTAAGCTCCTGGAACTCTTCAGGATTTTTGACTAAGTTTTTCTGCCAATGTCTTTATTGTGCAGCAGCCCTAAAGTCCAATGCCCCATTTGGTAAATGAGAGGCAGCACTGGATAGCTTTGAATGTTATCTTGAGAGTCAGGAACTGCAGATATTATAATCTATACTAAAAGAGGCTTTTGTGTATCATGTGAATCCCTCACTGCCTCTAAATATTTTTCATCTATGGAAAACTCAACATGTTACTGGAATTCTTTATAATCCCTATGGTGAAGCTTTAGTAGAGAAAGCATACAAACAACACAATGAGAAATTGGTAGAGATGGGGGAATATGGGTCTGAATAAGGTTCATCCTCAATAAACTTATTAATATGGCACCATATATTTTAAATTTTTGACAATAGATGACAAGGAAGTCCTGCAGAGAAATTGTCATAAACATTGAGCAACTTTGTCATGGCCAAGGGGTTGCCTCTGGTGATCTGTACATATTTAATAACAGGGAAAATCTAATCCCATTACTTACTATCAGAGGCTAGGCTTGTGTCTTCCAAGAAAATGGACCACAGCCTATCTGGGTGCCAGTGAGGCTCACTTAATCTAGATAGCTGATAACAGTCACGAATCAAATAAAATTGAACACCCACAAAAGATGGTAACAAACACCTATCCAGTTCAGATAGTTGCTTACTGTACTGTCTGTGAGTGGTGTCAATACTAAAAATTATTGATCATTGTTACCTCACCCTCCCTTGTTATTAGGAGTGGAGGTCAGAGGACCTTGTCCTCTGCTGTTTCCAAAGGTTTTAAACTATTCCCTGAGAAGGTTCCTATAAGAGAAAATTCTCAAATTCAGAATGATACCATCCCCATGCCGCGATATCCTTTTGGTTCAATACCCTTATAATCAATTTACCTGTGCTATTATCTCCTTAGTTGTAATATATTGGTTTGCAATATTCTGGTCATTGATCAGAGGTGCTCTCCTCTCAGGAAAGAAAAATGAAATAAAAGGAGAAACTATAGGAGAAAATTCAGACATAACCTGATGTTCAGCCTACCTGGCACACTGCTTTTCTAAATGAGAAATCAGAACACTGAGGCAGAATGAGTCAATGACTGACCTGCTGATGAGTCTGCACTCTCCATGTCTCCTGTTAGGTGTTTCTTCCACATAGGGACCCTGGTAAAATGAGGCTCCAGTATATAAGGAGTTCTTCACATGCAGTAAAGCATATGTTTTTCCCTGAAATCATCTCTGGACTGGTTCATCTCTGAGCTCTTTACCAACTTACACTGGAATCTTGCAAGGACCGTACCCATTGAGCCAATGTAAATGTTTTCTTGTTTCAAGAAGTTAGTGTCAGTGCTGAAAGGGAAATTAGATTCACTATAGAAAGCTCATCTGGTTCTTCAGAGTGTGGGGCATGGGCAAATGAAGACATTGGCCTCTCAGTCATCAATGTTCAAGAACCCAAATCAGCAGAAAGCCATACAATATACAAATTCAGCAGACACATAATAGACCCTGGAATACCTTCATCTCTGGACAACATAGTACAGGACACACAACTCAGGAGCAGAACCAGGTACTTATGCTTCTGATCCACAGACACTGGGCAACAATGAGAATGTGTTACTTTCTCTTGAAATAACACACGCACAGACAAACACACACACACACACACACACACACACACACACACACACATATTATGCTCATCATCCTAACTATATATGTATAATTCAGCAGCATTCTAGCTACCATGTTATTGTAGTGAAGAGTCAACATGACCAAAGTAAATCTAATAAAAGGAAGCCAATTAACTCAGAGCTTGCTTACAGTGTCAGTTAGTTCATAAAATAATGGCTAAAACTAACATTATGAAGGTTTTCTTAATTTAGGTCTGAAATTTAACTATGTGTGCTAATATGTAGATGGGGCATAGGAAAAATTTCTGCATATTCCAGCTTTCCCATCAGTGTTTCTAAGAACACTGCACATCACAAATGAACAATCTTGGCTCTGTTTTTAAAAACCAACCAATAATCTATGTCATAGTTTATTTTTCATGCTATATGCTATTCTATTCCATTGGCCTATAGGTTTATTGTTCTGCAAGAATCATGCGTTTAAAAGCAATATCTTTGTGCTGATTTTTGAAATAAAGATACATGTTACAATATTTTTTCCTATTTTTGCAATTATTTAGATTTGATTATTATCTTTTTCAATTACATATATATTTGTAAATTGATTTACATATTTTAAAAATAAAGGCTGTGCATATTTTAACATTTTATAATGTGTAGAGAATTTTGGTTTAATTGACATACTAACAGTATTAATTTTAATGTATTAAACATTAGTATTAAGTATTAATCCTTAAACATGTGATAACTTCCAAATATTATATGGAATTTAATATATAACATCCAAATATATTTCAGTAATAATGTATAGCTCAAGTTTCAGTATAAACATTGTCTGTTACTTTTGTAATTATTGTAGTAAAATAATCTAAAAATCAATTAAGGGACAAAGGTTTTCTTTTTGTTTATAGATTGTAGTGTCATGGCAAGGAAGGGTGGGGCAGCAGGAATTGAAGTAGCTGGTGGTATTCCATTCATGGTTAGAGAGAAAAGAACAGTGAATACTTATGCTAAGCATACACTCCACTTTTATATATAGTCCAGGGTGTTAGCCCAGGAGTTACGCTAATCAGAGTGGGCAGGTCATCCCACCTAAGTCAACATATTCAGGATAATCCCCCACATCTATATCCAAAGGCTAACTTATGCTAAGTCCTCTCTCACAGGAATGCCTGGAAAGCTTGTCTTCTATATGAGTCTAGATCCTTTGAAGTTGCCGATTAAGACTAACCATCACCAGCCTTCCACTTATTTCAAGAACAGAAATTTTTAAGATTTAATGTTAAAAAAAATGCTATAGAGCTTTTCTATATATATCCTGTGATGGCCTGGAACTCAGTCATCCTCCCACTTCAACTTCCATTGTGCTAAGATTACTTGTATGTGCCATCATACTAGGCTATAATGACTTCCTTAATTACCACTTGTTTCTAATGTAATGTCACTGAATTTCTTAGCTCCATTTGCTCTCTTTTTCTCACAGTGTGTGTGCATGCATATGTGCATGTGTGTGTGTGCGTTTGTGTGTGTGCGTTTGTGTGTGTGTATGTGTGTGTGTGTGTGTGGAGGCATTAGGTAGTAAATAAAGGTATTAGATACAGGATCATCTTATCGGTGAATACAGATGGTCTTACATCTCCCTTATCTGTACCCCCTGTATTTTTTATCTTGTGCAATAGCTCTGGCTGTAATTTATGTGACAACAGTGAACATCATAAGGCCAAGTTAACCACTCTGTCTAGTCACTAATTCTGCAGGAAAGAATCCTCGTTTTCTCATTATCTACAATATTGCAGCAATTTCACACAGTATTTATTTATTTCAGTGGCACTGTTTATATATTGATTTTATTTTCCTAGGAGTCTGAGATATATTTATCATAAAAATGTGTGAGATTTTTTTGAAGTGTCTGTTCCCTCATTTTAAGGAAGTACCTCTAGGGGGATTATATTGTTCTATTGTAAATAATAGTCTCCACCTATGAGTTTAAGAAAAAGCGCTGATTGGCCAAAGGCAGACAGGAAGTGTGGGTGGGGTTACCAGACTAAGAAGACTCTAGGAACAGGCAGAACAGAGCCAGAGAGAGGCCAGAAGATACATAAAACAACTATGCTACTTTGAGAAATGGTACTGAGCCACATGGCTGAACAGGATTAGAGTCATGGGACAGATTAAGGGTAAAGAGCAAGTTATATTCCTAGACCTTAGGCTGATCAGTCTAAAATTATTGTAAGCATCTGTGTGTCTCTGTGATATTGTGAGTCTACGGGCCTAAACCTTGAGGCTAGGCTCGAAAGTCCAGGAGAGAAACCTCTTACTACAAGTACCTATATTTTACCCTGTTTTGATTAATACGAGATATTTTGATTGATTATTCATAGTAAATTGAACTAGCATAATAAATACAGTTTCATCATAGTATGTACTACTCCTAAAGTTTTTTCCTCAAGATTTTGAATCTACAAGCATCTTAAAATTTGAAATGCTATACTTCTTATTATCACAAGGAATATTAACTTGTATTTATTTTTTGTAGTGAGTTTAGGTGGTTCCATGTCCAAAGTAATGCTGGCTTTATAGAACAATTTGGGAAAATACTTTTAAAAGGAACTTTCTGAGGACATATGAGGACAAAAGATGAATCTTCAATCTCAAAATGAGGGAAAGTAAGGAATGGATTTGAATTCATTGGCAAAAGAAAGGACTTTTTGAAAAGAACTCCAAAAACTCGGGCATTGCAACTGACAATAAATTGGACCTTGGGGAGTTAAAATGTTTCTTTACAGCAAAGGAGACCATCATTTGAAAAATGAAACAGCCTACAGAAAATAATTTACCAGTTATATACCCAACAGAAGGTAAGATCTAGAATATACAACAAGCTCAAAAGACAACATTAAGAAAAAAAGATAACTTAAGTATTAAAATGTGATTTAGAACTAAACTGTGAGTCCTTAAAACATGAGACAAAGCAGCTAAGAAACACTTTTAAAATGTCCAATAACCGTAGACACCAGAGAAATGCAAGTTGAAACTACTTTGGATTTCATGCTTTCCTAAGCAGAATGGCCATGGCCAATAAGACAACTGGTTGGGATGTAGGGTATGAGAGAAGGATCTCTTTTCAGCAAATCAATAAAAATGAATAAATAAAAATAATGAAACAAATGAGGATCAGGTGTTGGAGAGGATGAATAAAAGGTTAAACACTTATTCACTGTTGGTGGAAGTACATGCTGATACAATAATTATAGAAACTAATGTGGAGGTTCCTCAAAAATATAACAGTACCTAACTATAGCACTGTAGAGCACAGGACCAAAGAACTCTACACACTAGCGCACAGATACTGGCTCATCCAGGATCATTTCTTTACTCACAATAGCCAGGATATGAAAACGTCCTACATGCCAATCAATGCACAATGATTAAAAAATAAGATGTAGTACATTTATACCACGCAATGCAATTCAGGAAATAAAATTAGGAAATTTACAGGTAAATTGACAGAGCTAAAAATAATCATTCTGAGTGATGTAACCTAGATCCAGAAAGGCAATCCTTGTATGTTTTCTCTTGTAGGTTGATGTTAGATTTTAAGTTTTGATATGTATGTGTCATCCAGAATATCAATAGAGATTATGTAGAGAGCAGAGTGCCAGGGGACAGAAGGAATCTCTCAAAAAAGGGGAAACAGAATGTAGTGCTATCAAGGGCAAAGGAAAAATTATAATAGAGGGAATAATTAATTGGGGAGGGAAGGACAGAGAAGGTAATAGAGGGAGCAGTAACTAATCCTAAAGACCTTTGGAAAACATATTTAAACCTACTTCTATTGAAACTACAGACACACACACACACACACCACACACACACACACATTGGGATTTTATATGGAATTATAATATACTACAAGAGACAAGGCCAAATATGTGGTTTAATGTGGCCTACATTAAATAATATTGAGAGAACAGGACTTCTGTGGCATAATATGTATGAATTATTCTAAAAATAGAGAATTAAAAGATTTATCTGTGAGTCACATATTTATGTTACCACGATGTTATTCTGGATTATAATAAAATGTTGCTTTTCCTTCACAAAGGCATTAGGGAAGTCTTACTGTAAAAAGAAACAATGAAGCCTTGAAAACTCCTTAGTTATTATTTTATGAATGTCAAAAAAATGGAAAGGGCCTATCATGCTGAATGATATCTTTGATTTCAATGAAAATTGTATAGATACAGATTTAGAATCATGTAGCAACACATCCAAATCAGGAGCTAGAAACTGAAGAATAGCCGGTGGACTAAAATGGCAATTAGAATATTTTGCCCAATAAGAAATTTTATTGATGGCTATATCTTTACACTGGGTCTTAAATGGAGTCAGTCTAATATTTACTTACTCAGAAAAGATCCGGGACTGATGAACAGAAGCATCGATTGAGTCATTAAAGAGGGGGAATTAGACTCTCATTAAGTCTCCAAACCCAAGCCAACTCTTAAAATAATTTTTTCATTATTAAAATTACTGAATCTATTTGAAGAAGAATAGTCCAATGCTTTTAAAATTATAGAAAATATATTTCCAAACACTTACTCCACACAGTACTTCTAACTCTTGGTAGATATAGCTGTACCTAATAAAAAAGGAAGTATATGGTATATTTTATAGAGTCATTGATATTAGTCCTTTAAAATTTCAGTGACACAACTATTTACTGGGATTAAAATTAGACCTGATAATGTGTAGGTAGGATATGATTTTAGAGCTTATACTTGCTAACATCAGAAAAATCCTTTTCCACATATGACAAAATACTTGATTGTTCAGAAAACACAATTAAATGTGTTTATTTTAATAGATGTTTAGATCATAGCAATGTTTGCCAATGTTGAAATAATAGAAATGATGTACCCACTTGCGTAAAACACTTAAAAGGGCAAAATTCTCATTGCATGGAATAAAATAAAATCATCAAGGCTTGTAAGTAAACTATGTACTCTGATTCACATTGGAAGTAAAAACTCATTTAATCACAATAGGCCTATAATTGACATGTAAGACAGAATTAACAAATGTGGATATTAACCTATTTATGATAACAATATTTTATAGATGCTAAATATCAAATATAAACATAACTTCAAAGTAATATTAATTGAACACTTATATTGTAAAATAGGAGGTAAAATCTCACAGGGGTTTGATTAATATCACAGAGAAAGTGTATAAAACTTACCAGAATAACTTATCAAAATAAGAATGATAATAGAATCAGAGGAATTGCCTCTTCGCAAAACAAAATAAATGGAAAAATAATTAAAATATCGAATAGCTTTCATGAACTGTGTGAAAACTGGAACAAGCCTTTCCATTGATATCAGAGTTGAGAAAGAATTCTTCTCTAAGACAACATAAAATATAAAATATTTTTAAAATATGAGGTGAAAAAAATAAAACACATTGAGCATTGCTTAATGGCTTAAATTCTGAAAAGAAATATTTAGAGAGGATACCCGAAGCATGGCCCCAAAAGAAAATGATACAGTCCAACCTCCTTTCATATTATTTGTGTGTGTGTATGTATGTTTGTGTGTGTATGTGAGGTTTTTTGATGGAGAATAACATTTTCTTGCTATAAGAATAAAATTCCAAAGAAATATATATATATATATATATATATATATATATATATATATATATATATATATATAAAATTACCAATTTTACAAAAAATGAAAATGTAGCAAAATAGTGCAGGTATACACGTGTTAAAATTAAATAAGTCTTATAGTTTAGTCAACAATATAGTCATTGAAATATACTAAATTTTACAATATAATATCAAAATTCAGGTAATTTCTATAATTTTATCCTGTAACACAAATTCTAGTTGTTATTAAATGAAAACTCAGAACTAGATATCAGGAAAAAGCTAGAACATCAGAGAGAGGAAAGAGACCACAGTCATATCTCACTCAGCAAACTTCTCAGGGTAAAAGCTATCTTCTAGCTTCCTCAGCCTGGCTCATTGCTTCTACAGAATCATTCAGTCTTCCTACACCGGCCTTAAATCCCTTCTGTACCCAGTTTTTTCACTTCCAGGTTCAACTCGGCATCATATTTTAAAAAATTTAAAATTAAAGGTGTGAGTTACTACTATTTGGTAGTTAGGCCCTGAACTCACAGAAACACAGAAAAATCTGCCTCTGGAGTTTTGAGATTAAAGGTATAGACCATTTCCAGTCTTTCTCAGTGCTGAGATTAAAGGCATGAGTTACCACTCTCTGACTCTCCTGGCTTGATGGTGGGTGGATCTGTGCTCTGATACTCCAGACTGGTTTTTATTAAATATATAATATATCACCTCATTACCCTATTAAAAATTTATTTCAAAATGTGTGTTTTTAATTAGAATAGAACATCATTTCCTTCCTCCAATTCCTATATCTCTTTCATCTTCTTTCCATATTAAATTCATAAATTATTTCTCATTATTTTTCATTGTTACATACCTATCTAAATACATAAATGAAATATATATGTTTCTGGGGTTGCCATTTTGATACTAGATGCCTAACTAGGGGACTCACTCTCAGGGAAGATTAGACCTCCTTACTCTGCAGCCATTCATCCCTTGCAGGTCTTTATCTAAAAGTTGAGCTGCATGAGATTTTTCTCATCCACACTTGGATGTCAACTGGTGCTGGAAAGTTTCAGGTCTTCATTATACAACCACATTATCGAGATTTCGTGGGGATATAGGTCCCCTATTGTGGGAGGTTGTGTTGTTTCATTTTAAATAATTGTCCCAACCACTGGTTTAATAAAAAGAGCTGATTGGCCAAAGGCAAGCAGGAAGTGTAGGAGGGACTATCAGACTAAGAAAAAGTCTGAGAGCAGAATGCCAGACAGAGCACCAGAGAGAAGCTGCAGGATGCAGAGGACAACCATGCAACTCTAAAGAAAGGTACCGAGCCGCATGGCTGAACAAGAGACATGGGATAGCTTAAGGGTAGAGACTTAGCAAGCTATATGCCTGGGCCTAAGGCTGATCAGCCTAAAACTATTGGAAGCATCTGTGTGTCTCTGTGGGACTGCGGGACTGCGGGTCTGTGGGCCTAGACCTTGAGGTTAGGCCCGAAAGTCCGGGCCAGAAACCTCATACTACACCCTATAATTCTGGAAGACATAGTTTTACAGCAGATTCCCTAGTCCTCTGGCTCTTATATTCTTTCCACACCATCTTCCATGACGTTCAAAGAGCCTTATGTGTAGGATCTGTGTTTGTCATGTATTAGTTATGTCTGGGAGTCCCAAATTCGATCCTCTGCATTTTGAGAAGCTGTAGATTTCTGAATGGTCTTCTGTTGTAAAGAAGCATCCTTGATTAGGACTGAGAGCTATGCTCACTACTAATCTGAGTATGATTTTAGAATGAATTCAAAATGCAAAGCATTCTAGATAGCCCTGACAAATATGTAAACCTGTGTACCAAGAGGCAGAAGAAACTTTTAATATACATAAAGTATCTAAAATAAAAAGATAAGCTTTGTTCAGAGTTGAGGAAATTCAATGATTTAATGTGTTAATTCTGAAAAATTGTTCATTAGATAATGTTCTCAGCCAATCAAAATCCCAACCTGAGTTATGTCTGAAAATTGAAAGTTATTTTTTTAAGCTTATGTTCAAACCTAAGGATCAGAAACAGTAAAAAGAAACTTAAATACCAAACAAACATAGAGGTCTAACACTGCCCGGTTTCATATCTGATAATAAATTCTTTCAATAGAGACACAAAAGCCCTTCAATGATAAAAGATACTCTGTTCAAATGCAGTGTAGGCCAACCCAAGATAGATCCAGATACCTATCACCACATATATTAAAAAAACAATAAAATGTGTCATAATCCGTGAAAACCTAATATCTACAATTTCTACAACAGAATGTGGAAGAGAATCTAAAGGAAACTGCATTTAAAAAAAAACAATATCACTATGGAGAAAGAAATGATAATTCATGTTCAACATGGAAAACAGAAAACCTCATCAGCAAAAGGCAACATTTTTAAATTATGGAGTTGGTTAAAGACCTATATCCTAAGTAGTTTTAAGATCTATCAAATTTCAATAATGGAAAAATGAATGCTTTATACACCCTCCATTAAGTAAACAAATCACCAAAGAGATGTGAGCAGGGTAGGTATGCAGAAGAACTGTTCAGCCTTCCTTAGTCACTAAAAAGGCATTTATGAAAATCACAGTTAGACTGAATTGTGCACATGCTACCACAGCTAAGCTTTGGTACTATTATAATTCAAACTATGAATGAACATGGGTGACAATAATAGTTAGGTGTTGCAGGCCAATATACAAAATAACACAATAAGTTTAGAAAAATAAGAGCATGTACCTAAATAATGATGTATTTTAAAATATTGATAGAAGTTTTATTTGCAATAACACAAATCTTTAAAAATATGAATATTATTCATAGTTAAAGAAGTAGATAAGTTCTGATGTGTTCACATGGTAAGCTATTACCTGGTGATAAGTCAGATTACATTCCTGATATAAATAAAAATTATATGTATCTCAGAATAACTATGCTGAATCATAGAATGTAGAAGACCACGAAAAGTGTTGTGTTTTCTCCAAGGATAATTGATTTTGATATCCATACTTTCACTTTTGAATTAGTTACATTATTAGGCATGTAGCAGGTGAAGGTAGCAGACAGAAAGGATGATAGATAATATCACCAGATAGAGTACCTACAGTATCCAACAGAAAAGACTGGAGTAACTGACTTGCAAGAGTGAGCAAGGGCATCAGCTTACAATCAAAGGTTACACTCTCCAACAGAACTTGCCAGAAATGCCTCTGACTGGTATTGAAGTAAATGATTTAGCATCTGCTCAGTGGATGAGTTAGGGCCCATCATTTCACTGTCTTTTTATGTCAGTGGACAAACACATACAACCTCTGCTGGAAATGGCTTGTCTTCCTGCAGTTCTCAGGGATGCAATGTTTTTAGTCTAGTTATTTATTCTTTCCAGTCTCAAGAAAATTATATTTTAATTCTTTGAGATAGTTGTTTCCCCCTTTCTCCCTGTCACTGGACCAACAACCCAGAAATTCCTGAGACAACGAGCCTTGGTGGAGTACACTTTGAAACAAACACGTTTGTATCTAGAGGATGGAAACCCTCCACCCAGAGTATCCGGAGCCTCATTCTCATTTATCTTTAATGGTATCTGGAAATTCATAGGAGTACTGTATATATTAGTAGGTTTGTTAGACCATATGCTTTCTGCCACCATGTTCTGGCCCATCCCAAGCTCAGAGAAACAGGGATCTAGATCATGGTCTGGAACCTCAGAAACCATGAACGAAAATAACCATGTTCATTTATGAGTTGATTACATCAACTTCTTTTGGTAGGAAAAGGTGCCTAACCCAGAAGTCTGTACCTCTGCTCATTATTATAAGACTACTTCTTCCCAACTCACCTTGTCAATTATGTACCAAAGATAAGGAAATTTATGCCAAAACTTCCACTTCACACCAATAAAATAGTTATGTCTAATTTGCTCTCTTCCCTTCACCACTGTGGCAAAATGCTTCCTTTTGAGTTTTCTTGTTTTATAAAATTCATAAGCGGGGTCAAAGTCCAAAAGACAATATTGTGACATTATAGTCCAGCCAATAAGACACCCAGCTTTGCCATCCTTATAATCTATTTAGATCAAGATTTCCAAGGCTAACCTAGCACAAGGCAAAACCTATAGAACACGAGTATTGGCAAATGAAAGCTATGTTGACGATGGAGTCTAGAGCAATACTTTATTTGAATTCAATTGGAAGTAGGTGCTATCGTCCATGTAAGAGAATCTCACGCAGATTCTTTTCATTCTAACATAGCTAAATTTCACTCTAGATTTGTTTCAAGTCCCTGTGTAATCAGCCCTCTTAGGCAATGAGAATGCCTTTGTGATTCTTAGTTGCAAATCATAGAAATGAATTCCAGTTGGTGTAATTAGAGGGATCCTCTCTAGAAGGATGATATAAAGGTAAAGTGTACTAGGAGCAAAATAAATCAGCCCGAGAAAACTGAGAACATAGGAAGATCTTCCAAATTAATTCTAGAACAAAGCTTTTCATTGTAGGCAATAAAAATATCTGTAGAGTAGTACTCACATTGTCTCAGACACAATGCAGCACAGGAAGACATTTTTATTCTAGAGTGACTTTTTTCCTTGTACTCGAGATTCTGTCAGGGATATCCATCCCTTATGGGACAAATGTTAAAGTGTTATCTTGGTTACTAACAGAAACATATTCAGTGCAGCTTCATGCTAGGCAGTGACAGTATTGGCTTAGCTTTACAGAAGTTTGTAAAATGACATGGCAGAAACTGAAAGAAGCAGAAAGTTCTCTATTATGGGAAAAAGAAGTTTTCTCTGCATTTGCCATGTTAGTTGCCTAAGGTTCATATACATGTTTTTATTTCTTTATAATTTCATAAATATATACTACATATTTTGAAAGCACAAAATTGGTCTAACACAAAAACTATAGTTAGTTTCTTCTGGTTAGGACATGTTTTCAATTAGGAATTCTTCATATTACAAGAGAATCATATCATGACAGAGTTTTTTTTTTCTTCGTTTTTAGACAAGCAATAACCCATGAGATTACTCAGTGAGTAGTTCTTCTTGTTGACAGGGCTCAGGATTTGAACTGGATTCCCCAGAATGTAAATAAAGGAAGAACAGATTCTTATAAATCCTCCTCTACCTCCACACATGTGTCTTGGCACACACATGCCAATCCACATACATACCAAATGAATGTAAACCATCATTTAAATTAAAAAATATAAAGGTCAGCAGCAATTTCAGCAAGTAATGAAGAATGGTTAAATTTTATGAAAATGCATAGACTGTGAAAGTGAAGAAAATATAGGTAGAATGTCATTCCTGTAAATAAAAATTTGTTTCATTATGATTGAGATTTTAGAGTGAATTTATCTAAATTGCCAGCTGCTAAGACATGTGACCAGATTCCAAACCTGAATCTCCATGGAGTACTGCTATTCAGTTACACAGAGAATTCCAACTAAATTTTAGTCTCTCTAGTGTTTTCTGCGACTTGTTTGGCTCATCCGTCTCAGTCAAAATCCTGAAGATGAAGTTTCTGGAATCTTATTATTCGTGTAGTCTCCCAATACTCCTCTATGCTTTTTAACTCATTCACTGTATTTTCGAAATACACATATGCAGATTTTATGTAAATGTTATGTTTACCAACCCACAGAATATGTGATGATGCTCTTGGATGTTGGTGTTTCTCTCAAAGCCTTCTCAGATCTACACTAACTTTCCCTCGGCTTCCTCTGAAGTGAGATGCAGTGTTGTTTCTCTTACAGACTTATACTCTGGGTCCTACATGCTTTTCCGACCTCTTCTTACAGGGATCAGTGCTCTCTACCTCTTAAGGTCTGAGGGCTATCTGGAAACATCCTCTAGAAAGACACTTAGAATGGTATGCTTCCAGGAACAGAATATACATTTATCTGAGCTAAAATTTTTCAGCATCTTATCGACTAGTTAATCATAAAATGCTATGATCTGGCCTGGAGTGATGTCTCAGTGATTAAGAGCACTGGCTATTCTTCCAGATGACTAGGGTTCCATCCTCAGTACCAACATTATGATATACAACTATCATTTCTATCCCTAGGGAGTCTGGTGCCCTCTTCCAGCCTCAGTGAGTATTGCATGTGCATGGTGCACATGCGTATGTGCAGGCAACACACCCAGACACACAGGAATTTATTAGTATATAGCTATACATGCTTATAAAAGTGATGGTGATACACTGTTTCAATTTCTTTCAATAAACATCAGGGTACATGGAAAGAAAGTGCTTATGACTGTGGATCATGTTTGAGAATTATTACTATTGTTGTTTAATTTTAACTATTTCCTCATTTCCAGTTCTAAGAATAATGGGAATGCTAATGTTCAGAGTCTCTCAAAACAAACATACATATAGGGGGCTAGGGAAATGGTTCAGCAGGTAAAAAATGTGCCATACAAACGAGATAGAAACTGGTTGGCCCAAACCCACATAGACTCAGTGGGCATGCCAACCTTCCTACAATACCAGCACATTGGAGGTAGAGGCAAGTGGGCTAGACAACCAAGCCAAAAGCAGCAATCCCTAGGTTCAAAAAAACCCTGCCTCAATATTTAAGATGAAAAGTAATAAAGAAAAACACAGATATAAATCTTGAGCTTCTGGAGATGGTTTCTGACTTAAACAAAAATTATTTTAAGCCTAAATATATTATTTGCAATATCTATGTATATGTCATTCTAATGGTAAACTTATTCAGAAAGATTTACCAGGTATGTTTAATTTCACATATTTTAAATATTTTTCCTTAATTGAACTAAATTTTAAGTGAGTAGTATAAAATCATATTTTATGTATACATAGATATATTCAGGTATACATGCAGAATTTCAAGTTGTTTGGCTGATTATATATATCCATCATATATATACTACAGTGTTCTAAAATATGTTTATGCTGTAGCATAATTATTTTTAATTTATTTCTCAAACACCTTCAATTAATGCCCAGTACTTGGAATAATCAATTATTTAAAATATATGATTTTTTTCTGCCAAAAGAATACCAATTCTAAAGGTTGGTTTGGCATGGCACGAATGTGTTGCATGAATTGAAACTCATCAAAATACTTTAATGATCAAATATTTAATTTTGTGAGAGTCACTAAATTTCTCTTCATATTAGTTGTGTCTCATTGATATATAGACCACTCAGAACATAAAACAGTTAAACACACATGTATATGGAGAACAAAAGCTAAGGAGGAATTATGGTACGCTAATGATTAGTGCTGATATTCAGGATCATCTTGGTATTCCTAAATATTAAGGGGAACTACAGGGTTACGATGCATCCCATTTGTGCTGCCCTGTGACTGTCAAGCCTAACTGTGTAAAAATTTCCTCTTTTCCTTCTTTTGTTTGCATCCCATCACAGTTAAATGCAGAGCTAAAAACTGCAAACTGCAGTGTTAAGCAGAAAAACAGACGTGATTATATCATGCAATTTAGCAGCAGACCACATAACTTAAGGTCCTGTTACATGTCGTCTCTATGAGCCTCTGTTTTCATCACATGATGTACTAAATGAAAAATAATTGCACTTAGTCCCTGGGCTTTAGGTTAAAGGACAAATGGCTGGTATGGAGATAACCGTTTTTATCTTTGGGAAAAATTTTTTTTTCATTTACTTTATTATCCCTTATTTTAGAAGTTTTCAACTTCTTACATAAAAGTATTAACTTGGAAAATAAAATATACAAAAGCAAAATATTACATTTTCTTTCAATATATATCAATAATAGCTTCTTAAAAGCAATTATACGTGTTCTTATTTAAAAGTGCATTATAATTGTTAGTGACAGCTGAATAAGCACTTAATTCTAATGTTTCTCTTTATTTTTTGAATTTCTTCTTATTAAAGAAAAGTATTAAATATCAGTGATATTTTAGTGTGACTTTAATGTAAATAAATATATAATATTGTGGTGGGACTCAGGTATCAGCTGATATGATCCGAAGATGCTTACCCTGGGTCCAGGGCCCCTGAAGGGGGCGTGGCCAACCCCTTTGATAAGGGGCTGCTGGGACCCCGGAAAGCCTGTTTGCCTGGTTCCTGGCTTCTGGAGAGACCGGTTTGGAATCCATAGTCCACCGTTCCAGACTCCAGTCCCTGTTCAAGCTCCACTATAAGCTGTTACCTGTATCGTGAGTGTTGGTTTATATTTTAATAAATATTAATCTTGGACTGGTGCCTTCTAAGTAAAACTCCGCCTACATAATATTATCACCATCTTCATGCTGACAAAACTAGAAACCATAGTTGCTTTTTCTATTATTTCATTAAATACACTGAATTAAGAATAAAGAATTTATTCTTATGTGTTTTCATTACAAGGCAGGTAATATAATACCGGATATAATGTTTCATAACTGGTCTGGTGTCTAGTTGTTTCATAGATTACTATAGTGTCCTGGTCAACATAGAAAAGATAAATTGTGAAAGAGACTTCTACTACTTCTAAATCCCAGCCAGCAATGAAATTCATGCATTGTTTCATGCACAATCATAAGCCAAGAGGGTGCTGTAGGACCAGGACCAAAATACTTTTTGCCCTTGATGTCAAGGACCTAGTTGAAGGTAGTCTACAGATAAGAATGTCTCAATGGGCAGCCTGGCTATAGCTCATATGCTATTCAACCGGAAGGAGGGTCCAGCATAGAAATTCAAGCTTAGGGCTCCTTCTATGCATTATTCATTGTAAATCAATAAACATCTGCCCTTGGCCTCCAAATGTAGGTTCCTCAGCCCCAGTGGGCACAATGGACAAGAAGCTGTATACTCACTTTTTCCAAATTTGATGAAATTCAAGATGACACTCTTTTGTACAGGATGTTTTTTTTTTGAGAGTATATACACTACCTATGTATAATTTTATTCTATTGCTTTTATTTCTACAGATAGCTTCCTCCATATTGTTTGAATTTTTAAAAACTATCTTTCGGTATGGATATTAAAGAAGATTAGCATACTTTCTTGAATTTTGGTGTCATTTGACTCACAGAATTGGAAGTTTTACCCTACATAAGCTTCTCAAACATTGGAAAGGTGATTCTGTTAATTATAAAATATTTTCAGGATTATGAGTCCGGAGAAGATTAACAAATGTTTCAATTTTTTATTTATAAATCATAAAGATATGTTTTATTAAGAATGAAGTTACACTAAGTTAATGAACACTGTACAAATTTTTAATGACCAGGCTCAGTTATCAAATGTACTTTGGATGAAAAGTTCAAAGAAAATAAGCAAAATTTCTACAATTTAATATAAATGCCCGTGAAGAATGTGCCACCAGAGGTTACTTATTTCACATTATTTTATCTACCCTGATGTATGTGTATATGTTTACCCAAATTTCTGAAGTTAATAAAGTGTAAATATATTACTTATTATATAATTATATATACATATATTCTATCCTAAGAGATTTCTTCCATTTCCTTCAGGTTCTATTCCAGCTAAACTAGAGCAAGCATAGCAAATTTATGATTTCTGGTCTGTTCTGTTTTCTTAAGAAGTCACTGACTAAATAATTCTATATGTCAGCAGTTTCTTTTTCTGAAGGAGAGCTGACTTTTAATTGTACATTATTTAAAGTAGAATATAAAATGATATTTTCTTAGTCTCAATAATTTTCTTGTGATAAGATTTTCATCTTTCTTTTTCTTACACATCTCATTTCCTATTCAGTACAGGTAGTTCATGTGTGGATTTGGCTCAAAATAATTGTAAAATTAATAAAAACTTAAATATCAGTAATTAGGTAACTATGCTGCAGTATATTTTAAAGAAGGAGTCTGAGGAAACAGAAAAATTGTGCTAATGAGAAAGAACATGCATGTGGTATACCCGTTATTTTAATTTTTATTAAAAAATGTTTTTTTTAATCCATGTATCCCCCTGCTCCCCCTCCCTTCCCTCCTTCCTCCCAATCCCTCTCAGTCAGCCTTCGGCCTCACCCCTCCCCATCCCCCCATCTCTCCCCCAAGGTGGGTCAGCTCAGCTTGACACATCCACTCCAGGCAGGTCTGATTTCCTCATCCCAAAGTCAAAACTGAGTTAGATGTTCCTCTGCAGGAAATGGGCTTCAAGGTGCCCACGCACAGGAACACAGTCTGATCCCACCCCTTGAGGCTCTATACTGCCCAACAACTTATTGGTACCTATTAAACAAAATGATAAATGTAAATATTTCTTCACACATAAAAGTGATATGTATATATACACATATATAGGTGTGCATTCTGACAAGTGTTTAATTAAATTACTCATTTTATAATAAGCTTTTTGCTCATGTTGAGAACTCCTTTTTTAAACTAACTTAAAGAATTCCTCATGAAGATGGCTCAACTCGTAGGAACAATGGTACCTCTGTTAGGTGACTCACTAGCTGCCTATAATTCCAATTCCAAGGAGTTTTGATATCATCTATGGCCTCCACAGCATCTATAAATGAGTGGTAGAAGTTCACATACAGAAAGAGAGAGCAACAGAGAGAGAGAAAGAGAGAGAGAGAGAGAGAGAGAGAGAGAGAGAGAGAGAGAGAGAGAGAGAGAGAGAGAGAGAGAGAGAGGGAGAGAGGGAGAGAGAAAAAAATGAAAGAAACACACATATCAATAAATATATTTGCAAATGACCACCTTATATACACTGCAAATACTGATAATTTATAATTACATTTCATTGCTTTTGTCTTTATAGACTGCTTCTATGAGAAGAAAATATATACTAACATAGTTACTATATTAAATGCTTAACACTCGCTATGCTCTGTGACAGGTGATCAACATCCATGTCATTGTGTTGTTTTCTTACAAAGAAGGCTGTATCTCCCAACACACATACAACAACGAGAATGTAGAACAGTGCCCACAAGTTAACTGCGGTTTATAGGTTTATGCACAAGCAGTTTTGGATTTGAGAGTCATTTTATCACCACAGTTTGTTTTTTTTTTCCCTGCTGCAAACTTAGGTTTGGTGTCATGTCATGTTATATTTGAAGTATGCCTTTGATTCTGTGTCTCCTCAGGACTTAAATGATGAAGTAAAATTTATCCACAGAATTATAAGGTAAAAAACAAATGATGTGCCTAGAGTGGATGTGCTATGCTGAGCTGACCCACCCTGGGACTTCTTGAACTTTTGGGGGAGGGCTTGGAGATGGGAAGGGGCAAGGCTGAAGGCTAACTGGGAGGGATTGGGAGGAGAGAAGGGAGGGGGAGCAGAGGGATACATGGATTAAAAAAGACATTTTTATAAAAAATAATAAAATGAACACACAAAAAATGATAGAAGCCTTGAGGTTTTGGTAATATCTCTCCTAAAACTTTATGAACCCAAAATACTATATTTTAATATTCAGAATAAAGACTAATTTTAGGACATCTCTTGAGCCTCATTGTTCAACAAAAACCCTGTTTTACTGGGTAATCAGGAATTCTTTTGTAATAATAATAAGAATAATAATAATTCTTTTTACTTTTAAAGATTTGCTTGTTTTATGAAGGTATGCACATGTTTAGTTTTAAACACTTGTGATTTCAGGTGCCCTCAGATCTAGAAGAAAGAATGGGATCCCCTATAGTTATAGTTTTGGGCAGTTGTTGGTCACTCAAGGATATGGATTGTGAGAACCTAATCTCTGTCTTCTAGAGGATCAGGAAGAAATTTTAACTACAAAGCCATTGTTTCAGCCCAGAAGTCATTGTCTCTTGTTTGAATTATCATTACTTATTTTTTTAAAAACACATACATACACACAGATACACATGTATATAATATATAAAATATATATAATATATCACTTATATATTTGTGTGTTCCTATATCTCCAACCTGTCTTCACAGTATTTGACACTGTTTATTTATAATTTCTAAATTTTAAGTACCTCATGTAAATTTTTATAACACTAATGAATATCATCATTTAATATTGACTAGCTGTACAAATATGGCTTTTAATTATAACATTTTTCTAACAAAATATTTGAATTTGATTGTTTAATGCCTGAGCATGTCTGTTCATATTTACCCAGACCTTTAAATTCCCCAGATATGTTTTTGGTATTAATGTTCTAGATGACACAAAATAATATGTATAACTTTTAGATTCATTACACCCTTATCTAAGCCTTCATATGTCAATGTGTTAGATGAAGTTCGTATTCTCGGAGTTCAAATCCTGAATTTAACACATCTTAACATGTCTCATTTGGTGCTACACTATTATTAGGCAGGTAAACAGATCTTTTTTATTCTCAATCCCTTATCCAGAATTGAGATGTCATGTGATTGAAATGTTTGTAATCAAATTAGTGTGGTACAACTTTTGATCAGTGTTCATCTCCACCTGTTATGATTTATTTAACCATTTTCACCAAAGCGGTGAGACACTTCTGCTTCCTCATCAGATCAACCATGTGCTCTTCTGATGCTTTTCTACCTCTTGTTATTTTCCAGGAACTGTGTCAGCCTCTTTTTGCATGCAACTTTCTCTTCATCTCTTAAGACTAATATCAAAATCAAACATCATACTTTCCCCTGGTATGTTAGGAACACCTCAAATGTGACAGTTCTCACGATAAAATATAATTTAAATAAATTTGATGATACTTCGACATGAAAAGCAAACTGTAACTTAATAGAGTGAATAAATAGAATGAATTAGATGTACTATTTCAGTGTATATTTCAAAGTATCTTCATGTGATGATTGGTGGTTATTGCATGGAAGTTACATTACCACTGGTTATTAACAGCAGGTTTTGGCAGTAGATCTATTAGCAGATGGATTGACACTTTCAAGTGCAATGAGCTAAGAAGGACAAGACATTAGGGAAATGGCGAAGAGTTAAAAATGAACAGAATATCAAAATTAATAGAAACAGCTCAGGAAGGAATGATAAATTGAGTCCTGGTTTATGCTGAATACTTTTATAACCATTGTGCAATTTCTTCTTAAGTATTTATATTTCATTGTAGAATGAAGAGATTAGGTGGAAAGAAGAAGCAATTATTCATTTGATAGTAAAGGGACTTCTCACTGTAAAGCCTTATATAATAAAGGCAGAATACGTCCATTGTAAATTTCAAAGCAACAGTAAGTTTTGATTCACTATCTCCTCAAAATTCTAAATAAAGATAGTTGGATCCAATAGAGGCATGTTAAACAGAACACATATGTCTTTCTAATACAGATCCAGAAGCCATTATAATATTTAAAAAAGCTTGTGCTATTTTCTCATCATATTTTATTACTGTTGCAAAGACAGCTGCTTACGAAGCATTTTGCTGCCCTACAGAATGTTCTGAACAAAGAAAAAGGTGACTTCGAAGAGTATATGCTTATCGTGCTATCTCCAGGAAAACCAAAAAACCAACCAAACAACAACAACAACAAAAACTACTCATAATAACAGGATGCTTTCATGCTTTCAAAGTCACTCCTCCATTCTTCATTCCTGTTTATGACTCTCCTGAGACAAATCCCTACCCCTAGATATCATGGACAATGACAATCAGAGCAAGTGAATTTGCATAAAATGAAGTGTAATGGACTCCTTCTAGCATTATCTTAATGGGGACACTGAAATTAATGGCTTGATATACTGTTGACTTCAAGCAATCTCTCTATGTAAACATTGTAAATCAAGGTTTCCAAATAAAAAGCATGGTGCATGTTGATTGCATACTGTACACACTTCAGCAGCTGCTACATGTGAAGTAACCCTGTGCAGTGTGTCTAATGCTCAACCACTTTTTAATTTCTTTTCAATGGCTACTCAGAACTTAAGCTAAAATTGTATTTAGTCTTTAAGCAAACAGAAAAAGATTTCTCTCTGCTCTTCTGCTTTAACAGCGCCATCCAAAATAAAATGTTCTCTTTCTTCTTTTTTAATATTACTTACAAAAAAACAAATAAAAGGCATTGCTTTCACTGTTAATTAATAGATGCCACTACAGTAACTTCAAACAGTCGCTTTAATCTAGTTGAGATTAATTTGAGCCCCATAAATTTCTGTTACATTAGGAATGAATTTAATCTGAAATTGAAAACAATGTGTTATCATATAATAAGTTTCCTATTCAGAAACTATCACTTAAGTACACTAAATTACTTCCTACATATAAGTTTTGGGATTAGATTTTCCTAGGCATTAATTGTCTTTAGAAATGTTTGTCTTTAGAAATGTATGTGTTTAAATACATACGAGTTGTGAATTTTTTGTCTGTATATAGTAAAACATCTTTAAGTAGTGTTTTCAAAAATATTATTTTCTTCAGTTGTATCATTCTTTATAAAGACAAACACCATGTTATTCAGTTACATCTGCTATATTATACACATTTTCCAAGTCATATAACATTTTCCTAATATTGTATCAATTATTAGTGAATTCTACTACAATATATTTATGAGCTGAAACAATTCTTCATAGGAATCTATAGAACTACATGTATCTAGTTTTTTGCCTATTAGTATTACTACAAGGAATATCTGTGTACTTAACTAAGCTGTATTTTCAACTCATCTGTATATATAACTATGTAAGCTCAGGTTTTCTATGTATTTCACTAATCCATGGCTGGTTCAAGCATTTCAGCCGTGGAGAAAGATAACATTCAATAAAATTAGAATGACTAATGTGTTTAAGGTTTTTTTTTGTTTTGTTTTGTTTTGTTTCTGGTCAAACAGCGCCGGCGACTTTGATCAATGACTATTTTGAGTGGATTCCATTAATGATGAAAGCAGTGCAGAGCCTAAAAGGTTCAAAATAGCCTAGGGACCAAAGAACATAAATGAAGCCCCTGTGTGTTCCCTCCAGGGTTGCTCATGGTAGTTGTGTGGCTTAAGACAACTCACGGATTCTCTCTCTATTCCTCTGTCCCCCAGCACATTCATTGTTTTTTTAAAGAACAAACAAGTCAAATGTAATGAAGATGCAATAGATATGTAATTGTGTGCATAAGTACATACAAGTTTCTTCAAATATTTACTTCCTATTTATAAAAATATTACAGAAAACAACAGCGACACTTAAAATCTCTAGCTTCAAGTTGTCTTATTCTGTTGTTATTATCCTTAAAATATATATTATATGTATATACACATACATACATACATAAATACATACATACATACATACACACACACACATACATACTACTCTCATGCTGTGACAGGAATACTAAAGATTCATCAGCAATGGTGCTAATTCCCATCTGTAGCCTACATTAGGGAGTTGGAGAGAAATTTCTAAAGATGTACAAATTTGGCATGGTTGCAAAATAAAGATATGCTCCCCATATAAATAAAGATTAGTGCTTGTTAACGAAAGTTCAAAAGTAATAAACTCTGGGCCTGGAGTCTCATTTAGGCGCTGTAGGGCCAGTGCATAGAGAGTGCTTCCACATGCCATGTGAACAGCACTTGCTTACAAATCTCAGAGGCCTCATGGTGTCCCCCGGGATTTGCATTTGAGAGACTATGGCTCTTTTATATTTTATTCATGATGAACACGTTGGATTTTCTCTTGTGTAATAAACATTATCACAAAACTGCAATTTAAATCCAAGCTACAGCGCCATTACACTTTTCCAAGGGAAACTGTCATTTCAAATCAGTTCCTCCATTCAGCTCTCATTTGCACACAGTATTTAAAGCTTGTCTTCCCTTTGCAGAATCCCGGAACTTTCTCTCAGACAGGCTGATATGAGCATGCACAATGTGTCACATGAAAACAGAACGCTAGTGTAGATGACCTCAGCAGTCACCCATCAAACCCCCAGAGGGCAATAATTTCGTTTTTATTATTTTATTAAAGCATTTTTCATGTAGTATATTTAATTATGTTTTCCCATTCTTCAACTCCTACGTGATCCGCCCACATATCTCTTTTCTTAACTTTATTTTCCTTTTCTCTTTTGGAGAAAATAAACAAATATATATATAAAGCCCAATGCTTTGTTTGGGCATATTTTTCTTTGTTTTTTATTACTTTTTAAGGACACTAAATTATCTAACATCCAACTTTCTTATTTAACAACTATTTATTTAAGTTTATGTGTTATAAATATCACGTTTATTTTTTGGAGCATAGATACTGTTTTTAGACTTATTTCTCCTCTTTAACATTTAAACCCATTTCGGTTTCTCCCATTTTAAATAAATTAAAACAAAATCTCAAAATCCCCCGAAATGGAAAAAAAGGCAGAAAATCAGCAATGACATCAATCCAAACCAAAACCTCTTAATCCCACTACGCCTTAAACCTCATAAAATAAACTTACTGTTCTAAAGAAAAAATATGTTTTTTCTATTCTCTGCATTGATTTGCTGTACCATCTGCCCAGGCTGGATAATCTGTGCCTGCATAACCTAGACAGCCCTACCCAATGAACCAGGAATGCTTTCCAATTGTCTAGGAAGGCCTTAACCCAAATATGACACTTTCCAGGCAAGTTGATCTCACAGCTCTGTTAAATTAGCTAGGCAAGCTCAGATCCCTCCTTTCATCTTCTGGTAGCTTCCCCGACTGTAAAAAAATGCTGTCTTGAGAACATGATTTCTGTTCTTTCCACAAATTACTTGGTAAGAAAAATTTATACAGGTTTATGCTCATTAGCCTTTAAGCATACTTTGATTTATTTCATTTTAAAAATCAGAACAAATTTCAACACCACCAAAGGGAATTAATGGAAAACAAAACAAAACAAAAATTCTCTCTTATGCCTATATCAGAGCTTTACCTAACACTGGCATTTCATGAATATAATTTGAAAAGCCATATGTATTTCAAAAAGAAATATGATTTTCATTTATGTGCATGTGTGTGAGGTTTCATGAGTGTATGTATATATATATATATATGTGTGTTGTGTGTATGTGTACATATTTATATAAAATATCTCTTCGTGTGTATACACACACGTGTGTTTGTATGTATGTATGTATGTATGTATGTATGTATGTATGTATGTATGTATCACTTGGAATCCAGAAAGTATCAGATCCTTTGGGAACTGGAGTGCCTGATTGTCAGTAACTGGGAAATTAATACAAATGACCTTCCAAAGCAGTAAGCACACTGAATTGCCAATAGTTTCTCTACCCCAGAGCCATACATATTTTTTCATGTGTAACAATTTTAGTAACCTTCTCAAGAAAGTTATATGGTCAAACAAGAGTAAATACTCACACAGAAAGTCAGGAAAAATTTGGAGAACTAGACCCCAAACTTTACCATGGACAGATTGCTACCCACAAACATGCTATTGCATCAAAATATTTTAATTGTTGTTGAATTACTTCCCATGAGGTTATACTTTGAAATATCCACTAACTCCAAATAGGGCAACACACCAAATAAAATGTCATCCAAGTCATCTAGCTTTGTAAGCCAATTAGATTTATGCACAGAGCCATTTGAACCTCAAAGGAAGCTCAGTCCTTTAAAAGTCCCACAGAATCATATCATGAAAGCTACACCATTGCAATGCCAATCTCTAGTTACCCTGACACCCTTACAGGCTCTGCCACCCTTTATACTGTGGGCAGCTGGAACAAGAGAGAATCCCAGGTGAAATATGAAGTGATGGCCTATCTATCCTATTCTGGTTCCGTCTGTGGGACATATTAACAGCTCCGTTAGCACAGTCCTAGATATCCATGTATGTTTTGTTCATTTCATTGACACAGCTGAGATGATTACAATTTTGTGCATTTTTTAAATAGCAAGTAGTCATGTGCTGCATATCTCTGCTACAACATTTACTTTATTTATAAATGAAGATGAGCTTCTGTGGTAGAAGGCTTAATGCTAATTGCAGCATACCATAAAAGATGCTTAGTGTTGTGTCTCCAAATTGTGTAAATACGTTATAGTATTCCTGATGTGAAAACCACAAATCTAAAGGGTTTCCAAAATCCAAGATATTATAAATGTTAGTATGACACCATCACTGATCTGGTGTTTGGTCACAGGCTAACCACAGACACCTGAAAATGTTCCATGAAATTACCTCCAGACTCTGTGTATATGTTGCATTTGAAGCATGGACACAGTTTTCAGACTTGAATCTTGTTTACAAGGTGCTCATATGGATATACAAATATCCTAAATTTAAAAAAACTAAACTATGTGATACTTCCAGTCCTGTTATTGGAAAGGAATGTTCATCTAACAGTGCCATTTCTACATATGCATATAACACATATACAAGGTGCCGTATTGCAAAGCACAATTCATGAAGTGAAGCCAGCTCTTTGGAAAATGCTGGTAAAGAAAGTCCCCAAATTGGTAGGGAGTTGGTAGAAATCATTGAACTAATTATTCACTGAGGAAAAAATAAATTCTGGAGTCTCAGATCTAGTTTTAGAAGAAAATGGAAGAATGAAGCTGCAGATATAGATCAGCATTCTCTCAACTTTTTGCACACATTTCTTTTATTTTAATGGTGATCAGTCATCTCATGCTGAGGGGCCCTTGGAAGAAGCAGTATTCTAAAGGGACTCATGCCTCCCTCTTCTGCTATCATTTGCAATATTTGTGTAATTATTAGGAGTTCCAGAGTTCTGAGACAAAGCTGACATCCGAAGAAAAGGCTTCCACATTTCAATGGAGCTAACCGAGGAAAAACTCCACCAAGCCAGTAGCTGAGGTCCTGACACCTCACAAAACTCATGATTCTTTTCTCTTCCCAAATTAGGTATCTTGAAGACTCAGCTTGCTTCTACTTAGATTTGAATAAAACACTTAATTGGTATGGGAGGTCAAAATGACGGAGAACCAAGGTCCCCTTCCAACCAGAAGAGAGGTTATCAACCACTCTCAAACTTAAATGCACACATATTCTAGAATTTGCCTTATGGCTTTGGATAATTGTCAAATGCAAGCAGAGAAAAATAAATTGGATTTATTCATCGGCCCACTTTGGACAAGGAATAAAAGAATCTTTTTGTTTGTTTGTTTGTTTGTTTTATCAATTGCTGTTTACTAATACCTTCTAAAATTCAAGAAATAAGGCAGTCACTTATATGGACCTACTTGTCTGGTAACATCCCATTTCTCTCTGGAGACCCAGTTTCATTGGGAAAGTATTCACGTTAATAGGCATGCCAACCCACAAAGTCTTTCCTACAGCTGAACCCTAAGCTTATCTGTCTCAGGAAGGTTCATGTCACATCAGTTCAAAGTTGAACAGGAAAACAGACAGTCAGAATTTAGGGTAATAATAGATATTTTAACAAACATTTTGCTGTTTAAATGGAACATAGAAAACTTGGGTTTCCAAAGAGCTTAGAGTATGGTTGAAATTAAGACATACAAAGTGGTATTCTTTACACAAAATCTCTTTAAGTTGGGTAGCATTCTATAAGCAACCCCATGCTTTTCTCCTCTGGAATCTGGGATTATGTTTAATTTTATAAGGAGTCATAAATTCTCAAAGAGTTTAGAAAGTGCTCTTCATAGAGTATTTCACAAGGCTTTGCCCGTCTACTATTATGTACAATAATCATTATGGCTTTGGGCACAGCCTAGAAAATGATACTCAAACTAAAAATATTCTGTGATTAATTATGGTTTTACTGTATCATCTATGGGTCCATTTTGACCAGAAACTTGGTTCTTCGTGTGTTGGTACTAGGTAAAAAATCTATAAAACCCTAGCACAAAAATCTTAAGTCATTGAGAAAATATCCCAGAAAAGGAAAATAAAATTCCAGTCTCCCCTTCCTTCCTCCTTCCCCCTTGCTTTTTTAAAAAATATTTTGTCTCAGGTATTTCATTACAAAAAGATTATTAGGACAATTACACAAAATAAATTTTGTGATGAAATCAATGATATTGAAATGTAGTCATCACAAAATGAACGATATGATAGTTGAGTGAGCTTAAAGTGAACTGCTAAGGAAATGAATTTTGAATCTGGAATAATAGTACATACAACACTGCATTGTGGGACCATCCGTAACTTACATTGATCAGTAAGTCACTACTGAAAAGAAACATCAGAGAAGGTGATTTTAAGTTCAGTGGCAGAGTAGAGAGCAACACGGGGTATCTGATGAACTGTGCTGGCAATTCAAAATACAAGTATAAGTACCTTTTATTGTAGGATGCCCTCACAATCTAACACTGGATATGTGTTTTTGAGAAATATTTTCTGTGAATTAATAGTGTCTTTGCTATTTCCGTAGTACTTTGCATAAACTCATAGAACACTGAATGACTGACTGTACAGCTTGGTAAAAATTGAAGTAATTTGTTTCCCTTCTGTCTTCATAAATGTATTGAATTCTGTTCCAACTCTAGCTCAGTGGTTCTCGGCCTTCTTAAATCTGTAACACTTTAATACATTCCTCACACCTTCCTAATGCTGGGACATTTTAATACAGTTCAAGTTGTGGCAAACCCCCAATCATAAAATGACATTTGTTGCTACCTCATAAGTGTAATTATGTGACTGATATGAATTTTAATGAATTATTTGTGTTTTTTTTTCTAATTTTCTTAGGTGCCCCTGTGACTAGGTCAGCTGACTCCCAAGGAGATCAGAGATAGAGGTTAAGAACTGTTCCAGATGAGAAATGAACGGAATAGAATCTATATCCACAAGCTAGGAGAGCAACTACATATCTATAAATATTTTTAAACATTTTGAACTTAAAATATAATTAGATGATTTTCCCCTTTTCCCCTCCTCCCTCCAGCCTCTCTTAAGTTCTTTCAATATCATGGCTTCTGGCCTCTCTTACTTTGTGGGCGAGTATATGCGTGGGCATATGTGTGTGCATAAATATTTAAATTCAATCTCTTAAGTCTGTATAACTTTAATTGATCTTATGTGTGGAAGTTAAGAGAACCATGAAGCTGAGACCTTTGTTAAGGTCTCTCCTTCTCTCTCTCTCTCTCTCTCTCTCTCTCTCTCTCTCTCTCTCTCTCTCTCTCTCTCTCTCACACACACACACACACACACACACACACACACACACACACACCCCTTATATTCTGTGATGCTTACCTGTCTGTTCTGTAGGCCAGAGGTCAATGTTGTATATCTTGCTCCGTTTCTATGTGTTTGAGACAAGATCTTTCCAGTTCACTGATTAAGTAAAGCTGACTGGCTACTGTGTTCCCCAGTGCCCACTTGTCACCTCCTACTTAGCTCTGGGGTTACAGAAGCTCACTTCTACAGCCAGCATTGAATATGAAGGCTGGATATTCACCTCATGGTCCGACAGAAAACATTTTAACTACCAAGCCATCTCCCTATTGCTAGTTTGCCATTTTTGAAATTATTATGTGATATTTCCTTAGTTCATCTTCTCTTCGCCTCATAATTATGCTACAGCGAGTTGTAGACGGCATGTGAACAACACTGCACTTCAAATTCAAACTGTATCGTCTTCTTTCTCCAGCTCCCTGAAATCACAGCACCAGATGTTCCAGGCCACATATCTACTCTGACCATGATGACTACTGCAGTCTGTTCTAATGGCACTGCATGCTTTCCTTTCTACATGTCATTTCTCGTTACAATCTAGCCTACAAAAAAAAAAAAAAAAAGCATCTGGAAATTAATACAGTGACCCTAGTTTCCTTAATTCAATAAACGCTAAGTTTTTTCTTGGGCAGTACATTTTTTTGTGTTAGATTCCCATTTAGTGACTCTTAATCCCTCACTTTTCATGCGTGTGTTTGGGCTGACATGTGTGTATAGACTCATGTGTACACATGTGCATGTAGAGGCGTGTGGCTGAAAGCAGGAGTCTTGGATTGTTTATCTTTACATTATTCACTGATATGGAGACTCTTAGCTGAACCCAGAGTTTGCCAGTACAACAAGACTAGTGAGCTAGTACACTCTGCCCTTTCCCCGTATGACCAGACAGGCGTCCATTCCAACCTTGCATTTCTATGGTTGCAGAGATAACGGGGTGCCCATGTTTTCAGGAAAATAACTATATGTATTATGCTACCTCACCAATCCTTGCCCATAAATTCTTAATGTACTCTTAAGTCCCTAACATATCTGATGTCTTCACTCTGCTAATGAGTACTGTGTTTCCTTTCATTAAACTTGTCAGCATGTTTATTTCATTGGTCTATCACAAATTTCCCTATGATAACATTTTAAAAATTAACATTGTCATGGGAATTTTTACATCTTTTCAGATGTGTAGAGATGACATTAAATTTTTTAACTATAATTATTTAACAGAACTTACAATTTCACTTAATAATTTTTTCAATGCACAATTATCCTAGAAATGACCATCTTTTAAATGTTCTAGACATTTTATATATCACCAGAGGGTCTCTTAAAAACTAGTAAATTTACAGTAATGAATCTTACTACAAGATGCATATTATACATATATGTCTAGTGTGTTTAAAGCCAAGTAAAATTAGAAAAATAATGTCACATGTTATGGTCTGTCAAGCACTCAACAATCTTTTGAAAATAGTGTATTATCATCAAATTAAAGACTAGGTTGAGTTTTGTTAGCTATTCATGAGTCATATATGGCAGTGCATTCGGGTTTGAGACATGCCAAGAGCTGAAGAGAACAGTGCATTGTAGAAGGCATGCTGGCTGAAATCAGGCTACATTAGATTGTGTTTCCTTTATAGGCTAAAGCAAGTGATAATTTCTTATTGGGTTTAAGACAAAGAGTCTACTGGGGCCTTGACTGTCATACCTGCCCTAATTTCTAGGTGGTTTAAAAAGAAAAGTCTATGATCCAGTTACACAGACATTTTGCCTGATTGATTATTTATGGTTTGGTGCCTTAGGACCTTGTGTAAGAACTCAGTCCAAATCAAGGACCCTCATAAATCTTATTTAAAATTTCTTCATTCTTAAATTGGTTTAAAATAAGTTAGATATGTATTAACAAATTAGGTCAGACTAGCAGATTTTTTTTTTTAACTAAAAGCTCAAATGGTGACTTGGTGATGTAAACTCATTAAGAGCAACTGTATAGTAGGTGAAATGACATTAAGTTTTCTAGTCAATGGATCTTCAGAGTAAATTGAATAATTGTGTTATTTGGCTTGCATGATTTTTCAGCACCTTTACTCTGGCCATAGTTAGTTGCATCCTCTCTGTGTATGCATGCTAATTCAACTTAGCATCCAGGTGCATCTTCTATACACAATACCTGAAGTGATTATTTTTTTCTTACTCCACAGTCTGTTTTATTATATATACATAATTGATGTGGGAATGTCTTTCTATATGCTGTGAATAGCAACCCTTAAATAAAGGAGATGTTTTGGCCCATGACAGGCACCATAGAAAAAGTAGGAAGAGAAATCAGAGCATAGGTAGGAGAAGCAGGGCAGAGTCAGACAGACCGAGACTGAAGCCCAAAGGAGAAACATGTAAGAAACACAGGTGAGCCACAGGCCACATGGCAGACAGGTTAATGAGAATGGGTTGATTTAAGATATAAGAACTAGCTAGCAATGTGCCTGAGCCATAGGCCAAACAGCATGAAGTTAATATAAGTGTCTGAGTCATTTCTGGGGCCTGAGCAGCTGAGGGTGGCTAAGGGGTCTGGGGCTTACTGCATGTCTGTGGGTCTGGACCTCTGGCCACCCGGGACCAAGAAACTGTGCTACTACACATAATGCTTATCTTAGTTATTTTTTTATATTGCTGTGATAGAATGCCATGGCCAAGGCAACTTTTAAAGGAAAATGTCTAATTTGGTGGTTATGATTTCAGATGCTTAGTGTTCAAGGTTATCATGGTGGGGAACATGGCAGCAGGCAGGCATGATGCTGGAGCAGTGGATAAGAAGACACATCTTGAGATACAACCATAAGGCAAAGAAAGATTTGGATGGTTTTGTCTTTTGAAATGTCAAAGACCATTTCCAAGGGCACAGCTCATCCAACAAAGCCTTACATTCTCATTCAAACCAGCACATTGTTGTCAGACAAAACAGTTTAAATCAGGAAAATATTGTCTACTGTATAAATACACAGACATGTGATCATCTCCCAGTTAGTGATCTAGGAGACTAGTCTTTTATAGTGTAGCTATGACAACATTACCGTCGTCATTTGTCACATGATAGGCAGGGACAAGGATAATGCCATTCTCAGTTCTAATTCGATGATGTCAATGTAATGAGAAAAGATTCCAGGTTTATTAATGAGCTTTGCCTTCATTTCAGTTTATGTATTTATCACTCACAGAAGCCTTGGTTATATCATGGAAAAGAATTGAGTCCATAGGAAATAAATCTACCAGGAAAATAACTATAGGACACTTGGGTGGCATTGTGACATCATAATTAGTCCCCAGGGCAGAAGCATCTACCTTCCATTTGTTCCTTGACAGACTGTTCATTTATGTGTAATAAAATCAACATAAATCTCCAGATTTCATGTTTGAAGAATATCTTTACCATGCCTCTGTAGACTTGGAAATACTGTCCTCAAACACTGGAGACAATGTGAGTTTTGACACAAGCCTCTGTTTTGCTTCCAGTTAGAGGCTGAAGGTGAGCACTTTTGATCCAGCAGATCTTGAACTTTGAGGTGCCGAAAGCTTCATTAAAAAACAAGGATCGTCACCCTGGAAGCCCCACCCCCTTGCATGCTTCTGATATGATTTGCTCTCTGGTTTACATGTGCAGACTTCCTTAAATTTTTTTTAATAGGTTTAAGCTCAAGACCTTTAATCAGCCCCTGTCCTTTAAATAAAAACAGCCTTTAGTATGTTCCTTTAGCTAAAATTTACCAAATGGGATGTCTCTTGCTACTGAGTATGCCTGAAAGAAAGGCTTCTAAGGATGGTCACTGAATAATAATTAGAGCTAGAGAAAAGCTCATGAATTAAGAGTATTTTTGGTTCTTAGAAAGGACCAGAGTTCAGATTCTAGCACCCATGTTGGGCAGCTCTTCAGTACGTACTACTCTAGCTCCAAGGAGGTTTATTGCCAGTGTGTGAAGACAGACAGACAGATAGAAACACACACACACACACACACACACACACACACACACACACGCACACGCACACGCACACGCACACGCACACGCACACGCACACACACACATACACACACATTTAAAATGATAAGTATTAAAAACCGATGATAAGCAAATTATTCAAGCTGTTGCAAATGTATTTTCTGTTTTCTTGGGTTCTCTATTTACCCTTGGCTTCAGCAGATAAACAATGGGATTCTACCCGTTGTTTGCTGCTTTTCCTACAAAGGTTAAAGACAGTTGCTTTCTGAGCAGAATGTGTAGCTCTGGTTGTTCATTGATTTCCCCTATGTGCTAAGGTTTTGTTCTTTAACATTTTTTAAATTTAGAATCTTAACAGAAAAGCATATTCTTTATCACTTGCCTCCACTGAGAAGCCATTAAAGATGGCCTTTAAACTTCTGATAACACACTAGAGACAGGCTCAAAAGGAAGTTAAATTGGCCCCCAATACAGACACTTGACACATTTAGCAGTTAATATACTTTCTCTCACATCCCACATACAACAATAGTCAGCACTTCATGAATTGATATTGGATTTTGTTTTTCTAGGCATAAATAGATATTTCCTTGTTTCTGCTGTTTTTAGAATCCCTTGTTGCTAATGTTTTATGTTGTTACTAAGCCCAGGCAAGGTTTTTAGAAAAACCTTCGATTTTGTTAATAAAGTCATTTAACAAGGCCCATTGGATAAACTAACACTACAAATTCAGATTATTGTATCAGTCATAAACATCACGTAGTTACCCACGCACACATACACACAGACACACACATCATATATACACCTTAAACACATGCGATGCAGAGAAACATACACACACCATGCAAACACAGCATTAACTCTCTCATACATACACAAATAAGTGCACATATACACACAAATACTACATATACACCACACATTTGTTAAATATACACAAAAAGCACACACACACATACACACACGATACAACAACACTCACTCATTTCTTCAGAAATCCTCAGCCATATAAACATGGAACTCAATAGCTGCTATAGTTTACCCTAAATACGCACCTTAGAATTACTAGGATAAAATAACTGACATTCTAGATATGCAGACAGATGTTTTGTTGCTGTTTTTCAACCTGTTAAAAAAAAAAAAAACCTATTATCCCACTTATAATTAGGATACCAAAAAGAAAAATGTACATCTCAGAGTTCCTCAAAGTGAAATCCAAGATGATTTAATCAGTTTTTTCATCTAAAGCACAGGGAATGAATCTTAGGATCCTACACTTAGTAGGCAAGTGCTCCAGTATACTTAGTAGGAAAGTGCTGTACTACACTTAGTAGGGAAGAAGTGCTGTACCACACTTAGTAGGGAAGAAGTGCTGTATCACAATTAGTAGGGAAGGGCTGTACCACACTTAGTAGGGAAGAAGTGCTGTACCACACTTAGTAGGGAAGGGCTGTACCACACTTAATAGGGAAGATTTCTACTACACTCAGGAGGCAAGTGCTCCACAACCAAGCTACATTCCAGTCATGTGTACGCGTTTTCTCTTGAGACAGAGTCTTATCAAGTGAAAAGGCTGGCCTTGAACACATTCTATAGCCTGTGGAGACCAAAAGTCTGATCCTCTACCTCGGTCTCCCCCATAGCTATGACTACAGTCCTGTGTCACCAGATTGATTTATTGCTTTAATCTTTTGTGTGTTTCTTTCAAGTATGTAGAAAATAGTGAATCATACTCTGAAGGAGTAGTTATGGATTGTTGAAGCATCCCACTAAAGATGAATAAATTCAAGTAAATCACAGTTACTTTTATTTTTAAAAATTATATTTATTTTTATGTGTACAGGAATTTTTCCTACATGTATTCCTGTATGTATTCCTGTATACCACACGCATACTTAGTCTCTGCTGAAGCCAAAGAAGGCTCTTGTTTACAGACAGTTGTCTGTAACATCCATGTGGATTCTGGGAATTGAACCCAGGTCCTCTGTAAGAGCAGCCAATGTCTTTAACCACCGAGCCGTCTCTCTAGCCAAATATCTTATCTTGGCTTTTCTTTGGGAGAATCTATTGAAGATACCAGATTGACAGCATTTTAAAATCCTGAATCTAAACTGTTTTGACTCATAAAATTATTTTTCTAAAAATATACTATATATGGAATACAAAAGGAAAAAAATATTACCTCAACAAGACTGAAGACTTTGAGTTTTAAGCTAGCCTGACTACAGATCAAGATCCTTCCAAAATAAATCAATAAGTAACACATAGCCAGGAGAGAAAGCATTTTGAATTATATGGAAATAAATTTAAACTAAGACCGAGTACTATATATAATTTGCATCATCAAATCAAATTTCTCTTTAAGTTAATTTAATTGTTCACTAGTTTAGAAAATAACTAACATCATGGAAAGGCTAAAACTGGAATCTAGGCGATTTACATTTGAATTCTGGCTTTAATATGGCTTTATTAGCCATCTTTGCTTCCAGATTCTAATTTCATTCATTTACTAGACTATGAGAATGTCTGCCTGCCTGTGAGGAATTTTGTCAGCCCGAATACTTAGTATGTCTTGTTAATAGTAAGAAGATAGAAGGGAACCATCATCTATTGCTGTGTTACTAAATGATAAGGCGTGTATAATTGGCCATGTACTGTGCTCTTCACTAAGAAATGATTTTTTTTTGCCATACCCACATCCAGATGGCCACAGGCTTTTTTGTTCCACAGCAGGGGCATTTCAGTCTTCTGCTGTCATCCTCAGGTCCTCCCTTTGCCTGTTCAGAACTCTTCCTCACCCTTTCTCTCTGGACATCTGTGATATGGAGAAGCAGACTAGGATGCTTTCCCACTATCTTTCTATGGTAGCATCCACCCTTGAATCACACTGGCTAGGATGTGCTTTACATTCTTTGATAACATTTACAGGTCTAACAACGCAGACTTGATAGCATTGGGTGAGCTTCATGCAAGGGTTTATGACAACATTGATGCAGGAGTGAAAAGAATCAATGATGAGGACTGGACTACCTTCTTTCAAGCCTGAAGCCAACAAGATTTGAAAACACATGAGAACAAAAACTATTTTCAATGAAAATATTACCTGGAAATGTAATTTTTTAATTGTGTCAGTCATGTTAGTATAGCTTGACTCCTAATTGGTATTACTAAAAACCTAGATCCAGATACGCTGAAAGATCAGAGAGACTAAGGAGCCAGCCACAAGAGAGACTTCTTACTTCTACTGAATCCTTAGGCCAAAAGGCGGCAAGCTCCTGTATCCATCTCCCTTATATACCTATCTCCACCTACCTAGTACTGGGATCAAAATGTGAGCCACCACTTCCTGACCGCTATGGATAACTAGTGGTTGGCTTTACCCTTTGATCTTCAGACAAATTTTATTAGAATATACTATCACTACAGGTTAACATGTAATTTACAATTGTCCTTTAATATTTTGTTACAATTAGATTAACGTTTTGAAGTATATCCATCAGTACATACAATCTACAGAACCACGTGTGTTTACGGGGTGTCAGTTTGTAAGAAGAATTCTATACTGACAGGTATTTTATACTAAATGAAAAGTAAGATGGTAAAGGCAAGCTTTCTGTGTCTGGTCACTGAGGCTGTACCTGAAGCCCGAAATAATGAAATTCTCTTATTTGTTATATAGGCTGAATCCATAATCAATTTGAAGTAGCACTGTCTGATATTCTGAAGATCATTCAAACCAAGTTTGTTAAATGATTTTTACATCACGTTCAAAGGTGACATAGAATTTATAAGAGCTGAAAGCATCCCATGCTGGTTACTCAGCTGCCATTAATCTCTGAGTTGTCTCATACTGTACCTGCTTAATTGCTACCTGCCTTTTAAATCAGAACATCTTTACTTCCCAGCCAAGGGATCAGGCAGTGCTCTCCTGAGGCTACCAATCTCACCATTGAATAGTTTCTTCTTTATAAAGGACTCAAGGGAATTTGTAAATATGAGAACTCAAAAAATATTTCTACAAATTGCTATGACATTGTAACAACCTTCAGCATATCAGTCAAAATTTAGTGAGGCTAAATATGTTACTGCACTGTTATATAGCAAGAGGATATCTTAATTCCTCATCAAAAAATACTCAGTAGGCTGTGAAGAGCTCAGTGTTTGAAGTCAGAGAGATTTGGGTAAACCTTCAATTGTGAACTTCATGGGAATCACTTATAACTGAAGCTCAACTTCTTCCACTGTAAAAAGGGGGCAAATAATATTTACCTAAGATGCTTGAGAAAAATGAATACATTAGTTGCAATCAATTAAGAAACTTATCACTCAAAATAATTTATTTATTTTATTTATGTCATTTATTTTCCCTTTCTCTCTTCCTGCTCAATACATAATGGGTTGGTCTATGCTTGTATCTGGGGGTTGGGGATATAAAAACAGGTGAATCCCTGTGGTTGGTTTGTCCATTTAACCTACTTAACATACTTTGTAAGCCCCAGAATAGTGAGATTGTCTCAAAAGTCTAAGGTGCACAGCTCCTGGAGATTGCCACTTAGGTTTGCTTGGGTTGGTTTGGAATGATAGAATCAGGGTTTGCTGGGTCATGGAATGGCAATTCATGTTCTGGTAAGAATTTTACACTTACTAGCTCTGAAGAGTATGCCTCCCTGAGTGATCACTTGGCAAATGTCTTCCAGCTCCAAGGCTTCAGCCAGTAGGCTTTGGTGCTCCACTAAACAGTCTGTAAGGAATTCTAAACTGCAAATGGCCAGGCAGGTGAAGTGCATTCTTAACCCATACACTTTTTGGATGGTACAGCTAGCTACACCTTTTGTTATTGTATATAAAATGCACTGTTTTCTTCTTTTAAGTGTATTATACAGAAAAAAAATGCACTTTGATGATGTGGTATGTCTTTCTATATGCTGAGCATAAAGAAACTGTCTTGGCCTATGCCAGGCATCTTAGAAGTAGGCGGGGAAATTGGAGCATAGATATGGGCAGGAGGGCAGAGCCAAGAGAGACACCATCCAGCTGCCCAAGAATCAACATGTAGAAAGAAGTAACACAAGTAAGCCAAGGGCCACATGGCAGACAGATTAATGGAAAAGGGTTGAGTTAAAATGCAAGAGCTAGCTAGCAATATTCCTGAGCCATTCCCCAAGCAGCATGAAATTAATATAAGCCTTTGTGTGATTATTTGGGGCTAGTCGATCTGAGACTGCAGGTCTGTGGGTCTGGACCACCAGCTGGACAGGCCAGAGACCTCTTGTTACACTTTGATGTTTTTAGAAAGTAGTAGTAAGAATGTCGTAAGGAAGACGTTCTGGTGATTGCCAAATTCGAAACCATTTGTCCACTCCTCAAAGCTCTCCTCTATGTCCTTCAAATTAGACTGAAATGTCGTCTGTGAATTATGTGTAAGTTATACTAAACCAAGCCCAATGCCTTTTAGAAGTTAGCCATATAGTCCACATCTTGTCTGGGAACAATGTAATGAGAAATGGTTCGATTATAGGAGACTATTTGAATTAATTAATGTCTGAAAAGGAAGTCCAGCCATTACTGTTATTTTAGCTTGTTGGTGAGAGGTTGGTGGGCTTTATCAATCATGTGAAAGTGTTGCCATGTAGCAGTTATTATTACAATGTTCACATTATTGCAAAAAAATACGTGTGCATTGTTCTGCATTCAAAGTATCAGTTATTACATACTTATGGTCAGGAGATAAAGCTAAATCTTCCTTAGGAAAAATAACACCAGCAATAACACCATTGTTTGAAATATTAAAAAATTTATATTTGCTGAGCATATTGTTAGTCTATGATTCTTATGGGAAGCATTGTCAGCAAAAATGTTATAACTTGCTCAACAGATACACACTCACACACACACACACACACACACACACACATATACATACATATGTGTAAATAAACACATATATAATTTTAGTTAATATTAAAACTTACTGAGTTTTTCTTGAAACTTGGCGTTGTACTTCCTCTTGAATGGTGAGTCAAGGTTGTACAAAAAACTGCCAGAAAAATATAGGTTGTTTGTTGTTGACCCTGGTTGTCTCTCAGATGCTGAGGATAAACATTGCTGAACACATCAGATTCTCAGGACATTACGATAGAGATTATTCAAAGGGATATAACCTGAAAACTTTCTCTATGCTGTCTACATTCTATTGTACTGGAAAATCAAGGAAAGAAATAATGTCCTATGTAGCTCTGACACCTATTAACCACATGCAACATTTACCAGCATAGCACAAGATATCTCCAATGCTACCACAGCAGCATGCACATTTTTGTGGTTACTGACAATTTTCTACATGACCTTAAGGTCCATTAAATGGGGTTGAAGAATCATGCCTACAACTAGAAACCTAACCAACTACCAAGGCAAGAAAACCTACTGCCACCGTTGTGCGAGACCAGTACAACTCCTTAACTATATTTTAAATGCTATTCTTTCTCATCATCAAAGAAGCTTCTCTTCATGACAAATATACCATTATAGAATACCACAATTGGGCAACAGTCAATAGATTGAGGGAGCTGAGATTCAATGGACATATCTACAACACAGACCCAGTTTCCATGGCTCAGGTGAAATCATGGAGGAGAAGAGCGGAGATACTCTAAGGGACAGAATACCAGGTAGTCTGTTTAATAACGCCTCTCTTAGAAATAGTTACAAAATTAAGACCTGAAGAATGACAATATCAATAGACACTCTAGCATGGAAGTGGGGATAAAAAAAAATTATGATCCTAATCCTAAGGAACTGAAGGCACATATATATGATAATATGGATATAGATAGATAAAAATATTATATTAACCTTATTGTATGTGTCAAAACAAGAATAATTAAATAAAATGGGCTACTAATGGAAAGTAAGAAAGTTGGAAAAGTTTTATAGGAGGGGAAGAGAAGAGGCTGGAAGAAATAAAAGGGAAAAGTGATATAATTATAATTTAGTTAATTTGTAATCGATATTTAAAAGCTTGTCACAAATATAGGACTATCTGTGTCTGAAGGACATTCCTATCCTCCAGGCTACCTAACACATTTTTTTCAGAATTTTTGTTATATTAATTTTCTAGCTTAAGATAGCATCTTTTTTATGAAGACAGCCCTGGAGGCAGAGACATTATCCTCATGTATCTCTGTATGAAACTATTTTTACGGTCATCATGACTGCCATAGAAAACTGCAGCCTACATTCCACTTGGAAGACTTAGCTTAAGAACCCAGCAAGGGGTCTGTTTCATCTTTCCCTTCAAAAAAAAATTCTGCTTCCATTTCCAGAAATGCACAGATTTTCTTGATGGTGATAAAATTAAATGTAAAAATAAATGTTTTATAAGTCTTAAATAATGTAACTTTAGATCATTAATCCTCAAAGTAAAATGCTATGTTACATTCCTGGATTAATAATGAAAACACCAAGGTAATATCAAGCCATTTATTTCTAAAGAAGCTTGAAAGCTTATAAAACAAGTTCATAGTTTATGGAAATGGCAGTTCCTAAATATGAGCTGAGGGGTAGATTGTCTTTACCCCATAAACGCCAGGGTCCTTCTGCATGACATATCTGCTCCCTCCCTTTCATTCCTTTTCAGAATCCATTCTCAGGAAAGTGTCCAGGCTGCTTCCAGGGACTTTTAAACCTTTTCTATCACTTCACAAAGAGGTCATCTCTAGGGAAAATTTCTTCCTCAGTGGAAAGGTTTGAGACTCTTGTCCTATTCTATTTTTTATTTTGAATAAAACTCTGCTTGCATAAGTGTTTGTATGTCTGTATTCATGTATATGTGGCCATGTACGTAAGCACACCTATGAAAAATAGATGGTTTTAGTAAATTCCTGAAAAATATCCATCCTGGTTTTTTAGCATACTCACCCTTGGTTGGTCAGTTGTGGGCATGATACCTCACCAACTGACGTTCTTTTCCATATGCATAAAAATTAGTCTTTAGACTGTAAATCTATACTTAAAATATTTAAGCTATTAGTATCATATTTGCATTGAAAGAGTGAAAAAACATCATGGAAGAGACAAAATAAATGAAAAAAAAAACCTACAAAATCAAAGTTTTGCTTTTCCACCACCCAAAGCTGTTATATTCTGACTCTCACCCTGTTCTCATTCTCAAGAGAAAATTAAGCTAAGTATGAATGTGTGATAGTTGGAAAATTCAACTTTTGGACTCTAATTTTCTTGGTAGAGATGTACTACACTTATAAATTTGCCTGCAAAAACTTAATAAATTGAAATACCAATTCCTGATGTTTTTGCTGGAAGCTCAACCCATTGCTGTACAGAATTCACTCCTAGCAGGAGCTAAATTTTGGGACTGTAAGGGAAAGATGAACACAGCTCAGATGTCTGACTATAGCAAACAGGAAGATTGTTTTGGAACAAAATAGAGTAAAAAGAAATGAAATTCAAGCAGATACATCACAAAACACACATGTGCTGGCTAAATATTGATGAGTAATTTTTTCCCCTATAGTTTTTAACGTTATTTTTCAGAATACAATCTTGAGTTTTAAATTCAAAATATCTTTCTTTTTCCTTTGAAATTATACCTTATCCTCTCTGCCTTCAGTCCTTTGAAATAGACTCACATTTATATATTACCAACAAACACAAATATCCCATGTTTCTTCTTATACAGTTTCTCTCAGGTCACTCCAGTTTTCTCATATAGGCAGGAAGATATGCACACCTGGAATTTACGACATAAAATGTGTTGCTAATACAATAAAGTTTGTTTTAGGTGTTTCTCTTCCCATTTCTTTATCCACACTCCTGACCCTTTCTGCTTTCTTGTTGAATGAGTCATTTTGTCCATTCCACCTAAGCATCTCTTATTACCCACTCTTGATCTCTCTTGTAGTTCAGGTTTAAGGGCTTTATCTACATTAGTACAACTATAAAAATGTATACATTACAAGATAAAATCCGCTTTTTAGATGATATATTTTTGTTGTTGTGCTGATTTGGAAATATCTTCAATTCTTGGAATACTTTTCAGATCCATCCATTGTCCTGCAAACGTCATAATTTCATTTATCTTCACAGCTGAGTAAAAGTCCATTGTGAGTACAAACTTGTAGAATATTACTTTAAGATGTTTTACAATTGTTTATGCTATGGAATATTTGTTTAATGATGCAAAGATGTGTCACATTCTTTATATTGAATCTGTTTGACTCTGTGAAGCTGTGTCACTTTGTATATAGAAACAACATGATGGTCTAATCAAGTCCTGAAAGGCCAGTAGTGAGGCAGGAGAAGTGACAGGCAGAACTGGCAGGCAGAGAGAATATACAGGAGAGACCTGGGAAGAAAAGAAGAAAGAACAAGAGAACAAGGGTGGGAGGAAGAAGCAAGTGGCCAGCCACCCGGTAAACTGGTCCCCAGACATGTAGCCACCCAGCCACAGAGCCACAGAGCCACAGAGCCACAGAGCCACAAAGCCGCGCGCACACACACACACACACACACACACACACACACACACACACACATACACACAGCCACATAGACACACACACAGCCACACTGCCACAAAGCCGCACACACATACACACACACACACCACACACACACACACACACCACACACACACACAGAGCCACCCGCCACAGAGCCACAGAGCCACATTGTCACAAAGCCAAACAAACACACACATACTCACACAGACACAGACACACATACACAGCCACCCAGTCACACAGTCACACAGCCATGCTGCCACACAGGCATACACACATACACAACCACCCAGTCACCCAGTCACAGAGCCACCCAGTCACATAGCCATACTACTGCAAAGCCCCCCGCATACACCCTCTCTCTCTCTCTCTCTCTCTCTCTCTCTCTCTCTCTCTCTCTCTCTCTCTCTCTCTCTCACACACACACACACACACACACACACACACACACACACACAGACACACATACACAGCCACCCAGTCACACAGTCACACAGCCATGCTGCCGCACAGGCATACACACATACACAACCACCCAGTCACCCAGTCACAGAGCCACCCAGTCACACAGCCATACTACTGCAAAGCCCCCCACATACACTCTCTCTCTCTCTCTCTCTCTCTCTCTCTCTCTCTCTCTCTCTCTCTCTCTCTCTCTCTCTCTCTCTCTCTCTCACACACACACACACACACAAACACCACCCAGGCACCCATCCACAAAGCTGCACAGCCACACAGGCAAACACACACACACACAGAGCCACCCAGCCACAGAGCCACACTACCACAAAGCCACACACACAGCCACCCAGCCACATAGCCACCCAGCCACAGAGTCACATAGCCACACACACACACACAAAGCCACCCAGCCACAGAGCCACACAGCCGCAGAGTCACACTACCACAAAGCCATACACACACACACACACACACACACACACACACACACACACACACACACAGAGCCACCCAGCCACAGAGCCACACAACTACACAGCCACACAGCCACACAGCAACACAGCCAGCCACCATGATTAAGAGTTAATCAGAAGAAAAGGGAAACACCAGAGGCAAAAGGTAGATGGGATAATTAAAAATGGAGAAAAACTGCTAAAAAACAAGACAGGTAAGGAAAGGATTCTAAAGTAAGACTGTGTGTATGATTTATTTGGGAGCTGGGTAGTGCCCACCCCCCAACCAAAGACAAACAACTACGTGAACTTCACTTCCGTTACATTTTTATCTATTGATGGGCACCTGAGCTGGTTCAGTTACCTGCGACTGTGAAGAGGGAGAGACTGAGCATGAGCAGAGACCACAGAGTGTGGTCAGGTCATGGCCAATACATTCTTCCTGAAATGTTTGACATTCCTCAACACTGTAGAAAAGCCAATAAAATCACGCTGAAGTAGCACCTGAACCCAATCAGGACTGTCACACACAGGAAAATCTGACAGCAAACGCTGAGTAGAGTGTGGAGAAAGAAGGCAGCTTATCTTATGCCAGTGGTGATTCACACTAAAACACCCCTTGTGGAAGTCACCATGGAGATTGAGCAAAACCTAAGAAGTATAACTAACTACCACCATTTCAAGTATATGACTCCTAATTATATACTCTGAGAACTTCATTCCTTACCATAGAAACTCTCTTAAGATATAGGACACATCAGAATCGTTGCAATAATAACTAAAATGCCACATTTCTGAGAATTTCCAGATAGTTGTCATGACTTCATAGAATACATGGATTCTTAAATGGTCCCAGACAACACTATAAATCAGTATTAAGAATCACATTTGTTTGTTTTTTTCTCATTGTATTATTTAGTAAAACAGAAATATAAAACAACAGAATGAATTAGAGAGAGGATTGTGATTTCAATAGGAAATCTGAAAGAGAAAAGGTGTACTTCTCTGTGGCTAACATTGACTCCAGGATACTCTGTTAGGAAATAAATACTGTTCTCAGCAGGTAGTGAAGCTGTGTGTGCTGCTGAGGGCAGAACTTGTCTTCTAGCCTCTGGCTGTCCCCACTCTAAGGCTGCTGCTCTTCTTGGTGGTAATTCAATGGTCCTAGCATCGCCACGTTGCCATTCTTTGTTGAAGCTGTGTTGTAATTTTATCAATAGCCTCTCCTTGGCTCTCTTCAGAGACTCCATCCCTACTACACAGTGCCAAGCCTTAGCTGTTCTCCATTACCTGTTCATGCCTTTAAAACCAGTACCAACTGGCTGACTCTTCTACCAAGCTGATCTTTCAGCATAGGATATAACCTTGGCTACCTCTGGAACATGGCTTTCTGCATGATGATTCTGAGACTTCATCCTAGAAGAGCGAAAGGCTTTATTTTAGTGCTTCTGGTCTCTTGTTAATCCCAGTGGCTCCTTTAGCCACAGGTGACCTGCACTGATTTCACACAAGTGATTCTGGTTTCTTCTTAATAATAGCAGATTCTTCACCTCCAGATGATCAGAACCACAGATTCCTCACACAGAAGTCCCTTTAGAGTTTTGGCTTCCCTCTGAAACCTCACATTTCAGGCCTCCAATGTCAACACTGTGTTTTCAACATTCTTATCTTCCAAATCCGCACAGAACACCACATCAGGCTCTGAACACTCACTGGCTTTTTGCAACCCAAATTTCAACACCATTCTACAATCCTCCACCAAACACATGCTCACGTCTGTCATAGCAAAACCCCATAATCCTGATAAAAATATGTCAGATATATGGTTTCTATTGCTGTGATGAAGCACCATGATCAAAACAGGTTTTGGAAGAAACGGTTTATTTGTCTCACACTTCCATATCACTGTTCCTCATTAAAGAAAGTCAGGACAAGAACTCAAACAGAGCAGGAACCTGAAGGCAGGAGCTGATACGGAGTCAATGGAGAGGTGTTGCTTATTGGTTTGCTTCTCTTAGCTTGATCAGCCTGCCTTTTTATAGAACCCAGGACCAGCAGCCCACAGATAGTTCCACCCACAATTGGCAGGTACCTCCCCTATTAAGAAAATGCCGTGCAGGCCTGTCTATAGCCTGATTAAAATGAAGCCATTTTCTCAATTGTGACTCTTTCCTCTCTTGTGTGTACCAAATTGACATAATACTAGTGAGAACAGTGTGTGTATAAGTTGTCACAGTTTATGTGCACATGTAAAGAAGTCTACTTTTGCCTCTGTAATCAACTGTATGTGAGAGGTCTTAACTCTATAATTATTTCCCTCTTCCCAAAAGTATTGTTGTGCAAATTCCATTTATAAATAAAGAACCCTTCCATAAATCCTTTCCAACTAGGTCAGATAAATACAACTAACTAGCAGTGTCATGTGTCAGAACCTTCTGTTTTCTCCAAATGATGTCACATTCCTCTGTAATGTATGTCATAGCTGGTTCTTCTTAATGCTTCCTCAATGTGGGTTCATTCTCATGTTTGGTAGATGTAATTTTAACTCCTTTTTTCTCTCATTACAAAAACTTTGAGTGGATTTCTTTCCACCCTCTCATCTTCTTTACTGAAGTGTCTGTTCAGGCCTTTCATTCTGTTCAACATCGAATGGTTTATTTTAGAATTTTCAGCCCGTGGAAACACTTCTACTCTAGCAACATTTTCATAAACAGAGAAAACAACTTTTTTTATGTTTACTGAAATCTAGTTCTTTAAATATATTTTGTGGGATGTAGATCTTAGATTGTATGTAAGTCATTACCACACTCAACTGTCGTTTTGTTGGTTTGACCCAGTAAAGGGAAACAATTAAGGACAATGGAGATGAACAATCATGAGGGATAATGAATGACATGTGATTTGACTTTGTATAGAAATAATAATATCATAAATTATTGTAGCTATAAAGGAAAGCACATGACCATTCTTCAAAGCTATTTACATTTAAAATAAAAAAATAGTCAATGACTGGCCCATAGAATATCAACATACATACACATCACAAAATCAAACAGAATAATAAAAAGAACACAGAATATTTGCTTGAGGAATTTCAAAGACGCATGAATTGGGAACAAAATAAATAAATCATGTGTAGACTTTTAAAGTAATACAACAAGAATAAATTGAACTGTGTTTTGTGATTTTTGGATCATGTGCATGGCACATAGAAATCACTCAGTATTAACAATAAGATAGTTGTTTATTTGGTGTCTTTTACATTATCAAGTGCATTTGAAAGAAACCTTAAGGTATCAGAGTAGTGGCTTATATCACACTCTTGCTTTTATTACTAAGGCTTTTTCTAAGAAGCAGAAGCAATCACTAGAAACCAGAAACAATTCTTAATGGCCTCCATTGGGAATGATGAACTTGACAACATATGCCTTTTAACATAGTAAATGAACACAGATGTCTCCAACCAATTTGAGTGGATTCTTTGACAAAGAATCTCATGTAGGCTTTTAGAAAACATTTGATTTTGTGCCATTGGAGTTCAAGTGTGCTACAGTTATCTAAGAGGTGGTGACTGAATCACTGGTCTCATATAAAATGGAATGACTGAAGCATCTCTCATCTACTTGGCAACTGCCATTAAATAACTCATCTTCAAGATCATATTCCATAAAACGAGTTCAGAATTCCATAAAGACATTAATGTCTAATCACTTTTTAAAGGTTAAGTCCAAATGTGTTGAGATCCTGAATTGTAATTTCTCTTATACCCTTTGTCTTCTCTTCTTATTACTTATTGATGGTTGTAATTATGTCACTAGGGTTCATAGTCACTCTTTTATCCATAGAGGATTTTAAGGACACTCAGCGAATAATTAAAAATGTGGCTAGAACTAGTTATTAGTAATACCAAATAATATAATAGAACAATTTTCATAATGTACTCTAATAAAATTTTTATTATCACTACTGTAGTACCATATTGTTGTAAGAGTTTTTGCCTGGCCTAGCCCTATGGTCCAGACCCATCCACCACTGCTTAGCCCCCCAAAATGACTCAGACATTTATATTAATTAAATGATCTTTGACCTATGGCTTAGGCTTATTGCAAGATAGCTCTTTCCTCTTAACTCAACCCATTTCCATCAATTTGTCTTGCCACATGGCTGGTGGCTTACCTGAGCTTTTATATCTTGCTATCTCAGTGGCTGTATCACATCTCCATCACACTTCCTTCTGGTATTCTTTGGTAGGCCAACAAATGGACATTGATCCAGATGGACCTGAGAAAGATTTAAAAATGATTCTAAATGCACAGAAAGGGAAGTTATACTAGGCTTCCTAATCTCAGTCTCAGAGACTTGTCTCCTGGCAGCTGCCTGAGAGATATTGCCAGTCGCCTGCCACAGTGAGCTGAGTTAAACATGTGGCCAATTTTCTCAGCCTCTCTCAAAGACTGCAGCACAAAGAGGGTTCCTCAGCTGCTGCTTTTGAGTTTAGAAACACAGCTGTGGGCTTAAAAACAAAGCTCCATGATATTAATACTGCTTCTCAGACTGGAAAGGAAAGCATGTCTCTGGTACCTCCACCATGTTGAAAAGCTGAGAGGAACGGAGCCTTCAGTCAAAGCAATACTTTACAGTATAACATTTTAAGAAGAATTCTGGTTAGAAAATGATTAAATAGATTCTGATGGAGAACTCTATTCAAAATAGAATTCACATTGTAACTCTAATGGGTTACAATGTGTGTAAAAAATATATGTAGTCTGGGAGGGAAAAGAAAAAGGTTAGAGAAATTCCTTTAAAAAAGAAAAATAGAGTGATAAAATATAATAAGCTACATAAAGATGAAAAATTAATAAAGAATGTGGATTATGTTTATCATTGTGTTTATTTTAATTTTTTAACTCTTAAAGAGTTAACTGATTAAAGATATTTGATTTTAAGATAAGATAAAGGAACATATTTTAAGGTGTCTTGACTTTGAGATTTGGATCTAAAGATATGTTGCTTTGGAAAAGAGGTACTGCTTTTGTTTCCACAGAAGATGAGAACCTTTGGATTGCTTCTTGGCTAATATGGTTTGATCAAGAAAGACCTCCTGAAAAAAAATCTCTGATGGAAAGAGATGGATACATTAGCTTCAAGGCTGGTAACTAAGATGATCCAGCCTCAGGACCCCATAACTCTGCCAGTGCCCCTAAACAGCAGGGAGTAGTAATGGAAAGCTATATACCAAATTCCCAAAATAATGTCTACAAATGTTTGTTTTCATTATAAATGGTTAATGGTCATAGTAAATTTATTTCTAAGAAAAAAGGGGGAATATAATATATAAATTATTTTAAAAGATAGAATGTTGAATCTACATTAAACCAAAAAATGACTATTAATCTCAAAATATCTTACATTGGTATAGATTTTGGTTTACTGATACAAATTGAAGGCTAATTTTGTTATACTGTATGTATACTTCTACTATTGTTTAAGATATATTTATGCAATTTATTTAAATTATAATGCATAATTAAGAAATACAGATTAATAGTCTAATAAAGAAATGCAGATTAGTAGTCATCTATGATAACCAAACTTATAGTTATGTTAATTAGGATTTTTTAGGTATACAAAGCTATATTTCAATTGGATAGGTAATCTTCAAACATTTCAAAGATCTACAAAATATGGCATTTAAAATATTTTAAGAACTTAGACTTTTCTAGACATTGAGATGGGTCTGATTCTGACAACACCAATCTACTCTAAGAGAATGATGGGCATTAAAAAAAACTCCAAATGGAGTTTACTTTCTTTGTGGGAAAAGTTAGCCATTAGACAAGAAAATATTCTTGCTTCAACTGCCTGACAGTATGCTGTATAAACTGAACATGAAGGACCCATTGGAATGTGACCTCTGAACAAGCCAAGATGGTCCTTCAGGTTCCTGCTTCATAGAGAAAACTGTCACACATTCTTCAGGACACAAGGAGAAATGACTGACAAAAATATGCCAGAACAGGCAGAGCAGTCCTTTAAAATTTCCTGTTTCACTCAAAAGTACTATAGGCTGAAGATGGATGCCCACTGTTATAGAGGAACCTGGGTGACTGCCTGGTAGCCAGATGTCCATCTCTGTCATTTCTAGATTTTGAAAGTTCATTGCATCTCTTGTTTACTTGGGTAATATTATATCCTTCTGTGGTCTTTGATGTGGTTGAAGGTTAGATAGTTATAGCTGAAGGTTTTCTTGGTTATTATAAAAGGTATACACTATATGTGAAACTTTGGTCTCACAAGCATAAGGTAGATGATAGAATATTTTATTTTGCTGAATATAAATAAAATAGGTATTGTAACCATAATTTTTTCTTAATAGCTGTTTTGTTATATATAATTGTGCTATGTTGAAATTGAAACCTTCATTTTTGATTAAGCAGAAAAGGGGAAGTATGTGGGAGGTCTTTTGAATATCAATGGATAAGAAAGAGACTGTTTTGGCTTATTAAAAGGCATCTTTGAAGCAGGTGAGAAATTCCAGCCTAGATAAAGGTAAACAAGGGGAGAGGGAGGCACAGATACAATATAGCTCCCTAAAAATCAACATGTAAAAAACACAGGTAAGCCACAGGCCACAAGGCAAGATAGACTAATGAAAATGGGTTGATTTAGGATAAGAGAGCTAGCAAGCAATAAACCTGAGTCATAGGCAGAACTGCATATAATTAATATAAGGATCTAAGTCATTTGGGGGGTCAAAGTGGCTGCAGGGCCACAGGTGGGTCCACATTTTAGGACTAGGCCAGGCCAGAAATTTATACAACACCATGTGGACATTACTACATAAAGTAATTGAAGAAAAATACTGTGATATCACAAACATTCATGCATTGATTGAGACCACTAGTGAGTAATTAATAGTAAATAATTAAGAAGTAGTCAATAATATCCTGAATGTTCTAGTTTCCTTTCTGGTTGTGATAAAACACTCTGGACAAAAGCAACTTGGGTGATTAAGGGGTTTGTTTGGTCTACACTGTCCAGTAAAGTTTATTGCTTAGGAAAGTCAGAGCAGAGACTCAGGCAGATGCAGAGACAGAAACCATGGTTACAAGCTCCTCAATTGCCTACTCCCTCACTTGCTCATGGAACTTTCTTATATAGCCTAAGTCCACACGGCTAGGGACAGCACCATCTAAAGTGGTGGGACATTATTTTTCAGTTAGCAATTGAGAAAATACCACCCAGACACGGCAATAGGCCACTATGGTAGAATCCATTCTTCATTCAAGTTTTCCTCTTCCATGAATTGTCAAATGGTCAACCAAGATTATCAATTACAAAATTTGCAATAAACAAATGTTGATGCAAATATCTGATATGATAGAAAAATGTAGGTATAGGTTGTCATGATACACACAGTAGTACATAATTTGATATTTATGAATTATTATATTTATAATTTTCTATTTAGTAGAAATACAATGAGCTTAATAATAGGATTATAAAAACAAAACTGTAGCCAAATACACTACTATAAACAATTATAGTTGTACTAGATAATTCTCAGGACTTTGATCATTAAAAAATAGAAAAAAATGATAATATAAAAAAACAAACAAACGTAGATTACTTTAGTGAGGTTCTATTGTACTTTGGGGTTTTCTGTAAATCAGAAAAATAAAAGAAGCCCTGCCTTATAAATCTGAGACTACATCAGAAGAACTGATGACTTTTCCGAGTGAAGTTACTCAGTCACTCATGATTGGAGCTACATGTTTTGTGAATGCCAAGGTGCACACAACAGCGACAATGTAGGAGAGATGCATGGGCTCTATAGGAATTTTCCACACAATTCGAAGTATTTTGCCAAGGCAAAAAGATCAACTTCTGCAGCAGATACATAACCATACTAAAACAAACAATCAAGAGCACCAGGCAAGATTACTACTGGGGTTTCCTTTCCTAATGAAAAGGGGTGCCTTCTCTCAGTGCTCAACCACATGCTCTTACATGATTGGCTAAAGTAGGTGGCAAGCAGTGGACTGTAATCTTGAGCATATACTTTGACTCAAGAAATGCTGACCCTGGAGAATTTTGAATTTCTGCCAGCAGGCATTTTATGATTGTTAATGGAAGTTATGGTATTTAAAAATTTGGTGTTGGGAAATCAAAACATTCATTACCCTTCCCACTGTTACAATACAATTTTATTCCTTATTCAAAATTCAAATACATTGGACTCCCTTTCTGCTCTTTAGTATGCATCAAGAGCATATTAGGATAAGATATAGTCATTTTTCCAGTTATTGACATTAGTTATTAGTTATTGGCAATTAGTTGTTGAAATAAACAACATATGCATGGGATCACAAAATAAGTCTAATAATGACTCCTGGGGCTCTAACCAAAGAGGTCAGGACTTAGCTCAGTACCTTTGTTCAATACGATTAGAAAAGGGGTCATTTATATCTGAACTTTCAGCTAACTCATTGAATAAAAAGGTAGAGTTTGAAGAACCTCTGTAATTATCTAGTAAAAAAACTATATTATTGGGAGTAAACCATAATGTCTCTCACCAAGCCTAATTTAAAGATTCATTTTCAGTCAGTACCATATTAAAGGCATGGCCCTATCTGCCATGCCTTTATTTGGTGGCTTATAACTTATGCTTATTCTTTAAGTTCACTTATGCTATAATTAATAAGTCTCTGTTGATTATTATATATTCTTATTTATAATTGGCAACAAGAATACACCAATTAGAATACTGAAGCTATTTGGTTTCTAGTCTTTAATTTATTTGCAACTACTCTGTAACTTTCTATAGAGTTAAATGCTTTTAGACAACATGTGTATTGACCTCCAAGCAATAGATTTGGATTTTCTAAGCAGAAGTCAGAGCAAATGATAAGAAAAGTGCACAGCTCCATTACCAGTAAGGTGGTAGGCTTGTGGAAATGATCCATTGTTCACAGTACCAGCATGTATCATTCTCTTCCTTAGGATAATTATTACTGTGATAAAACACTATGACCAAAAGCAACTTCTGGGGGAAAAGTTTTATTTCACACACACTTCCATATAATAGTTCATCGCTGACAACTTCTAAAGAAGGAACTCAGGGAGGGTATGTTCATGGAGACAGGAACTGATGTAGTGGCCATGTATAAGTGTCTATTATTAGCTTGATGTCTTTGTTACATTAATCCCCTAATTTCTTATTATCCATCATGATATATACTTAGCAAAATCAATTTGGAATATCAGAGTTAACCACAAGACCAAGCCAGGTCAGGGAGGGACAACCAATACCTTTAATCTTATCTGTAGAAATGTGGAAAGAAGTAAAGAGAGATGGGTAGAGCAAGAGAACATTTTTCTTCAGCTTTATCAGAGACATAACCTGTCCTTTTTCATCTGAGGACACAGAGGCATTGAGTTGGAGGATTTCTGGAGACAGGCTTAAGGAGTTGGATGGTTGGCTGTGTTTTGTTTATGATATTCCAGCTTTTCCTCAGTATCTGGGTCTGGGTTTTCATTATATGCTAACTAGAGTTCAATATCTGGGTAAGCTTTTCAGACAGTGGCTTTCCTCTCCTAGTTGGTTGTGGCTTTTTACTCTTTAGTTCACCCTTCTTGAGCTGTTAGCCTACTAGGTAGCTGTCCCACTTAACAGTCATCTGAATTATCATGGACAACAAGTTTGATAAATGAATTGTAATTTCTTAAAAAGGGAAATTTGTTTAATGCAAAGAGAAAATAAATTCCTTACTAAAAATGAGAAAGAGCTATATGATGGAAGGTAGTTGATCTTTCTTTGATATTAGGAAACTTCTTTGATAATAGGAAACTGAAACCAGGAAGTAGAAAATAAATAATGTAGTTGGGATTATCATCATAATATCTTGTTGTAGTGGTGGGGTTTCTTGGTCCCGGGTGGCCAGAGGCCCAGACCCACAGACGTGCTGTTCCTTTGGGCTTTTGACCCACAGACTTGCGTGCCAGACCCATTAGCCACCCGCTGCTGCTGCTCAGGCCCCCAGAAATGACTCAGATGCTTATATTAACTTTATGTTGTTTGGCCTATGGCTCAGGCACATTGTTAGCTAGCTCTTACATCTTAAATCAACCCATTTTTATTAATTTGTCTGCCACATGGCCTGTGGCTCGCCTGTGCTCCTTACATGTTGCTCCTTGGGCGGATTGCTTGATCTGTCTGACTCCCTGCTTCTCTTACCTATGCTCTGATTTCTCTTCCTACTTCTTCTATGGTGCCTGTCATGGTCTAAAACAGCTCCTTTATTTAAAGATTGATATTCACAGCATACAGAAAGGCATTCCCACATCAATGTCTATTATAAATTATTTGTTCAATTATTTCTGTTTTATTATTTTTTAAAAAATCACTTAATATGAGTTCCAATATGAAAGCCTTAGAAAGCCTCTTAAAAGAGAACCTAGATATATTCAGACCCAGATGAATTTAAAGAACCAATCTTAACATTGCATTATAAATCACAGAGAAACAGTCTTAGGCTTTCAAACAGCCAACATTAGTTATACAGTAACTTTAAAGGCATCACAAAATGATAAAAATTGGTCAGAAGCTAGTCAGACTCCAGTACAAATGTTAGATTTAGGGAGATACAAGAAAGCAATCATCACTTGCACCATGCACTCACCTTTTGTAAAACAAGTGTTAAGTTCCTAGTCAACATGTAACCAAATTACCCTTAAGAACTGGATAGATATGGCTACTGCTGTTTTGGAGGCCAGGCTGCTTTTACAGTGGAAGACATGGTAGAAGGAGGAGGCTAAAATAATGGAACAAAGAAGAAAAGACAGAGGCATAGAAATATTACAAGACCAAGTTTTGGGGGAGGAAGATTATGCTGACACCAAATGACAATCACAGTATGTGGACCACACCCCGGATTTATGCTAAATGGCAGCCTTGAATGCATGGGATAGAATTGAAGACATAGAAAAGAAAGTTAAATTCTTTACAAAAAATAATTAAAGGGACAGAAAAAAAAAAACCGTTACAGAATTTTTTGCAAAGATTGACTGTAACAGTAAACAGAATAATACCAGATTCAGAAGCTAGGTGAATAATAGTTGAATGTTTTTGAAAATGTTAACTCACAATGTAAAAGGATAATTAGGCCACTAAAGTCAGCACCCTTGGAGGATCAAATTCAGAATATAGTTAATAATCAAATCTCATAATCATGATGATAATTGGGTAGGAGAATTTATTACTAGTGGTTTAATAAAAAATAAAAATTTCAAATGTTACAATTGTGGAAGGTAAGGTTACATAAATGAGATTGTAATCAAGGTATTGTCAGAAATAATTTTTTTCTCTAAAAGTAACCCCAATAGAATGTCAGTCTTTTCTGGAGTATACTGAAGATGTGGCAAAGGCAGGCATTGGATGAATGCGTGTAAGTCAACAAGAAACAGGCACTGTAAATTTTTGCCTTCTGGAAATGCCCCACCCCATATAATCCAGTTCAGTTTAGTCTTATCTTGCCATCATGGAGGGAATGCCTTCATTCGCAGAACAATTAAAGAACCTAAAGCCTAGTCTAAAAAAAAAAAAAAATACTGTTCTGTAAATAGAACAGCTACAGAAAAGAACAAAAAAAAGAAGAAAAAAACATAAAGCAAATATTTTGGCAAACATCTATAATTTAACAAAGGCCAAAGTTAAAAATACAGATAAATGTTGTTGTCATTAAAGGTTTGTTAGACAAAGGGGCAGTGTAACAATAATTTCACCAGAATCTTGGCATCATAATTGATCCTTTCAGGAGGTAAATGTTCAGGTTTTGGAAATTGAAATATCCTAGGTGAAACAGAGTGCAAGATGGCTTGAATGTATAGGGCCAGAAGAACAGAGAGGCTAATTAAAGCCATATGAGGCTATCATTGCTATGAATTTGTGGAAACAATATTTATTGCAACAGAAACAAACTGTAAACTAACATGTTTCTGGGGGAAAATAAAACATTAAAAGGTGTTATGAAAAACTGTCACAAAATATTAAGGTTGTATAAAAGCAAGGCATAACAGCTGTTGATCTTTCAAAGTTACCCACATTGCTACCTTTAAACTGGAAAATAGATAAGCCCATATGTGTTCAGCAATGGTCTTTAACAAAAGAGAATTACAGGTCTTAGAACAGCTGGTACAGGAACAGTTAAATGCTTAGCATACTGAAGAGTTATCCAGCCCTTGGAATTCTTCTGTATTTTTTATCAAAAAGAAATCTGGAAAATGGAAATGGTAACCGATCTATGAGCATTAAATAAGCCAATGGGCTCTCTACAATTCTTTTTGCCTTCTATTACCTAAAGAATGGCCTATCATAGTTACTGACTTAAAACATGGTTTCTTTACTATATCTCTACAGAACAGGAGAAAAATTCACCTTTATAGTACTCACTTATAATAATTCTCAGCCTGTAAAGAAATATCAGTAGAGGGTTCTCCCACAGGAAATGATAAATAGCTCTACTCTGTGCCAATATTTTGTACAACAGCTATTAGAAGTGATAAGTAAGCAACTCCCCACAAACTATTATTTACCCCTATATGGATGATATCTTTTGAGTGACATATATAGATACATTAGAAAGAATATTTAAAGATGTGAAAAATTATGCCTGCTTAGGAATTATAAAGTGCTCCTGAAAAAAAAAATACAGAGAAAATTTCATTAATCATTTAGGATATAAAATATGTCAACAAAAAACTAAAACCCAAAAGGTACAAAACAGGAGATACATATTGCAGACACATAATGATTTTCAAAAATTGCTAGAAAACATTTTGAATTTACAGACTACTATTGGGATAAAAAAATCATGAACTGCATAATTTTCTCAAAAGTTTAGATGGTGTCAAAGACTTAAATAGTACAAGAGAATTATCAGCTCAAACTGAGAGAGAATTGGCTTTGGTGTAAAAAGTAATAGGACGCACATGATGATTCTGTGGATCCAGACTTTAACTGTATTCTGATTATTTTATCTACTAAGCATTCTCCTAGTGAAATTTTACACAAAGGGAAAATATTATATTAGAATGGCTATTTCTATTGTATAAACTAGGTAAAAAATTAAAGATATATGTGAAAAGGATTTCTGATTCGATTTTTAAAGGAAAATTAAGGTTTCAAATACTTATGTGGAGTTAATGAGGAGCAGATAGCACTGCTTTACTTGGAGATTATATGGACCCTAAAATAACCCAAAGTATTAGTTATGAATTGTACCATAACCTCAGCTAAAAAGCTAAATTCTATGAAGCTATACTAGGAGGTGGATGGAGCCAGCCAACCATCCCACCCAAGCCTTTAATCCTTAGCCACACCTTGGCAGATTAAAGGTGTGTTCAGAAATAGAAATATACAGTAGAGAGAGATTTTAAAAAAAAAAAACCTCTAAATGGTTTAGAGTATGTTTCAAAATATATGTAGTCTTGAAAGACATAATCAAAAGAAAAAAGGATAGAGGAAGTCTTTCAGAAAGAAATGGAGTAAAAAGAAATAGTAATAAGCCATGTAAAAAATGGAAAAAAGAAACCAAAGAGTGTCTGGATACTGTATGTAATTGTTTTAAGTTTTTTTTTTTTTTGACTGAAAATTAAGTAGTAAAAGCTGCTAAAAGACATTTGATTATAAATGCTATTGGATTAATTCAACCTATATATTTTGTAAATGAGTTTGACTTTAAAACTGAAATAAAAAGATATGCTACTTTGGGGAAGAGGTTTTCCTTTTATTTCTACAGAAAATGAGAGGCTGTGGATTTATTCCTGGATAAGGAAAATAAAGTTTGATCAAGGAAGACCCCCTGAAACGTCTCCAATGGAAATTATAACCCAGATGATACAGCATTTCAGAGCACCTCTCTCACAGTTTCTTCTGAGCTCTGCATCCAAAAAAACTTCAAAGAGACTGGCTGAAATTACCCAGCTGTAGAGGCTACTATACTGAATACTTGTCCTAATTGTAAAGTTTTCTTTGGATCCCCATAGATTTCTAGCACTGCCACACAGCAGGATATAGCCTAAAGAATGTATCATCAACGTTTGTCTTTGTTTACAGTGTTGGTTACATGTTGTTATAGATAATGGTGGAAAAAAAATTATACAAAGCAAATTAGATTTGTTTGCTGTTTAAAAAAGAGAAAAGGGGATATGTAGTGGGATTATGTCACACTGTAATTATATATCCTGCCTACTGGCTTAATAAAATCTCTGATTGGTCAGAGGCAGAGAGGAAATGTGTGTGAAGCTACCAGACTAAGAAAACTCCAGGAACAGGAAGGGCAGAGGAGAGAAGCCATAGAGACACCATGATGAAATGTCAGCAGAAGAGGAGGAAAGAAGTTGAAATACTGCTCTGAGAAAAGGTACCGACCCACATGGCTAAACAAAATGGGAATCATAGGTTAAATTAAGAGTAAAGAGTTGTAAGTTATATGCCTGGGCCCTAGGCTGATCAGCATAAAATGAATATAAGCCTTTGTGTGGTTATTTGAAGTTAAGCGGGGCTGAGAATGAGTCTGAACCTCTGGGATAGGCCTGAAAGTCTGGTCCAGAAACATAGTATTACAATTAATTATAACCTTTTTTATTTTTGACACAAAATATTTATTTTAAAAAAATTAATCTAGAATATTAGAGTTAACTGCAGAATCAGGACAGGTCAGGGAAGAATGACCCACACCATTAATCCTAGCTTTAGCAATGTAGAAAGAGGAAGTTCAGAGAGCTGGGCAGATCAAAGGAAGAGGGTTTTTTAGCTTTCACAGAGACATTCTCTTTCTTTTCAGCTGAGGACTCATAGGCATTGAGTTGGAGGATTCCTGGAGACAGACCTAAGGAGTTGGATGGTTGGCTATGGTTATTCTGTGATATTACAGTTTTTCCCCAATATCTGGCTCTAGATTTTCATTATATGCTAATTAGAGTTCATGCAATATTTGTCTGTCCAAATAATTAACATATCCAAAACAGTTATTTATTGATATTAACTTCAAAGTGTATTTTTATAGAAGGTTGTCCTTTCCCTGGAAACGGTTGCCAACAACCTTCTGTGTTCAGGTATAAAGTATCCAACAACTTTCTGTAGTCTAAGCCATGGTATGGTTCCGGTGGTCAATAGGATGAGAAATGGTTCTTCTAAGGTTAGTTCTATATAGTTCTTTTTCCTGATTTTATCAGCATTGGTTCCTCAAGATAGAAAGGACTGGCTGGGAATTTGAGTGGAGATATCTGGGTGATGAGGTCTTGTAACTTAAAAGAAAAGTGGAAGAATAACCGACCATATAATTTCTGAGAAAAAAAAAATGCTGCTTAGTGTCTGTGATGAGAAGGTATATGGAAACTTTACAACACTTAACAGGTGACAGGCTCACATCCATTTGTAGAGCTATTAGAATCCCAAGTAAAACCAGAGGGATATATTTAGTCTAGAGTCACTTTGTTATACTTGTAAATTTAGTTATTTATTTCTTAAGAGTTTGACATTTTCTATTTTCCTGGTTTTGGGATGCCATGGGGCATGATCCTCCCTATACATCTCTAATGCTTTCAAGACTCATGTAGAATAGTGGCTGTAAAATGGCTTCCATTCTTTGGCCTTTATTAAATAGGGACATTCCTAAATTAGGTTCAATCTTAATCACATAAGCAGCAGTATCTGGAAGGGGAAGGCCTCTAGCAACTTGGAGACATGGTCAATCCATTACTGTGGAATGGGTCTTGGTTCAGGAGACGTCCCATGTTGTGTGTCTTTTCTCATTTACCTAGTCCTGTGTTTACTTTAGCAAGTTGTACATTCCTCAACAACTGTTTAGCAATGGCGTAAGCTGCCACACAACTGTAACTTTTATTGGATCATTTACAGCCCGAGGCACATCCTAGCTCCCTTTCCTATAAGATGTTTACTGATTAGAGTCCAATCTCTGAAGACTTTCTGGTCTCTCTGATCAATAAGACAAGTGATTGATCAGAGAGGTTTCGCTGTCCCCTAGGCTCTGTCTGTTCTTATCTTTCCATGGCTGAATTATTTTATTTGGATTTTCTGTGGGTTTCCAGAGATGAAGAGTTTCCACATCCAGGACTGCAGCATGAAGGAAGCAGGGGGTATCTTCCATAGTGACACTAAGTCCCCAGGATCAGCAGTCATTTAGCTAAGAGCCCCATGCTGGCACTTTTCCATAAGCATTAGGTCTGGGGAATAAAACAAAATGATCACAGGGTCCAAAGTATTTCTCCAAATTAGATAGCCTTAGTTCTGCAGAAAGCTACACAGCATTAGCAAATCAAGCAAGCACATCCAACATAGATGGACTGTTTCTTTATTCCTGGTGCAATAGTGCCCAGTGCCTCAATCTGAGTAGCAAGAGCTCAGACTCATACTCTTATATGCTTAGCTAAAGTAAAGCAGTTGATAAGAAAAATAAAGTTTTGAGCATTTGGTGTAACTATCAGCACATAGTTTGGCTTCAAGTGTTTTGATCCTGGGTCTTCAGCAAGAACAACTATTTCCTTAACTATTGAGCCATTTTTTAAATATTCTTTTAAATGTGGATGTTAGCTTTGTAAACCTCCAGTGTGCATACCAAAATCTGTATAACCACTTAAGAGTAGGCTTCATGCCCAGTAGATTGACAAAACTAAGTCAATAGTGTTTTTGTAGATATTTTTTGTCCTATAATGACTTGATTGTAATTTTTTTCTTAGTGGTCTTTTGCTGACTATAGTGTTTATGTGTGTGTGTGTGTGTGTGTGTGTGTGTGTGTGTGTGTGTGTCTTGTTATGTTTCAATTTGTCATTTATTTTAACCATTAAAAACTGAACACTAGTGATATTCATTCAAAATTGCCTTATATCTCTTTTTTATGTTTTTGGCCGTTGCTTATGTATATTAATGTATACGTAAAACCTTCTTATAAGTTATATTTTATATAAAAATCAATGCAGCTCAAAATAAAAATATACAATTAGATTTAAAGACTTTAGTTGAGGGCTTTACAATTGAGAATGTTGTTATTTATGTGTCTTGATAAATACGATTTTTTGTAAATACAAAAATATAAATAGGTGCAAATGTTGTGTTTATGCATACTAAAATTAACTTGCATTTTAATTATAACATCACAAAAGTAGACTTACATAGGAAAAATGCTTTCACTTTGTTACAATGCTGAAATAAAGACCTTTTCCCTATATATTGAAGGGAATTACTCAGTGACCATCAACTATTTATCTTCAATAAAGACTGTTTCTATGTGATCTGGTCAGAATTTAAAAAAAAAAAAACATTGTGACAATAATACTACCATTGTGTTTATTGGCATGATACATTGTATGTAGTTTAAAAATGTCAATTTATTAATGTAGTGGCATATGACTTTAATCCAGAGCACTGAGAAGCAGATGCAGGCAAACCTCTGGAGTTCTTGGACAGCTTAGTCTATAGTGATTTTCAGGACAGCTACACAGGGAAATGCTATCTTGAAAAACATACATACACACATACATAGATATGTGTGTGTGTGTGTGTAATTTCTGAATTGACTGTGGTATACATACCTAATACACATAAATTCTATTAGTTTAAAATGAAAGACTATAATATTTGAGCATATAGATACTATGAACAGAAAAATATTAATCTCAATGCTGCTTAGGGAATTTGTAATATCAAAATCTGTTACTTCTCTTCTAAATCATGCAGGTATACTACATATGAATCTTGTTGTTTGTAATATTTAGGTAATGTTAAAATTTAGTGCATATAGAAAAACCTCAAACCATCCAAATAATTGAGTAAATGCAAGTCACATAAAATGATGAACAAAGAAGTAAGCACCAGGCAATTTTAAGTCAAAAGTCCTCTCACTTTATGAAGGCCTGCAAAAGTCCCCTGTGCCTACCCATAATCCACCAGCCAGCCAACCCCTCTCCAGGCTCTAGAGGAATGTGTAGAAATGGAACAGTTACTTCAGCCTCAAAGGAAGATGATGAAATGAACACTTCATTAAGAGTGTGATTTTTTTTAAAAAAGAAATGAACCCAAAGAAGGTAAATGAGACTTATAAAGTAGAATACCCAATGATCTAAAAACAGGATTTGGTTTTTAAAGCATCTCAATTGCAGGGATTAGAAGTCATCTTTTATATTTCTATTCCTGAGGAACTTGAGGATCCTATAAAGCACAGCAGAAAGTTCTGACATCATTTTACACAGTTTGCAGCTTATTATTCATTATTAAGGACTTGTACTTGCTCTTGGCTCCTTTCAGAAACTTTCTATGAATACTTGCTAACCAATTATCTGCTTTAGCAGTAGGAAGGAAATAATGGGGATGAAGGGTGTGATTGAAATTAACCACTTCTTTTTCATTATGAACTTTTTAACTTAGGAAATTCCAACTGTCAATTGTTCTGTGCTTTTATTTAATGCTAGGATTAGTACAGTCTTGCAGGGTTTAAGGGAGACATCAGCTACACAGATATCAATATGGTGTACCCAGGAGTTCCCATAGGCCCAGATCTTATTCCTAACTCCTTCTTAAAGAGCATGACTATCGAAGGGCAATTCTACATCTATTTCTGAGCATTAGAAGAAAACAGAATCTTGAAAATAGAGTATTATGAGGATGTTATGCCACGCTGATTTGCTAAGGTCTCATGTAGTGAATGAGGAATAGGTTCTTCCCCATTTGAGCTAACCCATGGTGTGTGCAGCAGTATGCAATTTCAACCTATGTTCAAAGCACCTCCAACACTTAAGATCTTATGAGTCAACAATATAAAAGCAAAGAGAATGGGAAACCAAAATGAACTAATATTATTCTTGTTGAACCAGAACCAAATCAATGGCCAGAACTTGAGAAATGGGAAGCCCAGGAAAACAAAGAAAAAGCCTACAACATAGTGGACACAGGACAGAACAAGGTCCAGACATTCTGTGGGCATATGCTAGTCTCTGGAGATGTCTTGGTAAAGTAGGGCAAATTGGGAAGCAGAGGGGATAGAAGAGGAAAGTCAGTTCTAAAAAGGTGAGATCACTAAATTGTGAGGTAGGGATTGATTAAAGGGTACGGAACGTGCCCCACTTGGATGAAGTTGGGCTAAGGTGGATAGACAGTATGTATCTCACACTACCTTTAGCTTTTGCTTTTCAGACTCAGTTTACACCCTATAATATACCAAGAGTAACAACATAGCTCTCTTATATTGTCTGTGTATCTAAGGAGGCCAACAGAACGCTGACTACAAAACAGAGCATGCTAATTGTGGGCTGGTACATAGGAGTTTTTGTTTCTGGGAGGATTACGTAATGTAGGAGAGCACACGGAAAACACTGGAGAATTAACTGCTGTGGAGGGCGACTTTCCCCTGTTCTCCTTTGAATTTTTAAGATTACCAAAAAAACTGTTGTTATCAAATTTAGTATTTTCTCCGTAAACATCTTTATTTGGAGTTCAATTAACTTTAAGATGGGACTCATGCCACGTCTTACCTTATACGCTGGCACTTTTTGAAGTGTTAGTGGTAAAGTCAGAATAATTAATTACCTAAAGAAACTACATCTTGATCTCTGTAAAAATTACTAGAGTATGGATGAATAAATTGTTCTGAAAAATGGCCATGAAATAACAAATGCCATCCTTAAAGGATATCATCCTTTTATTACATATTGATATGTGTGTGTGAATGTGTGTGTGTGTATCTGTGTGTGTGAATGTGTATGTGTGTGTGCATGTCTGTGTGTATTTGTGTGTGCATGTGTGTGAAAGTGTATGGCAAAATTTAGCAGAAGGAGAAACTGAGCCATCCATCTTTCCTTGGCCATAGTGAACTGGGGTGTTTTTCATTTGTCATTCTTCAAATGACAGCTCATCAGCGAAATCAGCTGATAACTTTGCACCACAGGTTTTATTATACGTTCTGTTTCATTCCCTCACACATCCCAGTGAAAGGGATATTGTTTTACAAGCACAGCCTCCTTTCCTGAGCATCAAAGTGGATACATTTGTATTCTTCTACACTGTGGGGAAAAAGCACATACACAGAGCACTGTAATTTATTTGTGTTTTGTGTTGTGTTTACCACAAAGCAGCAATCATAAATAACAGTAGGTAGAGGACAGAGACACAGCCTTTAATAATATTGTTCTGGGAATACATCATCCAGCATTGAAAATGTCATATAAAATTCATATCCATTGCTGTTTACAGAGGGGGTGGAAATAAAGAACAGTTGCACTCTGCAATCCTGAAGCAATTCTCCAAAATATGAGAATGATACAGCCTTCTCTGCCTTCCTTCACACTTGCTTTGGGTACCCGGAGCTCCATTTCTGGGCTGTATTGATTTTCATGCTGGCTGTGGTTGATTAATGCTTCAGGAAGCAGTCGTGTGCAGTAGGATGTAGCCAGATAGAAATACCAGTGCGTTTTCTCGAGTCAAAGTGAGGTGGAGGAAGAGGCCAAATCAGCTCACTTAGGGGTTTTATCTGGCAATGCTTGCACACAGGAAAACGCACTGGCGAACCTGAGAGTTATGCAGCCTGGTTAACAGGAAGCTGGACACTGTGTTCCACACTTGCTACTGTTATTAATGACCTGTCAGCAATTTCAAACAATGATATGATGCTAGCATTCTGTAGGAATATTAGTGGCTTTATTATGATTTTTTTTTAAAGTTTTAGTCTCTAGGTTAATTATGTTCATGTTCACAATGTAAATTTACTTTCTAGAAGATACCTTTGTTAGTAATTGTTTTTCCTTAATAAGGATTTTTCTAGCTCATTACAGGAAAGCTGCAATAGTCACTATGAAGGGCTGATTGGATTGTATAACATTTGCCCTGCTGACCTGGCCCTGAAGTCTGATAAATTATTCATGGGTTTAGTATTTTCTCTTTGCTCTTTTGATAACTGTTTTATTTTCTCTTTTAAGTGCTCATTGTGCACCATCCATAATACCTTTTTTTTTCCATTAAATAACTATTACATGGTGCCCAAAATTCATCCAAACCTCTTTAAATGTCCACCAGGCAGTCATTTAAACAACTACATAGAATTTATGTGCCTTGAAAAATCCTAATAATTCCTAAAAATAACCAGTTCCTAAAAAAATTAACAAATAACCATTTAGACATCCTGGTCATTTCAAGGTATGAAAACATTAGATTTAACTAAATCAAATGTTAGTGAAAGCTGATTGAAGTGGTGCTGGCTGTAACCCTTGTACTTTCAAGTTGTAGGAAGAAGGATTAAAAGTTCAGGGTCAGCCTTAGTGGTAAAAGTAAATACCACACACAGTAAGGGGTGTGAGTTCGTCCCATAAAAAAAAGAAACAATAAGTATTTATGATATTTTAGATACAAAACATTTTTAGTAAAACAGAAATTTAGGTCTGGAGAAATGGCCATCAAGTAAAGAGCTTGCCATCTAAGTATGAGAACATAAATTAAAACTTTCAGCATCCATACAAAATAGACAGATGAGGTATGTAAATCTCAGCTCTAGAGATACAGAGTCAGGAAGATCCTTGGGGTTCCTGGTGCATCAGCCTAGACAAATTGGGAAGCCCCAAATCCAGACCAAAGCATCTTTCCCCAAAATATAAATTTGTTGGGCTGGAGATAATAACTCAATGATAGAGTACTTGCCATTAATGCACAAGACACTGTGCAAAATTCTCAGAAGCAAAAATTCCAGAGGTGTGCCCCATTCCCTGAGGTTACACACACATTCACACACTCACTCACACATACACACACACAGATACACATCTCCAATACAAGGACTAAGTTGTACCCAATTAAGTTATTGGCCAAGAGAGTCCCATGAAAGTACCCAAATAACCCAGGCTGTTGCTAAAAGAGTTGTTCTTTTCAGACTGACAGAGAGGACCTAATTGCCAAAGGTTATGTCCACACAACTCTTAGAACATAAAGAAGAAGAGCTGGTGCCAACATGGAGCCTTCATTGCTACCTTCTAGTGCCATTGGTGTGGAAAGAGATTCTCCAGGCTACCGAAAGATAAACTTGGACACCAATCCAGGTATAAAACCTTTGACCTACAACTTGTCCTGTTCTGCGTGCAACATGTGCTAGGGCAACATTGGCACAGAACTTTTGAAAGTAACCAACCAATATCTGATTTGACTTAAGGATCATTCCATGAGGTGGAACCGAGACTTGACATTGCTTTGGTGACCAAGAATTAGAGATTAGATAGTTCGGAGACCTAAGGTAAAAGCAAACACTACTGGTCTCTGATGTGGGAATGCCTTTCTGTATGCTATGAATCTCAATCTTTAAATAAAGGAGCTGTTTTGGGCCATGACAGGCACCATAGAAGAAGTAGGAGGGGGAATCAGAATAGGTAGGAAAGGAAGGGCAGAGTCAGAGGCAGACCAAGCTGAAGCCCAAAGGAGCAACATGTAAGGAACACAGGTGAGCCACGGGCCATATGGCAGACAGGTTAATACAAATGGGTTTATTTAAGATATAAGAGCTATATAGCAATGTGCCTGAGCCATAGGCCAAACAGCATAAAGTTAATATAAGCGTCTGAGTCATTTCTGGGGGCCTGAGCAGCATCAGCAGGCAGCTGGGCAGCTAAGGGGTCTGGCGTGGCAGGGTCTGGGCCTCAGGCCGCCCAAGACCAAGAAACCCTACACTAGTACAGGTCTCTCTCTAAAAACAGTATCAATAAAATGACTGCTAATGATATTCTGCTAACCTCATAGACCAGACCAGTGCTTTCTCCAGCCATCAACAGAGAAGCTTCCTCCTAGAGAAGACAGGAAGAGATGCAGAAGCCTAATCCTTGGACACAATGCTCTAAATGGAATCTCCCCATCAAATTCTTCCCTCAGAGCTCATGTTACAAAGAATCTATTTCCAATAAAAATAAATTCGTGATTAAATAAAATAAAAAAATACTATATAATTCAAATCAAAGGAATCATAAATTATCTTGATTTAACCTTTCTAAAAGATCAACACTTGTGTTATCTTTCTCACCTCACTAAATTATACAGATAATGCAATAAGATTTAAATTCTATCTCATAGACCTTATTAGGAATCTTATAGACCTCTATTAGTGCCAAGGAGTGACAAACATTAGAATACCCAATACCCATTTAAGGGATAAAATATGTTAATAGTGTAAGTGAAAAATATTCCCAACATTGAGTTCCAATGCATTTTTCTCATTCTATGATTTTTCAGTTCTTTGGAGCAATGGTGCATGTTAGCTTGTGACAAGTACCCTTGTTTAAGACAACACTGTTGTTTTTTTTTCCAGAAATTATCAATTATAAAAGCAAAATAAATTTTATCGAATTTAAGCATACAACAATATCCAGAAGTCTTTTCTAGCGTATCCTTTGATTTTTCTCTAGAAACTCACACTAATTAGTTTTTCAATCTTAATCTGCATGATTATTTCACTTCTGTTTTGTTATTTGGTAGGTTATTTGGAGTGGATTTTTTTTTAATTTTTAATTTTTTCTCCATCATTCAAAGTCCCTTTAGCTCACTAGAATTTCAGTGCTCCTGGCTTGATGCTGTCATTATGGAATGTTGTCATGTGCTTCTTCTGAAAGATACATTGAAAGTAATTTGTTTAAAATCCATTGGATACACTGGATTGTTCATGGGCTATTAGTGAAAGCATGAAATGACTTTCTTGAGTCAAAGGGAGAACGTTCTACAAAAGACAGTGTCAAGGCTCCTGCATGACCCAGTATTTATTGTCTCTGAGCAAGGACCGTATATTTATTTTATATATATGATATAAACCAATGGCAGTGGTGCACACCTTTAATCCTAGCACTCAGGAGGCAGAGGCAGGTGGATCTCTGTGCATTCAAAGCCACCCTGGACTGCAGAGTGAGCTCCAAGACAGCCAGGGCTATTACACAGAGAAACCCTGTCTCAAACCACCTTCTTCCCAAAAATTGCCCCATAAAACAGTTTAAAAGCTACACATATACTAAGAAACAATGTCTCAAGATATATTTATTTTCATTTCATGTTTGTTTGATGGATAGAAGAAGTCAATATATATATATTAATATCTGACGTTAGGTATTTGATTTTTATCTTTTTCCACTGCATGAAATTTCATTTTTATGAATCTTGGATAACTATTATTAACTTTAAAAATACTTTATGTGCATGGTTAGTTAGCTACCATATGCCTGTATACTATGTGTATACAGTATCTGTGGACGTCAAAATAAGGCATCGTATCCCCTGGAACTAGAGATATGGACAGCTGTGAGCCTCCATGTGGTACTGAGAGCTGAACCTAGGTCCTCTGTAAGAGCAACATCCTTGACCCTTGAACCATACCCCACTTTGATTTAAAACTTCCTCCTACACTGCACTCCACAGGCACGCCCCACACACTTCCCTAGCACACTGCATTACAGCACCTCTCTCCTTTCTTCCAACATCATACTTTCACTTATGCGTAACCTTTACCATTTCAAAAATGCTATAGCACCAGTCATAAAACATTCAAACTTGTAGAAGGAAATTATTTTGCAGAGAAGTTTCATGATGAATGTTCCACTTGCATGTCTAACCACTGTTTCTTGCCTCTCTGATTGGTATTCTGGTGCATCAAAGAAGATATGATTTCTGAGTTTTGTTTGTTGCTTTGTTTTGCTTTCCTTTCAGGGAGAGAAAATTCACTCACATAGTTGGATGCAGAAATCTAGCTTTAACTCCTGTCTCCAAGTATATAAGTGAATGTGGTTTTGCTTTGTTATTTCTAGGATAGTTGCTCTGTGGTGCATGTGCTGTGTCATGTGGTAGCTACCTTTTTAGTGTTGAGAATATGTCCAGATGTAAGGGTCAACTATACTACCTTATGTCTCTGTTAGCAAGGTGTGAGTCTTATGTCATTTATATCTTCACTGGCATGTTGTGAGCCTAAGAGATACACAGTGTTTCGTGGTGTTTGGGGGTTGTTTATCCACAGTACTACAAGGATGGAAACTTTCCCCCAAGATATTGGACACCTATGTATCATAGTCAAAACAGGTTTTCTACACTGTCTGCTCATTTTCATAAAAGCTCCTTTAGTTTTGAATTCTGAACTATATTCTTAATCTTATACCTACAATAGATAAGTTTTGGGGATAGGCTTACCCAGCTTGCATTACCTCTGTTCATGATCTTTACCTGTCTACTCAAATAAATGTTGTGCAAATGTGTACTTAGATCAATGTTATTTTAATTTTCAAATATTTTTTTCTTAATTATACAGACGGTTTGTATCTAAAACCATGAACTCTTTGCCTGGCCATGGATCAAAAATTTCTAATTTTTAAAAAACATGGTTTTATAGTTTATAACTGACCCTGTGTTTCATTGTGAGTTGATATTTTTATTAGGTCTGGGTTTAAGTCAAAGATTATTTTCTTGTCTGTGGACATCCAGCTACAGATAATATATTGAAAGATAGTTTATCTTCAACTGAATTGTCTGTTGTTTTTATTTGCAAATGTAATTGGGGATATCAAAAATGGCCAAGTTTTATTTTGGTTCTCCATTGATCCATGTGACAATCCTTCTGTCAATAAATAGTATGCTGCCTTATCACATACTTATACTTAGAGGTATTCATACACATTCTCACACTTGAATACACACACTCAAGCTCACTCAGACTAACATACACACCAACATTTATGGACACTGATACAGGCCCATATTCACTCTCATATACTCACACAACCATGCACAGTCATGTACACTCAAATTTATACTTACACATCGTCATACACATTCAGATCCAGAAACACTTAAACATTGTCCTATACATTCACACTCAGGGCCCATATACTAATAAACATATTCTCTCTCTCTTACACACACACACACACACACACACATACACACACACACACACCCCACAGAGTTTTATTTCCCACTGTATTCTTCAGCACAGAACTATTTTAGCAATTAGGAGACTCTGCTTTTCCATGTAACTTTGTGTATATCTACAAAAGCTAAAATGTGCCTTGGTTTTAATAGGAAATGCATTAAAACTATAACTGCATTAGGAAAAATCCAACACCACGAATGTGTTGAGCTTTATAATTCACCCTTCAATTCTGATAATATCACTAAATGGTGCTATTTTTATATCTACCTTTCAATACTTTCTATGTAATTCATTATTTATATATAAGTACAGATTAATCTGTTCCATACAACTGTTAAAATTTCCCTTTTAATTGCTATCACTTGAATTTCCAGAACAGCATTGAACAGTAGTACAAAGAACAAACTCTATACTCTTCCCTGCTTCACAGAAAGTTATTAATTTATGAGTGTAGATGTTCCACTGATGCTTTGTCTGAAGCTGCTTTCTATCCCTTATATTTCCATTAGAGTTTTGTCATTACTAGAATGCAATTTATGTCACACTGTCCTGTAACTACCTTTTGCCTGTTTCATTTATTCCAGGGGACATCAGTTTCACCGAGATACAAAAGCATCTACCTGAGCCATCTTTCACTCAATAGTGGCTCAGGAAGCCCCAGGGCTGAGTGCTTTCACTTTTGAGTGAGAACAGCCAAAATTCCGACTAATAAGCCGTTCTCCGACAGTTGTGTCAACATTAGCATCTTTCCTTCAATTGTCTGTGCCTTTTCTAAGGGCTGAAGCCATGATTACCACAAATGGATATGGAAACTGGTCTAAAACAGTTTTTCAAGAGTGGAACTCCTTTCTCTTTATTATGTTTTATTTTTATGCAATTATAATTTAATTACATCATTCACCCCTTTCCTCCTCCAGACTCACCCATATACCCATATCTTACTTTGTTTTGGAAATTAATGGCCTCCTTTTTATGAATTATTGTTACATGCATATACCAAAGTATAACCTGCTCAATCTGTATAAAAATACTCTTGTATGTTTGTTTTAAGGGCTAAATGTTTGGTATTGGATAACTAATTGGTATGTTTCTCTCTGCATAAGGCTACACTCATAAATTGCTTCCAGCACAAGGCAATAAACCCAGACTAAACAGTAACAAAATTAACGGAAAGAGAAAGATGGGAAAGGGAGAGACCAAGAACTTCAACCCTGTCTATATAAAGGGCCACAGGGAACTAAGGAACACAGAGGACACAAGAAAGACCCTCCTACTGTTGAAGTCTGGCTCGTCAGAGTTGATTAGCTAAGGTTTCTTTGTTGCTGCACCAAATTTAATTAATTATGATTTCCTTTCACTTTTTAGCTTTGCCACGGCTTCATCTGTTAGATGTGTTTTAGAAATGGTAGTTATATTTGATAACTTTTGTTTTCCATTTTACATCCATCTTATTCTCTACAAATAAATTTCCCAATTTATTTTCATAATATCCTTGTGTTTTCTATGAATCAATAGCAAATTCTCTTTCAAAGTTTTCAAATCTATGAACATATAAGACTTATCTTTAAATTATTCTCCTTTAGATTAATCACCAGAGGGGATTGTCTCAGTCTTACTTTTTCCTTGATCATTGCCTTATTCATCACCAAGACATAGAGTCTAACATTATGTAGTACAGGGGCAGGCATTTTCTTCCATTTGCAGTGAGTTCAGGCCGCCTGTCTCAAATGGATGTTGAGCAAGAACAATAACATCGCCCTTTGGGTTTGATTGGCTCTTCAGATAAGTCTTCCATTATTCTCCATCACGGGGCTAAATGCTGGAGTCCACAGCAATTTCTACTTGCAAAATGTTCCAAATGGTAAATGTGACCACGGAACTTCAGCCCATCATCTATTTTTAGCATCTTTACCCACATTAGTTTGTAACACACTGCCAAGTGAAGGCTGGACATTTCCGTGGATCTGGCCATACCATCTCTAGTATGATATTTTCCAGAAAATAATACACTCGACTTTTCTCAGTAATTTCAAGAAAAGCAGCAAAATTACTCTTTTACAGTACTCTTTCCATCATAATCATTTATAACAATGATATTTTTCAAAAGATTTAAAAGAGTAAGTAGCCAACAATACCCTTATATTCTTATAGATAAGATAATTTTGGAAATCTTTGATTTCCCCTCTACCTACACAAGAAATGTTCTTGAATTTGTGAACAATGTTGGTGCTAATGTGATCTCACCTCACTGACTTTCTGGACTTTTATATGCTGTATTAATTATTTGTGCATGGAGAAGGAGGCTAGGGGCGGTGACTAAGTTGTTAGATATGTTTTCTACTCACAACCATCTATAAACCCAGCTCAGAAGAGTTGATGCCCTCTTCTGGCCTCTATTTGCTATTGCATACACGTGTGGTTTATATGATAAAAAACAAAGTGCCACACCAAAAAATTTCTTGATGTTACACTTCTCAATAAATTATACTTTAGTCAGTATGTATTTGAAACATAGAAAATCAATTTGAAAAAAATCAAATTCCACTACTCTGTAATAATTGGTAATATTTAAGTAATAATTAGCAAGTTTTTGCATTCTAGATTTTTTAATAAAGTTACTCAACCCTTAAATTAATTTGAATTAATACTTAAATACTTATTTTAATATAACTACTAATTCCTATTGATGAAAAACAGATAGAGGTGATCACAATGTATATATCAAATAAGAATTAAGAGGCACATGCATAAAGCATACATATTGTAAAAACCACTATTACAAAAGCATAAACACATATATGCATACATTTGAGATGACTACCACTTCTCTAACACTGTAATTTTTCTTTCCTACTTAAATTCCAATACTTTAGGGGAACTAAAGTGTCTGGAAGAAGATATGAAATCTTTGAAACCTCACATCAGAGTATTCACAATTCCACGTAAGCCAGTGGCACTAGACCTGCACAGACTCTAAGAGATAAAACACAATTTTAAAAGTGTTCAACACAGCTGGAGTGTGCATTGTTTTGCTGTTTTCTTCCTTCTGATTTCTGCCAGATCATTTTACTTGCTGTCTCCAGACAGAGCAACTATTTTTTTCTCATATTACATAACAAGCAAATAGACTAAGGGTACTGGAAAACATTGATAAAGCCACTCTTAGAAATTGATAGTATCATAAAAGTACCTTTACCAGGCCTAGTGTCTTTATGGCTGAAGCTCCCTGATATATAACAGAAAAGAATCTCTGCATGAATAAATCTCTATAGGTATATATCTAGGGTAGGAAGTTGTAAAATTAAATATTACAGTTTATTGTTTTCTGATTAAATAAATATATGCTAATTTAACAACAGGAGCAGCATAATAATAAAATTATATGTTTTATTGTGAGAAAAAATTTGGAGATATATTCTGCAAATTCGGATTGTACAGTATTTCAAATCTTGTTGAAAGGCAGCATGTATTTGCTAAGAAATGTGACCTCAAATTATTATTGAATTAATAGAATTCATAAATATCTTTTAAAAACCAGGAGAACTACATATATAATCATCATACAGTAGAGTTGAAAAAGAACAGTTTGTTAATTGCTCTACATATCAAAAAATTAAAAGAGGCATAAATTAACATGCCCAAATATATTGAGGAATTAAATTTCATAGAATGCTTAGAGAATGTCAAATCATTGGGTATCTCTTTCCTGGTACTATATAAATTCTAAGGGTGTAGAGTTCTTGTACATATAGAGAAATTTTAAGTAGGCATTTTTGTGATATATAGAACAATATTACATCAACACTACTAATATTGGTATATTCTACAAGTGTTTAGTAAATATGTAGTACCTATCACACTGGACATGATAGAATTTTGAAACACAAATATCAAATAACAGATGCTTGAGATTTTGATATTTTGCGAAATTTCTATAATTTGGGCTATTAATAAAAATGTATGAATTTGAAATATATTA